>JACYFF010019584.1:35123563-35146511 GCA_017589665.1 Selenicereus undatus
GGAAGATATATTTATGTATATATATATATATATATCTTCCACAGCATGTACATATTCAACCAAATACATATTTTAAAACAACAAAATAAATCTTTAACACAAAGAAACTATTTTTCTTTGGGTTTTAGGCCTCTATTTCACCAAAATCGAATTATTGTTTGCTATCAAGGGGTAGAATTCTCACATGATAGTTTTAAACATTCTAAGTCTAAGTATAAGACTTCATTTGAGGGAAACATTTATTAAATCACTTCAGTCAATATGTATAGATATAAAAAAAAGCCTAATTACTAACATATTAAATACTTATCTATCATTCATTCTCTATTTTATAATAAAGTCTTTCCTAATATGTGGTAAGCTTTTCAGTTAAAAAGACTTCGTTGATAGAAAAAGGAAGTTTATTAATGAAATGTCACATGATATCTATATAAATAATTTTTTGATAAGAACAAATTCAAAATATCAAACGGATCTCTATTTCAACAAGTCAACTATAAATATACTTCTGACCGACTTTATACTTGCAACAACATTCTAGCCACAAACCTCGTTCTTCTCCTTTAGTTTGTCTTTTCCAAATGTCGGCGAGCTATTAAATAACTTCATAGAATAAGTGTCTATGTGATATAATAGATCTAACTAAAAGGAAACATCACCTTGATCAACCCATATGAACCTCTATTGTTAAGCCATTCTTAATCAGACCTAATGAAACAAATAGATAAATCAGAAAAATACCCTCTTACTAATTCAATAACTTTGATAAAACTAATACAAATAAGCCAGATAAATAATTCATGCAAATAGGAAAGAACAAATCTTAAAAAGGGAAACTACAACTTTGATAAAAAGGAGAGAAACTGTAACTCTCACAAGAAGGGGAGAAACCTAACTCACAAGAGAAGAAAATTTATTAGAATAAACCAATAGTACTTCAATCAAAATCAAATGAGTGAATCAAAGTAGAATGACTTATTATTGGAAATAATTTGGCCAATAACAATTCCAATAAACCAGACAAGAAGAGAAGGAATGAGTGGGTACAAAATTAGGATTTAACGAGAAGGAGAAACACTATAGTTTTTAAAAGGCAATTGCTGTTGGTCAAAAAGATTTAGCTATTGTTGAAAAAGCACAACCATGAACAATTCACGACACAAATAATCAATAATTATTTGAGCAAGTTGAAATTAAGTAGATGGAATGAATTGAATAAAGTAAAAAGTGAATTAAATCAAATGAAAACCTCCTACCTTAGTTTAAAATTCTAACAAATATCTCAAAGTGAATAAAATAATTCAAAAGATTGGATTGAACAAAACTTCATTACACTGGCTTAATAATAATGGAATATAGGCCAAACAAAAAGGCTGACTCCATGTGAAATGCATAATTGAAGACAATGTGAAACAAAGAAACCAATTGACCAAACACATTTAATTAATTGAAATAAGGAAGACTGCAAAATTATAATTTGGCAGTTTGGTACGAGACAAAGCAGCTGATTTAGCCTTCCAGGCTCACGCTCTCTGTATTTCATCCCATCAAATCATGCCTGCGCATTTTACGCCCAAAAATCAACCATGATTAATTGATTGATCCCCTTCGTTACACCGCCGTTCAATTTCAGCCTACCCTTCTACACACTATTCACATTGACATCGTCAAGATCCATCGTGATCCCATTAGAAATGCACGCAAACATAGGTAAAAGGGAGTTGCCCTTTGTCCACTTTCTTGACATCCTGATGCCTTATATTTTCGGTTGACATTTTCATGAATTTCCCTTGATTTTACTCTATTTCGCTCCTTCTGACTCCCTTTTATGTCACCAGTCACCGCACTTTTCTACTCCATCTCATTTCGTCCCACTTTTTACAAGAAATTCCTCACAATTCTATTTTCATGATCTAACTCCATTCCAATCATTTCTATAATACTATTAAAGATGTAAAATGTTATTTATTAGCTATAAATTAATAAAACTAGTATGGATCCGTGTATTATAGGGTGCATCTCTTTTTGGTAATTTCGAATCATGATTTGACATTTCATTAAAACTAAAGAGATATTAACTAAATTTAATTAGTGGATGGATACACAATATTTGATTTTACTTTGAGTAGGTTGATTTTAGTTCATGATATCTAAATTTTCAAATAGAAAGATTCATCTTGTGATAGTAGTTGAACTCATGGTTTAAAGAATAATCTTCACACTATCACTTAAGGAGTAATATATCTATTGAGTGTCTAAACTATGTGAGTGGTTAATCTTTTTATATTAGTAATTTAGTTAGTTAACCTAAAGCCATTAGAAATGTATTAGCAAAATCTTTTTAAAAAGTAAAAAAAAAAGGAAATATAAACCAATCATTAAGAATTGTAATAGTTATATCAAAGTCTTTTTTTGGATCATTAATGAAGCTTCCAAAGAAGCAAAGGAAAATGATACAAATTACGTACATAACAAGAGAGACATCGAGCTAGCTTACCAATATACTCAAAACACCTCACAACATCTTGAGGGCTATAAGGGAAACTCTCCTCCCAAAGCCTAATCCACCAACCAACTCTGAATTTGAGAGCATAAATGAGGTTTGCCATATTCCAGCTCTCGTTGTTGAAAGTAATACCATTCTTCAACTTCCATAAGGACCATAAGGTAGCAAAGAACAGAGTAACCCACACCTTCTTTTGGAATTGGGTCCTAAAATGGGTAGCCAACCACAATTCATAAAAATCACTGATCTTACTGGGGATTACAATATTGACATTCCAAGATGCAACACAGGATTTCCAAACTTGCCATGTTTTTTTGACATGTTAGCAATAGATGGTGTATATTCTCAGCTTGTTCATGGCAGAAGGTACAACCAATTTCATTCGCAGTTAGGGTACCTTTCATGTATAGCAATTCCTTAGTGTGCAACTTACCTAGCAGTGCTAACCAGTTCATAATTGACACCTTTGGTGGCGCTAACTTCTTCCAATCAAATAGAATAATGGAGTCAATAGCAATATTATGGAATCTAAGTGCAAGAGCTTCTTATGTATGAGCTTTGACTGAGAATTCCTTACTGTTATTAAGATTCCGACCTGCAGTATCTTATTGTTGAGGGATGGGTGCAGTGCTTTCAATTAATTGAGAAAGTTGTTGTAGCAAATGTAGTTCTTCCTACTACTACACCCTTTCCCATCCTAATAGCCATCTCCAGATTGTGCCCTCAAACAAGCCCATTTCAAATATATTTCCATGTTGTCGAACTGAGATAGAAAAGAGCTAAGGAAACAAGTCCTTCAAGGGCTTCTCATTAATCCACTTATCAATCCAAAATCTAATTGATTTGCCATTTCCTAGCTTTATATTTAGCTCCTTCATAAGTACAGCTCTTGCAAAATTATCTTCATTCCGCACATCACCAATATCTTTCCATATTCTAAATTTCTTAGGTTTTAGGGGATTAGGAAGTAAGAATTGACTATCTCGTGGTGCACTGAATTGATAACCTTACACCAAGGCGTAAAAGAGCAAACCTCCATTGCCATTTATACAAGAGGCTTGCATTTTTAATGAGATTGTCTCCTACCCCAAGGCCACGTAGTTCTTTTAGTTTTTGAACAACTTCCCAACATACAATGGGGCTAAAGTGTCCTGTTTTGTCCCCAACCCAGAAGAACTTTCTCTGCATTTGGATAATTTTGTTTGCCATAGCCTTTGGCATTTTAAAAAATGATAAATAATATAAAGGCAATCTATTAAGTACAACTTTTGTCAACACTAACCTATCTACTCTAGAAAGGCCTTTTGCTTTCCAAGATGATAGCCTGGACTGGAATTTGTCGAGCATGGGTTGCTATGATGATAAGTGCCTCATGTTGCATCCAAGAGAGAAACCCAAATAATTAAAAGACAAGTTAATCAATGAGCAACCCAATTCTTGTGCCATTTCTATGGTCCAGTCAGCATCCTTCCCAAGTATAAGTATACCAGATTTAGCATAATGGACTTCCAATCCAGATGTTACTTGAAAAGATGATAATAGCTTCTTGATATTGCATAGTGAATCCTTGCTAGCATGGTACATTATCAGTGTGTCATCGGCAAATTGAAGATGAGAGAGGTAAACCTTATTTTATCCAACTTGGAGACCTTGAAAAATTCCAGCATTTCTTGCATTCTCTAACAGTTCGTTCAATACCTCAACAGCGAGTATAAACAAGAAGGGAGACGTAGAGTCTCCTTGTTTCAACCCTCTTCCTATATTGGAAGGTGGGGTAGGTGCTCCATTGATGAGGATGGAGATAGCACACTAATGATGAACTCCCAGTCTAAGGTGTCGTAGGCTTTCTTGAAGTCTAGCTTTACCAAAGCACCAGATTTTTTATTCTTTTTCAGCCACCCAATGACTTCATTAGCTATAAGAGCCCCATCAAGTATTTGCCTTTCACTTACAAAGGCGCTTTCACCTATGAGCTTCGAGATAACAATTTTTATCCTTTTGGTTAAGATCTTGGCAATGATCTTGTAGAGGCAACCCACCATGCTTATCGGCCTATAGTCCCCAATTACTCTAGCATTGGCCTTCTTGGGAATCAAGGTGATCCAAGTGGGGTTTACTCTCTAAGGGAGCTTTACCGAGGTGAAAAGTTCTTGGATAAATGTCACAATTTCAGGACCAATAATAGACCACATGCACTTGATGAACTTAATGTTGAATCCATCATGCCCGGGAGCCTTAAAGGGATCACAGCTCCATATGGCCTCCTTGATCTCTTCCGCAGACACTAGTTGTTCCAAGTGAACAACATCCTCTTGTGATATTGTATGCAAATTCATTTCAGAGAGATCCAACTCAACTCTAGCCCCTACTTTGTACAACTTCTGGAAATAACTAATGATGTGGGTCTTAATATGCCGATAATCAAAGGACTGCACTCCTTGTATAATAAGACTATCAATTACATTTGACATCCTCCTAGCTAATGCTATGTTGAGGAAGTATTTAGTATTTTTGTCACCCTCCTTAATGTATTTACATCTTGAAAACTACCTCCACATCCTTTCTTTCCTTCCCATCCGTACCCATTGTAGAGAATCAAGTGCTTTTTGCCTTGTAATGTCAATTTTGCTAATTTGCTGGGAATTGGCTTTGATAACCAACTAATTGATCTCATATTGGATATTTAGCAGCTTCGCTTTAATATGGCCAAATACAATCTTATTCCACTTTTTAATGGGCTTCTTGATAAGCTTTAACTTCTAGTCTACTGGCAGATGAACAAGGTTGGTCCACTCAGAGTGAACCAATTTTTTAAAGGAGGGGTGTGACAACCAACAACCAAGTGATCTAAATGGTTTAGGTCCCCAATCATTTTGATATGTTTCAACTAAGATTGGAAAATGATTTGACAAAGTTTTGTCTTTATAGGAAATTCTAATGCTTGGAAAAAAAAAGCCACTGGGTATCAATAAAGCACCTGTCCAAGTAACTAGTTGCATTGTACCTAGACCAAGTATATTGAGTTGACTGCAGAGTTAGCTCCATGAGTTGCACGTTTTATACAAGCTAAGCAAATTCATTCATTCTAGTGTTTCTCATTCGACAGTTTCTCCTTTTATCAGGGTATAGGACTTCATTGAAGTCCCTAATTATCATCAAAGGCTGGTTCAAAGAACATTTTAGGGATCTTATTTGATTCCAGACAATCAATCTTTCATCTTGTTGATTAGGTGCATAGACAAAGCAATATCACAATTGAAATCCTCTCTCAAGAAAATTGCTTGGATACATAACCACCTTTGTGTCTTAAAATATTGATGATTTTGGAGTGAAGTAATATCCCACATCACTAACAAACCTTCAGCCTTATTAATAGCTGGAACCATCTTTCAATTTACACAACCACTCCCAAACAACTAAGAATATCATGATTTGAAAGATTTTCCTACTTTGTCTCTATAATTTTCCATAGATGGCAATTCTTTCTTTCTTAACAAAGTTCCTAATTGTAACTTTCTTTTGGAATGCCCCCAAGCCCTTAATATTCCAAGCTAAAATCTTCATTTGGAAATTGGTTTGGAGATGTGTTGTTATGGCTTGTTGCAGCTTTTGTAGTTGTCTTCGATTTTATCAATAATTTACTTGTCATTCCCACTCAACATTCTCAAGCCAGTTTCTTGACCACTCTGCCAAGTTTTCCTTACTAGTTTGTCTCTTTCTACAGAAGAATTAGTCTACATTAAATGAGGATCATCAGTAATTTTGTGGCCATCTCAATCTTCTTCCTTTTCGCTTTCCCTTTCCTGACCTTTAATTTTCTCCAATTCTCTAAGATGGCCAATTTTGTCTCAGATTGTGTCTTAATGGAATCAAGGTCATTAGCGGCCCTACCAATGTCTTCATTAATAGCATTGGTATTATTCTCCATGCTTGCTTTGTTGCCATTAATGTTGACCCCGTTTGAATTTGAAATCGTTTGCTCAAGGTTTTTAACATTAATTCCAACCCCAATATTCTTGGGGAGTTCAATAGTCACTGTCCTACTACTTGACACCTCTAGCCCTTGCTGGGTGCCTTTCGCCTAAACAACTCCATGCTCTTCCAAGCGAATGTCTTCAACAAAACTCCACTTCAGGAGAGTTTTCACTTTGTTGAGCATTGATTAGGTCTACAACATTCATATTAAAGTGGCTATCTTCCTCACTATTCTCCACCAATTCATCTAAGCTTTCACTGCAGCCTCTAGAGCACTCATATGATTGTAATAGAGTTCTAAACTTAGGAATATTAACTCTAAATCTATTACTTCCCAAGATTAGAATGACTTTATCATCTATGAAGTTCAAATCAAGAGTGTCTACTAACACTTTTGCCCATGACATAGACACTAAATCCTCATAGGCAAAGCTCACACACACCATATCTTCCCACAAATTAGCAATTTTGGTAATATTTTCTCTAGTCCAGCCATATGGGGGGATACCAATTAGTTCAACCCATGTTCTCCTAGAGTTACATGCATCAGATTCATTCCATTTTCCTATTCTATCAAACCAAGAATAAAGGATCTCCCCACACTCCAGGAGCGCCCTATTTGCTTCATCTTCATTTTTAAAGGTGATGATAAACTTGAATTTCCCTAAATCTATAAATTTTACAACCATAGATAATTGTGATCGTATCACTGCTTCCAATGAATTAGCTTCAAAGGGTGTAATAGCCCAACCTTAACTCATATTTATTTATTTAATAAAGCTATGTAACTCATTTTTCACATTTATTTATCTCATTGAATCATCCCAGTTGGGAAAAATTCATTTCGGGTCCCACTTTGCAATTCGAGTTTCATTTACCGGACAATTTCGAGAAAAATTGATAGTAGGCCTCGATATTTAAGATTTAAAAGATTAAATTATTTTTCATGATATTTATGATTTAAAAGATTAAATTATTTTTCATGATATTACATTTTAATCCCGACCTTCCAACAAAAAAAAAAATAAAAATCAAACGCCCTCGGTTTTAGTTCTTTTCCAAACCCGCGCTCATTTAAGCCCAATTCCGGCCGAACAAGTTTCTAATTCATTTGTTTAGCTAATTACCATGATTAACTCCTAATGATAATGAGTAAAGATATTTTTTTTTGGGAGGGCAATTTTTAGCCAAGTATTTTAGGTCATTTTGCACCAAGTATTTACACCAAGTGGCAAAAGATCAAAGCTCTCCTTTCTCTCTCTTCCTCTCAACCTCCATGGCACTCTCTTCCTCTCAACCTCCATGGCAGCCCCCTCCCAGTCCTATTATGGTGTTTTCCGGCCACTTTCCGGCCACTCTCCGGCAAGGATTTCAATCCCCAAACAACCTCCCTCCATTGGCTACCATTTCCCATCCTCAAAATCACCCAATATCATCTCCATCTCCACTTATTTCAAGATCAAAGTAAGTGATTTCAATCTTGTTCTTTGAACTTTTGGTTCTTGCTTCTTGTTTTGGTTATTTTGATGATGGATCATGTTGTTTTTATTGAATTAAGAATCATCTTGGTGATGGATCATGTTGGAGTTGAAGCTAGGGTTAGGGTTTTATGTTAATCATGCAAGCTTCATGTTCAAGTGTTGAATTTTGATTGTTTTAAATGAGATTTTGTGATCTTTAGCATTGGTAATGAATATCAAGATGTTTATGCTGATTTATATAAGTTAAAGAGTGATTTTAGTGGGTGGTTATGTGAAGAAAAGATTGAAATCATGTGAGTTAAAGCTGGGAAACAGACCTAAAACAGGGGCTACTTTGGGAATTTACTGGTACTGTTTGGCACATCCAAAATTCATGAATTTTGGTGTAGTGATATTTTGATGTGTTATCTTTCAATAGGATTTGGAATTACTCAATTTCGAGTTGTGTGGACAAAGTTATGACCAATTTACTCAAGACTGTGCAGAATGTATCGAAACTGGGAACTGAACTGGAACAGTAACTTCACGGAAAAACTGGTATTGATTGGGTCACTGAAAAATTGTGATTTTTGGTGTGTGGATAGATCAATGAGTTATCTTTAAAATGCCTCTTGAATCGCCTTAATCCGAGTTCTGTGGAAAAAGTTATGGTCATTTTACTGCGACTGCGCAGATTGATCAGAAATTGTGCACGTCTGTGTTCTACCCTACTTTTAGGGACCTTATTATGTGAATCATGCTTTGTGTCCTAAATAAGAGTTTTAGAGGACACTGTGAAGTTTTCATATTGGGGTTTTATATCTCATTTGGAGGTTGGCAGTGAAAGATATGGATTTTCTAATGCAGACCATCTATCGGTAACATGAGTGAATGCAGAAATTGAGACATTTGAAAATATTTTCAGAAGTTTCTATATAATTATGGGTATTGCAAGGAAATTCCAAAGTGTAGTGAGTTCAACAAGTTTGTTAGTGTACAAAAGCTTACTTGGGTTGAAAACTGAGTTACATGAGTATGAAAATGAAATTTGGGAAGTGAGCAGATTATTAACTCAAAATCAGTGTCCTTTGGACCAAGTTAGGGTGTTATATGAGCTTTTATGAACCTTGCAGCACCCTTTATGGCATAAACCATTTGTCACGCATTTCAGAGGCGTTAACCATTTTATTATCCTTTTCAGAAGCTTCACTATTTCCTTTATCCATTTCAGAAATATCAGCAAACCATGTGCCAGTTATATCAATTAAAATCTTTTCATTATTACCTCAATCATTTTCATTTGGTCTATTTTGCTTCAATTTGTATTATTTCAAGTTCAATAACCCTAACAGATTTATTATTCAAATCATTTTGGTTTAACTTGTCTTATATCGAATTATTGGAACTGTAGGAGTCTTTTTAAATAAATCATTTATGTCAGTGAATATGATTTACTCGGTGAATATGGTTTACTAACTACGTTTACCTATAATTATATTTCTTTAACAGAATCGAGGCCTAGTCTATCGTTTCTATTGTGCATAAGTATTATCAATTGAAATATCATTTTAAAGACTTCAGGTACGTCCATTGCCTGTATCTTTAGAAATCAAAGTGTATTTATCAACGTTATCATGTTTTGGTAAGTACATCAATGAATCAGTTTACACAGTGATTTATCAGTTAATTAGTGACCCCATCAGTTATCATCTATAGGGCAGTCGCCCTTCAGTTACCCGCGCGGCTTCAGGCCAGGTCCCCGATCGGCTTGGCAGGTGTACACCTATCCATAGATCGTAACAGTATCAAGGGGTTCACTATCAGATAATAACTAGCAATACAGCTTTACATTTATTTCATTCACTGTTTTAACTTAAAATGAATTGCAAAGCGGGCCCAATCAGTGTTCAATGATCATTTAACAATTCAGGAATGCATGTACTGAGCTTCGGCTCACAGTTCGAAATGTTTTTCATGTTTTGTTTTAGGCAAATGCTTAGAGTATTGCCCTCATGCTAGCAAATCAGCCGAAGAGAATAAGTGAAGCAAGGAAATCCAGATGGATCAGAAGTAATGCCGTATATGCATACTCTAACGTTGTATTTTGAATTCTTCTGTGGATGAAGATGTAGATTACATGGTGAATTATTTCACTACGGTTTATAAACTTTACATTGGTTAACACTTGATTGTGAATGGATAATTATATGTGAATGTCTACAGTGGAGGTTATGCTTAACTGTGTTATGTTTAGCACTCATGTTTTAAGCCTTGTCCTTTTGGACGGCGGTAATGCCCCTATCATTGGGTTGTCTAGATTTTAATTAAGGAGAATATAAACAGTGAAACATGTTTAATTTGGGGCGTTACAAAGGGTATTGATGTTTCGTACGCCAAACTTCTTTTCAGCCATGTAACATTATCTTCACTAATGGTTCCGTGGATTGTCTTAATTGTTTTCTTGCTTTCTTGGCTGAGTTGAGCTTTAACGCCTTTGTTTGGTTTGGGTTGCTTTGAAACCCAAATCCATCTTTGTCTCTTCCTTATACTATGTTGGTAGGACCCAGACTACTTTGGGTTTGCTATCTTCTGATATTTTTCCAGATTTACCTATGTTTGCTTACCTTTGATGATTTGTCTATGCATGGATTCTAAGGTCCTTTGAGCTTGATCTTCCTTTTTGAATCTCACAAAGCTAAAGTATCTATGACTCTTCTTCCCAATCCTTCTAAGAATGTAGACATCCATAATTTCACCGAACCTTTGGAAAATTCTTCTTAGGGTGAAGTAATCCAAGCTTGGTGATAGATTATCAATGAATAGAGAAAATTCCTTGTGTCTGCTTCCCTCTTTCGAAGCTCCTCTGCCATTCCCATCTCCTTATTCTCTCTCGTCTCTCTCCTTTCTCTCTCTCTCTCTCTCCCCCCGCCCTTTTTTCTCTCTTTGAGATTGAGTTTTTCGGTAGGGGTCACTCCAACCCTCAGCCTCTTTAATTGCATCACCGACTAGTGGGGAATCCTTGTGACCTTGTGCCTTCAACTATTTAATTAAAAAATAAAAACTACATTAATCTAGAAAATGATTTGGATTATTTGATTGATAGTTATATCAAAGTCTTATAATGCCCATGGTTTCTTTGCAGATCTTCGTGTTAGTCTTCTTTATTTCTTGCATGAAAATCATGCACTTTCACCTAAATTTGTTTAATGGAAAAATCCTCCTCCTTATCTGAACTAACAACTAATTCTAAGAGATTAATGATCTAATTAACACAGTTGGTCATGGCTCACAACAGTCTCTCACTCAATTGTCTAATTGCAAAGATATTAGTAAAGTTGTGATCATGCTCATTAAATATTTTCCTATATGAGATAAACAATTAATTTCAATGTTTTTGACGATGACGATAAAAGATGGAGACTATTAGCTAAATCGTAACTAAGCATTTGACGCAACATTCTCACAACACGTGCTCTTGTTGATGACTTACAATATGAATATGATGATCCTTATCCAATTGACGACTTTTCCCCACATATTTGTGAAATTATAATAGGAAAGTTACTAACCTTTTTTATGTATAAGTCTTTAGTGATAATATCATACCAGTAAACATACAATAATTGTCTTAGTGAAATGGGTATTGCAATTGTGCTCTTTACTAAGTAAGGAAAGACAAATGGTAAAAAAAAGAATACTGAGATTCAAAAACTAAAATTGAACCAAAATTTACAATATAACTGCAGGGAATAGATTGAGTACTAGAACTCATACGTAAAATTGAAATTAAACCATATTAACGATTTCCCTTGATTACAAAAAAGAAAAAGTTGCAACAAACTAAATGCTAAAAATCTTGATAATCAACACAATAAACATTGTACAACTTCAACTTTATATGATATTCAACAATTAACCGTTTGAGAAGTAATGTTCAACACCAATCCTAATTAATCAATTAAACCGAGTGAAAAAGGAAAAAAGAAATAAAACTAAATAGAAATTTACACATATAGGATACGAGAATAAGCATAGGCCAAAAAGACGAATAGTGTTCATAATATCAAGAGATTGATACGGTCATCATTACCTATATATAACATCAAGAGGTTGATACTAATCTTGACATCTTGCCATGAGGCCTAATATTTCAAACAAAAAACTACAAGAAAATAAAAAAGAAGACTCTAAATTAGAAGTTGAATTTGGGACTAACAGATTTAGAAATAGAAACATAGTGGAAAATTTGATGTTCACTTTTGGACTAAATTTGGCTACTTCAGTCAACTGAAAGAATGAGAGAAACTGAAGATAGAGGAAACTGATAAGCACGCTACTGTTGCTTCAATCAACTAAAAGAATGAGAGAAATTGAAGTTAGAGGAAACTAATAAACATGCAGTTGTGTGGATAAGGTAGTTATCTATATTAATGCCTATGGATGAGAAAACTGATATTACATTATCTATGCTTTTTTTTTTCAATTCGTACTTGTTAATCATTAAGATAATGTATTTGAACCAAAAAAAAGTTGAGATAACATAAAGTATTTTTTGGGATAATATTTGGGTAGTTATGAGTTTTCTTTACAAAAAAAAGTAAACATGATAATGTTTGTTAGCTATAAACTTGGAGATTAAAATGATCATTGATCTAACAGTTGTAATTTTTTTATTTTAATAATTCTTTACTTAAACTAGTGTAGACCCGTGTTATGCATGGTGCTTGATGAAATATACCTTTACAACATACATGCTATTTAAAATTTTTTTAAAAATTACCAGTGCATATATATTTGATATTATAACTTGAAAAAATGAGAAGATAAGTAGCTATTGAAAAAACTAAAAACTACCAACTTAATCCAGTGTAAGCTGAGATTAATAGTGTAGAAAATAAATAATGGTAATCTATACTAATATAAAGATCATGGTAAATGACATGATGATAAACTAATAAGTGTAGCAGGATGACGAAGACTCCTCTTTCTCTTCTCGTACCTAATTTGAAAATATTTTTATTAGTAATCATTATATTGCTAACATTGGTATAAACAAAGTTTATGGTACATATTGTTTAGTTTGTGTACTTGGAATTGGAATTTTTCAAGTGGAAAACTTCTTCCTCCCAATCGATCGATGTAATAAGATTGATAGACAGTTATATATATCGTTGACGTAGAGGCTCAACAATAAATATCCATGGTTTGTCAAGATAATCTTCTAGAATAGCATTCAACAAAAGGTCACCATATGGCTAAGGAAAATGTAAATGTGCAAGTGTTAATAATAAGTAATCATGCGATAAACGGTGTAGAAAGTGATGAAAGTATAGTACCAATGCTGCATATACATCCAAGCCTACCGTGACTGCATGTAGAAGAACTCGTGCATCTTCATGGAGAAGAGTAAACCTTTTATAACCGGTATGATTTCTTAAGAGAACTATGAAGACGTACCTATAAATTTAAATAAGTTAGTAAATTATACTATAAACATCCTGCGTGAAATTGCATAATGAAGAGTATATGACAATAGGAAGCTAATTATGACAAACTCTTTTTGAGTCAAATTTGGTGGATTTGGACACGTACAATAAGGCATATTCAAAACAAGTACATGAGTGTGGGGACTTTTTTGCAATTAGCGCAAGCATCGTACACCAACGGGTAGGTGTCTTGGACGTATCCAAAAATGTGAAAAAAAACTCACCTGTGTATATGAAACGCATAATATTACAATGTTGTTGATTATTTTATATAAAAGCATAAAATTATAAGAATCGGAGTGTGTATTTTACGTTTGGTCTCAATGCATATTCATCCAATCTAATCCTCTAAGGAGCAAATAACTTTTCAAGATGAACCATTTGTAATGGTCTCTTACGCATTAAATCAAAGTGACTCATCAAACCTTCAGTGCCAGAGTACCTAATATACGCAATAAAAATATTATGTGTGAGTTCAATTGCAAACTTGCCCTTACTATGGAAACTATCCTATGTTACAATTTGTAAGTACCATCCTTCAAAGGCATATATTGCTTTACTATCAGGATTAACCAGCAATCTACTGGTTGGTAAAACAAAAACTGAAATCTGTACGTACAATGGTTTTTTAAGAAAAAGGGTTAATACAAAAGTATGTCATTATAATGTCCAAAAATTAAACAACTTTACCAAAAAGGGATTGCTAATTGGATGGCAAGTGTACCTTCGTAGGTCCTAACATGTATCTGAGAAGCCAAAAGTATGTTTTCATAGTATAGGTGTCGGTGAAGATGAGCGCCCTCAATTTCTGCAAAATTTCCCCACAAAATTAATCTCAAAGTGCGCATCCTATCTATATGCGTTACATGCACTAATCTTAGAAGATAGATATGCATTAATAAGAAAGTGAAAAAAATTAGTAATGAAAATACATACTGTATATCACATAGTAACACTTCCCCCTTTGCAATGCCCTTCGTTTTTGTTCTTTCCACATGGGATATAGCAACTACCATGCTGACGATATCTATAATAGATGCAAATAAAGATAGCATAAACACATATAAAAATATACATGTACAAATAGGCCAAAAATTAAACCTTTTAACAATATTATCTACAACATTAGCACGTGATCGTGACAAAACATTAATAAACAACACAAAAGGCGGTAGGTGCTGGCAGGGAATATCATGACAATCCTTTAAAACCTCAAGAAGGGTCGCCGATGGTCTAAAAGTCAATCATAAATTATTTTTGACAATATTTCTTTCTCTATCTGTAGCACCATCCACTGATAGTTCAGAGATAACCTTTTAACAATATTATCTATAACATTAGCACATGATCGTGACAAAACATTAATAAACGACACAAAAGGCGGTAGGTGCTGGCAGGGAATATCATGACAATCCTTTAAAACCTCAAGAAGGGTCGTCGATGGTCTAAAAGTCAATCATAAATTGTTTTTGACAATATTTCTTTCTCTATGTGTAGCACCATCCACTAATAGTTCAGAGATGCGATGAACTTTGCCAGCTATAAGTAGATCCATCCATTTATTAATGTTATCATCACCTTCTATAATACCTAATATCTCATCACACTGTAAAACAATATAGTATCTTCACAATATGTATACATATATGGGTTGGAAGAACTATAACAATTTAATGCCAGAAATACCTGATGGTCCATGAATATTACTTTCCATATTTTATGCCTATCGTATGTTCGTATGCACATGCATCGCATAAGATGAACGAACACCGACATATATTTGTTTCAGGGGTTGATCACACATATTGGTAGAGATTTATGTGTTAAATCTGCCATCTCTATAGCAATAAATAAAGGGAACAAAATATTTATGTAAGCCCATAATATATTTAACATTGTTATTGTGAAAGTAGAGTATGCTATACAAATGTGTAACAACTACATGGTAATCTATTTGGAAAGAGACAACCACGTGTTAGGAATGTCATAAAACTTTCTTGGTAGACAATATTTTTAATTACATTATGAGGCACATCCCTTTTGTTGCAAATCAAAAACTTTAGTCCTAAAGGGGAAGTGATGTGAGAGATTGCGACATATAATTGGTTGTGGGAGAACACAGGTTTAGGCAGATAAGCACCCACATACTGCAATGTTTGACCTAGGTTTTATTAATTGCCATTGCAAAGGCCGATTTCAAAGGGAACTACCTCCTCTTCAAGGCAAATGGTGAGTCCCTTGTTGAAGGTATTAGGTCAACTCTTGGCATAGTTACTGCCTGCCTAATGTTTCACCTAGCTAAGATTTTTTCTTAAACCACCTTACTTCCAAGCCTTCACTAATCAAGTGAGTGTCATTATACAACCCGATTGATGGGTTAGGGTTTCTCAAGAGAACCACAGGAGCACCAACTTTCAACTTCATTTTAGAATTCGGGAAGTCTGAAAAGTTCATACTGTGTAGTAGCTCAGGTAGATTAATGTCATCAATTATGAAATCAGTATTAATTGGCAAGAATGTGTCCGAACTTAGATACGTATGGCTATTACTAGGAAGCAATGCCAAAATTCTATTATTCAATTCATCCACATCAATGTTCAGGGGTGCCAAAAATACAACGATCTTGAAAATACGAAGCATCTTTATATCGATCACCTATACATGGGTATACAAATTCTATCAAGTTTTTGAGGCCATTACTGTCGTTTTTTATTATGAATTCTTTAGGAATTTCTATCCAGTCAGGCTCACTACCTCCTAAGAATGAGGATCCCTGAATAGAACCATAACCAACATTTAACGTCAATTCTACAAAACTTTGCAACCGCTCATGTTCATCATGACTTAAAGTTGAATGCATGATTCGCATATTGATCTTAAGATGTTGAAGATGACAATAGCACCAAAATGATGCCTTTGATATTGAAGATGAAATAATATCTGCTATGCTCCCTTTGGTAATAACCGGAAGTACTTGCCTGAAATCACCTTCTGAAATGATAATTTTTTTACCAAATGCTAGATTCTTATTGCAATATCATGTAAGGTACACTTAAATGCCTCTAATGTGTAGCAATGTGTCATCAGAGCTTCATCCCATATGATAAGTGACGGTTCCCTAATTAGTAGAGCTAATTCTGACTGTTTGGAAATTAAGCAGGTGGAATCTCGTTTGCATCTATGAGGATCTTAAACATCGAATGTGTTGTCTTTCCTAAAGTTAACAATAGTGCGGGCTTACCAGAGGATGCCACCGAGAGCACGATCAAGGCCTTTGACCTAAATATATTATGATGGATTTCCAAAGATAGGTTTTCCCAGTTCCCCAACTACCATAGACAAAGAAACAGCTTTCGCCGCCACATTCATCTAAGTGAGTGATCGACTGAAAAACTCGAATTTGATCCGAATTTAATGTCGAGAGCAAAATGTCAAAGTTCTCTTTCTCCTTTTCTTGATCATAATCTAGTTGCTCTCTTATGAGCTTATTACCAAGTAGTAATGAGCCTATTACTAGTCGTCGCACCACATCAGGCGAAGGTAAATGCATAGGACGGAAGTCCTTTAGCGATCTACCATTTTTATTCAAGATCAACTCAATTTCATAAAGCCCGGGATTGCTGCTTTGTTTAATGGTTGTCTCTAAACCATGGTCATTAACATCTCTTTGCACGCGTCTTTGTAAATCATCAGTAAGATCTTCCCAATGTTCTTTCCATAGTTGATGAGGTGTGATACCTCTGAAATCATAAGCATTGAATAGAAAATACTCCTTAGTTCAGCCCCTGTTGCCCATGTTGATGCCTCTGTTAGTGCCTCATGCCACTTATCAAGCTTCTTTGAAAGTTGAATGTAAGATGCCATCAATAGTTCTCAGGTCCTCAAATGATGTTGCTCCCTGAACAATATACAACAACATTCTAAGGTAGTATCACTTTCCCATGTTTGGATGAGCATATGACAATCGTCCAATGCATGCCCATTGTTTTCTTTTAGTCCATTTATTAAGTGTTTTATTCCAAACATAGTAAGTTGGGAATGCCGCATAAGTGTACCGTCTTGCTTCAATATCTTCAATATTCACAGTAAACCAACCTATCAACATGGTAGTTCTCTCTCGTGCTACATTTGCAACTTGATGAAGTTCATTACGATCATTGAATATGATATACTGTTGGTCCAATAAGTAGAATTGTAATAATTCCATAGATGGTAACGATATGTAATGTCAAATTCAAATATTCTCTTAATGGCATCCACAAGTGACACATAATGACAATATAAGTATTGCTTAATCTCATCAATTTCATTTTCGACATTTTGAACATTATCTTTATTAATAATGGCCACCCAATCAGGTCCCTTATACATGTACTTGTGAAGATACTTAATAATCTTCTTTTTTGTACAACGTTCGACGTTAATATGTTCATCATATTCGACAAAGAGATTGCGGTTGTCTGGTACCACTTGTCTATTATCACTGATCTCACCATGGATAGCTATATTTCTATCATCATTTCTGCGTCTGTATCTAACAAAGCCATGTCCTTCAATAATGATATCATCAGAGAAAACTTTAGGATAATGTTTTGTGTAAGTGTCACCATCCACACATGGAGCATAAGGAATACCAATGCCACATGGACCATGAATCATATGCCTTGTGACAGTTTCAAATGCAAGGAGATCAATATCTACATCAGTGAGCTCTATGCATATGACACGATCTATGTCTTTTGCACACATTAGCTTATCCTTACTTGCAAGAGTCAGAAGTATATAGGCATGTGGTAATCCTCATTTTTGAAATTCGATGACATGGATATCTATGGATGGAATACGTAAAGGAAGAATATGGCATCATAATAAATTAGCATGATTAAAGTGAGAAGGAATATAATTTTGCTAACAGCAATGGCATGGTGGGAGGATGACCATACCTGCAATGACTTTTTCAAATATATTCATCTCTTTGAAGTCTTATTTTAGCTTTTTCAGCCTTAAGCGAAAAATGCAAGCAACAATATCTGGTCAGTTATTCGCATGTTAACTTGGATGCTACAACAAAGCTTTTTGAAAGTTTTGGGCTAGTTTGGATTGTAAGTGAATGTGCCAAAAAAAAAGCACATTTTATTATAGATGGCTATTGCATCCAAAAAGTGTTGCCTCATAGAATGTGGCCCTCCTATAAATAATACAAGTAATATTAACATCTTCCCTACTATGCGAAATAAATCTGATTGATTTTTCTTTTTAGCTCAAAAGTACTACGTGAAATCCTCGATTTTTCTTTTCCTTTATCCCTATCCCATAGGTATAGCGTTTGAATCAATAGAGAACCTTTTCTTCTGCATGAATCGATATTATTACATTCCAATTCCTTCCCAATACCTCCGAAGGAAAATACCGACTTGGATCATCACAAATTGACAGGTTAGTATGAGCTTATCCATGCAGTTATGCACTCTTCGGATAGGAATCCATTCTATAAAAGATCCTAGCTTTCGTGCTTTGGTGGGTCTATGAAATCCTTTCAATGACCTATGTTGTGTTGAAGGGATATCTTTATGATCTGATCGATTGCGTAAAGCCCGCGGTAGCAAGATAACTGGGGAAAGTAAGCATCATTTTCTCTAGCTATAGCAGTATCTTGCAAGCCACTGTACAATTCTGCTGGTGGTGTGCCTTGGTGGTCCCTAAAATATCTTAACCTCCAAGCCTATCGTAGTATAGGAATCAAGAACAAATTGAAGAAACAATCCACCACACCGAAGTAATATATTCCCCTTGTCAGGTTTATATTGTATGAGGGACGCAATAAATTCTCTCATTGTCACATGTTCTTAACTAATGCTTGATCCTTCAACACATGGAATATTGAGTGACCAACCATTTATTCCATATGGAAATAGCAAGGGGTATTGCAAAGGCACATATGACGGATGAGTTTCATATATTCGCTGTAAATTGCCATCTATTTTGCCAACAATGATATCTCGTTCCTCTTCTTATCCATAGTCACCCCCTAACTATAGGAGCACCAACTTCGCCTACAGTGGGCATGGTATATTATCGTCCAGGATGTGCTTTGATAAGGAGAATTCTTAAATAAACTACATTATCAGCCCACGGGACATCTCGTACTTTTCGAAAAATTCTTACATAAGGGTTGATAGTATTGAACATGCGTTGTAAGGCCTGTAACGTTGCATGATCAACTCCACGAACACTTTCTTGGCTAGTCAAAGTTCTGCATCGATTTCAAATGTCATTATGTGTGTATAGTTGAGCAAATTTGGGCTTTTGTCCTTCTGTTGGGAGTAATGAACTAATCCGATGATAATTTTGTCCACTTATTCTAAATGAGTAAGGACTATGTCCATCCATTACAAAGTGGTCAATAGATCCACCTATGGATGTGAATGATAACATGGAGTTATATGTCCTTATGTTATCAAGGAAATTTGGTTGGTTCAATAATGTGTTTAACAATGAAGGAGGTGGAGATAATGCTAGCCACATAACACGACTATTTTGACAACATATCATGAATCAATGTTGGGAAATGTTGGTTTTTGCAACTCTTTCATCCAACCACATGGTTGCTTTACAGTGCCCGCAAGGAACCAGAGTCCCCGTGAATTAAATTCCAATGGCTGGAGAACCTTTAGATTGGAGGATCCGTACGTGTGATTGCTAACTGAATTGCTCTAGATTCTGCCTAATGGGGCTCGCGTTCTACAATGAATTGTGATTGTATTTGATCTCGGTGACGCAGGCTAAATAGCCTCCATCGACCATTATGTCGAGCAAGTCTAGTTTGTAGGCTATTTTTAGTGCTCTCAGATCCTCCAAGTGGAGTTTCCATTACTATGTGGGAAAAATTATATGCATAATGAATTAAAATATAATCTCGTATTTGAGTCATAAGCAACTTAATTACTTATACATTTCGCCCATTAATGTCTCATCACTCTTGATTCTTAAAAAAGGCAGTCGTGTTGTGTGTTGTATGATCTTGAATTATGGATTAGAGTTTTTGTTATGATGAGTTTTTTTTGTTTATACAATTAACTTCTCGTGGAAAATGTGAACGACACGTTATGATTATGTATAGATGTTTCATAAATTGTATTCCCTTTTTTTGGATTCACGTAATGGGAAAAAAGAATGTTTGAAATTTTTTTATTCTTAAAAATGACAGATATGGATCACAAATAAAATAGTACATTATGTTTGGAAATTGTGTAAAGTGGTGAGAAATTTGTGCTAAGGTGTATTCAGTTTTTCTTTTGGGGGTGTGTTTGAGGGAAGGAAATGTCCCCCTTAATTTCTTTAATCATAAAAATGACATATATGGTTGACAAAGCTTCTTTGAAAATAGAGACATATTTATGTTTTAATTTTTCAATTGCATGTTTTATTTTATTTTTTTGTTAAGTGTTACATATTTATGTCATTTGTGTTAATTTATATTGAGTTTGAAGTGTTATGATCATTCCTAGCAACACGTTATGATTATTATAGATGTTTCGTAAGTTGTACTTCATTTTTGTTTTGGGTGTAGAAAAGTGCCCTCAATTTTTTTATTCTTAAAAATGACAAATATGGATCACAAATAAAATAGCAAATTTTGCATGTAAATTGCGTGAAGTGTTTAGAAATTTGTGCTAAGGTGTATTCAATTTTTTTTTGTTTTGGTGTGTTTGATGGCAGGAAATGCCCCCCTCAATTTCTTTAATCCTAAAAATGACATATATGGTTCACAAAGAAAATAACACATTCTTCTTTGAAAATATATCCATATTTATGTTTTAATTTTTCAATTGTATATTTTTATTTTTTTTAAGTGTTACATATTTATGTCATTTATGTCTGTTTATATTGAGTTTTAAATATTACATGATCATTACTGTTAACGGTGTTAACAGTGTGGATATGTAGTATGTTTTGTCTCTGTCCATATGAGGTTTACTTTATGATTTTGATTTCCTAAATATTTGGGTTTTCTTTATGCTCTATTATTGTATGCAAATGTCACGTCGAGAATTTAAATGTAAAGGTGCTCTTAAATTATGATGTAAGGTTACATTCATGCCAAGTAGAAGTATTAGTTAATACAGCTACTTTAATTAATTTGTATCATAATTACCTCTCTAAATTTTCTTTAAGGATCATTTTGTACTAATAAATGACATTATAATTCATTTTGGAATCTCGTACACTTTTAATTCTCTAACAACTTGAGACAACCATGTCTCTAATCCATTACTATTAGTGGCATGAAATTCAGCATTATTATTAGGCACCCTGAACTCATTCAACATCATTATCTCCTTCTTAGATAACACGATATTTAGTGAGAACAAAAAAAACCCATTAGTCTGAGTGCTTGCTTAAATTGGGTATCTGTTAATTGTGAAGTACCTTTTAGAGTTTCAGCTTGTGTAGATGACCTATTTGGTTAGCTTTTGGTGAAGCCTATTTCATATGGTTCTTTATGCCTTTTGACATGAACTAATTATAATATTAGTAATTTTTTGGTTTAGTCTATAAAGTTTGGGTTTTGATATTGATGTGCAGTTGATATTTGAAGATGATATTTATTATTAGCTACATATGTTTGGGATCTAATCAGGTTACTCTCTTTCCTATTCACTCTCTAAACTACTCACTCTTTCTTAGCAACCCTCTTTATGATCTGTGTGTGTGTGTGTGTGTGTGTGTGTGTGTGTGTGTGTGTGTGTTCTTCTATTAATGGTGTGGATCTATTGTATGTTTTTCTCTACCCGTATGAAGTTTACTTTATGCTTTTGATTTCCTGAATGTTTAGGTTTTCTTTATGCTCTATTATTGTATACAAATGCGACGTCAAAAATTTAAATGTGAAGGTGCTCTTAAATTATGATGTAAGGTTACATTCATGCCAAGTAGATGACGTTATAAATTCATTTTGGAGTCTCATACACTTTTAATTCTCTAACAACTTCAGGACAACCATGTCTCTAATCCATTACTATTAGTGGCATGAAATTCAACACTATTATTAGGCACCTTGATCTCATTCAACATCATTATCTCTTTCTTAGATAACATGATATTTGATGAGAATGGAAAAATCCATTAGTTTGAGTGCTTGCTTAAATTGGGTATCTGTTAATTGTGAAGAACCTTTTAGAGTTTGAGCTTGTGTGGACGACCCATTTGGTTAGCTTCTGGTGAGGGCTATTTCATATGGTTCTTTATGAGATTTGACATGAACTAATTATAATATTAGTTAATTTTTCGGTTTTTATCTGTAAGGTTTGGGTTTTGGTATTGATGTGTGGTTAATTAAGAAAGATGACATGTATTATTAGCTATACATATTTGGGATCTCTTAATTAGGTTACTCTCATTCCTGTTCTATCTCTAAATTACTCACTCCTTCTTAGCAGCCCTCTTTCTGATCTCTTTGTGTATGTGCGTGCATGTGTGTGTGTGTGTGTGTGTGTGTGTGTGTGTGTGTGTGTGTGTGT
>JACYFF010019584.1:35171444-35201292 GCA_017589665.1 Selenicereus undatus
GAGAGCTGCCTTCTCTTTGGAAATATGGGGAAAGAAGACGTCAGTAAACCGTGACGCTCGAACTGGCAACTCGAGTTCACCAATGCCACAACGAATGCGAAATTACCCGACGTTAAGGCACCGATTTAATCTGGTTCAGCGTACGTCCTCGGCGACCGCAAGACTTGGAGCATGAAGTTTCTGGGAACTCTTCCGCATCAAGAGATCATCGATATAGATCAAAAGAATGACAATACCACTACTTACTTCTATTCTTGGAACCGGACACGGTTCGTGCTACGTGGCCCAGCCCAGCCTGAGCGGTCCCTCCCTTTACTCGGTTACCTCATCAAGGAAACAAGCCATAAGTGAAATTCGGGACTGAATTTATCAAATGAAAAAAACGGATAACAGATCTTTCCGAACACTGCCTGTCACCTCTTGCTTGGGCGACCATGGCAATACTTAAGTAAGGTGATTCTCTTTATTGAAGAAGAAAGAAAAGAACATGCATATCTTTTTGATATAAAAAAACGAAGATTGGGCGAACGATCGACAAAGCTGATTAGCTCTTAAGCTCTGTATCCAGGTGAGCTTCCTGACAGGCTCAACGTAGTTCGGTTCACGAGGTGGAACGAGACATCTGGCTGCTCAATGAGGAAGGCCTCGACGGTCGTTCCCTGTTCGACGTTCGATTGATTGGGGCCGGGCCATTTTCATTCTACCTACTTAGTAACATGGTTCACGCGCTCCTCATTCTTCTTCCAAAGGCGGGCCAGGCCATATGATGACACTTGGTCTGGTCCATTAGCGCTACATAGCCCCATCCCACCAGCAGCGAGAACTGCTATCGAGAAGTTCGTTCCTCCAGCGGATCTCTTTGCTTCCCCTGGGGGGTGGGCCTTCATAAATTATTTAATTCATTATTCTGGATGGGAGGTATGCCCGTATGCCTGGCGAGGTAAAACAACAAATCATTTCCACCCCGCACTCTTTAAGGCTCCTTAAGGAGTGGCATCTGACCACAACATGCCACGAAGGGGGAGCAGTAAATCAAAAGGAGTTCCATCAGAAAAGATTCGCCTGCCTTGTCTCTCCAAATACCAAGATCTGCCTGCCGTCAAACTCCTATTGATAGGCCAGTGGACTCAAGTCATTTGTAGTCCCGGAAGATGAAGGCCCCTATCGTCATGATCAAATAAGTTTCTATACACTCTACATCTCCCGGAGTAGCATATCACCCCTTGTTAGCATTCCATTCCCTGCCTTGACTTGACATCGAGATATCCGCTACACCCAACTTTGAAATAAAACCTCACTGGCGTGCGCCACTAACTCTTCTTCTTTTGATAAATAGAGGGGTGCGCTTTCCCTTTGAATGAGTAGATCTTCCCGACCCCGTGCCTACCTTTACTCAATGCTCCTGAAGTCCGAAAATGAGACTGAGTGGAAAGGGGGCAGGGAAGTTAAGTTACAGAAATGGTAGTCGTGGACTGGTACCGCAGTACTGCCTACTTTTGGTAATCCTTATTGTGATCTCTCACTCTGGGCTAAGATAGTCTCTTAAGTGCTAGCGTAGCGGGAGAGCAAATAGCAATGAACCTTATCTACATAGTCCCCTCCTACCAAGAATTACGTCTGCTCTCGAAAAGGGTACCGATAGGCGGATTGACGCATCTGAGCAGGCAGGGCGGTTTTTCCAGCAAGATAGGCCAGTGAGTTTCATTAAGGCAAAGGATGCAATAGCCTTAGGGGTGATGATGGATCCTCCACAGGGTGACATCCGATCCAACCTAGTTGATATGCAAAGGCGATGGTCTGAAATTGAAGACAGAAAGAAAAGAATATGAATACCAAACAGCGATCTTAACGCAAACGGTAGGTATAGATATCTGGGAGAGCATAATAGCCTAAAGTCCGATACTAAAGTAAAGAAGGAAGAAAAGCCTACAGGCGGCCATACTTCGGCTAATGGGGGTGGCGCCATATTTGAGAGAGGAGAAGACGTCTTCAGCAGACTTGGAAGAGGACTGCGAGCAAGGGCTCACTAATCAACCATCAAGCCTAAACCTTACTTACTCCTACTCCTAGTAGGCCAATCACTGCCTTTTTAATGTGAATGGGAACCTCTTCAAAAGCAAAGTAAGGGCGTATTCTCTAGCAGCAGCAGATTATGTTCCTACTTTTTTAAGGAAAGAAATCCAAAACAAAAGGAGTCGGGCCTTTCCGGTCTTTGATAAAGAATTAATGTTCAATCAGTTCCTTCCCTTGAGGAGTTGGCTGGACGTAACTCTTACAGAATTAGCGGATTTGTCTCAAAGAGGCTTTCGAGGCCTTGGCCTGCGTCTCTAAGACCGGATAAAGTTAATTTCAGGAGCGGGGATAGGACGCGAGGGCCTTCCAAAGGAATTAGGTTTTTTTGCCTACATGGCTACTTCTAGCAGCTCCCGGAATAGCCTTCACTGCCAACCAACCTTGACTCTTTTTGATCTTTTCCTGTTAAGGTCAAATTATCCAACCTCGTAGACAGAATGAGAGACCGTCTTCAGGGCTAGCCGGACTCAGACTTTCGCTGGAAGACTTACACTTATCAAGTCAGTGACTACGGCCATACCTAAGTTTGTAGCTTTTTAAAGATCCCTCATGTGATTGAAAAGATGGAATGTCTTAAGCCTCAATTTCTTTGGGAAGCGGGATAAGACGCATATGATAAGTTGGAGTAGGAAAACAACTGAGGCAATGAAGAAGGGGATACGGCCAAAATGGGTCAATTGGGCTTTGCCAACTCTTGTGGCGGCTTCTTTTCTTACTGCGACAGATTGTCTTTGGGTCAAGGCTCGCTATTGTAATCTTTTGGCGGGACGCATGATTTACTTCCAATGCCTCCTACGCATGGAAAAGTTTTTTCAAAGCTATTCCAAGTCTCACTGCTTTAGTCTGACGCTCTATCGTCAATGGTCAGTCGATTAGCCTGGTGTTAGGGGTACTCTATTAATTTCAAGACCCCGGAAAGTTTAGCTGCCCTTAGATTTTTGTTCTCTTTGCCACAGTAGCGGATCTTATTCTCACCAATCTTCCGCACTTTTAACAAATCACATTTGGGACAGCATAAAAGCTATTGATCTTCCCCTCTTTCAAATCATAAGAGCAGGTCTTTTCTCCATTCGATCAGCAATCAAGGTTGAAAAGAAACCTTACCTTTTTTTGATCCTGACTTCTTACCCCATCCAAAAAAGATGGAAGTGGGTAAGGCAAACTCTGTCTATTCCCAAAATGGAGTCCTGTCTCTGGTCTGCGATCCTGGAAAGTCTTCCTAAAGCATATAATCTAAACTCGATAGAGATGAAGATGAATGTTCCTCTTCACCGGACTGATTGCCAAATCTTCACTGAAACGGCATCATTCTGCCTAAACTTTACCACATTGGTTTGGCTTGGTTTCTGTTAATTGGTCTCATTCTGAGTCCTGAGTCCATTCGCCAGTCATTTTTCTCTTGGGTTTTGATTTTGAAAAGAACATTAAACACAAATGTCTCAAGAGCATATGGATCTCAGCTTTCCGCATTACCTTATGGCATATATGGAAAAAGCATAATGAGAGAGTGTTCGACCACTCGTCTTCTTCTCCCACTCTTTCAACTCGAACCAATGCTCGATAGGCTCCCCCAGACCAGGGTAGAGTCAAGCTAAAGTTTGATGGCTCTGCCTCTCAAAATCTGGGACCTGCGGGGGCCAGAGGTCTTATTCTTATAGACTATGATGGCCGGTTCCGGGTACTTGCTATTCGATCCCAATCCACCCAGTCTACCAACAACCGAGCAGAGGTTTTGGCCCGGGATTCTAATCTGTTTTTTATTCAAAGTGAGGCAGGTGCTACTCTATTTCCTAAAGACTAAAGAAAGGAAGACTCTAAGATTACAATCCAGATACTCCTCCAGAAGGCAACTCCTCCATGGACCCTCAGGACCATTGTCTAGGGTTGCCAGTTTATGCTACAGTCGTTTCACAGCTGGTCAGCGTTTTTTTCTTAGGGAAGAACTAAGTCATTGAAAGACGTTCCCCTAGTGCTTCCCTTGAAATTCAATTCAAGAAGTACGAGTCGAGCGGGTTTCATCTTGTTAGGCTTCGGGATTATGGCGGCAATCAGGTGCCCCACACCAAAGCAAGGGCCCCTTCCGCCTTCAAAAGTTAAGTAAAGGTAATTAATTTCGAAACATAACTTTTTAAGGTAATGGGCAACCGAGTGTGAAACGAACGAAAGGAGGTGGAATTTCTTTTTGAAGGTTAATCCTCGATCGAATGAAGGCTTTATTGCTTGCCTGTTGGGGCCTTTTCTCCTAAGGCTGCTCCTTTACTACCAGAATCACTTATGACGCAAAGGTTCACTCGTAGCTATGATCTCTTTCGCTTTCTGTTCCTTTGTTTTGGCGATATTTGAGCGAAGGACCTAGCTTTCTTCCCTACTTACCTGTCTTTGTTCCTGGTCTGTCCTGGTCAGCACAGCGGGTGTAGAAGAACTTATTCTTAACTTCGTTGCCTTGTAGTGTCGTACCCTCAATCGTGCATTCACCCAGTTATTTATATAACACTTTATCCGGGGTCCGGAGATTATTATAGTTCAACTTATTCCTTCCATCATAGCAGCTTTTTTTGCCCCTCGTCTCGTATTGATCGCATGCTAGTCAGTGACCCTTTGTCATGATCGTGCGTTACGGCCCCTTTACTGGGAAGTCATTTTGACATTGAAGGCCGGCGAGGTATTGAAAATATTCCGTTTGAGGAACCGAGCCAATAGCCAATGAGAAGGAAGCCTTCTTTCTCTCATATTTCACCCCGCAGCCGTCCTCGCTGTTCTTACGTTCGAGACCTTAATTCCATCCATACCTAGGCCTTAGTGGACTAGTAATACGACTTTTTTCCAGGAGCCCTATTTCGTAGGGAACTCCTTACCTTTACTCTTATTTCTATAAAATCAGAAACATTGTCATAACAAGGTTGATTTGAGCAATTAAAATAGAAGGTCAAAGCCCTACTCTGGAAGTAATACCGGAGCAAAAAAAAAACATCTTTAAAAAGCTTATCGGAAAAAAAACGGCGAATGAGCTGTGTGGAGCCTGATAATCAATTCACTTCAAAATACAAAATGGCAATGCCCCTGGTTTCCTCATAAATTGATTTTAGCACCGCTCTTTTTGGTACTTAACTTTATTTAGTGATGAGTTCCCATCCCATATCTCTTTCTCCTACTCTCTGGCTAGCATCACTCACTGATAGCTAAATTAAGCTATCCCGTCGCATCTAATCCAGTTCCAACTTGACTTAATATCGGAATAAGTTCAGGGATTTCTTCCTATTGTTAGAGTAGGCAGTACCCATTAGAATGGTGATGTTTCCGCTCTATGGGATATAGCCTAGAGAAAGGACATGCCTTAGCCTAAAGGATATCATTTGGGGGGGCTTATACCTTTTAAAGACAGATTTCTATGACTTTTATTTAGATTACTCTAAAGAACTCAAACTACTAACCATAATCCTTAGGAAGCTACTTTATTACCTGACTGAAAAGAGGGTGCCATCCGTATGGGGCACAAACGCTATAAGATAGGTTGCTTGAATAAGGATATAAAGGCCCATGGATACTATATACTGGGCGATTTCCCAATCTGTTATCATTTCGAATTGAGAATGACCGTCGCGCTTTCTTTATTGAGCAAATATTTCAGAGAATCAATTCGACCCTAATACTAATTTGACCATGTCGATTCTTCTTTGTTTTATGCCATGGTCAGTATAATACCTTTTAAGTCCATCTGCACTATAAAGACAGAGAGATTCTCTCTATTCTTCGTATCGACGCTTTCGTCAGGCTCCTGTGAAGCAATGCTTCACAGATGTATATGGTGAGACTTCGTATCGAATTTGACCTTTTCCTTATATTCTCTTTCCCATCAATCTATGCATGCTTACCTGACTCTCGGGCTTTATTGCCAGTTGAAGATTTCCGAGCATTTGAACAAAGAGGAAAGGAGCCGATTAGTAGTACAGAAAGCTCTTACTCTTCATCCAGATGCCAGTCACTCTTTAGGGACTATTAGGGTACAACAAAGTGGAAGAGAGGGAAAAGAGCGCTGTAGGACGCAGAAAACAAAGGTTCAGCTCTATCTTGAGATAGGTCTCAAATGGATTGAGTAAGCACTTTAAGGAAACGAAAGAAAAGATCTTTTGATTTGATTACCAACCAGCAATCGCCTTTCCTCTGCAGCCAAGGAGAGTAAGATTCTACCTTGCTTCGGATATTTTTTGCTTTGGCATGAAAGAACCTAACACTAACCCTAGCTTACTTTCAGATTGTCACATGTGAATATTCACACCTTGGAACAGAACTGAAAGCCACTGCAGGAGGAAAGGCCTACCCCAGAAATGTAATTGGATGCGCTTGCCTTAATACTTTGAACCCTGAAATCATAGATTTTTAGCTCCAGCGAGGATGGAAAGAAGCAATAAAAAATCCTGATGGTCGAGGTGTAGTGTATTACGGATTCCAAACATTAAGGGAAGAGTCCTTCTGGACTACAGACGGTATCTCTGCTTTCTTTCAATTTCAAAATCCGGTTTATTAAATGATTTTCAAGTACTCAACTTCAACGGGATTTCAAGAAGGAGATATTGGTAGCTGATGAACTCGTCTAAGGGTTTGGAAGCTATTTCGTCTGAGGTTATTGATCGATCCCCTAGCCCAGAATAAAAGGGACTGAAGGTTATTTTATGCTAATAATCATTTTGATTATATCAAATTCTTGATAAGTTTGGTAAGATCTTCTCTTGTGGAAGAGAGGATGGCACTAAGACCCGCTAGAAGGACTCTAAGAGAAGAACCGTCCTAGTGAGGTGCAATGCTGAAACTAACTCTACAGAAGTCGGAATGGGATACTTCACTAAGTAAGTAGCACTTTTTTAGGTTAACTATACTAATCATAGCGTTGCCTTAGGTTTGGCTTTTGCCTATCTTTTTTATTGCCATATACAGCCACCTCTGATCAGGACATGTCATGACAGACCTTTAAGACTAGAAATCTCGCGCATTCCTGCCATGACAGGGGCACACACCTTCGCCAAAGCGCTTCCGGCGGACGTGCACCGCTCTGGACCTTGGAACTTTCTCGAAGTTTTTCTATGTCCCGTTCCGAAAGGGGCCGAATCTTAATAGGGATTAATCACATTTTTTTTTACCTCACTCTTCTTCTGAAGACAATTCCGCTTTCGAAAAGCTCTGAACAAGGCTTTGACCTTGCAATGAGCAATGTACACTTGCCGCGAAACCTTCGAGAGAATGCACACTAAACACGACAACAGATAGCCAACCGGTCTTGATGTGCATTAAACGCGACAGGTGTGTACTTCCCCCGATCGATTCCCCACAACAAGCACCGTTTAGACAGTTTTTTTCTTAGTGAAGTATGCCAATTCTTTTTGCCTTGCTCTCAGCTCAGAGTCTGCCTCTTTGGATTCAGACGCCTAAGGCTTAGCCAAGACGGATGCCTTCTAGGCAAATATATCTCCCCGAGCAGAACCGGTCTTTGCAAGTCAATAATGTCCAGTCCAATAGGGTCGGGTCTTTGAAAGAAGGAGCTCTTTCATAGCATAGTTAGTTAGGATACCCCCCAAATCCACTGATCAAAGATTTTGAGGAGGAATTGCACGACTATAAGAAGAGGGTGGACATGAATGCCACGAATAGGGTATTCAAGAATTAAATTTATCCTTCTTCCCGGATAGGCTCAACGATGGACAGAAAGGGTTGCACCTTACCTTATAGAAAGTAGCTTTTCTTATCGGCCTTACACAGAAGTTTTAATGCCCACAGATCCGCCGAGCCAGCCTTCGTCATCAGGATTGAATGCGTACTCGCTTTTATCCCTCATATCTTTTAGGCTCGAATCAAGTTGAAAAGCTTGCTAACTACTTCCCTAAGCCCCCCGTAAAGAGATACTCGACCGAGGGAAGTAAGAGCAATTGGCCCTTGCCTTTCTTACTGGAAAAGAATGGGACTTTTTATCAATTTCAGTATGAAAGTCTTTCTCCCGCTACGGGTACGAAACATAGCTATTCCTTGAATAGCCTTTTGATTGCGTGGGATTTGTAATAAAAAAAGTCCCCGGAAATCTCCGACATTAATTAGATTGGGATGGTTTTTTCTCCGAACGAAGTGCACCCTAATCTTAGATTACTTAATTATGTAAGAGAGGTGGTAGGGAAGCCGGGCATTACCAAAGCTTTACATAGGTGAATTATTCCCTTTCTCGGAGGTAGCTTGGCCCCCCTTCTTTCAAAAAGAACTACTTCTCTAAGAGCTTGCCCCAATCTCGAGGAATTCACGAAGCGACCCAAGTCAAAATAAAGGGAAGGCTATAAAGCCTAAGCCAAGGTGGTGGGGAAAGAGAGGCGTGTCGTGAAAGGGAAAACATATTCCACCCAGCTACCTTTCTTTATCGACCTTACCAGGGAAAGGAAGACATGACGAGGGTCCTAGCCTCTTTGTCTGGTTGAAAGGACCCACGGTGCGGTAACTAGCAAGCATCACTCCAAAAGACTATCCTATCCTTGACTATCAAGCAAGGGAATCACTAGTTCCATCTTGGTACTAAGGATAATCGAATATGTCCATACGCGGGGGATAAGCACTAATTTCCTTTAACTAGGTCGAAGGTAATAGAATGAAAATCTCTTAGGTCTCCGCCTTTGCTGCTAACAAAGACAGGTTTTTCATTTTATGACAGGCGCTTATTCGGGAAACCTTTCATTAAGAGTAAAAACTCCGTTTTGAAGCTATTGCTCTTTTGAGCTATAACCAGTCTCGCAAACACGGTTCGTTAGCTCTGGGGCTACAATGCCACTCTTCCTGTGATGAAGGTTCGGAGAGATTCTTTAGGTGGCACCAGACAGAGCTGCATACCACAGCACAGACCAATGCAAGATTGAAAAAAATTTCCTGATAAAGCAGACAGCTCGCAGGTTCCAAACCTTGAAGATCTCCGCCTTAGGATAATCCTGACCCGCAGGGAAAGAGAGCCATGTCAGCTGGCTCATGGGAGGCTGAAGATAAATAAATGGAAGGCAATTCTTAACCTTCGACGAGCGTAGGTGACCTCTTCTGGCTTGCGGATGAAGGAGAAGATTTAGCCCTTTTATTGGCGTTAGCGGATGATGCGGATGCGATCATAGCAAGGTTCCGATCAACTCCACTCAACTCTCTTATAGCTATAGCCCTTATCTGGATCGAGGAATGCTCGCATGATTATGATTGATCATAGAAAGACTCTCCTTCTACGACCCATTCTGTTCATAGAAAAAAAGAGTTGACTCAGTCAAGGGGAGGGGAGCTCACTGGCCTTTTAATGCGTTTTAGGCCTTTTTTTGCCTTTTATAGGATGGATGTTTTGTAAGTAGCAGCCCCCCTTCTATTCCTAGATCAGCTATCGATCTGATTCGATTGTCTTTTCCCGCAGGAAAGTGATTTTGCTTTTTATGGATAGTCCTATTCCTATCTGCTTTCTACTCTTCCACTACAGAGTGAATCGTAGCGTTTATATCTGGGATTAAGCTCTTCAGCCAGCCTATGCCTTTCAGGCAGTTTCCTTCCCTCTACTTAAAAGCTGGAATTGCTTGAGATTGGGTTAGCATTCATAGCACGAGTTCAGTTAAATAGATAACTCCATCTTTCCTGCCAGTCTGTCTAGCCCGTATAGAGTAATCTCCTCCCGCTTTACCGCTCTAACAGACAGAATCGGAACGTGTCATTTCAGTGGTTTAAGCTCTAAATCCTATCTGTAGAAAGATTGATCACATCTCGTTGGTATTTCCTTTGGGGTCATGGCTCAGATAGAAAAGGTCTGCATCCTATTAAGTTAAGTGGAAAGAGGTTCCCCAAGATTGTGGAGGACTGGGTATTCGTAAAACAGAACAAAAAGGTCTCTTTAGCTAAGCTCAACTGGAAGGCTCTGTTTGTTGCTGAAAATAGTGAGAAACTCTTCTCTAGAGTCATTAAAGCGTCATACCAGAATAGTTTTGGGGTTGCAACCTCTTATAGAAATGGTTCTCACATCTGGAAAAAGCATGGGCAGGGGACTCTATGCTAGCAGTGTACAATGGAACATAGGTAGTGGTAGTTCCATATCCCTCTTGTTTTGGGACCCTTAGATCCCTTATCCTTATCTTTGGTCCTCTGAACCGAGGAAGACCTTATTTCATCCTCTATCAGAAGTGGTTCGGATGGACTCGTTGAGAAGCACCATAGAGCCCGCGTCTAATTTTTGAGGAAGTTGGATAGATATCTAGAGATAATCTTCCTTGCCCGTAACTCTTGCCATAGGCTCTTATTCTGTAGTCCGTTTTGCTTTTGAAAGAGCCTTTGGTTTGGCGTCTGTGGCTCCTTTGATTGATTCCCGAGTGCTTTGTGGGATTTTGAGAAGCATTCTAAGCCTGCCCATTGCCCATCTTAACGCAATTCCTAGCTTGATGAAGGTCAGGTGAATGCCCGATGATCGATATTGGCAAGACCCGTACCTCGCAACTGAGCTCGGAGTCACTGACCCAGATTTTGTCAACTAAGCGCTTCGCCCCTGATTCTCCGAAGATAAAAGGTTTCCTCGTCTTAAAGAGTTAAAGCAGTCAATCCAGTAAAAGAGAAAAGAGCGGCTACTAAATTTTCAATTCTTTTAGCGGATTCGAGAGCAATACAATAGTAGCGGATAAGATCCCAACAACGGCTATTTGAACACCGCTTACTGTACCAGCGGTTGCTGATTCAATTGAGAACATCACAGCTGATACGACAAGACCGGTTATTCACTCACCAACAAGAGCGCATTCAATAGCAGCCTACTCTTTCTTCTTTATACTTTCTATATGTGATTTGCTTCCCTTAGTAGCCTTTCCTTTCTTATATATGCAACCACTTTTTGAACAACCAATTTCGATTCATGCGACAACAGCACATTCTATGCCATCTTCCTGTTACTATTACTATTGATTAAACCAAGCGATTCGTGTTCAATTGCAGCGTATTTTGACACCGTAAACAGATTCCCTCCCTCCCTCATTAAAGGTACGAAAGCACTTCTCTGCTCGTGGCTATCAAAACTCAAGATTCAATTGGGCAAAGAACCAACTATTCATGCCATTCACCCTCCTACTCCTCGTCCATGAAGTCAGTTGACTTTCCTTTCCGGTAAAGGCAGCATAGGCCCTATGAGCCTATTTTTACACATCAAGAGGACAGTTATCAGTCCCACAACCCAACAGAATCAACAATCAGCTAGAAAACAACAGCTATTAGCTGTATTAGAAAATAAATACATAGGGGAAAGCTTTCTAAAAAGCATGGCAAGTGAGTCGGCTATTCTTGAAATTCAATTAGGAATAAAGACTTCAAAAATGGAGAAGCTAGCAATCTTGAAAGAAGGCCAGAAGAGGAGAGCAATACTATTTTGCAAAAGTGCTAAGCCCTTCCCAGCCTGGGGAATAGAAATAGAATAAGAATAGTAAGAAGCGCGTATGTCCCCTGTCTTTCTATCATTTCTATAGAAGGAATGAACGAGAAAATGTCCTGCATAGTGATGTCACCGGTCTTGAATTCCTTCTCAGGCTTTTTTGACTTAAGTAAAAGGCTAATCCTATAACTAGAATAGAAAGAGGGGATGGCACTTGTCTTTATTGCTTTACTTTGGTTTTTTTTTTTGAATTAAGTAAATTACGTTCAATACAGGCTTGACCTCTTATAGAAGAGTTATGTTATAACTATATAATTCAGTCTCTCAGTTAAGAAACCCCGTAAAAAGAATTCAAATAGGAGAAGACACCTAATCCCTTCTCTCTCTTCCTATTCTATTTAGAAACGGAACTCCTTGGAGTCAGGTAAGCAGTATGGCTAGAAGAAGAGTTCCCTTGTCTTTCGTTTATTTCTTAAATTGGTCTTTTTAATTCTTTTATTGGATTCCTTACTAAGAGTAAATAGCTATCTTAGCTTCGAGTTAGAGTATAGTTAGACTGTAGGCCTCTAACTCGAAGAGTCTAAACCGTCACTAGAAAAGAGAATAGTTACTATAGAAGATAAATAAGCTTCCTTTGCCTGTCATAAGGCTTTCTTTTCCGCTCCAAAGCTTCCTACAAATAGGAACGATAGGAAGACTACGATTCCTAGTAGTTCAAGGGTCTTAGAAAAAGTGTGAAAATAACTTGCTTTCCCTAAAAAAAAACAGTGTTCTGGGCCCGTAACAATCCCAAGTAGTCTGGGCAGTAAGGTGTTTTGTTAATAAAATAGGATTAAGGGCTCCTCTTTGTCTAATCCCGTATCTGCTCCCTAAAGATATCTCCAGCCCTTACGTTCTATTTTAGATAGGGGATATTTTATTCTGCATTACTCCACCGCAGGAAGACGAGATATACATTTTTTGATATATAGACGTGAGCAGAGCGCGGAGGCATAGAGAGGTGTGGTTTGACTGCAAAAGCGGGTTGGGGATTGGGGAAAGGAGATTGAATCAACTCGAGACCTACTAATCTTTAGTTCGATGAGCACTCGACCGCTCCCCTTGAAAGAAATTAGACACCGGCATGAACTGCCATCAATAACTTTCTCCCTCCATAGATGCCACCGGATGAGAAAAGTAAGCGATTCCTATGTTTTCTTTTCGACGAAGCTTCAAGCCAGATCAGCTCCTATCTTTATAGAATCCCCATACCATATTGCCCGTGCAGCCCAATCTAGCTGTATATCTTAGCTCGAATCGATCTCATTCTATGGAGGACCTATCCTTACACGGGTAGTCAACCACCCCAATGCTTTAATTTAGATGTGGCCTTACCTTCTTCATTCATGACCGAGTAAGATGGAACCAGAAAGAGCAATTCTTTCTCTAATTGATATCGGGCCTTCATCTGTTTGAAGCAAGACGCTAAATCCTTCATAGTTCTTAGCACGACATGCCGCTGTCTCTAAATGAAATGAGCTCTCAAAGAGGCTTTTTCGAGCGCTTATCTCATGATCAAATTCTTCCCTTCCCAACCCCGGCTAACCTTATTTCAATAACTACTTTTATGACAATGCTTTTTTTTTTCTATTGATAGAATAGAATCGTTGTCAAAAAATGTGTCCAGTTATGGTCTTTCCAATTCCAATGCAAGCACATCCCACCTGCTATAGATAGCATTATAGATAGGTCAAAGAGAGTAAGGTGGGCTCAACGCTTGAAGCGTTCATCGTAGAACCGAGATTGATTCGATAAAGACTGGTGGTTCCAGACTCTCAATTCCGAATTCACATCCGGGGAAAAAGGGCCTTCTAAACCAGTGGTAGAGGTGGGGATATAGTAAGATTCTCAAACCTTTTCTGATAGGGCTAGGCGGATCTACATCACTTAGGGAGGGGGAAGAGAGTGATGCTACTACCAATAATACCAAGTACCGGGTGAATCATATCGAGCGAAGCCCCTTCCCTCTAGCTCTAGAGTGAACTTGATCCCGAAAAAAGAGTAAAGAAGGTATGGTATGAAATCCATGGAGAAGGCTAAAGCCCTTTTTTTTTGACTTAGGAAGGAGAATTCTTGCTCTCTCAAAAGTGAAAGAAGGCCGCCTACCCACTCTTCTTTCCCCCCATTGCTGGGGGCCTCGTCCTCTTCCGAGAGACTAGACCTCGAAACTCTCAAAAGACACTTTGAAAAACAATAAAGAGAGAGTAGAAAGAAAGGATTGTTAAGACCCTATTTCTTTTTCGGATTAAAGATAAGAGATCCATCTTGATTCATAGAAATACTTCCACCGTAACACGGAAGCTTTCCCCCAGGATTTAGAAGTCAAGGGGCGTAGCGCTTGCTTACTTAGTGCTTGTGCTAAGGAAATCGGCACACATGAATGACTTTCATTCAATACCTCCACGGGAGGTAATGGCTCGACCAGTAATTGAGAACCCCTCATTCCCTTTCTTATTCTTAAGCCAAGTCCGCACAGCCCTATACTTAGCTTCGAAGATCCGAACGAAGACAATGAAATCAAGCGGCGAAGCGAGCTAAAAAGGTTGCCTTGAGTGGAGGCTCCTCCCTTACATCTGGAGATCTAATTCTCAGTAGATTGAGTGGCAAAACATATATGTCAAAATGTACTTCCTATGGAAGCGATTAAAAAAAAAAAAAAAGCGTATAGCTATTAATTTCTTTTTCCTCAGATGATTGCTTCTATCGACTGTCCTTATCTATGTTGACTTTGACTGGGGAGGAAGCCTCTCAATGTAAAACCTGACTTTGCTCAGCTAGTGCTACTCTTTCTTTTTGCCAGATTTCCTAAAGACTAAAGAAAGGAAGGCTCATGAATGACCAATCCCTGGAGGAAGACTATGATTCTGTCTGGTCGTACTGGGCCATTAAGGTGTAACTACAACAATTATGTTCATCTTTTTTTCCAAAAGGAAATCCTATGCATTGAGATATTGGATCATCATAAAACACAGGAAATGGGTGCTCAATCAATGGAATGTTTGCTTTTAGATCTCTTCCAGTGCTTATCAAATCAAAATATCAGGTTGAGGTCGAAACAAGGGATCAACCTGTGGACATGTTTCGCTTTCACCTCTAGTAGGGTCACAACCAAGCCGGTAAGCGGATAGATTGGATGTGGATGGATACCAAGTATGTCCCTTGGTCGCTAGAATGACCTATTCTATTAAAGAGGATTTACCTCCGAAATGCATGATCAAAGAAAAGGATGACCATTACATTAATTGCGAGAAGAGGTCTTGATGTGCGCCGAACCACATGAGATATTTTGATTTATGAGCTATACGAAATTCATTATCTCGCATGATTGAGATTTCACTTCTGTGCCATCGCCTTTTTCTGTAAGCTACCTATCACTCTATCGATATTCCATTTCTATATCGACTGAAAGCATAATTTCTCTTATTTTCTTTTTTATTGATTTTGAGCGGTATATATTACTATTTGAAATAGAGGATATTTCTTTCGGCGTAATAAGAATCTTTCTCAGTCTTAATTCCATCGGGCCTAGTTCCTAAACCTTTTGCTTAGCTTACCTTAGTCCAACCATAGGTCCTATCGATGGCTGTTTTCCCACTTGAACTAGCAACCCTACCTGATGCCGTACCTGTCTGTGAATGAAATTATGGATATTCACCTACCAATACAACCCGGGCCACGCCGGGACTTTCTTTCGAAAGCCGGGGTTGAGTCCAATCATTGGTCCTAGCGGGAAAAGACAATCAAAGCCATACCTGAGTTAATTTCTTTTTTTCTTTCTTGTCTTTATATTAGACGCAAATAAAGATTTACTAGATTCCACTTTGACTTCCTTCGAGTTACTAATTAATTACTCAATGCCTGAGCTTCCTTATATATATACTAGAATATATAGAAAGTGTTGAACTCAGACTCTCCCTAAGCCTAGCTTAGACCGGATTTCTCAATGCAAAGAGCTAACTTCAAGCGCTTACTCAATGGCAAAGCCGAGTGCCTGAGCTTCCAAACAATCGAGTTAGAGTTCGATCCCTGGAAAAGTGGGAATTCGATCCAACATCCAACAGCCGTAAATCGCATGTGCAAGTGCCTAGGTGAAATCCCGTATGAAATTGACCCACTGAACTCACTCAATAAGCGGAGACAGTCCAATAAAAAAAGAAGCGAAAACATCATTCCGGAGATAAGGTAGACTTTCCTTTCTTCAGAAGAAGCTACAACCAAGACTGATTATGGACCTTAGATCACTAAAGGATAATAAAAGGAAAGGGAGAAGAAATCGGCAGATTTCTAATAAGAAGATTAAGAGCTGGCTCTTAGGCTTTCCCGATTGTTAGAACTCCTTGGACCATGTTCAGGCTTTTCGGATTAGGCACCTGGAGAGAGAATATTGATTTATCACTTTTAGACCTTAGACGAGAGGGCTATGGGCCAGTTTCCCTTAGAAAGAAATACATCACTTCCACAGACTGGACTACCAGATGGAATATCCATAGGATATTTCACCTTTATCCTACCATATCGAATGATAGCAGAATGACTTAGAGTCATTAGGCCAAGCAGCGCATAGGAAGATTATTCCCTGCGTGCCTAACATCTACTCCTTCTAGTCGAGTGCCTTTCGGCGCCTTTAACGATGAGAGAAGGCGATACCGAAGAGAATAAGTCAGGGGCACTGGCTACTCCTGAAACTCCATTTCGTTGCGTAAGTGAGGACATCATAGTCTGAACTTGACATCTTTCGTAGGCTCATCTCGTAGATTGGCATTCCGATCCTGGTCATTAATAGATAGTAGTCATAGGCTAAACCCCTTCCTGATAGCCTCTGCCCCCTCCCTATGAAATTTTCCATTAAAGAATGAATGGGAATTGATCTGACAACGGCTGGGAAAAATCCATCTCTTTCCATCTCTATTTTCGCTAAACTTGCTTTTCTTGCTTTAAAGAAGCCTACCTTAACTTTAATCTATTTTCGTAAAAGAAGTAGTTGATCCCGGTGAATCAATTAAATTAGATTAGATGCCGCTTACCTAGATGCGGTGCTTGTCACTCGAAGCGAAGGTAAAGATCTTAACATTGGGGATTCAGAATCTGACCGCACTTCCCTCAGGTCGAACGGCTATCGATCCTGGCCCGATGAGAAAAGAACTCATGCTTGCCTAATCAACTTGGATACCGGATTCCATGGAATTAAGGCATTTATTCCCTTTTGTTGACTTCAACAGAAGTCATCTCTCTGACACTGGCTGTTCTTTCTACCTAAACTTGCTTTTTGGCTTCTATCATCAAAGATAGGTGTGAGCTAAAGACTTCAACCGCTAATAGCAAAGAAACTCGTTAAATCGCTTAAAGCTAGCATGAGTGAAAGGTCTGAACTGCTAGCATGCCTTGAAAGCGTTAGTTGCTTGAAGCTAGCATGAGTTAAATCGCTAATCGCGTTTCTTATTCTTAAATTAAATTTACTAAAAAGAATCCATAAAGCATCTCAAGAATTGCAACGAAAAATCCCGATAAAATGCAAAAAATACTTTAGAAATCTACGTTTTAGTTATTAAAAAATCAAGTATCTAAGGATTCTTTTATTGGTTATTTAGATCTTGACTGTTTTTTTAACTCGCTTAGGAAACGAAAAATCCCGATTTTAAGTCGAAGAGTTTCAAGAATTCAAGTGTTTTATCAAGGGAAAGAAATTTCAGCTATTAGATCGCTCCTTAATTAGGTACTTCTCCAACTATAACTATACTCGTTCTTCCAGTAGCTTTGCCCGAACTAGTCTTCTTTCTTTTGCTACGGCAGTGCTCATAGCTTTCTTCTTCACACATAAAAGTAAAGGATCAAGTCAATCAAGAGCGGCTACCCCGCCTTTGCTCAGTCAGGCATGCGGAGACCAGAGCCTCTTTAACCGGCTTATTCACCTTCAACCCTTTCCCTTTACTGATCGAGGGGAAATGCATTTCGCTTTCCGAGACCGGGCATATCATATTCTTTCTTCTTGGATGGCCTTGGACCTAGCAAACGAGCCCATACTAAACAAAAAGACACGCCTCGGCAATTAGTGAATTATAGGAAGGATCCGCTACCTACTCGCTTTTGGGGTCAAAGTTACAAGTAGGAAAACTAGTTCATCGACAGTGGCTTGCCCTCCACTCCCAGTTCGCAGGGCCCTCAATTGCTTATGGGCTACGAGTAGCTGATAATCAAACCTATTGTCTGCCCAGCTCTATAAGGTCTGAAAAAGGGAAATAACAAACATAACCTCACCAGCCCTTGACATATGAACAAGTGTGCCTGTCCTTACCGGTATGATGCCAAGAAAGAGCAGGGGCCGCTCTCTATCTCTAATCGCTTTCTAACTTCAAGCCCTCAACCAGTGATGGCATTCCAGTATCCGAGTCGCGGCGGATCAAAAGAAAGCAGCATGGAAAAGAATTTATTCAGATCTAAAGGGTGCCGCTCGCCTATTTTCAATTCTAAGGAAAAGCGATGTTTCGATTCGCTAAGTCAAAAACGAATCCTACTCATGAAGTCGCTCGTACGCTAATGCTGAAGGATGAACCGGACCTTGGCCATGTCTCCTGCTTCAGAAGCCGATCGATCTAATCAAACTTGAGATCGATAGGACTTTACAACCTTACTTCGATGTCAGCCAATGGTTGTATTCTGTTTAATCAGAAGTTGTTGATTGGTTTGCTCCCAATCCTCTTCGCTTCAAATGGTAGGGAGTTTAGGTCTCGACCCGTGCCTCTTTGCTGGGCAGGGCCGGTAATCATTCCGTAAATCTGGTTCAAAAATCTCTTATCTCAATTTACGTTTGGATTTGCGAACCTCGGTACATGAAAAAGATTCCACCCAGTCATAGGCGCGTACGGAAGAGTTAATTCCTATTCACTTAACTAAAAATGGCTTCAAGGGAAATGAGATGGAAGATCACTCTAACTGTCAGAGATTAGGATAGCTCTTGAAATACTTCAAAAGTTACTTAGGGAGTAGATCTATTTGCAGCACTCGAGAATTGTTAACCTTAGTAAGCGAGGTCTGTGAGACGAAAAGAGCCTTGTCAGATAGTTAGCTCCTTCTAAATTCGGACTGCACCGCAGGGAAGGAAACTAGCCTGATACTCCATTCGTCTTTACCACTTATAGGGCCTTACGTCGAACTGCTTCATAGGCAGCATACGAACCCGCTTTCTAGTCTGATGGAGACGAGCTAGAAGTGAGAAGTGGGAAAAACCTCTCTCTGTGTAAGACATAGATGGAAAAATTTGAATGGATCAAATCTCTACCCAGTAAGGCCTTATATGCCGCTGTTCCATCTACCACAAAGAGGGCCCTGACTTTATCTTACCCATTTTGTCAGATCCACCTCCATGATCCCTTTTGTTTGAGCCACGCCACCATCAAAGCTGGTAACTGAGACTTCGGAAGGGATTCAATCTTGCTCGGACTTGGGCAGCCTCTTCTTCTTTTTCTGTTCACCTGAGCTAATTCTTTTCTCTATTGTAGCGGAATCTCCAACAAAAAGAGATAGAGAGAGTCTTTTTATGCATTGCCAGATTCGAACTTCCTTTGTAAGTCTTTAACCGCCACTCAATGACCCAAGGGAAGAGCATGGGCAGGCCGTAACAGTGCCCCTTTCTTTGAGTTCGGGATGGCGAATATTCGCAGTTTACCGGCTCCCTCTTTCTTGAAGCCTACCCAAAGGAAACCGGTCAGCTACCAGTTCACCTAAGCTTAAACCCCCATCTTCCTCCTTACCTTTGCGACACCATAATGTTAACAGTTTTTCCTATTTAGCATGCGCATCGTTTAGAAGGGAGTCTAATAACCTCTCTGAGCGCCTGCGCAAATCATCGGATATCGGGGCTGGTGCTCCATCCGGGTGGTAATTGGCCTTGGGGATTGAATTGCCTAAAAGGTGTCTTTCCTCTCCACTTACTCGTAACAGGCTGCTTTCCCTCTGTAGAAGACTTCTGGAGAATGGCATAATTGTCCGACACTACGTTCCTCGATCTTCAAAGAAGACTGACTCCTCCTGCTCCTCCTTCATCCTCGTTGGTCCTTTTGACATCTGATTCTCGGCCGCTTTAGAGACTGACTACTTCTTTCTGCTCGTACTTCCTCTCTCGTTAGTATACTCGTAGGACTCGGTAGTGAGTACTCGTGAAACAAGGCTTACAGCTGCTCGTAGCTATTGTATGCATGGGAGTGACAGATTTTATTGCAAGAGATAGCCACACTTTTTCTTGCTTCCATCTGCCTACTATTAATTAGGTGGGGCGATCCTTACGACGAATCAAATCAATCCGGTGATGGTCCTCTCCTCTTCCTGTGCCTGTGCTTTTAAGATCAAGTGAGGAAGGAGGGGTTATCTTTTTTCTAAAGCTGCTAACGAGGAAAGAGACGCTAGAACCGCCTTAAAAAGCATCCGTTGATGCGCCTGCTCTTGGTGCTGTCGCAATGGTAAAAAATCTTAACCTTTTGCCCATAGCTGGTATTTCAAATTAGTTATCAAAAAAGCTATTTTAGGATCTCAGTTATTAGTCAAAATTCAAAATGGGTTTGTTAACTTTTGCACCTATATGGAGCATAAAAAAAGCAATTTTGAGGGCTTAGGGAAATTAGGTCGATGTACTTTTTTAGCCCTAGTGGAGCATCCAAGGTTCGTAGCATTGAAGACTAAGAGGCATTACTCCTATCGACACTGCTTCCCTTCCTCTAAAGCCATAGTTCATGCTTTGATTCTTACCTTACTCTTTTACGGCTCAAAGGAAGGAACTCGTAGTCCCAAGGTCAAGCCCTTACCGCTCCTTGACGCTTAATAATCAAACTAAGATGGCCTTAGCCTTAATAATAAGAACGCACTCGAAGTCCCTAGTAGTCCTAAGGCTAAAGAGGACTTCATCAACAGATTGATCGAGATTCGGATTTAGGTACCGGGCATGTTCTTAGGGTAATGTAAATACGGGCTTTCAAAGAGCTCTTCTCGCATCTTCTGTTTAGGTCCCCGATGTTTTAGCTATTTGAAATAAAGGGACTTGGACTAGGAGTGATCTTACTATTCGTCCCCAGGGAACTCCAATACTGCTTAAAAGACCGCAATCAGTTCAGTCTCCATACTGCTCTTAGATCACTAACTCGTGTGAAAAGGCGATATACGTGTGGGACTTTCCTCATTCGAGAACGCTACACGACTTGTGTGTAAAAGTACCAGAAAACTACCACAAAATTAGGAGAATCAGGCTAAGCCTGCTATCGAGTGACTAGGCGCGGGAAGAATAATTCGGTATTTCCACGACTTCTTCCTCTCATACTTGAAGGTGGCATAAGGGCAGAAAACGCGATAAGCCCTGTTTTGGCTAGAAAAAAAAGTGCTCATGCTTTCATTTCAACCTCTGACTCCTACGCGCGCTAAAGCAAGGCAAGGCGGGAAAGCGCGATAAGCGCGGTTGCAGTCCTTGGTTATGGACAAAGGCGGTAACAGTGCGATCTTCCCTCTCGTCTGTTAACGCCGGAAGGCAATAACTCGGACTCACGATAAAGCACGATAAAGAGAGAAATCCCACTCCCAAGCCCAAGGCTTGAGGCTTTGAATCCAGGAGTCAAGTTCAAGTCAACGCATGAGAATGAGCGGATTAAGGACCAACAATCAGGGGTCCACCCTCAGAATTAGCCGATATTTCTTTCCCAATAAGTTCGATTAAGGACCGGAAAGAAGAGATCCAACTTGTCTTCAATCCGATGCTTAATTTTCGTAGCCTTTTATTAGACAAGGGCAGACCCTGACGCTTCGTTTTTCATGCTTTGTTGGGGAAATGCATTAGTAGATCCCACTTGTAATTTAGCACAACCCCACTCAAATTTGATTTCTTTGTTTTGCTTCGTTTGCCCAACCAATCCAAACCAATAGTAAAAGGTAGATCCTAAAGCGGAATTAGCTTTATTCGTTGGGAAGATCTCCTCCCACCTTCTTACCTTAGTTAGTTAGGGCTTCTACTATTGGTAGAGGCTAGGAAGTATTAGTCCCCATACTCTTTTGTTGAGGGCTTTAGAAGGAATACATTTGGGAATACTAAGCGAACTCCCACTTTCGAATGAGTAGTTTTAACTAGCCCTTCGACTTACTAGGGCTAAATAGTCCAACTTAGGGAAGGCACGGTAAAGCAAGGCTTTAATGTGTTAAGGTAAAGCGGCTACGATAACGGACTCCTTGCCCTTGGAAGCCTATTTTTTAAGAACTGATTAGATAATCAATCACTTCACTCTAATATAGATTAGCTTTCTCTTTCTCCCATTCGAGATTCCCTTTATCTGTCAAGCCTAACCTGCTCAATTACCCTTTCAGTTTTAGATAAGGGCCATCTCCTTATAGACAAGGAGCCCGAAAAGCCTTCAGCGCTTAAACCCCATTCTCAAGCTATCAATACAATAAGAGAAGTTCGACTCATTCCATCGCGTGTAAATCGAGCCTTGGACTTAGTTTTATTTAGTTTAATAAAGTTTTCGAAGCGCGTAAATGGATTACTAAGCCGTGGATCGAGACTGGCTCTAAAGTGACTCAAGAGGTCTTTTCGTTAGCGTGACGTAAAAGCTCTTTCAACAAGTGAGAAAGAACGTTTGGGAGCATTTCCCAGGGAGAGGAGAAAGAGAAGAAGTAGCCCATTAAAGGCAGGAAAGCATCCTCCTTCAGACTTAATGTCCGATAGACAAATGAGAAATGATATCTAAATCTAAATAGGCAGGTTTCTCGACAGCCAGTTCAAATTGGCATGACTGATGACAAAGACTTTCTCTTTTCTTGTTATTAGGGCCGATCGTCGAAGCTTCTAAACCCACTAATAGGCTATCAAGTGATGCTAACACTAACAAACAAGCTTCAATCTAGCCCATGCTTTAGATTTTTTTGTGCTCTGATGCTTAGCTGAAGCTGAAGGGCGAATGTTTCCGGTACAAATTTGATTACCATAATAGAGGAAGTGAAGCAGACGAATCCGCCTAAGCCGATTACTTCTCTATGTGGAATTTTTCTAGTTGAGGCAGCTACTAGTTGTTCTCAAACTTGGTCGATACCCCCTAAATGAAATTGCACGAAGTCCGATCGAGGAGTGGAATAGGAGCAGAATCCCCTTTTTAGAACGAAGCCCTATTAATAAGTATATAAAATGCGTCTTTGATGCCCGGAATCGGTAGCGAAGGGATAGAAAGCCGCCCAGCTCTTTAGCTCTTTATTTGCGTAGAAGCTTGAGAAAGAGGATAGAGCTTTTTATCCCCTTGCACCCCACTCAATCTCTTCATGCTCAGAATGCCTTAAAGCCAGAATCCACTTTGACGTTTTTCTAGTTAGGCAAGCAAACCGGATGATCCATCGTACACCTTTCTAGTATAGCAACAACCTGCCTGAGAAGCTCTTTCTTTGCCCGATGCAGCCTTAGAGGTGATGAGCTTTTTTATTACTTATAATAAAAGAATTTTCAGGCTTTCTTTGAGCCGGGTTCTTTCACTCCTTCTCCGCTCTGAACGTACCTTCGTCTTTATTTCCTTTCTAAACTCTCGTTATGCTTCCGAATTTCGCTATTCTAACTGCTGCGAACCCTAGATAAGGACCATGGATCACAGCTTGAATCTGAACATAGAAATCTCTCATCTGGCAAGGTAGGAATTTGATCATGAAAATAAGTGCATCGCTACTTTTTTTTTTGGGCTTGGCTTCTCTTATGCAACTGGGTATTTTACATTTGCTTGTTTCCGAGCCTCATACTCTACTTGCCCTCTTATTAGTGTTAGCCTGGGGTAACTTTCTTTACTTACGTTAGTTGCATTACATATCAAAGCATTCTATTTTTCGATTTTAGTTGTTGGTTTCATTGAATCACGAATTCAAGTCTTTCATATAGGATAACCCTGAACCCCCCTCTTTTGCTTGCAGGATTTCCTTCGAATGGGGAACTACCCCCGATCCAGAGTTCGATTCAATGGTCCTTTTCAGAGCTTACAAGTACAAGGCGCATTGATGGGACTTTGGGGCTACTCAGAGATGGAAACAGGGATCACCACCCCCTACTTAAGTAGATGATTTCATCTCCTCTCAACCATCCGATCGATGCATTACTAATATCAACTGAAATGCCATAGAATTAGGTGCCTGGACCAACATCGAAAGAAAGTGCAACTGCTCCCTAAAAGCAAGAAATCTTCATTCACTGCAACAAAAACCTTTGGTTTAATTGTTTAGTTAGACCTTCCCGGTAAAGATTACTAAGACATGGAAAGAAATGACGCAATTAGTGCCTTATATCTAGCCCCTTACTTATCCCTTTGGCTTGAAATATCACTTTACCTACCCTAAAAAGCCTCGCCTCTGTCGCCTTCTACCAAGAAGGAAACTATTCACTACTCATATGGCTCTAGTAGAACTACTACTGAGACGAGTAGACTATCAGGTGAACAAGAACTGGGGGAGACACCTTACGGGATAAATCTTAGAAACCTATTACATAGGTAATTTGAAAACTTCACTTAAAGCTCTCAAATGGTATATATCCTTTCCTAATACACTGCCTAATGCAAGTATGAAAGTGAAAGTTCGAACTCAATACATGAAACTCAGGTCTGCAGGGATACATTTGTGGAGTCCATGGTTTCGGCTTCGGTTACCAACATATAGTAAGACTATTCCTTTCCCCTTTAGATAAAGGAAAACCTCATTCCTCCCGCCCCCGAACAATGGAGCTTGGCTGTCATCTTAGACCACCGGTGAGCGTACTTTCGTAAAAGCTCTTTGGGCGTTCTCGATCCGATTTCTCATTGCTTCTCTTATTCAATTTCTACTCAGCTTGAAAAGAAGCCTCAAGCCGAGGAAAAAAACGAGAATTTCGAAAGAAGAGCCGTCACTCACTTTATGGATTGTGAACAGTTGGTGTGCTTTCTTCCGTTCGCTCTTCGTCGTTCGAGCTGAATCTCCTATCGTTCGGATCGATGCTGGTCGTTACCATAAATAAAGCAAGGAAAAACCCAAAACCTACCGGCTTTTTCGGGTACCCGGTATGTCCAGGTCTGTCATACCAGATAGACCTGGATGCCCTACCTGGGGTGGGGCCCTGAATAGGGGAGTGCTGGAGTGCTATAGTAGAAGAACCTGCTATTGCTATAGAATTGGAAGAAACAAAGCTCTTACAGGAGGAATTTACCGAAGAGGATCTCATAAGGACAGGGGACCTGTTGGAATATTCTGATTGACGACACCGAAACTCCTGATCGGGACTCCTGTCCGCTAGCAGAAGAAAGAACTGCTTCCCCAGAACTGACGCTACTGGCTCACTTCTTTGTGTACTCCATTTTACTTACACTTTTTTTCAGTGACATCGCGCGTCAGTCTTTTCTTTACTTTGAGGCGCTTTTCCTTTTCTTCGCTCATGTAATTTCTAGAGCTGTTCACTTTTCCCTACTTACTGGCTTGACTGACTTGGGTCTAGTTATGCTCACTAGCCGCACTTTCTGAAAACTGGGTAGAATTAGAATCTGGTATTTCCTCACCTCAATTGCTTAGCTTCTTTTCCTTACATCTTCGCGATCGTTATCACTCTGATCGTTCCTGTGAGCTATCTTCTTCGTCTGAAGCTTCTTGCCAGTTAGATTTAGTCTTGATTGATTTACTGCATACTTTAGTGCTACTGCTTTTCGCTTAGCTACGGAAATCCGTAGCGGCTATCCTGCATTCACAGCTTCGACGTTGCTTCATCCGGGACAAGTCTTGGAGTAAAGAGGAGAAAGGCAGCTTGACGCTTTTCATACTTTCCTGTTCTGCTATCCGCTGTTCGACGCTCTCAGGGTGCTTCGCTTGAGCTCAACCATCCGGGATGCTTTTTTTCTGAGGATGATTCTTTCGCGTAAGTAAGGGAAGTGTTGAGCCAGAGTAGAGATTACCTTTTCAGCATCGCTGTGAGAGCATCCGAGTTAATAATTTATTCCGCTTAAATAGTTTCTTTTTGTTCTTGCAAGAGATCAAGACTGGTAGGCAGGCTAAGGCCAGAGATTCAATGCCCGAGGTCTTTCCTCTCGAACGACGATACGTAGTTAAAAGAAACTCCAACTAAAAGCAGAGACGTTCGAAGAGCGAAAAGAAAAGATACGTGTTGAAGTTCAACTCATTTCATCTGATGTTCGCTCCGTTCCCTTAAAGTAAACTAAGCGCTTCACCCCGGAGCCTTCCTCTTTGATTCGAGAGTAAGGGCCGGTCTTCATCTCGGAAAGAAGCTGGCATGGGTGTCTCTTCATTGTAGTAGCTTTACCTGGACCGGCACGAACGGACTTTATTTGATCACCATTTTTCTATGTGAATGCTCGATCTCCTGCTTGTGTTTAACGATCTCACTGACCTTTTTTTTTAGGGGACAGGTGGAAAAAAACCACTTTACCAAAATCCTCTTCTTGGTGACGGAGATAGACAGGACGAGCGACAACAGACTAATTAGCAAGGACAAGCGCAAATCTCTCTTTGACGAGCATGTCCACTAGGTAAAATCAAAGTTATATCATAATATAAGACAAGCAACGAGCGCCTTAAGAGAAAGAAACAAGACAATTTGCTTGCTTCTGATCTATCATAATATAATAAAGATTCTGGGTCCGGGATGGAAGATTTGGTTGGGTTCGACTCCCTTCACCTCGGTGTGGCGAAAGAAAGTCGATTTGTTAGACATAGGATGCACTTCTTTTATTCTTTTTCATTCCCATCTCTAACTGTTCTAAAGTTCAAAGTTCAAGATTTCTTTTTGGTTGTCTGGAGTAGGAAAGGGACCTATGGATTGGATCTTGTTTCGATTTTTCCCTGTCCAAAAGAAAGTCGATTTTTGATTGTTTTGTTTTTTTTCTGGTTTTTCTTTTTCTTATTGTTCATATTTCTCGTTCTTTCTTCCTGCTATTAATGGATGACCTCAGCCGAGCGGTAGCGCAGTTCTACCCGACGTTGGGTTCAATCCTCCACCATCCTAACTCATCTCCTATGTTCGCTGCTGCTTCACACGAGGCCGAGGGACAGCCCGGATCCTCTCATATCGCCATCCGGGGGAAGTGGGTAAAGGTCAAAGAAAGCTGTTGTCCGAAATAGAACGACATCTTCGGGCACACTGTCTTTCCCCCGACATAATAGCAGAATTCCCTCATGGCAACAAGGGGACTTCCGCTACTTCTCTAAAAACATAGCCTGGACATTGATCGGAAAACCGACTCGGAGATGGCCGATCTTTCCCATTTTCTCGTCCTAATAAATTGAAAACCCTAGGAGATTCAGCTCGAACGACGATAAAAGATACGTATGACGTTGTATCTAAGTGAAATTGAAATTCTCTTCACTTCATATCGACTAAAGAAAAGCTCTTCTCTATTCTCCTGCTCGCGTTTACTTTGTTTCCCACTCACTCTATTGAGTAACAGCCCTTGTTGGGTTCTGCAAGGAAGCATCTCGATAGGTCCGCAACTTGTGCTGTCCCCAAAAGAGCTAGAATTCAATACTCGATTCGCCGTGTGTGATAGAATTGTTTTCAGGTTTGAAGGATTGCTCGTCATAGGTCTTTTGCTCTTACAGATGCCAGTCTTTTTTCTGTTGATGCGAAATACAAGTGCCACAGATGATTCGAGAACAGCCGACTTGCCTATCCCTATTCTGTAACAAGGCATTTAAGCAAAGAAAAGAGTCGAGCCTAAGCGGTTCAAGCCTATGTGACCAATGCTAGCATAGCTCTTTCAACCTGAGGGGATTCCGATTTAAAAAAGAGATACAATTTGCTCCTAAATCTACCTGGAGCCTGGTATGGACTGCTAAATCGATTCCTCTTGGCTTGGCCTTTACTACTTTTGAACCAGATTAGCAAGAAATTGAACTCTCTGCTCTTAGCACTGTGACGGGCTACTACTTTCTTTACTGCGTAATTCTGTAACTGAAAAGAAAGACTAGCGGCGCTTATTCCTATTCAATGAAATAGCGAGCCATCCATTTGTTTGCAAATCAAGCAGAGGCGCATTGGCACTAGCAACCTCAACCACGGGAACAGGTCTTTTAGCTCTACTTTCTTTTCAATCCCTTAGGTTCCGTATCATATTCTAAATTTCACAATCGCCATCGGAAGCTCGCACACAAGCCAAGGGCAAGAGCAAGCAGGAATAGTCCTATCTGCCGTCAAGGATTCGATAAAGAGAATGTGAGCGGGGCCCATTCCCGATCGTCTTTGTAGGCGAAGTTTCCTATTACCTTACCTGCTGCCCGGGGCAAATTCCTTTGTATCGAGGGGCTAGGTCTATTCCTTCTCTCGGTATGTCCGCTCAGTCGTAAAAGCTTTTCCTTGAGACTGAGAGTAAGCACCAGCGGGGGAATCTTCCTTCGCTTCTTTAGTCATTTCCGCAGGATTTAGATTAATGGCATGTTCCTTGAAAACAGAATCTTCATTTTGACTTATGTAAATAATTCTTCTTATAAGTAATCAAACTCCTGGCTACTAAGCCGCCTAAGCAGTCCAATCCGTCGTAAGCATAAGGTGACGCATTCTAAGCTGTCGAAGTCTTCGCTGTATTCGTGTCTGATGGCTTGTGAAATAGCCTCGGCTTTTAGGGCGGACTTGATTTCCTTGTCTGTCTGCAGTCCGTAAGCTTTCGATTCGTTCTATCCCGTACGCATGTTGTCATAGATCGGGTGAATGCCCTTTCAGTGGAGTAAGCCAAAGCGAGTCTTGCAGGTCTAGTCGCATACCCCTATCGTCTTATTGTTCTATTTGTTGCAGTAGTCGTATTTGTTACCAACCATTTTGTTTAATTCCAAGCCAAGATCTTTGAACTCTTCTTCCTTCGGTACATCGAATTTGTTGGTATTCCTTATGTCTCCTTGTCTCTTGGAAAAGCTTCCAATCATATCCCCCCCACATCATATAGGTCATCCCCGAATACCCGATGGCCTGAAGGTCTAATGCTTTCCCCTTCTTATTCTTGCTTGGCCCAATGCCTTTCTCCATCCTATCAGTCCGTCCAATCCCTTTCGAAAAACTCCTCCCCTTTAGAAGGCATATATGTCAAACGGCTTCACAATCATCAAACGCGATTGAAAAAAAGAAAGGGTGACGATGTCGGGCAGGGTGTCATAGAAAGATGTTTTGGGTAGTGGCTGTAAGTTCGAAGGGTTGTGTGTTACTCGAGTGAGGAGGTAAATAAGATGTGAATAAGCAAAAAAAGAAAATAGCAAGGTTAAGTCAAAAAGGAGATCACGAAACTACTGGAGATGTAGCTGAGGATAGAGTTGCCAGTTAGGCTTTGACTAGGTCCATGAAGGGCCTACGGTATCAAGTGAAAAGAGCCGATTTGCTTATTTAGTACATCACGTAGTGTACCTTTTTTCGTTGGAAAATCAGATTGGTGAGAAAGGAAGGAACGCACTCGAGAAAGCGTCCTTCTAAGACAATGGCTGGGTGTTAGCGTATGGATCGGCTTGAATGCCAGCATTTGGATGAATTCCCAAACCCTATGAATCTCTCAAGAGAGACTGGAATTGAATCCTACACATAAGAGCATTCTTTTTGCTAAAAAAAACTTTCTTTCATTAGACCAGCCAATACAATAAAGGAATGGCAGAGTAGTTGATCCCGACCCTTGCCGGTAAAGAAGCTTTTTGAGTTGCGTCAGGAAGAGTAGAGTCAGAAGAAGAGCTAAAAGCTTGAGTTGAATCAGCTGAGAGTTCAAGCCCCTTTCTTTACTTGATATTCTATTAGTAAAGCGCTGGAGCGCCCTTGAAAGGTAAGGCCTTCATTTTCCCTATCTCGGTGCTTTTTGTTTGTGCGTGCAGTGGGATAAAAGCCCCGTCTCCCTTCTAACTAGGCTAACTAGGAGAGAAAGCTCTGCGAGCTTCCCCTTATAGAAATGGAATGAGTTGAACTAAGTTACACTCCTTCTTCGTCGTTCGAGGCTGTAGCCTTAGTCTTAGTACGCGCGCGTCAAGGGGCTACCGAATGCGCCAGTGAAAAAGTGTGCCGCGAAGGGCCTACCCCTTGAAAATGGAAGGGCATGGAGAAGCGGATTCCTACTTCTTAATAGAATAGCTTGATCGACCACCATCCTTATTGACCTTCCCTCTGCTTGTGTGTCAAGCAATCCTGCTTCGGTCAAGGAAATCGCTTTGATTGCTTAGAAGTCAGGCGAGCTTGAGTTAGTAAGGAGATATCACTTTTGTGCTGGAGGAGAAGGAAGAGGGTGGGAACCTTCTCCAATATTAGCCAAATCGCACTAATGCAATTCATTAGCCCTACTATCCTACAGAGCAAGCTACAGCTCGAAAGAATTCTAATTCATTAAGGCTTTGCGCGCTAGCGCGCAA
>JACYFF010019584.1:35201392-35219760 GCA_017589665.1 Selenicereus undatus
TCAACCATAGGACCTTGATAGCCAGGAAAAACTCTTCTTTCAAGGTTGGAAGCGCGCGAGCATCCCTTCCTGTTGAACACCTTTTGGCTGTTCAGGTTCAGTCGAATTCCATTCATGCGTAACCTTTTAATAATCTTTTAACGAGCTTTCCGGACTCAGGAAGGTCCTGATACCGCTTGCTTTCGTGAATACCTTTTCCGGGGAGTTATCTGATCTTGAAATAGAAGTTTCAACCCTTCGAATGGATGAAAAGGACTACACACATTCTATGCCAGTCGAGGATCCAGAAATCACACTTTCTCCGATAATTTTCGATAGCTATGCCGGCACTCTTCTCCTAACCCTTTCTTCGAGATTTCCGGCTGCCACCGAAGCAAACCAATTTCAGACTTCAAGCACTAACCCATAAATTTATGAGAAGCACTAACCAATCACAATCTTTCAGAGAAAAAAGGACTCATCCAATCTTCTCAGAGCCTTACCCATCAGGGAAACCATCCAAGCATTCATGCCTATCGTCTCATACCATTATTCGTCTTTCCGGCGGAACCTCAAGCAAAGAAAGAAACTAGAAAACCCTTTCCTGTCGGTCGATCTGACGCAAGCTAACCCCGAAGTCTGTGATATTCATGAGACTAGCTTCTATCTATCTCATGCTTTGCTCTGGCCTTTGAAGCCTCTTTTATAAGAAAGAGGTTTATGAAGTCATTAAACCGGCCTATGAAGTATATCTTTCGATTGAAGCCTCAAGAGGCTAGGAGATATCTACAACAAGGAAACATATAACCCCAAGTAGGGGAAAGCTCAACCCGCTGGTTCCCCTTAAAGCATCGGTATCCGAGCTTGAAATAGAAGTTTCAAGAGTTAGATTTCAAAGCTTTCTGTGATCGCTGCTCCTTTCAACCGCGCTGGTTCCCTCTCCACACGGGAAAGCTAAGAATGAGTTAAAGGTCGGAACCGCAAGCCAACACAGAAGGAAATCGCTAGCTTCCCTTTCAAGCTCGGAAAGCGCTAATAACATCTCTTTCATTGCATCGAAAAACACGGGGTTTCTAAAACTTTTCCTTTTGAAATCAGTTTTTTTTTTCCTTAAATGACACGAGAAATTGCATAAGATAAGAAAAAGCGTAATAAAGGACTTGAAGCTAGTATTTTATCGAAAAATCCCGGGGTTTACACTACTTTTTTACTTCAAAGAGCTAACCTTGAACTATTGAAATCGATATCTGGCTGAAAGCGCTAATTGGCTTACAGAAAGTGTTCATAGGGTTTCGGGCTAGGTCTGTTCAAGGTCGGCTTGCTTGGCGCGTAGGTCGAACAAGCGGTATCTGGCTTTACATCCGCTAGGGAAGTTTAACACTTTCATGCAGCTAGGTTACGAAACGAAAGGTACGGAAGAGCAGGTCGGTCATCCAAGGCCTGGACATCAATTTCAAGCTCGGGAAGCGCGTCTATCCCTTTCAAGCGTCTAAAGTGCTAATCGCAAAGAAACGATTCTTTCGGGAGGAAAGCTAGCATACCATGCCTATCCTCTGGACTAACCCGTCCTGGAACAATAGGGTGAGGGATCGGACCTGCTAGGCGAGCTAATCGATATCCGACTCCCTGGAGTTAACAGCATCTCTTTCATTCTTGCCAAAAACACGGTGTTTACGCACCTCTTTCATCAAGAACAAATCGTCAATAAAAGTTTCGAATTCAAGCACTTTCAGCTAGCATTCTTTCATCGGCCTCGAAACTTTGAAACTAAAGAACTCTTTCAAGCGCGTTTTGCTTTCAGCGCTAATCGCTAGGCACGGAGTCAAAGACTTCAAGCGCTGGTTCCCCTCTTTCGATCGGATATCGGACTTGAAACTCTTTAACTCCCCTATGTGGTATTTCTGGCTTTTACGAGTGAAACTTAAACAAGGTCAGGCGCGAACAACTTAAAAAGCGGGTAAAGAAAACTCTTCTTTCCCGTCTTTCCTTATACTATTTAATAGCCCTTTTGCATCGAAAGGGGGCAAATTGAACTGATTGAAATCTGCGCTATTCAGTTTGCTAAAGAAAAAGAAAAAAGTCAAGGATTTTGACTTGAATCGAAAAATCCCGGTATCCTTGGTAAAAAGAAATCTTAGTTATGGTAAGGAATCCGACTTGCTGCGAAACGGGGTTTTTTTTTTAGGTTGGTTGACTCGTAGCAAAAATCATTAGTGAAAGGCGAAGGTTGGGCGGAGAGATCCCGAAAGGACTGGGCTGGTCGGGATTCTCTTGTTGAAGCGCTTGAAGCTAGCACTCGTTCAAGGTCGGAACCACTAGCAGGAAACGAGAACTCCCGTTGGAAGAATTCGTAACCATAAGCCAAGAAAACTCCTCTTCTTCCCAGAAGCGCTGGACCGCAAGCAAAGAAAGAAACTCCTGTCTTGTTTCAAGAGAATATCTTCCTCGATCTGGTTCACGCATCCCTCTATCTCATGAATGCCCGTATTGGCCTTTTAATCCTCTTGGGACGTGCTTTTCGTTGTCTTGAGGGATACCCACCCCATAATGGACTTTCTCTATCGATTGATCTTAAGGACTGGAGCTATCTATAACCCCACGTAGGGGAAAGAGAGTCAACTCATCTCCCATCAAGAGACCTATCTCCTTCACTCTTTCAGGCCCGGAAAGCTCTTCCCTTCCAGGTAACAACCTCTTATGAATTCTTATTGAATTTACAGTTACAGAAGAAACCCTCTCTACTGCGCCCCCTGCTCTTTGAGGTGCACTGCTTTTGGCTTGTTCACTCTTTGCCCTTCCCTCTACCGTTGGCCGAGCCTAGAGTTAGAACTGCATCCTCACGGCACACTTTTTATCTCTTTGTGCTACGAAAGGTAAGTGATTGATCTGCCGGAAGCAACAACATTACTTTTATGCAAAAACAAGCATAAAAAAAGTAGCGTAAACCCGCATGAATTCGCGCTAAAGTCTAAAGTTCGTATCTGTTGATATTCATAGTTTTGAAGGGTCGTAAGGCCGCATAAACCCCGTGTTTTTCGACGTAAATCGATAGATGCTATTAGAGCTGGAAACTAAACCAATCGAAATCTTACTGTAAGCTCACATCGATAAAAGAGTTTTCAAGAAGTATTAATATCGTTACATTACAGAATGAATCTATCATATATGTTATTCCATTGGACTAGGTAATGAATGAATGAAACTTCCCTTCTCTCAAACTATATCAATCGAGAGAGACTTCCTGCTAACATCGATAAAACGAGTTAAACAGCAGGGATTCTTTCAAGCGCTAATAGCAATGATTCTCTTGAATGAGTTAAGGGGAACGTAGTGGAGCTAGCATCATTCGTCTTTCCGAATGGGAACGAGTTGAGCTAGTCTTTCCGGAAGGTCTGAACAGCAAGCACAGGCAAAGAAAACTCTTGAACTCCTCGTCTTCTTTCCGGCTTTACGAGTTAAATCACTTGAAGCTAGCATTCTCGAGTTAGACTTCACGGTTGGAACCGCAAGCATAGCATTCTTTCTGTATTCTTTCTGGATGGAACTATGAGTTAAGGGATTGTAGTTGATCCTCAGACCGATGATCTTTCCCTTTCAAGCTCGGAAAGCGCCAATAGCAGTGTCATTCTTCCCTCTTCCCTGTGGTCGAGTGCTCTTCCCGGTTCACAAGGTTGGCTCAAGTCAAAGTTAATCAAATAGAAATATTAATAACGATAATCAAGCGACGACTGAACTTTAGGCCAAGAAAACTCTTTCTTTCATGCCTGCTTTCCCGCTTCCCGCTGGTCGGGTTCTTTAACTCCTCTCCGTTCATTCGATTGCTTTGCATGGTTTTAGTTGAGCAACATGGGTGTGGTTTGGGGAAACACGGTATCACTTGTCAAGTGTGTGTGGGGTTTGTGGTGATATCATCATCATAACCTCTTTTTCCAGTAAGTAACGAGTTGTTTTTAGGCATCACTTCCCAGGGGTGATGTCGAGCTAGTGAACTCTTTCGGTGGGTAACGTCTACGTTGAGCTCGAGGGGGATGGGGCGCTGTCGCCGAGTCGGGTTGGTTGTTTGGGAATGCAGCCCCAGCTGAAAGCGGTGGTTAAACGTCTTTACGATCGAAGCTATAAAACACGGGAATGAGTTGAAAAACGAAGAGCATTCCGAGATTTTGACGAAAGTTCGCCGAACACAACACCAGGTTATACGGGAATCTAACTAGTCTAGTATATTGAAGATAGGGGCTTCCCTATTAAGTTAAGGAGGATCTATTTCGGATGCTTTAGACATAACAGCCAGACCCTGTAGGATAAGTAAGGGAATCAGCAATCGTTCTTGTTGGTCTGTCTGCTTTCGGCTTTGCAATTCAATAAAATAAAATAAAGAAGAGCTGAGAATCTTGTTGAGAGTCACTACCCAATGGGAAAGAGAAAGGTGACTTCCGCATCCAAGGATAATCTAGATTCAAGAAGCTACTAAAATCGCGTACGCGTATATTATATAGTATAGACTCAAGCCGCTCCAATCTTCTATCGCAAGTCCTTCTTCACTGGAAGGATGGAACCCTGATTGGTATGCCAACATTTTATCTGGACTGGATAGGTTGACCTATTGGAAGGAACTGGTTGCCGGGCTTGTAACCATGTCTCCCGAGTGATGATCTCCTCAGTACATATGGCGCAAGACGTGATTCCACATCTCTAGTGCCGCCCGGCTGGCACTCTTGATCGAGGAAGCTCCGCCCAAAGGTCCTCATAGAGGCGGTCACCGGTTGCCTAAGATCAAGTCCGTCGTAGTCGAAGTAAGAATGAAGGGTCAAACGATAAACTCGAAAGTAGTAAGGTCCTTGTAACAGTTGGTGGCCCTCGTATATAGTAGTAAGGAAATGCGATTCTTTCCAGTTTCTTTTTTTTCAAACCGTCTGAACAAGATTCACATATAAAAAAAAATACGAGAATTTCTGGCCCTCGCAGGCATAACTAACAAATAGAGCAGCTTGTCAAGCAAATCGGCCGTCTAATTCGAAGTTCTCTCTTTTATAAGCTTTTTTAAAAACAAAGAGTTTTGGCCTTCGCTTGTTAATTTATCAAGGTTCTTCTCCAGTGTTCCAATTGTATACTCTGCTTCCTTATTTAAGATTCCATGAGCGACCAAGTAGTCCTTTTGCTCAGCCCAGAATGGATGGGGGTCCAATTTGGCCATGCGATCGACAATTGCTTCTTTTAAACAAATGATCGCGTCCACTTGGTCGTCGTTGACTTCTCTTTGTGGAGTCAAAGTGGCAAGGCGATTTTTTATTGTTTGATGTTGAAAGTCCCGCAAAGGAACCTCCTGTGGAGCGGGATCAGGCGTTGCTTGCTCGACGACTAGGGGCGGTTGATTATCCTGACCTGGGGTTGGAGCCGACGGGGAAAGTTCATTAAAAAATCTTCCGTTTGAACATCTGCTTACTCGGTGGTATGGATAAGAGGTCGAGACCAGCCAGCAGTCTTCAACCAAAGAGGCACAACAACGCATCGAAATGAGATGGAAGAGCTCAAAAGCAAGAAAAGGTTCCGAAGTGTAGCTCTTTGACCCTCTGCTCTCTATGTTAGGGGACTGGTGGAATGAAACCATATCTCATAGGTTTTTTAGGGAAGATTCCAGTACCGCTATCACTTCGAGTGCGAGAAGGAAGCCTGATGAAGAAGATTACTCATCTGGGAAAACCGGATCTGGTAGGGAAACCTTAGATAGCGAAGCTACTGACTATTGGTATTGGCTTCAGTGTCAGCAAAGTAAGGGGGATCAGGAATAAGGAACGAACGCAGCACTGACGCTCTTTCTTTTGTAGGGAGCAAAAAGCCCTTGAATGCAGTCTGATTCCCCTGCTTATGAACCTGCCAACGAGATGGAAGAAAGGAGGTAAGATGAACGGCTGCTGAACGCCACGCTGCGATAAGAGCTGCAATCTCTGATTTTCATAATTTACGCGACATACCTAATTGACAAGATTCTTTTCTACCTGTAGCAGCATCTCTTCCCTGTCTATTAGTTATCAGTCGTCATTCCTTATTCCAAATATCATACAAGCTAGTCGAGCAAAGAGCTTACCTATACCCTGCTCAGAACCCTGCGAGAGCTTGGCACGTTGTCGGAATAGGCTGTGATGCCAGATAGTGAAGTTCGAAGGGTCCAATCAGTCTTTCTTTATCACCGAAAGTCGCAATAGACTGAAGAGGAACGGCATCTGTAACAAAGGGAGAAGGAAGAAGGTTATCCGCCTACACAAGCTGCGAACTCTTCGTAGTAGCGCAGGATTCTACTGCTTATTAAGGCCGCTTAGGGCTATGAAAAGGATCTCTCCTCTACTTGACTTCTGTTAAAAGATACTAACACTTACATCTACCCGGAATAAAAAAAAAGAGAAATTGGGTTCTGATACTAGAAGTTACTCTTCCCTTTATAGCAAATGACAATCCTAATACTAAGACTTATAGATAAATTACATAAATAAAAATAGAGCAAAAACAGGAGAATCAAGCGACAGCGATGACGGGGCTGCTAGCAGGTCAAGAATCTCCTTCATGCCTGCTGTCGAACTGTTTCAATCGTTTTATCGCGTTGGAAGTTCAAGCATTCGCCTTTCTGCTTCTTTCTGGCTTTCCCGATGGGAACTAGTTGATAAGGCTTCTTATCCAAACCTCTTCCCTCTCCTTTCAGTCGAGCTGAATTACATCCACCCTCTCGTCAGGCCCTGGCCTAGTAGCTCGGGTCGGGCATGCCCTTGATTCTATTCTTTCTCGTCCACGAAGCCGGGTCGATGGTTATGGAAAGCGTATCATGACATCGTTTATCGCGCGCGGGAAGATCTATTAGAAAGCACCCGCTGTGGCTGCTCGTTCTTGCCTTTCCTTGTCTAACTGCCAGCGATTGAGCGAAAGATTCATCCTAGTCAATGCAACCGAATTCCTCTTTTTATGGTAGGAAAGAAACGTCCTTCTCGTGAACCTACATGACTTGGAGCTTAATCTCGATCTCAATCGTCACATTCAATGCCAGGTCTTCCATCGTCTTTCTCAAGTAATGAAGAGATAAGACTATAGTCTTTTTTCTTGCTAGGCGGATTCATGTTTTCAATAGTATGTTTCACAAAGAATGAATCTTATTATTGCTCACTGAAACTCCTTCGCTTTTGACTCTTCTCGGGAAAGGCTGGTCTGCTTGAGTAGCTCAATTCCAAAGCGTAGCTAAAGCACCTTTTTGGGGCTAGGCATAAAAGCTATCTAGACGCAGAATGGAAATAGCGACTGTAGGCACAAGATAAAGGGTCAATTACCTTCTGGGATGAATTCTTACAGCTCTTGCCGGGACGTTTTCTAACTTTAGGAGCACAGAAAAATTGGCCAATTCCATCGAGATACGTAGGTCTTTTGTCTAGCTTTCCTCTTTATCTTTATCACCCATACCAATTTAGATTGGATTTAAGTACACCGCTTGCTTGAAGCCGGTTCTTCCTCGCCTTTGAGAAGCGGGTTGTCGTCGGCCCGACGGACTTTGGGTCCCCCCCGGATGTAGTCTTTAATAGTGAAGCTTTCGAGTCGAAGACGAACCTTTTTACCAAAGTCACGATCAGAAAGGTGTAGAAATCCGGTATTTTTTTTTCTGGAAAGCGCTGGTGATATTAGTAGAAGGAGAAGGTGAAGGATTCGGAATAGGACTGCTCTTTCGTTGACTGTTAGCGCTGGTCTGACGCCACCTAGAACTACCAGAGACTCGATCCACCTCAGGAACATGAAAAAGACTAAAGCCACCTGAAACTCACTGATTGTCTCATGCCACCTCGGAAGAGAAGACATATTCTCAGACAGAAAAGAAAGGACTTACCACTTGGCCACACTCAGAAGCCGGAGTCTGAGCTAGTAGCTAGCCTCAGGTATAGAACTGGAGTTCTCTATCAGGGAATTCCAGGAGTGAAATAGTCTGGTTTGATAGAACCAGGTAGTAGTTGGTCGGAAAGGAAGAGAAAGATACTCCAACGGACTCGGGCAATACCATTAGGACAGAAAGGGATTGGGCTGATTGACCCCTGGTTCCGGGACGAGAATCAGGTAAACAGTTGAAGTACCAAAGAGCGGTCCCAAGGGACGGAATCAAGGAAGCAAACTAAGATTCCGTCGAGCTTTGACTCTTCCTCCTACTAGCTGCAGCCAAAGAAGAGATATAACAAAGGAGATCAGACAGCACCTGACCCTCTGTCTTTGGTAGGCAGAAGAGAAGCTTTCTCAGATTCCTCATCTCTTGGTCCGGTTGACGTTGAAGCCAAAGAAACGGGGGGAAGGGCACAAAACGTAGTTACCACACCCATTCCCATTCCATTATTGATTCGAATAGCTAAGCGAAGGCTGAATTGAATGGACGAGTAAGGGAATACGAGCTCCTTCATCTCCTTATATACGTCGCCATGTTCCGATCTGTCGTTGACGGCCGATTTAAGACAAGAAGAAATGGTAGCGGGGGTCAAGGGAACGAATTCACCCGCACTTCATTCAGCTTCCGGGGATTGAGTGGACGAAGGGATCACAATAGAAGTAAGATGTACAATGCATATATAACTAGGTTCCATCATAGATAAGCGAGATCTGATCGCGATATATTTGGCATCATCTCGTTTCTGGTGAACTACACTCACCCGGCTCGAACCTTGCAGGGGGTTCGACCGAGGCCGAATAAGAAGGGGGGCCAAACAGCCACTTGACGGAAGTTTTAGGGGTGAGAGCAGACCCCGAATAGGGTGAAGGGGATGCAAGACCTCTTGACCCCTCATTGGCAGCCGAGAGCAGCCTCCCAAAAGAAAGATTTTATGACAAATAGAAGATTTTTTAGAATAAATAGGAGACTCAAACAGCACTATTTTTTTTTAGTGCTTATAACATTAGAAGAATTATATAGGGATATAACGGACATGGCAATATTATTTTTCAGTACGAACTGACCTGGAAGCGTGATTCTTCCTATTTTCATTTTCTTTCAAAGATTTTATATACACACAAGGGCTTCAATTCTAATTCACAATAGCAAAGTATGGAACCCTAAAAAGAGGCTGGCCCTGGGATATGATAGCCTCTTTATGGTCTAATATTCTTGCCAATACATTATCCTCATTCTGTTCCGGATTGTAATCTCGAATGAAGATGGAATGGAGACGAAGCGAGCGAGCCTATGCATTCTTTCTCTCCTGCTTATGCTTAATAGTTCTGTCCTATCTCCCTAAGGGTAGGATCCACGGGTTTTGATCCCTAGCGATCAGTCCGTGCTGTAATTCCGCTATGAGTCAAGAATGCTATAGAAGCCTGAGGTTGAGTACGAAGGGGGGCGTTGGAAAGAGAGCTGAAGTACAATTATTGCTGCTTAGCGAAGTGAGGTACAAAGCACCTTTCCGCTCTTTGCTTAGCATATGCTGGTTCTACTTCTTTCGCTGTCTTTTTTGTACTTGTTTGGAATCGGTATGATGAGGTTGGTTTTGAGATGAGAGTAGGATACACACGTCGAAGAAATCCGTTGTCTTCGAATAGTCCTTTCTTGTGCAATTGAAGAAGAAGGGAAGGGCTTGGGTTAGTCTTTCTTTGAGTGCCCCTTTTCCGGGCTTTTTCAGACAAAGCACAAGATCGGCCTCTCCTGAAAGCGAATAATAGTGCCTCGAAAAGGCCAAGGGATGACTCCTCAATTGTGGTAAGGTATCTTACTCTTACCTTACCCCAGGAGATAACTTCCTCTCTCCAGAAAACAAGCAAGCAGAGCTCTCTGTCCGGTGACCAAGAAAGCTTAAAGAATGCCGTAAAGTGATCACAGAAACTTCAGTAAACTTCTTCCACATGGGGAAGGAAAGGAGTCCTTTTGGGGACATGTAAGACAGCCTAGCTGATCCTTTTTCATGTCCATCTTTAGAAGAAGATTTCCGACATGAAGGAGAATGGAACTCGAAAGCAAGGGATATTCATTCAGCAGAAAGGGCTCCTACGTTAAGAACTAAGAAAAGAACCTCAACCTCTTCTGGGCATGCCCCCGAGAACTAGTGTCCTAACCCTTACTGCGGTTCTTCCCCCAAAAGCTTCTTCTTTAAGAACCGAGTCTGTAATAGCTGCACCTTCTTCTACTGCGGATTATTCTTCAATTGCTATTAGTTCTGTGCCTTATCTAAGTGTACTAGGGACAGTAGCCCACTAACTCCCCTTTTATGTGAAGCCTTTATCTTAATCTTATTATAAGATTTACCAAATTCAACTTACTTCCTTCATCTTCATTAAGGAAAGGGAATCCGGTTGCGAAACTATTGATTCGAGCCTCTCCTTTATATAAAGCTATTCCAGTCTGAGACTGTCTCCCAAGAGCCCAAAGTCTTCGACTAATTGGAGCAAGAGCTGCGAGAGCAGCAAGAAGGGGTTATGTACACGCCGAAGTGACTTAACTTTGTGTACTAATTTCGTCCTTTGGAGGTAGCAGCCTCTTCCAATCCACGAGTGGAGTCCGGATCCAAGCTAAGGCTATCTGGGGAGGACCAACCTTAGTGAGCAGCTTATCTAACCTATTAAGATAAAAGCAGAGGTCTTGCTCATGGATTCAGTTGACAAGCTCTCGGAAAAAACATCAATCCGTGGATATAAATAACCCAAAGGCTTCCACCGGCTCCCCATTTCTAGATCATTCATATTGAGTGACATAGCCCATTTCGTTAACAAATAGGGGTGGCAACAGAAAGATCACCCGATCGAGGAGTTTTCTTTGCACCACTCGAAGACCCACCAGGTCGACCAGGAAAAAGCTCCAAATTGACCCTTAACAGTCATAATACCATCACCTATGGTAGCGTGACCAAGGTCCTTCTATCTTCCTAATGTCTCATTAGAGTGATAGGGGAATTCCAAAGCTTGAATGAAGTGATTGACGGATTCCTTCTTCATCTTATCTTATGAAAATATGCAGTTAAGTTCTTATTCCTAATGAGGAGTTCTTGATTTAAAGGCTCCGCTCCTTCAGGAACGAAGTCGCTATAGCTTTTCTATTGGCCTTTGAAAGAAGCCAAAATAGGATGCTTTTTTATAGGTTCCGAAAGTGCTTATTCCGCCTTGAGGGGCGATGGACTGTATTCCAGAGGATCAGACTTGATCAGTTCAGGCTATGGAAGTTTCGATCTTCCAATAAATCTATCTTTGAATTCGATAGCCTGTCACGTCATGGGAAGCGATCATCAACTGCTTTCGATCTTGAATGCTCTGTTCCGCTCCTTGATCACTTTCTGGGATGACAGCAAGTCTTCTCCCCATTGGTGAGATTGGTCCCCTTCCTTTGTTCTTTGTCCAACTACTCGGTCAATGAGGATGGAAAGGTAGTGAAGTAAGCCTAAGGTTCGGTTCGGTGTAGAGATAAAGGACAGTAGGCCATCACTGGCTCTTCCCCTCGGATTCTTTCCTTCGGCTTAACTTTCAACCTTCCCTACCCCTTTCGACGCAGCAATGAGAGCAGCAGGGACGGAGCGCTTGCCCTTTACCTCTTGGTGGAGGAGTCTCCTCTTATTTTAGGCTGGCACGGTCTTAGAATGCACGATAGAAGTGCGGAAAAAAAGTAGTTTAGCGGGAGAAACCCTGTGGGATAACGGTTCTTTGAAGGAATACCTCTCTTTATAACTGTCTTCCGCTTGAAAGCTTTCACGTGGAAAATTGAGAATGTCAATAGGCATTCGAACTCCTTTTTCTTTTTCGTAGGAAGGGTACGCGTCCAGCTTAAAGAGAAAAAGATTCGCGGACATCCGCTTTAGCAGACGATTTTTCTACTTTCATTAGACGCTCTCCTGGCTTTCGCGGAAGAAAAAAAGAATTTTTACTAATTTGTTTGTACTTAAAGGCTATCTTTCCTTTAAATGATTGAAATGCATTCCTCTCTATTGTTCTCAGCGAAGGGATAAAGCCCAGGATGGGAAGTCGCATCTCTTTCGGAGTTGAAAGGATCATTACTCAGTAAAGGCGATCGAGTCTCGTAACCCCATGGAAACTCCTTATCTCTATCTGAATTTCTTTTTTCGAGCCTTGTCTCAGGTTCGTTCCTCTCCCTATCGGTTGAGTTAGCTTCTTTCTTAGTCGAGCTAGTGGCTCCACCCCTCTCCTGTTAGTCGAGCCTCTCCACCCCTAAACCTCTTTCTATTGGTCGAGTCAGTTTCTCTCCTTTCAGTCCTATCCTAGCTTCACTCGTAAACTCCGTGCCATGTCTTCCAAACCTTAGTTACTTGCCGAAGTCTCGAGCTCTTCACTTTCTTCTTAAACTAGGAACAATTCTATTTTGTCTTTACTCTCTCGGGTATGCCTATTTGGTTTATGCCCTTTACTCCTAGTCTTATTAGTTTGTCTGGAACCTTTCGTTCCTAACTGTCAGAGCTTCTTCGAACCTTGTCTTAAGACTTGAGCTAGTTTCCAACTCTCCTAGCGTCTAGTCTTTCCTCTGTAACATCAGCTGCAGGAAAATCCGCTGCAATAGAGTCATCCCTCGAGCTTTGGTTTACACCCTTTGATCCAGGTTGTTAGTCCCGTCTCTATCCATAAAAGCCGATTTACTATCGTACCTTCTAACCTCTACTTCAAGGTCTTGCAGAGCCTTATCTTTTGTTTATGACCTCTTTTTTGGATTATCCGATGGAGGTGGAATCTCCAGCAGCTTTAATAGAGCTAGTTTAGTTCCCGCCAAACCTTATCCTGGTTCTGATCCTGATTAAGTCTTATCCCTAAAGGTTGGCCAAGTCCCTTCGATCCTCTACTTCTGAGTCGGGTAGTTCATTCCTTGCCTTGTGAGAGGATTCATCAGTAGCAGAGTAAGACGAAGAAGTGACAGAAGAAGAAGAGTAGCTACGGGCATATACCCCCCGCCTCCAAGCGGGGAGAACAAGTGCCATATAAACAACCTTAGAGAAGGAGCGAAAAGCCACTCTAGTTGAAGATGAAACCCTCTATTCCCGATAGGCAATGAAAGAAAGGGCGTTCTTTCTTTTCTTCCACCAAAACCAGGAAAGGAGTTTGGGTATAGACTCTAAAAGAACATTGTTTACCAGATTCAACTGAGGATGAAAGCCTTGTTCTTGATCCTATGTATGGATGGAGAAGGAAAGGATAAGAGAATAATCTTTCAGGCTAAATAAGCTTATTTCCATGATGGGAACAGGAAACAACTCATATGTAAAGGTGGATGTCTAACGCGATACGATAAAGGTTTGACAGGCATACATTACTTCTAATAGTCTTGGTATATACCCCTTCGTATACCTGATCAGACTGCTACCCCTGTTATGACTTCTATTGGCGGGGCTTCCCTTGGGTTGGGGGAAGGGACTTAAAGGTTTTTTAAAGAACTTGCAGGATTGTTAGCCAGCGAATCCGCAATACACTGTCTGTTGGTAAGAAAATCAATAATGAATATCTTTCTAATAGAACTGGGGACTAGTATACCTGTCCCATGAAAGAGGTGAAAGAGCGGTTGGATAGGCAGAGTCTTAGTCTCTGTCGAAAGCGGATCGAAGGTGTTTACTCAGCAAAGAGATCAAACAAGAAATAGGCGTGGTTCAACAACTACATCTTCGCAAGACCAGTCTCGCAAACACGGTTCGTTAGCTTAGCTATGGGGTGGGGCTACAATGCCACTCTTCCTAAGCAACATTTAGTAAGAACATCGATAGCCTGGCATTTCGTCGTATATCATACCAGCTCCCTGAACCTAGCTTCGACATCTAACTTTTCCAATTGCAAAAGGTAGCCGGGCCTAGCTTGCAATAGATCCCATAGCTTATCCTGTGCAGTTTCCGATAAGATAGAGTTACAGGTTCCGGAGCCGGTCTATGCGGGAATCAGACAGGAAAGAAGAAAGAAGCTGCCTGTCAGGTAACTGATTGAATACATTGCCAGTCTCCCATTCCAATAGCTGCTAGTAGACAGAATCCAGTCAAAGTCAGCTTGCTTTTAGCATGTCACTGGTAACCTGATTGATAGGAGAGTCGCTAGTATAGCTGCCAGTACCTGTATCCTAATTGAATAGATATGCCTAGCACGAAGAAGATAGCTGACTAGCTTGTTGATTTGAGGTGTGATCGGCATTCTATATAAGAATATATTGAATTTATAGTCTGTCAGTGAGAGAAGCAGTGATCGAGAAAGTCCCGCCCAAAGAAAAGAGCGACGCCAAGAGTGGACCAGGCCATATGGCGGTCCCGCAAAGCCGGTCACCGGGAGGTAAGATCCTTCTAAATTGTTTCACTGCTGATAGCATCTATCGGAAATGTAACAAAAGTCAGATGCGGAACACATGCAAGAAAAGATTGCACTAGTCACAGAGAGAAGACAGCCAATCCAATAGAGCAAGCAACCAGTCACTGCAAGGAAAGCAAAGAGAGAAGCTAGTCACAGGTAAACAAACATGCACTGTCTCTAATTAAGCATTTATTTCAGAGCCTCCCGTCCTGAGCTAAAAAGAGAGCTGGATTAAGAGCAACTAAGGAAAATCCATAGAGTTGGGAGCCTTCATTGCCTCCACTGGAACCTTGTCCTGACGATAGAGGAAAGACGTCACTGAAATGTACTACTCCACTGGTAATGTATCGAACCTGTAACCGTTAACATCCTATGCATGGAACGCAACTACAACTTGAACTCAACCCCTAGCACTGAACCCCCAAAAAGGGAACTGGATGAATGGGAACTGGCTAGCCTCTATCCTGCAGACCAAGAATCTACTATCCAAGGTAGGACGGACTCCTATCTGAATATGGGTTTTTTGAATACCTTCATTTCATTCCCTGCTAGGTCTAACGATGAGAGAGTGCTCCGGGAGCAAATAATCATTCTTTTTTGCCCAAAAGCGGCTAGCTTTCCTAAAAATAGAAATCTAGTTTCAAAACAAAAGGGGCATTCAATAGAGTAAGATGCGGTGAAAGACTTTCAAACTAACGCTTAAAAAAAATACCACATAATACAGCTTGAAATAAATATTCCTGCGCTTACCCTGCGGTGACACAGAACATAGAAAGGCTGGAGGAACAGGCATACTTCAAAAAAAAGGGGGATTCACTTATTTATTATTAACCCGCAATCTATTACCTATCAACTTATCCTAGCCGTCAGTGGCTTCCTAGTTATGAACTCATACTATATGGACTTAGCACTGTAATTATCCCTTGATCTATATATGGATAGCTTCAAAACTGACTTGCTCGTTAGCTTTAGAACCCGCGTGAAATCAGCTATCCCAGATTTCTATATTTGCTGCTTTTGTCCTTGCTTGAACTAGCTAACTTTATCCTCCAATGTGAAGTCCTTCCCGCTTTATTACGTTATGGTTAGACTGCATTTTCTCCTGCTTAGCTTGCTGCAGGAGGCTACCTTAGGACTGCAGCAATTGGCGCGGCTGGATGGCTTTGAGAAGGAAAGTAAATAGGAAAAAGTGAAACTGCACGTTGGGCTATTACACCAACTGAAGCTCAGGAAGGAATCGAAGGCTTAGTTAGATAAAATGGTCCCACAAGCGGAAAACACGTTCAAATTCAATCGCTCACGGCAGAGAGAGAAAAATCTGTATCGAAAGGATAGACGAACCCGGCCGGATGGGACTTCCCTGCTATGCTATTAGACCTGGATTGATTAGCTGAGAGACCACTACGGGACTTAGGCAAATCTACCAGGCTAGACGAAATCGATGCCACCTTACTCTCCTTCTCTTCGATGGAGGGCAAGGCAACGAAGGGAACACGGATTATCTCGCTCGGGAATCATGACTCATGGTCCACCTCACTCCCCGAGTGAATAGAGAAAAATGTAATTCCTTAAAAGAACTTAAAGGCAAAAGGGACGCATTCGTCACTCAAAGCTTATGAAATTGACACTTCTACCACCTCATTAGATACATGCCACTTCGAATGATGAAAAAGAGAATGCAAGAACTCACCAGTCCCCCCCTTCAAAGAATAGATAGAGAAAGCGGAAAGAGAAATTTCTCTTTACAAAAATGAAGGTAGACTGATGTCATAGCAATCCTGAAAACTAAGCAGTGATCCATAAACCTCACGAATATCAGTAACCATGCTTATAACAGTCTTACCATAGCATAAAAAGAGATTTACCTTTTAGGCGCTTTATATCTAACTTAGAGCTTATGAAATTGACACAGACCTAGTGTGATCCCTATCCCCTTTGTAGGATGACTCCAATGGGCTTTCATCTTACTTTTTCCTACCGGATCGACGGACGCGGAAAACTCTCTTCGTCTCCGTTAGTGCTGTGCCGGTCGTGCAAGCTACTTGTTGCTAAGGTCGACAATCGGGATTGATGCAAGTTTTTTTGCCTAAGCTCACTTTGTCTTAGTTGGTAAATCTGACTTTTGAAGAATAAGAATAGAAAGAGGGAGCTTGCAACTGCTTTCTATTAAATAGAATGAATAACACTACTAAATCGAGTCTTTATTTCAATGTCACTAAGAATAAGAAGAGGTAAGGGTGCCATTGACACTTTAGTCTAAATGAAACTAAACGTCATAAGGACCAAAGCTTGAATAGCTCTTCATTCCTTGAGCTCGACTCGGTCGCTTTGCTGTTCTTGACAGTCGCTACGTGGGGGACCACTTTGCTTAGGACTTTGTTCTCGAGTGATAGGCACCTGGGTACAATTAGATAAAGAGTTGTTCTTTTTCCTGACTAAGCATCAAAGCGCCCGTTTATATAGGCGGTTTGTCTCTCAGCCTATTCGAGCGGTCTACTTACCCACCAGAACTCCTAATAGCTGCAAACTTTCTAGCACGCATTCTCGCCCTTCCTTACAATACAAGCAGATAAAAAGAGCTTGTCGAACCAAGTGCTATACTGCGAAGATAGAAAGATGAAGACTCACATCCACTGCCAGACATAATAAAAAACGGAACATGGACCAAGGAGCGAGGCATGAATTGGTCCCTCTCGGAAAGGCTAGCTTCCCCCCCGTAACTCACGTCGCTCTTTGTGGCGCGAAGTGTGCTGTAGTGGTTTTCTAACTTTCCACCTGTTGAAACGAGTTTCAACGTCATCGATTGCTTAATGCCGTCGAAGAAATGGTTCCCCTGTCGGTTGAAGCTAATTTTTAGCCTATTAGTAACGGAGGACCTACTAACAGATACTTTTTTTGCCTGCTCTGCTTGATTTGCTGGAATAATGCCGATACTTGTAAGCCATAGCCGTAATGAAGGTCATTATTATGAGTACTCTTCGAAGTAGAGGCAGGAAGGGGTCCTCCTGAGTTAGTTAATTATGGTTCAGGCCTATTCATATCAATCAATTGGTAAGGTAAACAAAACTTGCATAAATCAAAATCTCGCTAAAACGGATAAGTAAAAAACCAATCTACATATCTAGATTTTCCCCGTTGACGACTTTCTTTTCTGACCGTATGAAGATGAAGTAATGGCAGCTTTGTCCACTGCCCCTGAGGGAGAACTTCTTAGAAAGAACACGCAAGGACAGAGAAGTGGGGGCACTCTATAGAAATGAAAGACGTTAGCAATCTCGGCTGAGTCAACAAGAGTTGACAGTTCCGGAAAAGCATAACCATTACCTTTTTCTCTCCTTTTTTAACCACGAAAGCATCAATCATTTCATTTAAACGGATCTATCTTCTAAAAAAGAAATTCACCTGAGCCAGGTGAGGCATCTTCACATCTATGGCGTCTTAGGTTCTTAAGGATAGACAGGAGATGCCCCTTTCTCTTATCTACGATTCCACCAAATGCAACTAATTCACAAATCGTGACCTCTTTTCAGGCCTAAGCCCGGATTCGTTCTAAACTATGTTTTCTCAGGCCCGAACACTAGTTGAAGAAGGAAAAGCAAGTCTACTGGCTTGAGAGAATTTTCTTCAGTATTGATTGCAATAGGGAACTTACTACGCTTAGAGTTAGAGAGAAAAGAAGGGGGATAGCGTCATTCAACATATCCCAGGATATGCGTCATAATCCGTTTGCGATTGTTTAAGTCCTTATAAGTTAGGACGATAAAAGAAAAGTACGCAAGCCCAAGGCGAGAGAAAACAGAGAGTACAGTAACCAATCTACAACTGGATTCACAGGCAAACCTGACTGAAAAACCACATTCTTAATTAGGCAGAGAATTGATTCAATTTTCCTTAATAAGATGAGTAATCAAGCAGCAAAAAAGAATAGCGGAAGTTAAGTTATTTAGGGGGGATCCCTTCACTCTTTCGTCATGCAAGAATAGTCAGTGTCAGTGACGCGACTTCTTGATAGCATGGGTCTCGTCCCTCGGGACCGGGCGTCAGAGCCAAGAATAGAAGCGATTCAACCAGAGTGAAATTCCTTACTTATCCCCGCTCTCAAGGGAGCTCGGGAGGAGAGGGGAAGAATTCTAATC
>JACYFF010019584.1:35229159-35256659 GCA_017589665.1 Selenicereus undatus
CCAACTTTATGCAAAAAGATGAAGAGACGCTCTACGGCGCTTGGGAGTAGTTTAAAGATTTGCTAGGCTTGTGCCCCCATCTTAGTCTTTAATGTTGGATGATTATCCAGGCTTTTTATAATGGTGTGACCCAGTGTGTAAGGTCCACTATTGATATGGTGGCATGAGGAAACTTGATGAAGAAAACCTAGGATGAAGCATATAACTTAATTAGGAAATGGCACTTAAAAATATTCCATGGTCCACCGAATGGGGCCAACCTAAATAGGTTGGAGTTAAGCTTGAATTTGATGCGCTTACTTTGCTTTCTGCTAAAGTAGATGCTATGACCCAAAGATTTGACCAGATGAATGCTAATGTTGTGAATTCTAGTACCCCTTTCCCTTGTGAAATTTGTGGTTCTATTGAGCACGTGACTTTAAATTGTCAAGATGGGAGCCCTTTTTGCCCAAGACACTAGTGAAGTTAACTATGTTCAAAACTTCAACTCAACACTGGCCAATGGCCGTTACTCTAAACCTACAATCTGGGTTGGAAGAATCATCTGTATTTCTCATATAGGTCTATCCAAACCCTCCGAATATGCCCCCAATGAGTGTTAGACCACCTCCCGATTTTGAAGGACCTCCTTTCCCTTCTCAAGTACCCCAAAAGTCCAATTTAGAAACAATGATATGAAGTATGCTTCCGGTATAACAAATATAGGATGAGTGTATTAAGCAATTGGCCTCAAAGGTTTATGTGCTTACAACTCACAATAGGATGTTTAAAACCCAGGTTGGCCAAAAAGCTAGCTTATCATCTACGCCGCCAGATAGACTTCTTAGCAAGCTTGAACCAAACCCTTGAGAGAATCGCAACTGTGCCATCTTGAGGGAAGAAGTAGAGAACTTTACTGACCTCGAGGATATACCAATTGAAGAGGATAAGGAAATAATCATGGTTGGAAGTAAGGAAAGGAATGATGGTTGCAAGACTGGCACATTCATAGAGAATGATAGTGTAGAGATTGGCACAATTTTTCCACCTAAGCTCCCTGAACCAGGTAGTTTTTTTATCCCCTGCATTGTGGGAAAGATGGAAATTGAGAGAGCCTTATGTGATTGAGGTGCAAGCGTCAGTATAATGCCATATTCTTTATTTCATAAGCTTCACCTAGGACCATTACAAGTCGTATCCTTTTCACTACAGTTAGTAGATAGTTCTAAGATGCAACCCATAGGCATATTGGATAATATGCCAGTCAATATAGGAGATATTTGGGGTGGTGGAGGACTTTATCATAGTTGATATGCACGAGACCGATGATGCTCAAATTATCCTAGGTCAGCCCATTTTGGCTACAACTGGTTACCACATTGATATAAGAAAGGGACATATAGCTTTTTAGGTGGAAGGGCGCTATGCTGTGTTTTGTCATATGAAGGAGAAAGTGGTTTTTCCTAATTCTTCTCTATCGGATGAATTTTCCCTTTCCCCTGAGATTGACATAGAGGATGTCCTGAATTGTGAAGATCCTCCTGATTTTGACTGGATTTCTCATGAGGGCCCCGACCAAAGGTATGTTAAGGTAGAGTTTGCAGCTCCTATGTTGCCTAACATGCCCAAGGTTGAGTCCCATGTTTCTAACGAGTGTTCTATGAGCAACTATTGTAGGTTTGCCGAAGTTGCGCTCTCTTTGCACCCTATGGAAGGATTATACGTGGATTTTGATTTGGGGGTTGACCAAGTTGATAGTAGCCCGTCTGATGGACAACGAGTGTGCTTTGTTTTGTACGCTGATAATCCATTATGGCATCAAGTTATAAAGACGAAGGGCCTTGAACCAGAGCTTTTGAGAAGGTACCTTCGATTGAAGAAGTTTGACTTTGTGTTCCGTGATAAAGCCAACGCCCATACACTTACTAATCCGGAGCAAGCATAGAAGAAGGGTGAAGCTCTTGACGTTAAAAGAGCGCTTCTTACGAGGCAACCTATTTCTTGGTTTGGCTGAGAAGCTAGAGAAAGAGTAAGATAGAATGGGCTAAGCAAAAGTCGTTTGAGTAGATGGAGAGGGGCAGGTCATCCATGGCCTAAGAAGAAGGAGCTCTCTGTCTCCATAGCCTAGCAGCTAGGGGTTAGAGAGAGTGAAGAAAGAAAGAGAGGGCTCAAGTTAAACGGGTCCTAGGAGGCCAAGTAAAAGGCGGAAGGGTTATTTGGGTTTTATTTAAAAGTTTTTTTTTAATTTATATATTGTGTAAATCCAATGGTGTTTTAAACAATCATCAAGGTAATAATTTGAAGCATGTTAAGAATTTTATTGTTGAATGATAATTATATTTACAAGTTCATATGATACGAATCATATGTCGAATTAGTTTTGAATACATGAACTTGTTATATTAGCATTAATGTGTTAAATGACGAATATTACATGCTAATTTATTATATAAAATTGTTTTATATGAAATAACTTAAAGTTATAAAACTGTATTTTAGTAAATAATCATCTGGTTTGATGTGATATGAATTTGTTTCATATTATAAGCAAGATTAAATAATATTGCATTTGGATTTTTTAAAGTTTCATATTATGTTATATGGTACATAATATTGTGTGTTGTATTATTTCATGTAATCTAACATGCAAAATGTCATTTGTGCAAGTTTTCATGCCATTATTTGGATATACATAGGGTATTTGATCATTTTATGAATTTGTTTCATGAAATTTACATGAGCAATATTATATGAATATGTTTTATATAATTTTCAACCATTATTTGAACTTGTTTCATGTATATCGAGAATTTCATTTGAATTAGTTTCATATTTTGAATTATATTAAGAAGTTCAACTTGAATTCATTTCATTTTATTTGTGTATTATATGGATATGTTCTATATGATTACTAGCAATTAACATATGAACATGTTTCATGCTATAAGTTATATTGTAAAAATGTGTTTTATGCAAAATATAAGTCATTAAGAAAAATGTTTTTATTTTGTTTAATAAATTCGTAGTTACTACACAAATGTGTTTTATATAGTTATTTGCGATTGATAAATGAATATGCTTCATGAGTTATATTATATTAATATCTTTATATTATATCGCATTTAAAAATGTTACATGAATATGTTTCATGTCTATCATCACTTAGTGATATTATATAAATATGTTTTATACAATTACATAATTTGCTAGTTGTATTAGCACTTTTTCCTTGTCCAAATTAATGATTATGAATTTTTTTCATGTATCCTTCTAATTACGAAATTTAGCAGTATTTTACGAATTTGTTTCATGAAATTTAGATTCATAAAATTACAAATGTGTTTCATAATTTCCTAGTGACATTCGAATAAGTTTCATGTTAACTACAGTTATATAAATGTGTTTTTATATAATGTTCTTTGGGCTTTATTGAGCTTCTTTTGTAAAATGTTATTACTCGAATACGTTTCACAATATAAATTCATTTATTATATAAAAATATTTTATATAATAATCTAAATTTTATGGTTGCTATGTCATTGATCTAGTTTTAAATGACATATTCATGTAATGGTAAATCCATGTAAATTTGTTTTGCATGATTAAACCAAATATCTTTGTGATATTTCCAAAAGTGTCAATTACTTTAACCACAATGCTCTCAATTAATTTTTGTTTTATGGAGCAGTGTGATAATTAAATTGTAAAAACTTCTAATTCATGTTTGCATGTGATGATTATGAGCATAGTAAAATTTTCGATATGGCAATAAAATATGCCTAATGTCCATGTTTTAAATATATATTTCTCGAGATGGCAATAAAATGTGTCTGGTAATTTATTTTCCAGTGAAAAACATGATAGCGTTGACGATGACACAGTGTCAGAGTATTCAGTTTCTTCTTAATGAGCATGAAGTGATAAAACAACTTGTGAGGCTCTAGGTCTCTTAGAATGGCAAAGGTCTCTTAGAGTGATAAAAGTAGGTATTAAAAGTAGTTATTGTCACTCTTCTCTGTCACAGGGATTATTCCCTTAGCAAAGAAGACTTTTTCTTTTATCATCGACCCTCCCAAGAACAAGAATTGTTGGGCAAGTAGGTAGTAGAAAGAAGGATCTTCGGCTCCTTCTCGATAGATAGCATCCCCGTTTATCTCAACTTCCCCTCTATCAAGGGTTGAAGTTTGTGAAAACTTTGCCGACCCATGCCATGATGTAGTAGGTATGGACGTAAAGACTTGGTCTACCCGGTTAAGCACGACCGTTCGTGCCTCTCATGCGTATGAGATTGGCTGTTGGGCATCCCTCTTTCAATTTATTCACTCTAAAGGTAGTTCTCACCTGGGGTCTTATGGCCTCCCCGGGTATGCCTTTGATGTGAATAAGAAGTTGTTCACACCAAGGGATTGGTTTGAGTCTAGATAATGCCCAAGCCTTGCTCCCCTATCTTTGGAGTGCATTTCGAAGGAGCAAGCTACAACTCGAAAGCCGGAGCGCACTAGCACGCAAGCTTTTTCTGGTAGGGGGCTCGCTTGGTAGATCCCGAATTGACATATTCTAAATAGTATACCTATGGCTACCTCTAAGCAATTTGAGAAGCAGCTTAAGTCCCAAGACGATTTCATTCCTTCATAACCTTTCAAATTCGATGTTGAATCGAGGTAACCTGCTAACGGAAAACGTCACGATGATCTTCAACAAAAAGTGCTAAAATGAGGTCGAAATGGTTTTGACGATGTTTCTAGCCCTTGAAAGAGGATTTCAGGTTCAACCATTGGGTGCTCTAAGAAACCCTTCTTTCCAGGTCGGTCTCATAGCCTGTGCTTTACATGGGGACATATCCCAGCTCTCGAGGCATATGAATCCGTTCCTTGCCAGCCTCTGGGGGCCCGACTCTAATGTTGCGTGAAGAGTGCAACGGGATGGTCTCAAGAAAGGAAATTCATCGTGGCAGTGTTATAGAAAGCCTTCCATCCGTAGCAAGATCCGATCCCAGCCGCCCAGGTGGGTGCTCCCCAACCCTCGCATCTTTCGTTCCACTCCAACTATGCAAATAGTAGATCGTCCTGGCCATCGTAAACAGAAGAATGTTAAGTCTCCGCTCCGCCTTTAGAATTATATCATTCTTGGCAACCCGAGACAATCCAAGCCAGCCAGCCTTTTTCGATCGTTGTCGTATACAACAACAGGATCCCAGCCTTTCTAATCTGCTGATTTAGCCGAATAAGGCTCTTCAAAAGAAGGTACCAGCCTAGCCTGGGTTCCGAGCAGAACAGGGTTTCATTCATTGGGTGTCCCTTTCGACCGTAAAAAGATAGGTAAAGAGGCGGTGATCTTCTTTTACTTTAACCTCATCGGGGTTTTCATTATGCCACTAGTTTGTTGCTCTTTCAAATCTTTTTAGAAGTAGGAATACTGCTGTGGCAAAGCTAGCTAACAGTAAGTTAGATAGGCCCGAAGCCTTTTCTTTGTAGTCTAAACCAGACCTTTGTTTGTACCTTGCAAACCTCTTTAGTTGCTACGAACCTAATCCTCTAATGTTACGCCTCCAGAGTTTACGCTTTATCTAATGATAAGCAAAGAAGAAAACTCTTATAGTATAGGGATGCAAAAGCCCTCTTTCACTTCTCGGAGTATCACAGGTTGCTCACTCAGTAGTGGACTTACCATAGCGTGCTAAAGCAGAATGAACAGGACATGTAACCAATCGACATCCGACAAAGGCAAGGCGCAGAGCTCAGCGAATAGAGTCAAGCCAAGCCTTCAACGAGAGACTAACCATCTCCTTCTTTGTCTTTCATGTGAGACTTTGCCTGTCGAACTAGGGCTGAGCCCATTCCTCGCTCAAGTTTTCTCTCTTTCTTGACCTGCCTGCCTCATTCGACTAAAAGTCTTTATCGTACTCTCTTGACCTGGTAGTTAGAATGGCGCTGACATCTTGTGCTGAGGTCCATCGGGCTGGGAAAGTTTTCTAATAAATACAAGAATTTGCTCCAGCTCCGTCTCGGAAGTCGTCTGGAGCCCTAGTTCTTCTGCAATCCTATCTCTGAACGCGAGCACTCCTACCCCAAAAAGAGGAACAAAAGTAATGACATTCAAAGCGCGTCCTGCGTGGAAAGTCATTTCCAAACACTGAATATCAGGGGTCATCCATAGCCTGTTCAGCATGAGGAATGTGATGGGGAGGTATTATTTGAGGAGCTTGCTGTGGCGCCGGCTAGTCAACCGACTGCTCCCTCTCATCACTACTGTCTACAGAGGGTATGGGCGATAAGGAAGAGGGAACGAGGGCAAAAGATTTGATTTAGGAATAGACGGGACTGACTTAGCCTGTCTTAGCACTCTTCTCCTAATCATGAATGATGAGTAGCCAGCTGATCCTCGATTTCACGATGATCTACGATCATGGGAGTCTAAACTGGTCCGAGGAAAAGAAAGGGGCTTTCCTATTGAAAAACCATGAAGACAGCCCTGAAGTAAGTTCCATCTCTTAACCTTTATGAGATCTACTAGACAAAGAGGTTGGAACGATTGGTCGGGGTTCAACCCATGATGGAATCCAAACTATGGAGATTTCCCGACCTTATATATCCCAAGACCCTAGTCAGGGATTGGGTTGGAGTTGAGTCTCTCTGCTACTCCTTGACGCATTACGTTAGATAGCGCATAGGTCTTGAAGAGCCTTACTTAACTAAAGGCAGAATAAAGAAAAAGAAAGACTTTTAGGAAACCAAAAGTAACAGATTTTCTGGCCCTAGGAAAATACCTTGACGATCCAAGGCAAAGACCGTCGGAAAAGGATTGCCAGGCTTAGAGTGAAATCCGTTCTCATTTTATTAAGACATGAAATTTGAACGAGTGTCCCTAGGAGATAAAGGGCTTCAACCCCAGATTCTATAGAAACTGCTACTATTTACCGGACTAAAGGACTCACCTCTACAATTAAAGGGATGGGACCTAGAAGCCTAGCTACTGGTTAAGGGAATTCAGCCTGGGGTTGTGCTAAATGCCAAGTGGGATCTCTTCTTTCCGGTCCTTAATATAAGCTTTTTGCTAAGGTGAAATCATCCGGGTGGAAAAAGTCAAGCTTCTCCTCATTCGACAGCTGGATGAACAACAAAAGGGGAAGTTCGACTCATTACTCTTCTTCCTGCCTTCATGCAGGGAGCGAAAATGCGAGTTCTAGGGGCCCGACGAAGGTAGTAAACGCCTTTTCCCATCAAACCGAGAGTGCTAGTTATCGGCCCTAGGCAAAGCCCTAAGACCGGTCAAGGACGACCCTTAACCCATTTGAAGGAGGATTCAATGCAGCTGCCATTCTAGTAAAAAATGAAACCCTACGAAAGACAGAAAAGCTGGTATGAATGCGTCATAAACCCACTACTACTACTAGCAAGAAAACAACTTTCTACAAAGACTATAAGAAAAGTAGCCTAATTTCCTAGTCCTATTCCTTCGTTAGTCTCTATTCCTTTCTTGCTGGCTTTATTAACTAGAACTTTCGTAAGAGAAGAAAGCAGAGAGAGAAGATAAAAAAGGCATCATTGAAGCTTTGCCGGTTTCATTCTTGCTTTTCTACCTTTCTTGAGATAGATTGGCTTGGTGTTCAGTGTACCACACCTTTCAAAGAACAAAGAAAAAGGGGGCTTAGTACAAGAATTTATCCAAATTCTTCTTTTCAGTTAGTGGATCGAGAAACCTCCGCCCCGACGCCCTGTGTAGGCCGAAATGGTCTCGCGAAGCCGGTCTCTGGTAGGCCTAAGATCTTCTTTCTGACAGAAAAGCAGATTAAGCTATGCCGGAATGAATGATCTTGCCCTACATAAAGTGTTTGTGAAACAAAGGTACCTATCGAGCTCTTAAGATAAAGTAGAGTAGTCAGTTCATCTGAATTCGAAATGAAAATATCATAAGATAAGAGAAGCACTTTGACGCCCTTTACTCCCATGCTTGACCCTAGTCAACAACCAAGAACCAAGCACATTTCCAAGTTGGAAGTCTCCCGGGAGCAGAGCAAGCAAAGAAAAATTGAAAGCAAATGATTGTTCTAGAATACTTCAAACTTCTAATGCTCGAATCAAACTCTCCGCACTTCTTACTTACTAGCATCAGGTCTATGGTCCATCCAAAGGCAGGTTCAGGCGAAAAGTAGTAGTCTTTGACGAGTTTCTTCATCTGTCGGTCCAGAGTTCCCCAAGTTCAGGGATCGGATCGGATCCTCTAGGGCGCCCTAACGGATTCGGTTATTGTAAGCTGCCATAGTTCTAATATGCTATGCTTCATTCTTATAGCATAAGCTTGCTGACTAGGGTTGGTAGTGATCTCTACAGAAAGCTTTTCTCGAGACCTGATTTGACTATCATATTAGTTAACAAATTCCAGGTCTTTTTAGAATAACTGTTGAATGAATAGGAAAATAATCTTCATTGCCTTCGCACTTGGTCCCTCTCGTTACAAGTCTTCTACTCTGGTCGAACTCCGTAACAACTCTGCTTTCACTTCCTCTACCTTACGTAGAAGCTTCCTCTACCTTACGTAGAAGCTTCCTCCCTATTCTCTGACGCCTATCGGGTAGGACGTTGTTCAGTCTCTCGACGCTTTGATTGGTAGGCCTTCTGAACTTGCTGCTTGCAACTTGATGAGCTTTATTTCATACCTCCTCCTTCAGTTGCTGTCCTATCCGGCTTGGCAGTCTTGCTTCTATTGAATTCCAGGTTCATATTTCAATTATCTCTTCCCTGATTCTGGTTTAGATCGTCAGATCGCACCGGTATGTATTCTTGTCATCAGCCAATTGAACAAAAGCGAGAGAAGAAAAAGTTATTCGCTATTGGCTCACCCTTGTATCAGGCCTTGGTACGACCTATACATGATTGGGCCATGACGGTTTTGGCAAGGTTAAGAATGGATGGTACCTATAACTAGACCCAACCGTTGCAGTAAAAGAGAGGAAAGAAAAAATGATTATCTTTTGATCTCAAGGCTGCTAACGATTCCTTACCTCTTATCCTTATTTCCTCTATAATTACAGGGTTGTTCGGAAATCCCTTTGCAACTTCTTGGACGTTCATACTTTGTTCTGCAGTTTTTTAATTCATTACCATTTTTCTAATAAAGACGTGAAGTGGGAGACTTAGGTTTTTCTGATGATTTTTTAGTTCTTGGCCTCTATTCACACTTACACATCATATGCTTGTGTGGATAGCTGCTGAGAAGATTATGGCACGACGAAGGCGGCTATTCCGTTCTTGGCGACAGTGATCGCCGCCGAGAAGAAAGATGCTATGCTGGAATCCTCTGTCGTCAGCGGTTCCTAATTTTCCTTCCGACAGTCGGCATAAGAATGAGGTTCGAGTTGATGAACAGGAGCAAGCTACAGCTCGAAAGTCGGAGCGCGCTAGCACGCAAGCTTTTTCTAGTAGGGGGCTCGCTTGGTAGTTGATATGAAGCGAGGAGAGGTTGAGAATAAGACAATGAATGGAATGGTCCGCCAGTCGCTATAGAATATCGACTTAGTCTTGGATCAGCTAGCCCATTAATTAAATCATCTGTGCGTGCCTTATGACGAAGAAGGAAATACCTAGCGTCTACCTTACCAACCATTGAACTACCTGTCACCAGGAGGGAAAGGGGGATCCAGTAGATCCCAGAACAAAGAGAATCAGTTCACCGAGTGAAAGCAGTCACTTCCGAAGTTAGCTCTGCAGATGAAGTAGGCGAAGGCAAGAATGAATAATGACTAGGCTCAAGGCGCATCACTTTGTTTACTTTAAGTAAAAGTTAGCAGGCCTTATGAGTTACGGAATTTCTATGGATTCTTTATTGGTTTGAATCTAAGTGCTTTCTCTGATTCAATGAGGTAAGTTCAACTTCGAAGTTGAATTTTGATTAGTCGTCCTATATATAGTATAGGTAGATCAAAAGTTTTCTTCGCAGTAGTGGTACCGATAAGATCATAGACGTGTTGAAGGATTTCAACGGTGATGGTGAAGTTGATCCAGATGTCAGCAGAAGTGCATATCTTTAAGGCTTAGGGATCTATTGAGAACTATGAAGAGGGCAAGGGAAGATCCGCTTTTTGATTCAATGCGGGATAAGAAAAGCCAGTCGAGAAAGTTTTTTTTCAAAAGAGAGATTTCTTAAGTTCAGAAAGGATCCCTCGTCCCACGGAGCGCTAAACTGAAATAATTCAAAGGTCAGTTGTCTTCTTTTGAGACGAATGAATTCCGAAGTCGCTTCATCTAAACCAGGAGCAACAGAGTTTAAAGGCTAAGCAGCGCTGAGTTGGCAGCCCCGGAAAGAAGGGAACTTTCAACTAAAAGTAACCATTTTTTCTGATCGAAGGTCTCCTAGTCGAGGAGGGCACGCAGCCTTTAGGCAACTCGAAAATCATCGGAAAAACCTAAGTCTCCGTCCGACCATCACTACGAGAAGTGGATAGCCAGGGAGCATCTCTCGACGCTACGATCTTGATGGATTAGCGCTCAGGGCTAAAGCCAACCAAGAAGACTAAAGAATCAAAGATCAACGAGCCAATCTCTTTTGATACGCTAATTGATTGAGTTGATTGATTAGCCTGAACAGGAGATCATATCTTCTCTTAGTGATAAAGTTATGCTTGATGAGGATTTCTCCTCTTATTTGACTGGTGGTTCTAACCTGATATCTATCATTGAGTCGGGATTTGAGTGAACCCGCTTGCCTGCAGGCTTAGAATTCGGAAAATAGCAATTATCCCATAAAGAAAATAAAAAGAAAGGGTCCCATCGTAAAGTGTTTTCACGGACATCCAATAGAGAAGATATCCAAATTTTTCCAACTTTTGCAGTCTTTCTCCAAAAGTAGAATCCGCTTTGTAGTAAAGAAGGGCCTTTTTTCTATAAAGAAGGATCGGAGTTGCTTGGTTTACTCGCCCATAGATGAAACAATTCTTTGTTGACCGGGGGCGAAAGAAAGTGGAACGACGAGCCAGTGGAGAAGGGCATAATGCTAAGACAGGAATTCCACCTCATATTCTTCCGGCTAGCCATGTTGCTCAAGGTAGGCTCGAAACCTTTCCCACACTTCGAAAATGGAAGTGCATTAGGAACCCTTCATGGGCTTCGATTCAGCGATCTCAGGTCTATTTGCAACCCAAGCCCCCTCAGCTACTTGTACTAAAAAACGTTTACACTATAGGGAAGTTTGTGCCTGCCGCTATAATAACTATCGAACAACAATCTATCTGAAGAATGGCGCTCGTATATCTGGTCTTGACTTTTCCTTATTAGAGAAGGGCTTCAATTTGTTTAGGAAAGTGAAGATCTTCCACAGCAAAATCAACTTTTGGGAAGGAATGAGAAGAGAACCTATTGATAGGCTGAGAAAAAGGTTCTCTTCTTCCCCTCCGTTAAAGAAAGATCTGTCTTGCTTGCGAATCCTTATTGGACTTGCTCGCTTGACCGATAAGATAGCAGATCTCAGAAGGGAAAAAGTTGAAAGACATAAGTGAAGCCTGCAGGGGATGGCATAGAGAGAGGTCAGAGTGACGATTATTGATGACGGAGTGAAAGAACCTCCAACCTATGGAGATCTAGTAACAGCTAGGTTTATGATTCCTTTTATCCCTTTCGGAGGGCAAAGAAAGGGTGTGTGAAGCATGTGGCTATGGAGTGACTGAGCACAAATACGAGAGAGCAGTAGGTATAAAATTCTATATTGGTGAAGAATCAATCATTAAGCAGCCAGAACTACATGGCTTATTAAGACCATGCAATGGCATTTACGACCGATAGATCCAATGCAAAGTCTTTTAAAAGCCTGTGTAAAAAAAGATCGACTATTGAAGGAGCGAATCGGGCAGACTCTCAGATAAGCTAACAGTAAAGGTAGGCTCTTATCCCACCCCTATGAGGAATACCTCTCTTTTGTTTCTGCCAGAGCGTCTTTAATGGGTTCTGGTATGGCATATATGGCATACCCGTGAGCTATCAATATAGCACAATTTCTAGTTTTGGAACCCATTCTTCACATTCTCTTGATAGGTGTACTAAGGGACAAATCAATAGGAAATGCTATTTGCTTTGTAAGAATAAGAATTCATTTCTATGAAACCCTCCAACGAGTGAAAAATTCCTTGTACAGTTTCCCTTTTCCTTGGCTGAAAGGGAAAGAGTTCAGTTCACTTGAAAGCGGGTAGCCATTAAGGAAAGCGGCTGTTGGATAGACGGTTTAAACCAGGTTCCGCCCCACTCCTTTTAGTTATAGTAAGTACTGTTTGGGTTTTAGGCATAGGCTAAAATCGTATCGTACTTTGGAAGAATAGAATCTGTAAACGAGTCTGGATTGAGTTAAAGGCACTAAAACGCCGCATAGAGAAAGCGAATTAAAGTGAGTGCCGTTAGTGATTACATCCGTTTCCCATGCTTTCCGCTGGTCAACAACCAACCCATGTATTCTTTTCTTATGGGGGAGATCCTCCCCTTCTTTTCTCTCCTCAACAATGGAGACGAGCAGAGTGAGTATAATAGAATCAACCTTAATGCTTGCATTTCATCGCTTAATAATAACGTACCTTACCCCTGTGAAACAGTGTGCTTCTTTCTGTGAAGGTGGTTGACTCTGAACTTAATAGTTTTCTTTATGCCGGGTTAATATCCAAAGCTATTTCATTCGGTCTTTAGCCAATTCCAATTCAATCAGGATAAGGCAGTTCTTTGTTTTTCCAGGTGATACGAAAGTGAGTAGATCGAATAGCAGTCTTCCTGCTTAGCCTACGGGCGGTGCCATGCTTTATACAAAAATTCTCCAGGTCAGTGAATAAGTATTCTCATTCAAAGGTAAGGAATACTTTGTCTTTTCTTCTTTCCTTTACTATGACGAATGAATTGAGTCAGATTCTAGTACAATATTGACTCAGAAGCCCTTCTTCAAAGTGCTTTGTCCTTGGTCCAATGGGAATGAAAGCTCGTCAGCGTTTGGTGTTAATGGCTTTCAAAGAGAGAGACTATCACTGGATTGCTTGCTCAGTTCCTCAATCAAATTTCCCATTTGACTTCAATAATCACTTGCTCAAACGATAGTTGTTGTTTCGGAACTAGTGCCTGCTCATGGAATAGCTGCTTTTGCCGCTTGAAAGCTTGTCGTCTCAATCTTTCGACAGTGTTGAAGGCAGAGCAAGTGCATATGAAAGTTCGGCTAATACTTAAATTAGGTTCCCTTTCCACTTTGACTTCGACTATTGCTACTTCCTCGACTCGACCCCGAGATCTCGAATTCTTAACTTAAAGAGACTGCCTCCACTTCCCTTAAGACGCTTGTTGAGGGGCGGGCTTGACTTGGCATGGGAAGCATGGTAAGTAAGCTAATCCTTCATAAAGCTATCTCACCCGGGTTCGGTTAGTCGACCTAAGTGTCGCACTGTGAAAAATGAGGGGAAATTGCTTTCAAGAAACGACAAATGATAAAGTGGCAGACCGAGAAGAAGAAAATTATTCTGGGAAAGCTTGAAAAGAAAGAGATATTCTATATGATATTCGAGTCACCTATCTGAAACAGAAAAGAAAATAATAAAAAAAGGGCTGGTTTTTCTCTCGGTTGATTACTGAGGTGAAGAAAAGAAGGTTGAAGTCTTGGTTAGTCCATTCTGGGCAGTCCATCTTTCCCCCATATACCAACAAATTAATATAAAATCGAAGGTATCATACTCTCGATCGAATGCGACTGCACCTATCCCTACTTTCTTCAGTGCTGATACTGCCTCTTACTCTCGTGGTCCATCAAGATTAGTCATAACTTCTCTATCTTAACTCGTGGACCTATCTATCCTCTTCTTTTTCAGAGATAGGGGCGGAATTATCTATTCTCGTTGCTTGCTTATGTGTAAATAAAATCAATGTCAAAGCTTGAAAACTAAACTTGTCCTAGTTTGCTACGTAAGGCACCGACACTTGATAACATATCTCGCTTTGAGGTGCTTTCGGTCGATCAAGTCTAAGTATATTATGGCTTCAGTTTGATAATTGTCCTTTATACAATACATCTCGTCTTTGATTTCTCATAGGCGACACTCCCACTTCTGCTGAATCTCAAACCGCTGTAAGGAAAGAATTTATTCACCTGCAAACTTGTATCCCAGTTGGCTGGAACAGAAGTCCCAGACACTACAATTGTAATTAAGCCATCTTCCACTCTTTCTATCAATGGATGGCAGGGAACTTCCAAGAGATGGAATGTTACTATCTTTCTCACTGGATGGCCTAAAGGAACTGTGCTCGGGATATACTATCAAGTACTGGAAACAAGGGAATAGCAATTTCAATCTTTTATGCGGAAATATTCAATATTAAGTACTGCTCAATCAAGGGCGATAACAAAGCCTATTACTGGAATAGCGGGGCGGCTTCTTAAAGCCTTCGTGTCCCGACAAACGATAGGAAGAGTGTATTCTCCTTGCTTCCTTCTCTTATTGTCTTTTATGGCGGTAAAAAAAACTTCGTGGAACTTCTCTCGACGCTTTGAAGATTGAGAAAGCGTCAGGAATATATCTGATTTAGGAATTGCGCGTCACCTTCACTTCATTAATGCAATACAGGACAATATTGATGGAGGCTTGCTGAAGTTTCCCGATAAGGGAAAAGAGATGTTGATTGACAAGCACCCATTTGCCAAGACCGCGCAGGCAGGGCCGGTGTATATTCATGACCACTAGTTTCATTTGTCGATATAGTCAGTGTGCCGTGAGTGCTTTCTCTCTTTTGTCCAAAGAGACTTCTTTCTTCCACATAGGCCTCGCTTGCATGCCTTGTGGTACGACTGAAGTTGAAAAAAAAGTTTGTCCTTCTTCTTTGAGACTCTTGAAACGCCCTTCAAGAAAGAGGCTTAAGTCATCGATCGATAAGCATATATAAAGGAATTATGGTACCCCATACTTGCTTCACTGGTCAGTTAGACTCAAATTCCCGCCAGTTAAGAAGTACACTGGGGGTATCAGAGCTCCATAACATAACGTATGTTGAAATTTTTTAGCAATTTCATTTGCCTATTCGCATCAGAAGCTCAAACCAATGTCATGGGTCATATTCCTACGCATCGATCAATCAGGTCTCACTACTAGTCTTGAGCTTCATGGAGACGAAGCGAGCGATCGTCCATGAGGCAATTCAATTGTTTGATTCTCATATCATATATATGCTTTTTGAAAGCAATGGAATATCCCCTTAAGTGAAAGACGCTTTACTAGTGGAGTTTTGGAGAGTCGGTGAAAGATTCGGTCTCAAAGGTGGCTACAGTGAGTGCTGTCCTCGAACGCTAAGCTAACTCCCCATGTTGATTCCTTTTGTTGTGCCTGCCGATTACTCCTAAAAAAGTGGCGTTGGTCCTTGATAAATTGCACATTTATGAGCCGAGTTTACACGATATTATGATAAACCGATATTGTACGAATTGTCCAAGCTCCTGCAAGAGGGTTAGCTCAAGGGAAAGCACTTGAAGTAACGGATGAGCGCCAACGCGCATAAGTACGTCACTTCTTGCAAGTTGAATTCAAGTAGAGAAGTCCTACACCTTAAAAGAAAGCCTTTTTTTGAAAAAAGTTAGAGGTGAATGAAATCAATCCACTCTTTCTGATAGCTGTAACAGGCCTTCTTCTGACAGACAAATGCTCCTATAGTGAATCTCTCTCATTCAAAAGAAGAGAGCTAGCGTAAGCGGACAGCTAGACCACCAGAAGAGCAGCTACTATCAGTCCGTCAGACCAGTCTCCGTCCTTCACTCTTTTTGAAAGGATATCAACGGACGCGCCTCCTCTTGATCACAGTAATTCAGTCAGTCTGGCTAAATCCATAGAATGATGTGACAGAGATGAGAAAGGGGACAAAGAAGGTTGAACTAAAGCGGGGGACCTATTGAAAAGTAAGACAAAGATTGCTTTCATAGGGAGGGCTACTTCTAAAGAGGATGAGACTCAACGACAGGACGTTGTGAGTCTGTTTTCAAGTAGAGAGTCGATTACTTCTAAGCCAAAGAAGGCTGGTACAGTTGAGTTACTTCGTTCCTTCGGACCCTGACGTAAAGAGACGTCGTTGCTTTATTTGGTTTGGGCTCCAGTCAATGAAGACGGCTAGAAATAAAGAAAGAAATTCAAAGCCTACTCTTGCATATGTAATTTGTTTGTGCATCTGCTCTTTCCTTTTCTTTCTACTTACTCTGTTCCAGAGCAGTCCGGGCCTATTTAGTAGTATAGGGAATGATTCTAAAAGAAAGGGGAGAAAGTGCCATAGTGAGAATGAGAACCACTATGTAGCCAAGTACTATAGACGAAATAGCACTACACAGATTGCTGACACTTTAAGTTCAAAGACCAAATCACAACAAATAATAAATACGTTGAGTCACATGAAATTTTTCTAAGTAAAGCCATGCTAAGCTAACAGGAGGGAAAGGCCCCGAAGCCAGGTCGTAGTGAGCATCTCAGGATGGACCCAACATAATCTGTCGCATATGGGCGACGACGTTCTATAGCGGTTCAAGCTAGCACCCGTTTTAGCATATCATCTCGCTCGATTCTAAATCCATAAAAGGCAGAGTCCCAAGCATATCTTTAGTAGCGCGCGCAAATCTATGACGAGATCGAGCCTCCTCCAGCTCCTCCAATAGAAATAGAGGCAAGGGCTGTTTTTGCCAGTTCTATATCGAAAACGAACAGTTCATCCCAGGAAAGCAACGGGTTCTGGTGCTGGCTTTGTTGCCCGTTCTACTTTAATTGGATCAACAGAACTGATGTAAATTGCCTTTCTCCCCACCGTGCCTCCTCTGCTTATGTCACTGGTGATGAACTCACTATGGCTATTCAAGCTAGCGTGGTAACGAGAGAGTGAGTTTAAGTTAATCGGTTAACGAGACTAGAAGAAGATGCAACGCTAGTTTTGAACCAGAGCAGGGACGGGCCAATAGCTAAATCGGAAGTTAAGCCCTCAATTAGCAACGAGCTCTCTCCGTTCTATCAAATAGACTAGAAGCAGACAGTTCAACGGCCGGTTTGAAGAAGGCCCAATGTTCCATACATGCGAAGTCAGTGAAACTCTCGTTCTTTTGCTTTGACGAATAGAAAATAAATAGGATAACCTGATTCCAACCGTTGTTTATTGGCTGTTAGGTAGGTAAAACTATCCCTGTAGCCAGCAGTAAAGCCAGAAGTTTTAGTTGACGTTCTTCACAGGACAGTATGTATGGGACCTGAAGCTGTTGGCTTTGTTGGAAGCAAGCAACCAACCCGGCAGAAGTTGATCGGAAGTTTCATCTTTGACAAAGGTAGCCTTAGCTAAGCAAGAGTAAGTAAGTATGTCGATCAGGTGTAGCGGGCAAACAAAAAGATCGTGTAACTTGACAGGTGCAAGCAGACAACCATCCGTTCTCGTGGTTTATAGTTACTAACGATTCTTTCGTCCCAATCCAGGGTGACGAACGAATAGAATAGTCCGCATCCGAGATGATATATCCCCACATAGTCTGCTCTTTTATGTCCTTCAAGATGGGGGGTGCAAAATGGTTATCAAAATTTTCCTAAGCTTTCACAGTTTTAGGAAAGGCCAAGCCTTAAAAACTTGCATTTCCTGATGATCAGGCTAGGCAAGCTAATCACACAATCCAGCTTCTCCAGCAAACCCCAGAATGTTCGCTAATCCTGCTAGCCTTTTTCGCAAATCTCATCCAGGACGTCCCTAATCAACCAGATCCAGCTATAGAACCTAATCAAGCCTGCTGCGTCAAACCTTAATTGAATGGCAATTCCAATTCGACGGCACGTAACTACCTAAACCGAAGGCGAATACGTGAATAGAGACTTTTCTCTGCTGCTATTGCTGCTAGGATACTCAAGTCTGCTTCAGCTAACCACACGGCATCCAGTCGCCCAAACACACGAACATACTATACAAAGAAAGAGAGGCAATCGATGAGTATCAAATGAGATTACCCCTATCATTCGTCATCCGCTGAGCTAACGTCGCGATTTAAGTCTAAGAAGCTAAGAGTTAGCGGAGTTAGGGAGTTAGAGGATTTGGGTTACAGAGTGAAATTCCTTCAGGGCAGGTAACTCGGGTGTCCAAACCGTGTGACATACTTTTTCCTTTCCCGCTTCAAACAAAACTCAATCTTTTCAAAACACTGGGTGAGAAGAAAGGATAACTCAGAGCTTCAAGTAGCTTCCTAATGCTTGATGCACAGGAGAGGCATTAGAAGTATGAACCAGGAAACCTCCGGATATAGGGTTGACATTAACGAGTGAAAACTCCTTTAACCAATTCTCTTTTTTGACCTCTTGACGGAAGATCACAAGGTGTCATTTCCTCTTTTTAATATATATTGGTTGATACTGTAGATTAAAGATTTGACAACAGGGTACGCGAAGCCACTATCCAAACCTTTAGATTTAAACTCATAGCTTCAGGACTCATAGCTTCAAGAAGTGAGAAAGGGTCCCTTAGGACACAAGAGTGAGGCGCAGCTATGCTCCAGAATAGAACTCATGCGAAGCAATCCTAACATCTGAGTTAATAGTTTCGTTTTAGCTATGAAGACAAGAAAACGAAAGGTGTCAGAACCCCTAATTCATCTCTCACAAAGACTTAATGTAGACAAAGTTGGAAAAATAAAATCAAGAGCGGCGGTCGAACCCAAAAGAATCCTAACCTTCACCCAAAGGCAAGGTGTTACTACCTCTAAACCCTGATCTCAAAGAACTCTTAACTACAAGTCTAGCTACAGTTAGAAAAACTATGGATTAACCAAAGGCTCAATATTTCTCTCAAAATGCCATCTCTGGTTTTCTTTGATCTTTGAATGCAGCATGGAGTGATCTTATTACTAATAGCGTTTTCGAGTAATTTTTCGTTCTTTACTTCTGTCTTTCCTTTTAGGGTTGTCTTACAAAAAAGTATATCAACAGCTGTTACAGGAGCACACTAACTAGTGCATTTAGGCAGTTCTACAATTTCTACAATAGGCATGGCAATTAAAGAAATATTAGTTCGTAGAGCCGTAAATTATCGGATAAATACGTTGCTTAGCAGAGAGAACTACTGTCGGATAAATTGAAAAATTGAAACGAAGTGAAGAACTCTCAATAAAAGAACTAGGAAACAAGCAGCCTTTTACTAAAGAAATCTTTCGGAGCACATATTGAAATAGAACTTAGTAATTGCTTAGAATAAATCTGCAAATGAAAATAGAAAGACTGAGGTACCGGAAAGACAACGGCCCCCCGTCAAAACAAAAGAATAGGTTAAGTGTTTAGGAAACTAATAGAAAGTAGCGTCATGAGAAAGAAGCTAAAGCACGAACCTCTTCCCACCACTAGACAAAACTGTTCGGAAACAGAGCTCTTTTATCGCGGCATTCTCCCTTTTCTCCTTTTGAAGAGAGAAGTGGAAACCCTTATAGTAGTCTATTCTGCCCTGCTGCTCCTTCCCGGCCTCCCAAAGCCTGTAGCTGAGAAGCTGCTTAAATAAAGTGAAGGCATCACACGCGGATATCTAAAAGAATGTGACAGAACACCTTTTCTTTTCTGACACCAGGAAATGAAAGCTTCAAGCCAATCGGTCGGGTAAGCCAAGGGCATGGATGAGTGAACTCAATGCGTTAAGGCTGATGACTTGACTAGTAGAGCCTTTCAAAGAATTGTTGAAGCTGTCGGGCGTAGGACCTGAAGCGAAGTCTTCCCAACCATAAAAGCCAAAGAGTACAACTCCTACTCCTAAAAGGCAAAGGGAATGGAGAGATTGTTCCAATCAGAGAAGCCTGCCCCGACTGTGCATCCAGAAGTTCGTCTAAGCATAACTTTATGTGGGAACGTCGATCTCTAAAGATTCTATTTCTAGCGTGGATATATAAGCCCGAAGCTTTTCTTTTTCTTTCGTTGTGATGGATTGGATAATGCAAGACGGGTAGGCTCTTATTTCCCATTCCGCTATTAAACTCACTTGGAGAATGCAACTAGGTCTCCCGAAGGGGCAGGACATAAACTCATTTTTCTTTTTCCCATTGCAAGCGACAACTAGTCGAGAAAAAAAGGAAGAAAGCCTAATAAAAAAGAGTTGACAAGAAGGAATTTTTGAGCTATTTCCTTAGTGACAGTAGCATCTTTCTTTTGAACATTCGGACATTGTAGGCTCTCCTCCTTATAAGGACTGGGAAATAAAGACTCTCATTCCCGGATAACCAGACAGTAAAGAAAGAAAAGATATCTTACATGGAAGGTCTCCTGTAAGCCAGAAGGTGCTACTAAGTGGTCTAACTCGAATCCCTTCCTTGAATGGGTAAATGGGACAACTTTCATCTAATGCCTTTGTTCGGACCAGACTGTTGACTTGGAAACTGATGCCAATTTCAGGTGCTAGAAAAAAAACAAAAACAAACAGGAATGGAATTGTTGGACAGAAATAGTATCGCTGAACAGCTAAAGTCAACAGTAGCTTACGGTTCTCCAACTTGATAAAGAAGTTGTACCGAGAAAGAGGCACTTCTCTTAAGAAAAAAAAAGGATAGGCAGAAAGCCAGTCGTTATCCTGGAACAGCCGCCCGAGAATCTTGTTATCATATCTTCGAGACTTGCTGGTCTGCTCTGTTAGGAGAACAAGTCTTCTCCCAGCCCAGCTGTCCATTTAGGAACTAGATCGAAAGAAAGGAAATTATTATTATCCTGCAAATAGTCACCACTCCCACTCCTCTCTCTGGTAAAGTGGGATGACAAAGAAAACAAAGAAGCAGGTGAGAAAGAGACCAGAGGGATTTGATTTCACCCAACCAACCGCAATGTCCGGCTGAAGACTGAAGTGAAGACTTGGCTTCAAGCCTCTCATCTTTGATCCTTTAGTTGGATTTCTCGAACCTCGGCTTCAGAATCAGTATCAGTCTTGGGTGAGATCTTATCGATCTTTCCAAGGGGTTGAAAGACTGCAACGGATGAAATACCATAATAATGACGAAAGAAATGGTACCTTGGGGCCTAGCTTTCAATCGATTTAATAACCGGAGACTGCATTAAGTAAAGGGAGCGCCTTGTTAACACCATGGTAAAGTAGATGTGTTACCCACGTCGGGGATAGGTACGGTTGTCACTCGATTGAACATACGAGGATACTCAATGTGGACATACCCTCTCCCTAACTAAGAATGGCGCATGTTTCTTTCCAACATTAAGACTTTTCTGGGATTTCCTTCGCACCTTCGTCTGCTATAGGCTTGCTTCTTTCAACGACCGACCACTCTACTGAATTCCTGACAGCAAACGAGCGGCCCGAAACGGAGGGAAATGCAACGAGCACTAGCGCGCTTCGGCCTTCGAGCCAACGCTTGCTTTAGGCGAGCAATGAGGATGCGCGTTACTAAGGCTAACGGCTTGAGCTCTTGGAGTTGCTTGTTGGGAGTCTGCTGTTTCCCATGCTTTTCTTTGTTAGCGATCGAACCATAAACAAAGCAAATGGATCCGGATCTGTCTTATTGACCGACTTTTAGACTTTGAACTGGCAAGTGGTAAGGTACGGTTGGACGTGCCCGCAAAACCATATGATAATGTAGAGTAGGCTAGGCTTGGCGATGAACGTCTTAAGTTTTTTATTCTTTCTATGCCTTCTTCTGTACTTCACTTCTGGTCAGTCTCATCAGTCTTCTGGCAATATCAGGCATATAATCGATTCTTTGACCCCTTGGTCGAGCAACCGCTACATTTTAAGAACGGCCACAGCCTACATAACTCGTCTCCCCCTTTTCTAAGAGAAGATGAGGTGGACTACCGAAATCTTGATTTCATTTACATCTTATTCATTGGTTAGTCTATCGACCGTAGAGGAATGCCTACGGTCCTGACTTTGTTCCAACTAGGCCTGTGTAGCTTTTTTTCTTTCACTGAAGACCAAACAGGGGAGCAGTCGAATCCCACTAACCAAGGAGGTAATCCAACACAACATATGGCTTACAAAACGACAAAAAGAAATTGCGATTGCATTTTTAGAGAAAGGGAATCAAGATCAGAAAGAAGAGTACGAAGCTGAGTTCCTTTTTCCTTCGAACTCCCGCTAACCCACGTCTAAGGTACAGTTAGTGACCGACAGAGGAAAAGCTTCGCAATTCCAAGGGGATTGACAGAAAACCATTACAGACTAAAAGAGAAGGGAGGTCTGATGGTGAAGTACACTGCAGAAGGAAAGACTGGGAAAGACCACAAGAAGCTGGAGAAAGGACATACCTCGTCAACGGAGTTTTCTGATGAGCTTTCTTTCAGAAGGATTGGCTCCTGAAGATGACCTGATGAAGGAAGAAAAGAAGGTTGGTGAGTCAAGCAATTAAACCCAGGTTAAAGAAAATGAGCCAAAGTTTCCTTTTAAGTTAGGTAACTTACCTGATAAGGTGGATTGTAAGATGATCCTGACTTTGCAAAGAGAGTTCATGGCAAAAACCAATCAAAGGAAAGGGTTGTGGTAGATACTCAGTAAGCTTGCCATGAGGTAGTGATGCCAAAAGTACCTGACGGAGGTTACCTGAAGAAGGTTCTTCTCGTTATCACTGACTGTCTAACCAAGGAAAAGAGTACTGGAGCTTACCTGTTCTCCAGGTCTGTTATTAGGATAGGATGGAAGTTGGGGTGGTTGCACTGCGCTTTATATCTTAAGCAATGTGCTTCTTCCCTTCCTTTGTTAACTTCAAGGCTATGGAGGGTACTTTACTACGCTATTCAACGCAGAGAGATAGATCACACCTAAAAGCAGCCATGACGATTCTATTATATATGTTACCACCTTCCCAAATCAAAGACAACTGATTCAAGAAAAGCTGCTCACCTTGCTCAGTTTAAGGCGTAGAGAAAAGAGTTCAATAGAGGCATGGAATGGGAGAAGATGAGTTGTCTAAGACTCCTCAAAGCAAGAAGTTCTGAGACTGACTACTAGCCGCATGGGAGTAGCCAGAAGAGAAGACAGCAATCAAGCAAGCAAGAAAGAAGACAGGACAGACAAAGAAGATCAATCTTCTCAGCAAAGTCAAAGCATGAGTTCTACCCTTTTGGAGTCCGGGATCAAAGGAGATGAGGGCAAGAAGGGAACTCAACACGGGCCGTTCTCAGAGCTTTGAAATGCAGTCCTGGTAGACGAGAAGAAAGGAACTGACCTACTGAAACTTATAATTGGGAAATAATCTATTCTGTGCCAGGTTGGGTTACGGGTTTATATTCGAGTTAGGCAAGGAAGAAGAGCGGCTGAAAGCCAATCGAAAACCGACATAGAATTCCATTGATTGGTTCCAATCCAATTCGCGAGATGGCAGTGATCTATAATCAACTTCATTCTTCTTCATAAGAAGATGAGAAGTTTACATTTTCCGGGTCCTTGCAAGTCCATTTCCTTTCTGTAACTTCGATTGAAATCGTCTAATAAGAGAAGAAAGTGTTTTCTCGGGATTTTTCATTGCAAAGAAGAGATGGGCTCTTCCCTCTGGTGTCCCAAATCCTTTTGACTCAGCCGGGAGTGAACGAGATTATGATTCCGGCCTCGCCATCTTAGTGGTACTACTCTAATAAACTTTCACTTTAACTGCCAAGATTCGGTGTGGTAACGCTCTTAACGAATTACGTTTAATGTCCCTTTATGATACGATAGGCGCCTCGGGTCGGTAGTCGGGCTCCGGGACATTACTACTACGACGACTATTGACCCGAGCCCAAATGGGTCACTCTGCTTCCACCCTCCCCTGCCACCGCCGCCATCTCCAGCGCTGCTGCCACCAACTCCGCCACTGTTGGCTCTAAGCCTCTGCCTTCTCTTCTCTACCGGAGCCTCTCTGAACCTATTGATTCTCTGGGTGTACTCAATACCGAAACTGCTGAGAATCCCAATACGGAAGAGTTCCGTTCCCTCTTTGCTTTCGGCCAATTCTTGAATTCTCTAATTCTCTGTCGCCGGAAAATTCCAAGATTACCAGCGTCGCATGGAAACTGCCATCGCCGGTGAAGAATTCTAAACTCTGCCGCCTCTCCATTGATCGTTCTCTGATCCCACTGCCACTTTAGAGTTGCAGTCGCCACTCCGCCTAGACCTTCTGTGGCGGCACAAACCATCAAATCCCCCCATAGCTCCGCTGAAGAGAGTCCCAATACCAAGGTTGACTCTTAATTAGCAGTAATTTTTCATTCTTGGACTAATTGCAGAGGCCGAAGAGGATGAAAGAAAGACTGAGACAGATGAGTCACTTACTCAGCCTGGGATGAAATAGATATAAAGATTTCGTAGTTAGACCGTTGATACCCTGCCTAGCAGAATAACTGACCGATGGCAGAATGGTAAGCTTCCTCGTTAACTTGCGAGGGTCGACACTTATTTCGTATGGGGTGCAACTACAATGCTTGAGAGGTCTCAAAAGTAAGATAGGAATGGTAAAAGAGTCGAGATAGATGTCTGTCTCTGCCGCGCTGTAGGGCTTTCCAGGTAGACCTTCCATATCTATTGGCTTGTCCTGTGCCAGTCAAGGTAAGGAGTTGAAAATGGCATTCATCCGTCAGATTAGTCTAACTCGATAAATGCATGGATTAATGTTCTCAGTATGAGTTCTTTCTTTCTTCATTGGGTGAGTTGGGATTAGAAGAAAGTCTCCGTAGGTCCGCTACACCCCCTTTCGTTCAATCTTAACTACGCTATGATTAACTTTAAATGGATTATAATTATCGGTCTATTTTCCGATCTTGATTTTCTTTTTTGAAAGAATTCTTTTTAATAACTAAAATTCATTTTGCGGAGAGTAGTCCACAAGCGGGTAAGTGAACGAATAAGTTCCAGACGATCATTGCATAAGAGCGAGGGACCTGTGCGGGGGGCCCTTTAGTTCTAGTTTCCAGTTCACATGTTAGGGTATAAAGCTATCTAAAGGAGCGTTAGAATCCAAACTCCTTACAGGGATCAGATTAGTCCAGTAAGTAGGCCTAACTCCAGGCTCTTTCATTCACCTTGAAAACCGAGCTTTTAGAATAGAATGCTTCGCTAACCAAACCGAGACAGGCATCAGATGCTGCAGCAGGGGTTAATGTACCAAAAAAGGAATTCAAAGAGGGGTCTTACCTTCATTCCTTAGTCTACTGTCTATCCTGCTCTTACTAGAAGGATCTCTTAGGACTAACCCTCGACTAGGTCACAACACATGAGAAACTCACCCCATAAAACCTTTGCTACTTCGTCCTGGTAATCTGTCACCACTTTTGTCCTAAGTGACAAGTAGCTATATACGGGCACTGGTAAACTCACAATGCAGTTCATAATGAGATGCACTCATGTCTGAGGTAAAGGCTGGAAAAATTTCATTCGATTTTATTTGTTGGTTTGTCAAGAGATACAATTTGTTTCATATCGCTCTAATGACACGTAGCCCCAGAACAGCGGATGTTGTAGTATACTTTAACTAATTATAGATGGGCTTTCTTCTGCCCTACCAACAAAATTCCAAATGACATGTCTCACGTTACACTTCACTACTTGCCTTGGTGGGAATTATGTTTTCGTAAACAAGTACCCTCCCTACCAAAGGCGATCCTATTACAGGAATAGCTTCCGGGACGCTTGTTACAATTTGATTTCTTTACCAGGTGAGAGCTTATACTAAGTACCATATAGCCCCAACTATTTCTTTAGAAGGGGCGACTGTATGGTGCAACGTATAGTCGATTTTTCACTCGCTCTTCTCTGGCTAGGATGTCACTTATATGGCTATCTTTTCTTAAGCCTAAGGGGGTCTAAGGCCTGTCAAAGACCTAATTCGGCTTTCCGTGTGATATCTCCAAAGGCCTATCTCTCATCTTGAAGGCTGGTTGAATGGATCATAGAAGGTGCAAAATGTGCTTCCATTCTCAAACCTATTTCTGTGCTTTTAGCAGCTTCTGTGCCTATTTACCAATCTGCGCTTGTTTAGCAGGATTCTATCATTCTTATGGTTTATTAAATGTTATAAGATCCTCTTTCTCCTCCCTCTGCTTGGGAATCAGTATCGGGTACATGGAAGATTCAGATTGAGAAAGAAAGGGTACGTAGAGGGGTCAGAAGTAGCGACGAGTTAATCAAAAGTGGCAAGTTTGTTTCGTAGGCTTTCCTTAATGGGGCTCATGGCTTTCAAAGTCAAAATCACCCACTGATAGTTTTATTTTTTGTTCTTTCTCAAAGGGATCGTATTGACCCTCTTCAGAGCCTATGGGAGAAGACTGGGTAAAAGAAGCTTTTAGCCCCTGCTTGTTCAGTGCTATTTCCCGGTCGTCCAACGGTCTTTCAGGGTATGCCTCTAACTGAAATCTCCTTATCTTCCTCAATCCAGTAGTAGAGGTAGGCGCATAAGCTCATATTCCGAGAGCGAATACACTCGTACGGGCTAAGGAGCTGGGACTGGTGGTTATGCATCTTTAGCTAGAACCGAAACTGACTATGACTTTCGATCTGGGTTTACTTTAAACAATAAACAATGGAACCAAAGGTTCCCAAACATCCATCTAAAAGTGACAGATGTTACCATCCATGGACAAGTACGCGTCCGTACGGTATAACAGGACCTTAGCTATGACGTGAAATAAAGGGTAGACTTTGCTTGTTTCGTGGTATGGACCCCTGAATGGGTTCTGCTGCTATCGACACCTACCCAATTAACCAAATAACCAAAATTAATCGATCAAGACCGCCTTACCTGATAGGGGGAGCAATCCACCAAAACGGTTAAGCACATTTCAAGGCTAGGTCAGGGAGGGAGCCCCGGTCTTTCTTTTTGTTGTGGGTCGAGTTTAAGTGATTTTTCGTTCCTCGGTAAATGTCTGAGCGAAAGGGTCATTGTAAAGTTGACCCAAAAGCGTAACCTTCGACGAAATCTTCAATCAGCAGTCGTTAGGGACGCAGATGTCGAAAAGAAAAGCTGTAAGGGACGGTTCTCTAGGCGCTTTAGATTCGAGTTAGTGTTGTACTGGCTGGACAAGCCCTTTAATTCATTAAGGCGTTAGACCGGACTTACACACTAACGAAAGAAGTTATGAAAAAAAGAACCCCACACATCAAGAACCGGTTACATGCCAAAATAAAGTACAACCCGACCCTAGGATATCCATTCCTATCTCTCCAACTTAAGACAAGACCTCGTAGTAAACGAAACCGTTAGAATAAGGTATGTCGGTTGAAAGCTTACTTAGGCAGTTATGCTTCGTTGTCTAGGAGTGGAAATACGTTTTCTAGAGTGGAAGCACGAGATTAGATACTTCGAAAAGAATGTGCACGAGAAATGAGCCTGGGATGGTTGGTCCTGTCTTTTTAGCCACCCACCATTAGAATATTAAAAGCACTCCACGATTGACCGATGTAGTTACCATGTTGTTAGAAAAGGCCCATGTTGATACGAGTGAAATGAAATGGATTTCAAAGGAGTGACGTTTGACCTATCCCTCTTATCCATAGCTTTATAGACTACTTATTAAGTATGCTATTGTGGGAATAATTATATTGAATTAGGCTTGTCTTAATTGCCCTTGTGTTAGCGAA
>JACYFF010019584.1:35261659-35282936 GCA_017589665.1 Selenicereus undatus
CAAGATACGAAGTCGTTGTTTGGAATGCAAGAATCTTTGGCTCGGTGGATTGCTTTTTCCTTTCTCCCCCTTGTAATTGTTCATCAAGCAAAGCGCAGGATCCTGCCTTTCTCATTTGCGGTGGTACCGGGGCTGTTTTCTTATGATCGAGCACTGTGAGTGCTGCTGAAAAGGAAAGACCAGATGCCGCGTGCGCGGGACATCTAGGCCAGGAAGTAGGTGCATCACATCATATATAAAGGTGATCCCCCCTTCACAGCTCTTAGTCCGTACGCCCTGACTCCCTATTTCAATTTAGCGAGTTCAGTTCGTGTCTCACTTCACGCGTCGAATTCTTTCTCTTCGTCTAAGGCCTTGCCTTGGTAGCTGCCTATTCTTCTATCATTGGATTTTCAGTAAAGGAAGTCATATAGCGAGGGACACTTCTTCCTTATCTAGTTCCACCCCCTTATCTTCTTTTAGGTCTCGCACCATTGCTAACTTTCTTAGTCGTAGAAGCTTTAGTTGAAAAAAGTCCTTCCCAAAGCAAGTAATCATTCCAAACCGTCGAAGTCTTCCAAGCGAGCCCCCTACCTGAAAAAGCTTGCATGCTAGCGCGCTCTAGCTTTCGAGTTGTAGCTTGCTTACTTCTCTATCCGGTTATTTCATATTCAAAGTATGAAAGATTCAATGTTCGTCCAGTAACTATGTCTGTTCATCTGCCTGAAATTGAAGCTCTTTATTCACTCGTCTCACTTTTCAATTAGCTTGGCGAATTGCTTTCCTTTAGCCTGAAAGGACAGTTCACATACAATTCCTTCGAAAAGACAATACCTCTATATTAAAAGGCTAAGATCTTATCTTTCTTGGCCTTGATCCCATGACTGAGACCACTCTTGACTGACTACCTTTTCCAATATCTCTTACCAGTCAACGAATAAACCCTTCGGGAAAATGAAAATTTTGATCGAGTATGCTACCAATAACTCATGCCGGGGTCTATTAGAAGCACTTTCTAAGCGAGATCCCAGAAAAAGTGAGGCTGCCCTCGTCTTATGTTGGCTAGTGCAATTTTCCTACATTCTTTTGAAGTGAAGAATATTCCATAACCGCAGGACACTAAATCAAGATCTATTTGAGGGCAATTGCTTTCTTTTCTTCTTTTGAAGTAGGGCTTCTTTTCATTAGGCTATCTCTTTATGGACAAACTGTAGAAAGCTCTTTCTCAGTTCTATCCATCTACGCCAGGGGGAATCGGTGGTGGGTTCAATTCACCACCTGGACCCTATGAAAATTCGTGGATCCTTCCTCCTTATAGTGAGGATGCGCTACGAAGGGATTAGCCTGGTACTCATGAAAGACATGAACGGGGCCTTTTTGATATACTTAGTCCTGGCGGGAAGAGGACGAACGTAGTAACTTGAAAGAGTTATAGGAGGTAGATTTGCGCCTAACCAGAATCGAACAGAGAAAAGGGGTGGAACCCAATCCGCTCTTCCGATGTAGAAGATGCTGCAAAATACATAGCCGAGGATGTGGAGGACATCCCGGAGCAATGGCAGCTCAACTTTGACGCCAGGTTGAGGAGAGACCTGGAAAAGAAAATCCTAACGCGAAACGCATCAAGTTAGAAGCGAAAACATGGCGGTCCGGAAGTCATTTGGTTCTATCCTATAGAAATGAGAGAGTCTTACTTATCGTTGAGGAGGTAGTAGCTTTACGGCTGCTAAGGTCGGCCTTATGCTTAACACATTATAGTCGAACGAGTGGATGAATCGAGAAGGAATAAAAGAAAATCGTTCAAAGCGTAAGGAGAAGAAGAAAGTTATGAGATTGTGAAGGTGCTAAATCCATCCTGTCGGAGCCTAACGAAAGGGGGACTCTCCGGGCTAACTTACCATTCGAACTCAAGGAAATAAGGTTAGCTTGACAGAGTGTCCTCCACTATTGAAGCCCTGACCTTCCTTCATTTAACTAACGTCAGAAAGCTTGCTTGACGGAGTGATCTGTAACTCGAAATCTCTTAAAAGAAGAAAGATGCAGAGTGCTTTCCCTTGGTCACTGATTCCTAATCTGAGTCCCGGAGGTCACTAGGTCTGGGATCGACAATGGCCAACGTTCTTTACCTTCAACCTGCTATGGCATCGTCTTGGCCCTTCTCCGGGTGAGCCAAAAGCATTTTCCTTGCTCGGGGTTAGTTGAAATGAAAGACTGGCCAGCCGACGCCCCTCTCGAAAGAAGTGGCCCTTCCAACAACAGAGTCAATAGCAGCTGAGTCAATTGGGGAAAGTTGGTGCTTAAATGAGCATTGTTTGCCAGATTTTGGGAGGGAAGCATTCCAGAACAGACTCCCACTAGCAGAGGTCCGGAAGGCATGATCTCTCTGACTTCATTCACAGGATCTAGTGTGAAGAGTGACTGTCCAGATTAGAAGAGAAGTTAGTTTGGAAAAAAAAAGTACATGAGAAGTTGTTACTAAATATTTGTTCTTTGGTCGAGCCTACAAAGCTTCCTTTGACAACGTCGAACCAGGAACAGATACGGATACAGGCGACCTACTTATTCATTTTCACTGATCTGTCTAATCTTGAGGATAGTGCGCCTAAGAGGACGTTTTCGCTTTCGCTTTCGCTTAGACCGAATATAAAAAAAAAGAATAACATAACTAAATAAATGTACCCTTTGTCTGTAAAAGCTAGCACATACTTTAATGCATTTAATACAGATCTAGCTGGTAACTGTCTCGATCCATTCACCCGACCGTTCTTTTTCTTTGCCTTTTTCCTCGCCAACTACTATTCTCTTTCAAATGTATATGTTCGAGTGTCCGAGTCAGACTTTGTCTACTTCCCTCTCCTTGTCTTTGTGTTTTCTTTCTGAAATGGGTTTTGAAGTGGAGTTGGCAAGCTATAGCTATACCCGAGTTCCTCCCAGCTCTCTATATCACTATAAAATTTCATAAACTTCTTAGCGTGTGCATGCCCACCCGGCCCCTATTTTAGAATAGTTGAATTAGTACTGAACCCGCACACGGGATTTTCACATAGATTATAACACCCCATTGTTTCCGTTGTCTTGCTAGCCCCATTCCCCCTTTCCTGGAAAATCCTCCAAACAAAAGGAGTAATACCGAAAGATAAAGTGTTAGGAAAGAAAGAAAAACCAACTCCCTCGAAGAGGATACGTAAGTGTTCATATCATGAATTAGATTAGATTATGTGATTGAACGCTTCTGTATTGATGAAAGGGATACCTGGACAAGTACTAGAGCCAACTAGAACGAAAAAGAAATCCTACGTTGTCAGAGAATACTTCTCCTTCTGAGAACCGGGAAAGTGCAGTATTTATTGTAAGCTCCTTAAACTACTGATCCTTCTGTCTGCTTCTAGTCATTGGATAAGGGGCATTTAGACTAGTCAATGGAAGCGAGCCCCCTACCAGAAAAAGCTTGCGCACTAGCGCGCTCCGGCTTCCGAGCTGTAGCTTGCTCATTTCAATTCGACTTGCTATTCGCCAAAATCCCGTATTCAAAGAAAAGGCGTCAGCAAATCTATCTCCATTCCTAAACCTATACTACTTTATTTGAATCGCCCTATTCAACAGCACGAGACGTTCGAACAGCGCTAGCCACTCCTTGAGAAGTTTCTATTTGGTTTGTTCTTTGGCTCTTTCTTTGGCTCTACACGTGCCTACGTGTATCGCTCGAACGTAGTGTATCGCTCGAACATAGTTACTCTCTCATGCCTACGTGTATCACTGGGGGAAAGCTATTCCAAAGTCGAAAGGAAAAAGAAGAAAAGCAAGGATAGGTATCGTCGCCGTCCTCATACTGGTCTGGTCTCTTTTCTATATGTGAACTTGTATTTCTGTAAACCCAGTGTGTTATCGTTGTCTTTGAACTAGAAAAATGGAAATACCCTCTATTGCAGCAAAAGTCAAAAAAGGGTACTCGCGCTGCAGCTTGCTTGCCTAAGACTAAAATGCTTACTAGCCGAAGTAAGGCACTCTCTTACTGGAGCATACATAAGGGACAAGGACTGATCAAACTATTCGACGCCTGTTATTCAAGAATCTTTCCTCAAAATGGATGATGAATGGAAGCGAGATTGGATTCACGTATATAAACTAAAACTACAGATTTGATCCATTAAATGGGAATCTCGACAAGACGAGGGAGATATAAAGGCAATGTTGCCGCTACAAAAAAACGAAATTGTATTTTGAATGAATAAGCGAATTTCTTATTAGAAGAATCCTATTTTATTAGAAACTCCTAGACCGGGTTTCCACAGAGAAGTGAAGCTCTGGCTTTCTTCGTGTGCTACGTGTCAGATAGCTAAACCAGTGCAAGCAACATAAGATAGATAAGACGCTTGTTCGTTCCCCCTTTTGTTCTGCCAGTACGAGCCCTAAAAATCAATCTTTCCTCAACAGCAAGGGCTTTTAAATAATTCATATTTGCAGCAGTTGTTTATTGTTTACTCTGAAATAATTCATAATAGTGAAATAAGGGTATGGATCACTCAAGGACAGAAAAATCCCTAACTCATGGGAAGGGGCCAGTTAGCCCAGCATCCACTGAGGGAAGAAACTCATTCCTTGATGTGAGGGGTTACTGGGTGAGCGAGCGCGAACTTGTGGGAGTAGATCACACTTTCGCTCTTATACTCAAGGCCTGAAACTCTTCTCTAGTGCATATGAGATATAGCTCTATAGGTTACCCCTAGTTTAGTATCTTCTAATAAAAGTCATTTAGTAATTTTTTATTTCCATTCTGTAACGTATATTGAACTAGATAAAACACTTGAATTCTTTCAACTCTTCGAGCATTTTCTCGGGATTTTTCGTTGCAATAGTAAATCCTTTCCATAACTTCGATTTCTTAATTTTTTATTGCATTTTCTCGGGATTTTTCGTTGCAATTCTTGAGATGCTTTATAGATTCTTTTTAGTAAATAAAATTTAAGAATAAGAAACGCGATTAGCGATTTAACTCATGCTAGCTTCGAGCAACTAACGCTTTCAAGGCATGCTAGCAGTTCAGACCTTTCACTCATGCTAGCTTTAAGCGATTTAACGAGTTTCTTTGCTATTAGCGGTTGAAGTCTTTAGCTCACACCTATATTTGATGGTAGAAGCCAAAAAGCAAGTTTAGGTAGAAAGAACAACCAGTGTTAGAGAGATGACTTCTGTTGAAGTCAACAAAAGGGAATAAATGCCTTAATTCCATGGAATTCGGTATCCAAGTTGATTAGGCAAGCACGAGTTCTTTTCTCATCGGGCCAGGATCGATAGTCGTTCGACCTCAGGGAAGTAAGGTCAGATTCTGAATCCCCAATGTTAAGATCTTTACCTTCGCTTCGAGTGAGAAGCACCGTATCTAGGTAAGTGGCATCTAATCTAACTTAATTTATTCACCGGGATCTTCCATCTACGAAAATAAATGTCTGTTAAGGTAGGCTTCTTTAAAGCGAGAAAAGCAAGTTTAGCGAAAATAGAGATGGAAAGAGATGGATTTTTCCCAGTCGTTGTCAGATCAATTCCCATTCATTCTTTAATGGAAAATTTCATAGGGAGGGGGCAGAGGCTATCAGGAAGGGGTTTAGCCTATGACTACTATCTATTAATGACCAGGATCGGAATGTCAATCTACGAGATGAGACTACGAAAGATGTCAAGTTCAAACTATGATGTCCTCACTTACGCAACGAAATGGAGTTTCAGGAGTAGCCAGAGCCCCTGACTTATTATCTTCGGTATCGCCTTCTCTCATCGTTAAAGGCGCCGAAAGGCACTCGACTAGAAGGAGTAGATGTTAGGCACGCAGGGAATAATCTTCCTTTGCGCTGCTTGGCCTAATGACTCTAAGTGATTCTGCTATCATTCGATATGGTAGGATAAAGGTGAAATATCCTATGGATATTCCATCTGGTAGTCCAGTATGTGGAAGTGATGTATTTCTTTCTAAGGGAAACTGGCCCATAGCCCTCTCGTCTAAGGTCTAAAAGTGATAAATCTATATTCTCTCTCCAGGTGCCTAATCCGAAAAGCCTGAACATGGTCCAAGGAGTTCTAACAATCTAACAATCGGGAAAGCCTAAGAGCCAGCTCTTAATCTTCTTATTAGAAATTTGCCGATTTCTTCTCCTTTTCCTTTCATTATCCTTTAGTGATCTATGGTCCATAATCAGTCTTGGTTGTAGCTTCTTCTGAAGAAAGGAAAGTCTACCTTATCTCCAGAATGATGTTTTCGCTTCTTTTTTTATTGGACTGTCTCCGCTTATTGAGTGAGTTCAGTGGGTCAATTTCATACCGGATTTCACCTAAGCACTTGCACATGCGATTTACGACTGTTGGATGTTGGATCGAATTCCCACTTTTCCAGGGATCGAACTCTAACTCGATTGTTTGGAAGCTCAGGCACTCAGCTTTGCCATTGAGTAAGCGCTTGAAGTTAGCTCTTTGCATTGAGGACTCTGGTCTAAGCTAGGCTTAGGGAGAGTCTGAGTTTAACACTTTCTATATATTCGAGTATATATATAAGGAAGCTCAGGCATTGAGTAATTAATTAGTAACTCGAAGGAAGTCAAAGTGGAATCTAGTAAATCTTTATTTGCGTCTAATATAAAGACAAGAAAGAAAAAAATAAATTAACTCAGGTATGGCTTTGATTGTCTTTTCCCGCTAGGACCAATGATTAGACTCAACCCCAGCTTTCGAAAGAAAGTCCCGGCGTGGCCCAGGTTTTATTGGTAGGTGAATATCCATAATTTCATTGACAGATAGGTACGACATCAGGTAGGGTTGGTAGCTCAAGTGGGAAAACAGCCATCGATAGGACCTATGGTTGGACTAAGGTAAGCTAAGCAAAAGGTTTAGGAACTAGGCCCGATGGAATTAAGACTGAGAAAGATTCTTATTATGCCGAAAGAAATATCCTCTATTTCAAATAGTAATATATACCGCTCAAAATCAATAAAAAAGAAAATAAGAGAAATTATGCAGAAGGAGATATAGAAATGGAATATCGATAGGGTGATAGGCAGCTTACAGAAAAAGGTGATGGCGCAGAAGTGAAATCTCAATCATGCGAGATAATGAATTTCGTAAAGCTCATAAATCAAAATATCTCATGTGGTTCGGCGCACATCAAGACCTCTTCTCGCAATTAATGTAATGGTCATCCTTTTCTTTGATCATGCATTTTGGAGGTAAATCCTCTTTAATAGAATAGGTCATTCTAGCGACCAAGGTACATACTTGGTATCCATCCACATCCAATCTATCCGCTTACCGGCTTGGTTGTGACCTTACTAGAGGTGAAAGCGAAACATGTCCACAGGTTGATCCCTTGTTTCGACCTCAACCTGATATTTTGATTTGATAAGCACTGGAAGAGATCTAAAAGCAAACATTCCATTAATTGAGCACCCATTTCCTGTGTTTTATGATGATCCAATATCTCAATGCATAGGATTTCCTTTTGGAAAAAAAGATGAACATAATTGTTGTAGTTACACCTTAATGGCCCAGTACGACCAGACAGAATCATAGTCTTCCTCCAGGGATTGGTCATTCATGAGCCTTCCTTTCTTTAGTCTTTAGGAAATCTAGCCAAAAGAAAGAGTAGCACTAGTTGAGCAAAGTCAGGTTTTACATTGAGAGGCTTCCTCCCCAGTCAAAGTCAACATAGATAAGGACAGTCGATAGAAGCAATCATCTGAGGAAAAGGAAATTAATAGCTATATGCTTTTTTTTTAATCGCTTCCATAGGAAGTACATTTTGACATATATGTTTTGCCACTCAATCTACTGAGAATTAGATCTCGAGATGTAAGGGAGGAGCCTCCACTCAAGGCAACCTTTTTAGCTCGCTTCGCCGCTTGATTTCATTGTCTTCATTCGGATCTTCAAAGCTAAGTATAGGGTTGTGCGGACTTGGCTTAAGAATAAGAAAGGGAATGAGGGGTTCTCAATTACTGGTCGAGCCATTACCTCCCGTGGAGGTATTGAATGAAAGTCATTCATGTGTGTCGATTTCCTTAGCACAAGCACCAAGTAAGTAAGCGCTACGCCCCTTGACTTCTAAATCCTGGGGAAAAGCTTCCGTGATACGGTGGAAGTATTTCTATGAATCAAGATGGATCTCTTATCTTTAATCCGAAAAAGAAATAGGGTCTTAACAATCCTTTCTTTCTACTCTCTCTTTATTGTTTTTCAAATTGTCTTTTGAGAGTTTCGAGGTCTAGTCTCTCGGAAGAGGACGAGGCCCCCAGCAATGGGGGGAAAGAAGAGTGGCTAGGCGACCTTTTTTCACTTTTGAAAGAGCAAGAATTCTCTTTCCTAAGTCAAAAAAAAGGGCTTTAGCCTTCTCCATGGATTTCATACCATACCTTCTTTACTCTTTTTTTGGGATCAAGTTCACTCCAACGCTAGAGGGAAGCGGCTTCGCTCGATATGATTCACCTAGTACTTGGTATTACTGGTAGTAGCATCACTCTCTTCCCCTTCCCTAAGTGATGTAGATCCTCCTAGCCCTATCAGAAAAGGTTTGAGAATCTTACTATATCCCCACCTCTGCCACTGGTTTAGAAGGCCCTTTTTCCCCGGATGTGAATTTGGAATTGAGAGTCTGAAACCATCAGTCTTTATCGAATCAATCTCGGTTCTACGATGAACGCTTCAAGCGTTGAGCCCACCTTACTCTCTTTGACCTACGTATAATGCTATCTATAGCAGGTGGGATGTGCTTGCATTGGAATTGGAAAGACCATAACTAGACACATTTTTTACAACGATTCTATTCTATCAATAGAAAAAAAAGCATTGTCATAAAAGTGGTTATTGAAATAAGGTTAGCCGGGGTTGGGAAAGGAAGAATTTGATCATGAGATAATGAGCAGTATCGAGAAAACCTCAAGCGCATACCAAAAATGGTTCGAGAATGGATTGATCAACATGTTGTACTTTGTTGCATTGCATCCATAATGAACTAGTGAGGGAATTAAACGTTATCCCTCTATTGAGTACACATGGGATTATCATAGTATCAGGTTCGCCCAGGTTCATTTCCTCTCAAAATTCCAGACCTAAGGTTGGTATTGCAAAAGGTAAAAAGGCTAAGGGAAATAAAGAAAACGCATATAGCATGTGTAAAGAGCTATAACTGCGGAAACAAGGGACCATTCGGTCGGGATTATCCTGAGCTGATTAAGGTACCTTCTTTCATAGTTGCTCCGGGATAATATGTGCTCCCAAGCATTACTTGCCAATTATGATTTAGTGGATTGTAGAGATGGGAGCAACCAAGCCCATAGTTTAGGATTGAGTTGATTTTGTGAACTTTCATCCCTACTTGGCGGGTTCACAAATTTTCGTTTCAGGTAACGACGGTGAAGAAGATGTCCTTAAATTAAGGACATATCATCTGAAACTCCGTGAAGGGACTGCCTCTCTTCTTCACGACGCTCTTTATGCACATGAGGTCTGATGTTCCCTTGTGTTTTTTGTTTATGAGAATAGTTTTCTCTTTAATTTTTGTCTAAATGTCTTAGAAATTGTATACAATGGCAATTTGTTTGGTAGAGCCACATTGAAAGGTGATTTCAATGAATTGGACAAAATTAAACATCTTCCATCTTTGCTTCATTTTTACCCCCGTTTTAGGCATGCTCGACTTAACCATGAGGGCCAAGGTAGAGTTATCAAACTAGCTAAATATGATCTGTGGAGACCGACTCATTATGGTTAAGTTGCCTATGTGTGAATCAAATTTAGCTAGCAAAACAACTATAAAGTCTTTTAATAAGGCTTTGAGGGCATCAAATCACTTAGTGGTCATTCACTCCAAGCGCATGTGGGCCCGTGAATGTGAAAGCATATCATCGAGCGATATTCGTGATATAGGTATGTGTACCTATTATCTCACCGCTATTAGGCACTTGATGTGTTCATATACTTTATAGAGATAGTAGAACTCAATTGGAACGAAATATTAGAACTCTTCGAACCAATTGAGATTGTGAATGTTGATTTTCTTGAGGATGAGTTCCCAAGCTTTCTTAAGGATGAGTTATAACAAGACCTTCAACAATCTCTTGGTGAGGGGCGGATTTGAATTCTCACTAAGTCACTGAGAATGGTACACCTTATTTATTTGATAGGAATGGTGAATATTTGTTTGTTAAGGAGAATGAGATTCGTTCTCTTAATGTTAAGGAGAGTCACCCTGAGAATGAGGTTTATTCTCAGTCTCCCATTTCTAAACATGTGGTTAGTCTACATGTTTAGGATCCCACATATCTAATGGATAGTAGAAGTAATTCTCATTGTGCTTAAAGTCCCATACTTCCTAGAGAAAGGGGGAGGGATTTCTCACATAGTTATACTAATAGTGAAGGTCCCAGGATCCAAAGAAGTGGGCATGGGAGAATTCCTCAACGACATTTCTAAGTTGAAGAGGAAATATTCCTATGCACTTTCTTGGAAGTTGAGGAACCTACCTCTTATCAAGAGGTTATTAATTCACCAAATCACAAAGAGCAGATGGGTGCCATAAGGGATGAGATGCACTCAATGGCAAGAAAAAGGTTCGAGAACTCGTTAAACATCCACCCTAATGCAATTCTATCGAAAACACATGAGCTTTCAAGATAAAGCATCGAGCAAATGCTTTGATCGATAAGTTTAAGCCCTGGCTTATCCATGGTTTGTGAAGACTATTGTGTGTATGTCAAGAAATCAATAGGGGGATTGACCCTTCTCGTTGGTTTCATACTAATGGCTGGGAAATAACTTGGAGATGATCGAAGCTACTAAAAGTAGTTGTCCTATATCTTTGAGATGAAGAACATCGGTAAAGCTAGGTATGTTCTAGGAGTGGAAATAATCCAAAGCTGTCATAAGAAGCATGCAGAAAAATGTCTAGCAACGATATTGGATTTATAATTTTGAACATGTAGACACTCTAGTTGAGAAAGGTCTAACCTTGAGTCTTGTTCAATGCCCTCAAACAGATGATGAAATGGGCAATGTACCTTACGCTAGTGTTATAGGAGGGTAAATGCAAGCCATGTTATGTACACGACTTAACATTTGGTTTACAGTTGGTTCGGTATGTTGTTATCAAAGTACCCCAGGACTTGCTGATTGGCAAGCCATTAAGAGAGTCAAGTGCTACCTTCATGGTACCACTGACTTAGTCTTATGCTTTCAAGGGGAGTCTTCAAGTGAAGAGGATATGCCTCAAGACATGCCTTCACCCTGGGTGAAAGAGCCATGTCATGGTGCAGCAAGATGCAAAATTGCACTACAATGTTAGCTATGGAGGCATATTGTGTATCTTGTTACCATAGGGGCAAAAAGTGTTGCCATTAGGTATATATATACTAACAAGGTGATTATGTTCCCTTGAGTAAACCTGTTCTTAGTGATGTGTTCAAAGCCCATTTGTTGAGTCTAGGAATTCATAAGCTTTATTTCTTAGATGTGTCTTGTTATGTGATGGACATGTTTCTTTTGTGAATAAGCAAAATGCTCACGAGTTATTGTTGCATGTTAAGCATGTTGAAATGTCATCGTCTTCTTAGCCTAGTCACACAGGCAATTGTCCTAACGCTTGAATAGTGGGCAGGATGAGATTGAATCATATTGCCACTGGACGTGCAATATTGATTACTCACTCTGGACGTGTATGAGTAAATAAATATAGTCATCTTAATGAGTCTAAGATGAGACTCGAGGGAGTGAACTACGAAATAAGATTTCATATTGAAGACTTAAAAGCCAAATCTTGAGTGTCAGGATTAACATTCAGTATGCTGATCTAGTGGCTTAGGTTAGATTTGTTAGTGAAAATATAGACTTGCAATTCGCATGACATAAAGAGTGACGTACCTAACTGAGTGGGAGCTATGTTATGACACAAATCTCATATCATGTGTTTAATAATTCATATTTTATATGTGATTTTATCCTTCATTTTACCTACTTTTAAGTCTTTAAAATATATTTTATGAGCAAATAGTGCATATTTTATATGATTTTCAAGTGGAAATAAAATAAATAAATTCGTTTACAAAGGTTATCAAGTGGATTCGGTTTTGTCTAATCTCCCAAGTGTGGATGCTCAAAAGCCCAACCCAATAGCTATTCCTACTCTTACTCCTTCTCTTTCTTCTCTGCTAGGCCTGTTTCAGCGTGCTCCGTGGCCCAGATCGCAACCTCGGCCTTCCTCTTTCTCTCTCTTTTGTCTCTTCCATCGGGCCTGATCTCAGCGTTCCACTGTTGTGCGCTACCCAACGGCCTGCCAGCAACTGCCGCTCTCTCTCTTCCTTGTTGTACTCCAAGTGGGCTTGATTGTGAGCATCCCATCAGCTTGCCTACCCCTCCCATCCTCTCCTTTTCTCTAAAGGGCCTAACTTCCACGACCCTGTCTAGCATTCCCTAACAGTCTAGTTTTCCTTTTTTTCGTTTTTCTTTTCTTCCTTGTGACTAGGCTAAACCTAACCTAGTCAAAGCTAATTAATTTTGATTAACCGTTAGGTTAAGACTAGCCCTTTTTCATACAATCTAAAAGGCAAAAATTAATTAAAATTAATCTTCATTAATTTTTGGGCACCAATAAAGGTGGAATTTCTACTATAAAAAGGGGTCAAGCTTGGGGAATCCATTCATTCATCCACTCACTCAACCTCTTCTCATTCTCATCCTCCACCTTTCATTCTTTTAGAGAGTCTTTGTAAGACAAAGTCATTTGGGTTGAGGGGTTTAGAAGAAACTGAGCTTGAAATTAGCTATTTTTCTCTTCTCTTCTCATCTCATTTGTAAGTCACATTTGAGAGTTTATACTTGATCATATTATTTGTGTAATTGCGTACTAAAGTTTAGGCATAGGAAGTGAAATATACCAACTTTAATGGTGTTTTTGCTAACTATGGCCAGGCTAAACTACTCATTTCTAAGACTAGATCAATCCTTGATAATAGTATTGTTTTGTTAATTTCTTTTGGGGTTATTTTTGTCTCTCTAAATTGCATAATGTTGAGTTTACACTTGACCTTAACTCATTTATGCATGTCAAAACTATTGTTGAATAATGTTGATTACAAGAGTTTAATTTGCTACCTCAAATGAATATTAGACCATGTAGGCTTAAAATTATAATTATTAAAATTCAGTGAATTATTCTAGAAATTAGATGAGTTATGTCTAAAAAGAATGATTCATGCTAACCCTCCAGATAACTAATCTTATTTCATAATTATAATCATCTTTTTAATATAAGACCTAATGCTTGTAGCTTAAGTTGAACAAGAGGCAAATTGAATCTCCATTTAAATTAGTAAATTAATATTTGCATCAATGGTGAAATCAAAAGTCCTAAATCATTCTCTAATCTGATTTCTCTCTACTTGATACATTTGCTGTTCTTTTGCCCCCTTTAATCCACATTGATAGTTGAACTCCCCAATTGAACTATTCTTTATAATCGGAAAAGTTAAATGGAAAATCACTCTCGTTCCTGGTGGGATCGACACCTTTATACTCGTTAGTCTACAATTAACCTTGTGCACTTGCAAGTAAAAAGGGTTTTAAAAGTAAACACGAAATCCACACCAAGTTTTGGTGCCATTGCCAGGAATAAATAGTGATTTTTGAATTTTCCCTTCCTTTTATTGTTTTTATTTTTTTATTTTTTCCCCACTAATCTACCAACTTTTTTTATTTATTCTCCACCGCCTTCCCTTTTATTTTTATTGTTTCATTCCTCAGTCCCCAATCGAACCATTTTATTTTTGTTCTTCCCTCTCTCTTCTAATCTAACTATTTTTCCTATCCCTTCTAACCTAATCTAATGTACATAAACTCTTTTATTTCTGTTATTTTTTTGTTGTATCTAGCCTAACAATCCCCCCCTAATTTATTTTCTTTATTCTCTTTTCATTTTATTTTAATTTTTTTATTGTTTTGCTTCTTTTTTTTTTTCAGTTTTTCACCTTACCATGGATCTTTCTTTTATTTCTTTATTTTTATTTTTGTTCTTATATCTCTCTTCTCTTTTCTTCTTATTTTGTTTGGTGGTTATTGTAGTGGTGATTTCATATTGTTTTCTTGATTGCATGTGTGTATATGCATGGTTAACGTTCTTTGTTCTTATATCTCATAGAATATAATTCTGAAATTGAGTGCTCTTTTCGTAAGATAAAAGCTACGAAAAAGGAATCTAAAAAAAAGATGGCTGAAGCACAAACCCCATTGCCTAAGCAACTCGAGGAGTATTTCACTCCCACCACATATGATTCACTCACAAGAACACGTATGCCTACTATTACGAGGCATTTTGAGATTAAACATTCTCTTATCCAAGTGCTCCCATTGTTTTATGTGCTAGAGTTGTTGGGAAAGGTTTAAAGAGTGCTTGCAAAGTTGTCCTCATCGTGAGGTCCCTATGTGGCAGCTTGTCCAGAGTTTTTACTCTGCCTTAGATAAGCATAATAGGCAAATAGTTGATGCATCATGTGGTGGTAGTTTGTTGTACAAAACTCCCAAAGAATCTTGGGAATTGTTTGAACATTTGAGTGAAAATTCCCAATTGTATGCTACTTCCTCACATTCTGATTTGCCTAGGAAAAATTAGGAAGTAAAGGGGGGATTTATGAGGTTTCACATTCAATTGACCTTTCTAGTAAAGTTGATGCTTTAACTAACAAATTTAATCAACTATTGTGCATGAACGAAGTGTCTAATGCTCATTCTATGTGAGATGTGTGTTCGATTGGTGCTAGTCCCATGCATCCTTCTTTTGGCTGTCCTTGTATTGGTAAGTCTGACTGCATGACTGAACAAGTAAATACTGCCCATGGATTTCCGCCATCCAAAAATCCTTATTCTAATATCTATAATCAGAAAAATTTATTTCTGAATTTAGAAATTTTGGTGTGGAATTCCTTAGCTAGTTTAGGGGAGTTCTTTTGGCATTCATGCTATTTCTGTTCTGTACTGTGTTGTCTGTTTATCAATTTATTGGCTGCCTTTTCTTGTTAGCATTGTATTAAGTAGGGTTATTGTTGGTTTTATTTTATTCCTTTTGTTATATTCTTTGTTGTTAAGTTCGTATTAATTATTATTATTGTTGTGATTGTTGTTGTTGTTATTATTATTATTATTATTTTATTATTATTATTATTATAACTATTATTATTATTACTATTACTATTGGTGTGGTTGTTGTTGTTGTTATTGTTGTTGTTGCTATTTAGATAATTTATTATATCCTTTTTTTCTTAGGTTGGTAGCATTATTATTATTATTATTATTATTATTATTATTATTATTATTATTATTCTGATTGTCTGGTTGGATTCCCCTGCTTTTATATTAGCTTCTTTATTGTTCACTTTTATCATATATCTTAGCTTTTTTTCATTTGAGACCTGCTGTAAATTTTTCTTTTTGTGGTGGGAGGGTAGTTGACCAGCCTTTTCGGGTGTCCGCTAGTTGGTAGACGTCGGCGTTGGTGGCGGGCCATGTAGCTGTTTCAGCCTGTCCTCCGGGGAGTTTTGGGGGTAGGAGGGGGTTAGGGTTGCGGAAGATTCGCCTAGCATCCTGGAACATTGGGACCCTCACGGGTAAGTCGATAGAATTAGTTAAGTCTCTGCATAGACGTAAGGTTAGTATAGCATGTGTCCAGGAGACGAAGTGGATTGGGGCGAAAGCTAGAGAGATTGATGGGTTCAAGCTTTGGTACTCAGGGTCAGCCAAGGCGAAGAATGGAGTTGGCATCCTAGTCGTGAAGGATTTAGCGGACCAGGTGGTCAAAGTGAGGCGTAAGAGCGACCGGATTATGGCCATTAAGGTTTTGGTGGGTTCAGTTTTCGTGAACGTGGTGAGTGCGTATGCGCCTCAGGTAGGCCTGTCGGAAGAAACTAAGAAGCTCTTCTGGGAGGACCTAGATGAGGTCACTCATGAGGTACCTCAGAGCGAGAAACTGTTCATAGGAGGGGACTTTAACGGCCATATCGGCGCGGAGGCAGCAGGATACGATGGGGTCCACGGGGGCCTCAGTTTCGGAGAGAGAAATGCGGGAGGGGTCACTGTGCTGGACTTTGCGGTGGCCTTTGATCTGGTGGTGGCCAACTCCTTCTTCAAGAAGAAGGAAGACCACCTGGTGACCTTTAAGAGCAATTCGTGCAAGACCCAGATTGACTACTTCCTAACGAGGAAGGAAAGTCGCAGATCGTGTAAGGACTGCAAAGTGATTCCCAGCGAGGTGCTGGGAACTCAACACAGGTTGCTGGTTTTAGATGCAGAGTTCAAGTTTCCTAAGAGGTTGAAGAGGAGAGCCGAAGAACCCAGAATTAAGTGGTGGACCCTCACAAAGGAGAAGGCAGGGTTAATAGCAGAGAGATTAGCTGAGAAGAGAGTTTGGAGGAGGGCAGAAGACGCCGACTCGATGTGCGATGCGGTGGCGGATTGCATCCGAAGGTCGGCTAAGGAAACCTTAGGTCTTTCCAGGAGAGGCGGCAAAAGGATGGAGGGCGCCTGGTGGTGGAACGAAGAGGTAAAAGAGAAAGTCAAGGCAAAAAAAGACGCTTACGCGGAGTTCATGAGCAGCAGTTCGGAGGACGAGAGGGCACATAAGAAGATTAGATACAAGGCGGCCAAGAAGGTAGCCAGGCGTTTGATACAAGGCGGTGGCAGTAGCGAAGAGCCAGGCGTTTGATAGACTGTACCATAAATTGGGGACGAAAGAAGGGGAGAAAGAGGTTTTTAAACTGGCTAGGGCCAGGGAAAGGAAGACCAGGGATTTGGGAGTGGTAAGGTGTGTCAAGGACGAAGAGGGTAAGGTGTTGACTGAGGATGCTGCGATTAAGGAAAGATGGCAAAGGTTCTTTGCTAAACTCCTCAATGGGGAAGGGGGGGAGGCGACTGTAGTAGGGGCGAAGAATGGAGTGATAAGCGTACGGGCACCATGATATCAAAGGAGGAGATTAGGGAGGCCTTGAAGAGGATGGCGAAGGGGAAGGCAGTGGGCCCGGACCGGATACCAGTGGAAGTTTGGAAGTATATGGGGGAAGTAGGACTAGAGTGGCTCACGGAGCTTTTCAATGTTATTTTCAGGACCGCCAAGATGCCCAGATAGTGGAGGGCCAGCACAGTCATTCCAGTGTACAAAAACAAAGGGGATATCCAAGATTGTAATAACTTTAGGGGCATCAAGTTGCTCAGCCATACCATGAAGCTGTGGGAGAGGGTGATTGAGAGGATGCTGCGAGAGGAAGTAGAGATTTCGGAAAACCAATTTGGTTTCATGCCAGGCAGGGCAACCATTGAGGCAATCTACCTCCTCAGAGGGCTCATGGGCTTGTTCAGGGATAGAAAGGTGGATGTCCATATGGTGTTCATTGACCCGGAGAAAGCGTATGATAGAGTTCCAAGGGAGGTGTTGTGGAGGTGTTTGGAAGAGAAAAGGGTCTCGCCCGCGTACATTCGAGTTATCAAGGATATGTACAAGGGAGGGCGGACGAGGGTTAGGACTCCGGGAGGGGTCTCAGATGACTTCGCTGTTAGTTTGGGCTTGCATCAGGGCTCCGCTTTAAGCCTGTTTCTTTTCAGTTTAGTTATGGACGTACTCACTAAAGGAATCCAGGACGAGGTGCCTTGGTGCATGTTATTTGCAGATGACATCGTCCTTATCGATGTGACCAGGCAGGGGGTGAATGACAAGTTGGAGAGTTGGAGGCATACTCTTGAGGCTAGGGGCTTTCGGTTGAGTAGATCGAAAACGGAATACCTCCACTGTTGTTTCAGTGGAAGGATAGAAGAGGGGGGTGAAATCGAGCTGGATGGGAGGGCAATACCGAAGGTCGTCAAATTCAAATATCTAGGCTCGATCATCCAGCAGAATGGAGACATTGATGAGGATATTAGCCAGCGGATCAGGATGGGCTGGCAAAAGTGGAAGTCAGCGTTAGGGGTGCTGTGTGACAAGAGAGTGCCCATGGGTTTGAAAGGCAAAGTCTATCGGACGGTCGTTAGACCGGCGGTTCTCTATGGATCGGAGTGCTGGCCTCTAAAAAAGGCACAGGTCCAAAGGGTGATGGTAGCTGAGATGAGGATGGTCAGGTGGATGTGTGGTTTTACGAGATTGGACAGGGTTACGAATGGGGTTATTAGGGGCTTAGCTGGAGTGGCCCCTATAGAGGAGAAGATGAGGGAATCGAGGCTCAGATGGTTCGGCCACGTGAAGAGGAGAAGTGTGGCCGCCCCAGTGCGAAGGTGCGAGAGTATCAACCCCCCCGGTGGTAAGAGAGGGAGGGGTAGGCCGAAGAAGAGCCTAGAAGAGGTGGTTAGAGAGGACCTGAGAGTTTTCGGTCTCACGGAGGACATGGCTCAGGATAGGAGGGTGTGGCGGGTCAGGATTAAGGTCCCTGATTGTCGGGGACCGGCTCCGTAGGTGGCAGTTTCCTAGGTGGGGTGGGGTGGGGTGGGTAGGGTGTGGTTTTCTTATCTGCAGGTTGCGGTCAGGGATATCACGGCATCAAGCGCCCCCGATTTGTTGAGGTATGTCTCCGCTCCCTCTTTTTTGATTATCCAGAACCTTTTCCTCCTCCCCTCTCTTTTACTTCGGTAAATGGTTTTGCAATTGTTTTCTCTTCAAACCTTTTTCTCAAAACTGCTTTGTGGGTCTTATGGAATCAACCTCTCTATGGGTAGGAATACCGGTAGAGGTACGGTTGCCTACAACTGAATCTCCCCAGACCCCGCGAAAGCGGGACCCACTTTGGGAGTTTGTTGTTGTTGTTGTTATTGTTATAATCATGGTTGGAGAAATCATCCTAATTTTTCTTAGAGGTCTCAAAATGTTGAAATTCCTCAAGTGCAGTATAGCAGACCTACCCCTCCTTGTTTCCAGAACCAGAGATATGCTCCTTCCTTCTCCCAACCAGCTCCATCTGGGAGCTCTAATATAGATAAGGTAATTTTTGCTCTTAGAACCTTCACTTTTGTTGTGCAAAATGTTGACTCTACCGTCCAACGAGTTGAGTCTAAAATGCATATTGTTGACTCTCACTCACAATCTATAGCTAAGTTAGAAACCCAACTTGGGCAACCAGCCATAGATGTAGGTAAAAGAGAAGAAGGAAAACTTCCAAGTCATCCCATACAGATGCTTAAAGGCTAATAATTTGGAACAATTGAAAGTTGTAATGGTTCTTAGGAGTGGTAAAGAACTAGATAATAAGGTGAATGAGATGGAACATGATAAAGAGGAAAGACTTAAGACCATGCCCCTCTCTTATTGTATCAGACCGTACTGTGAAATATAAGCCAAAGGTTCCTTACCCTCAAGCTTTAGATGCACCGTTCCCCTCGAAGAAAGACAAGCAAAGAGATGACATCCTAGAGACTTTTAAGCAAGTTAAGGTCAATCTTCCCCTCTTGGAAGCGAATAAACAGATCCCTGCTTATGCAAAGTTCCTTAAAGACTTGTGTATTTTTAAAAGAAAATCTAAATATGATAAGTCTAAAAAGGTTCTTTTCAGTGAACAAGTGAGCTCGATTATAAAATGTGACACTCCACCTAAGTTCAAAGATCCAGGTGTCCCTACCATCTCATGTTTTATTAGCAATCACAAAATTAAAAGGGCACTTTTAGATTTGGGTTCCGGTGTCTATTTGATACCATATTCTATTTACTTAGAGTTTGGATTAGGTGAACTGAAACCTTCCAACAGTACCTTTCAGCTTGCCGATAGGTCGGTTGGGACTCTTAGGGGGTGAATGGATGATGTTTTGGTTCAAATTGACAAAGAATTTTTTCCTGTTGACTTTGTTGTGTTGGACGTGGACCTTAGTCAAGCTTCTAAGCAAAGCCCTCTTAGTTGAGGACATCCCTTCCTAGCCACAGCTAATTTCACCATGAACAGTAGATCGGGAGTGATGGATGTCTCAGTCATGAATATGAGGGTTAGGCTTAACATTTTCAAAGCTTCTGCTCAACCTGTGTTTAAAGATGATTCTGAATGCTTCTTTATTGATGTGATTAATGAAATGATTGAAGAAGCTTTGCTTGTTATTTTGAGTAGTGATCCCTTGGGAACTTGTCTTTTCCATGGGGATTTGAGATTATTTGACTTAGGAAATGCAATAGATGAGATAGATTCTAATCTTAATTCTACTCCTCATCATGAGTCTTCCTCTAGGGTGTCCACTTATGAACCTCTTTCCCCTATGGCCAGTTCTCGTATGCCACCTTCTATTGTGTCCACACCTAAACTTGAGTTGAAACCTCTCCCTGATTCACTCAAGTATGTGTTTCTAGCCCCTAAAGAGACTCTGCCTATAATTATATCTTCTCTTTTATCTTGTGATCAAGAGGAAGAGTTGATTCATGTTTTGTCTGGTCATAAGGGTGCTATTGGGTGGTCAGTTGCTGATTTAAAAGGGATTCGTCCCATAATTTGTATGCACATAATTCATTTAGGGAACTATGCTAAACTGTTAGGAAAATGCAATGTGTACTGAATCCCACATGAAAGAAGTTATTTAGCAAGAGGTAGTTAAGCTTTTAGATTGCAGGCATTATCTACCCTATTTCTGACAGTCAATAGGTTAGTCTAGTTCAAGTAGTCCCTAAGAAATCTGGCATAACTATGGTTAAGAATAATGAAGGTGAACTAATTCCTACTAGGTGGACCACAAGGTGGAGAATGTGCATTGATTATAGAAAGCTAAATTTTGTCACCAAAAAGGACCATTTTCTCCTCCCATTTATCGATCAAATTTTGGAAAAATTATTCGGAAAAAGTTCTTATTGCTTTTGGATAGGTATTCTGGCTACAACCAAATACTTGTCTATCCTGAGGACCAAGAGAAAATCACCTTTACATGCCCATCAGGTACTTTCACCTGTCGGAGGATGCCTTTTGGGTCGTGTAATGCACCTTCTGTATTCCAAAGATGCATGATGGCCATATTTTTTTATTATATTGATAATTTCAAGGAGGTGTTTATGGATGATTTCTCTATTTTTTGTTCTTCTTTTGTTGTGTTTCTTGCTAATTTATCCACTGCACCAAAAAAATGCGAAGAAGTGAATCTTGTTTTAAGTTGGGAAAAGACTCATTTCATGGTCTGAGAAAGGATTGTTTTGGGACATAAAGTGTCAAAAATGGGATTGAGTTTGATAAAGCCAAGGTTGATTTGATTTCTAATCTACCCATGCCTTCTTCTGTGAAGTAAGTCAGATATTTCCCTGATCATGCTGTTTTTTATAGGAGATTTATTAAGAATT
>JACYFF010019584.1:35283036-35296936 GCA_017589665.1 Selenicereus undatus
TTGCTACATCTGAAAACACCCTCTGCAAACAAGTCACAGAGGTGTTTATCATATATAACGCGAAAATCAGACACCACAATTCACCCCCCCTCTTGTGGTAGGATACTCTAAGATCTAACAGGCCCATTTTGGCTACAACTGGTTACCACATTGATATAAGAAAGGGACGTATAACTTTCGACGTGGAAGGGCGCTATGCTCTGTTTTGTCATATGAAGGAGAAAGTGGTTTTTCCTAATTCTTCTCTATTGGATGAATTTCCCCTTTCCCCTGAGATTGACATAGAGGATGTCTTGAATTGTGAAGATCCTACTGACGTTGGCTGGATTTCTCATGAGGACCCCGACCAAAGGTATGTTAAGGTGGAGTTTGCAGCTCCTATGCTGCCTAACATGCCCAAGGTTGTGGCCTATGTTTCTAATGAGTCTTCTATGAGTAACTATTGTAGGTTTGCCCAAGTTGCTCTCTCTTTGCACCCTATGGAAGGATTATAAGTGGATTTTGATTTGGGGGTTGAACAAGTTGATAGTAGCCCGTCTAATGGGCTATGAGTGCGCTTTGTTTTGTATGCTGATAATCCATCATGGCATCAAGTTATAAAGATGAAGGGCCTTGAACCAGAGCTTTTAAGATGGTACCTTCGATTGAAGAAGTTTGACTTTGTGTTCCGTGATAAAGCCAACGCCCATACACTTACTAATCCGGAGTAAGCATAAAAGAAGGGTAAAGCTCTTGACCTTAAAGAGCGCTTCTTAGGAGGCAACCTATTTCTCGGTTTGGCTGAGGAGCTAGAGAAAGAGTAAGATAGAATGGGCTGAGAAAAAGTGGTCTGAGTAGATGGAGAGGGGCAGGTCATCCATGGCATCCTCAGAAGAAGGAGCTCTCTGTCTCCATAGCCTAGCAGCTAGGGGTTAGAGAGAGAGTGAAGAAAGAAAGAGAGGGCTCAAGTTAAACAGATCCTAAGAGGCCAAGTAAAAGGTGCAAGGGTTATTTGGGTTTTATGTAAAAGTTTTTTTTTAATTTATATATTGTTTAAATCCGATTGTGTTTTAAACAATCATCAAGGTAATAATTTGAAGCATGTCAAGAATTTTATTGTTGAATGATAATTATATTTACAAGTTCATATGATATGAATCATATGTCAAATTAATTTTGATTACATGAACTTCTTATATTAGCATTAATATGTTAAATGTCGAATATTACATCCTAATTTATTATATAAATTTGTTTTATATGAAATAACTTAAATTTATAAAACTATATTTTAGTAAATAATCATATGGTTTGATGTGATATGAATTTGTTTCATATTACAAGCAAGATTAAATAATATTGCATTTGGATTTTTTTAAAGTTTCATATTACGTTATATTGTACATAATGTTGTGTTTTATATTATTTCATGTAATCTAACATGCAAAATGTCATTTGTGCAAGTTTCATGCCATTATTTGGATATACATAGGGTATTTGATCATTTTATGAATTTGTTTCATGAAATTCACATGAGCAATATTATATGAATATCTTTTATATAATTTGCAACCATTATTTGAACTTGTTTCATGTATGTCGAGAATTTCATTTGAATTAGTTTCATATTTTGAATTATATTAAGAAGCTCAACTTGAATTCATTTCATTTTATTTGTATATTATATGGATATGGTCTATATGATTACTAGCAATTAACATATGAACATGTTTCATGCTATAAGTTATATTGTAAAAATGTGTTTTATGCAAAATATAAGTCATTAAGCAAAATGTTTTGATTTTGTTTAATAAATTCGTAGTTACTACACAAATGTGTTTTATATAGTTATTTGCGATTGATAAATGAATATGCTTCATGAGTTATATTATATGAATATCTTTATATTATATCGCATTTAAAAATGTTACATGAATATGTTTCATGTCTATCATCACTTAGTGATATTATATAAATATGTTTTATATAATTACATAATTTGCTAGTTGTATTAGCCCTTTTTCCTTGTCCAAATTAATGATTATGAATTTGTTTCATGTATCCTGCTAATTATGAAATTTAGCAGTATTTTACGAATTCATTTCATGAAATTTAGATTCATAAAATTACGAATGTGTTTTATAATTTCCTAGTGACTTTTGAATAAGTTTCATGTTAACTACAGTTATATAAATGTGTTTTATATAATGTTCTTTGGGCTTTATTGAGCTTCTTTTGTAAAATGTTATTACTCAAATATGTTTCACAATATAAATTCATTTATTATATAAATATATTTTATATAATAATCTAAATTTTATGGTTGATATGTCTTTGATCTAGTTTTAAATGACATATTCATGTAATGATAAATCCATGTAAATTTGTTTTGCATGATTAAACCAAATATCTTTGTGATATTTCCAAAAGTGTCAATTACTTTAACCACAATGATCTCAATTAATTTTTGTTTTATGGAACAGTGTGATAATTAAATTATAAAAACTTCTAATTCATGTTTGTATGTGATGATTATAAGCGTAGCGAAATTTTTGATATGGCCATAAAATATGCCTATTGTCTATCTTTTAAATATATATTTCTCGATATGGCAATAAAATGTGTCTGGTAATTTATTTTCCAGTGAAAAACTTGATAGCGTTGACGATGACACAGTGTCAAAGTATTCAGTCTCTTCTTTATGAGCATGAAGTGATAAAACAACTTGTCAGGCTCTAGGTCTCTTAGAATGTCAAAGAGGGTACTGTTAGTGAGCAGTATCGAGAAAACCTTAAGCGCTTACCAAAAATGGTTCGAGAATGGATTGATCAACATGTTGTACTTTGTTGCATTGCATCCATAATAAACTAGTGAGGGAATTAAACGTTGTCCCACTATTGAGTACACATGTGATTAGCATAGCATCAGGTTCGCTCAGGTTTATTTCCTCTCAAAATTCCAGACCGAAAGTTGGTATTGCAAAAGGCAAAAAGGCTAAGGGAAATAAAGAAAACGCATATAGCATGTGTAAAGTGCATAACTGTGGAAACAAGGGACCCTTCGGTCGGGATTGCCCTAAGCTGGTTAAGGTACCTTCTTTCACAGTTGTTCCAGGATAATATGTGTGCTCCCAAGCATCAGTTGCCAATTATGATCCTTAGTGGATTGTAGACATGGGAGCAACCAAGCCCATAGTTTAGGATCGAGTTGATTTTGTGAACTTTCATCCCTACTTGGCGAGTTCACAAATTTTTGTTTCAGGTAACGATGGTGAAGAAGATGTCCTTGAATTAAGGACATATCATCTGAAACTCTGTGAAGGGACTGCCTCTCTTCTTCACGACACTCTTTATGCACATGAGGTATGATGTTCCCATGTGTTTTTTGTTTTTGAGATTAGTTTTCTCTTTAATTTTTGTCTAAATGTCTTAGAAATTGTATACAATGGCAATTTGTTTGGCAGTGCCACATTGAAAGGTGATTTCAATGAATTGGATGAAATTAAACATCTTCCATCTTCGCTTCATTTTTACCCCTGTTTTAGGCATGCTCGACTTAACCATGAGGGCCAAGGTAGAGTTATCAAACTAGCTAAATATGATCTATGGAGACCGACTCATTATGGTTAAGTTGCCTATGTGTGAGTCAAATTTAGCTAGCCAAACAACTATAAAGTCTTTTAATAAGGCTTTGAGGGCATCAAATCCCTTAGTGCTCATTCACTCCAAGCGCATGCGGGCCCGTGAATGTGAAAGCATATCATTGAGCAATATTCGTGATATAGGTATGTGTACCTATTATCTCACCGCTATTAGGCACTTGATGTGTTCATATACTTTATAGAGATAGTAGAACTCAATTAGAACAAAATATTAGAACTCTTCAGACCAATTGAGATTGTCAATGTTGATTTTCTTGAGGATGAGTTCCCAAGCTTTCTTGGGGATGAGTTATAACAAGACCTTCAACAATCTCTCAGTGAGGGGAGGATTTGAATTCTCACTAAGTCACTGAGAATGGTACACCTTATTTATTTGATAGGAATGGTGAATATTTGTTTGTTAAGGAGAATCAGATTCATTCTCTTAATGTTAAGGAGAGTCATCCTGAGAATGAGGTTTATTCTCAGTCTCCCATTTCTAAACATACGGTTAGTCTACATGTTTAGGATCCCACATATCCAATGGATAGTGGAAGTAATTCTCATTGTGCTTAAAGTCCCATACCTCCTAGAGAAAGAGGGAGGGATTTCTCACATAGTTATACAAATAGTGAAGGTCCTAGGATCCAAAGAAGTGGGCATGGGAGAATTCCTCAACGACATTTCTAAGTTAAAGAGGAAATACTCCTATGCACTTCCTTGGAAGTTGAGGAACCTACCTCTTATCAAGAGATTATTAATTCACCAAATCACAAAGAGCGGATGGGTGCCATGAGGGATGAGATGGACTCAGTGGTAAGAAAAAGGTTTGAGAACTCGTTAAACCTCCACCCCAATGCAATTCTATTGAAAACAAATGAGTTTTCAAGATAAAGCATCGAGCAAATGGTTTGATCGATAAGTTCAAGCCCTGGCTTATCTGGTTTATGAAGACTATTGTGTGTATGTCAAGAAATCAATAGGGGGATTGACCCTCCACATTGGTTTCATACTAATGGCTGGGAAATAACTTGGAGATGATCGAAGCTACTAAAAGTAGTTGCCCTATATCTTTGAGATGAAGGACATTGGTAAAGCTAGGTATGTTCTAGGAGTGGAAATAATCCAAAGCTGTCACAAGAAGCGTGCATAAAAATGTCTAGGAACGATATTGGATTTATAATTTTGAACATGTAGACACTCTAGTTGAGAAAGGTCTAACCTTGAGTCTTGCTCAATGCCCTCAAACAGATGATGAAATGGGCAATGTCCCTTACGCTAGTGTCATAGGAGGGTAAATGCAAGCCATGTTATGTACACGGCTTAACATTTGGTTTACAGTTGGTTCGGTATGTTGTTATCAAAGTACCCCAGGACTTGCTGATTGGCAAGCCATTAAGAGAGTCAAGTGCTACCTTCATGGTACCACTGACTTAGTGTTATGCTTTCAAGGGGAGACTTCAAGTCTAGAGGATATGCCTCAAGACATGCCTTCACCCTGGGTGAAAGAGCCATGTCATGGTGCAGCAAGATGCAAAATTGCACTACAATGTTAGCTATGGAGGCATATTGTGTATCTTGTTACCATAGGGGCAAAAAGTGTTGCCATTAGGTATATATGTACTAACAAGGTTATTATGTTCCCTTGACTAAACCTATTCTTAGTGATGTGTTCAAAGCCCATTTCTTGAGTCTAGGAATTCATAAGCTTTAGTTCTTAGATGTGTCTTGTTATGTGATGGACATGTTTCTTTTGCGAATGAGCAAAATGCTCACGAGTTATTGTTGCATGTTAAGCATAATGAAATGTCATAGTCTTCTTGTCCTAGTCACATAGGCAATTGTCCTTACACTTGAATAGTGGGCATGATGATATTGAATCATATTACCACTGGACGTGCGATATTGATTACTCACTCTGGACGTGTATGAGTAAATAAATATAGTCATCTTAGTGAGTCTAAGATGAGACTCGAGGGAGTGAACTACGAAATAAGATTTCATATTGAAGACTTAAAAGTCAACTCTTGAGTGTCAAGATTAACATTTAGTATGCTGATCTAGTGGCTCAGGTTAGATTTGTGGGTGAAAATATAGATTGACAATTCGCATGACATAAAGAGTGACGTACCTAGCTGAGTGGGAACTATATCATGACACAAATCTCATATTGTGTGTTTAATAATTCATATTTTATATGTGATTTTATCCTTCATTTTTCCTACTTTTAAGTCTTTAAAATATATTTTTTGAGTAAATTGTGCATATTTTATATGATTTTCAGGTGGAAATAAAATAAATAAATTCGTTTACAAAGGTTATCAGGTGGATACGGTTTTGTCCAATCTCCCAAGTGTGGATGCTCAAAAGCCCAACCCAACAGCTATTCCTACTCTTACTCCTTCTCTTTCTTCTCTGCTAGGCCTGTTTCAGCGTGCTCCGTGGCCCAGATCGCAACCTCGGCCTTCCTCTTTCTCTCCCTGCTGTCTCTTGCATCGGGCCTGATCTCAGTGACCCGCTGTTATGCGCTACCCAACGGTCTGCCAGCAACTGCCGCTCTCTCTCTTCCTTGTTGTACTCCAAGTGGGCTTGATTGTGAGCATCCCATCAGCTTGCCTACCCCTCCCATCCTCTCCTCTTCTCTAAATGGCCTAACTTCCACGGCCCTGTCTAGCATTCCCTAACAGTCTAGTTTTCCTTTTTTTCGTTTTTCTTTTCTTCCTTGTGACCAGGCTAAACCTAACCTAGTCAAAGCTAATTAATTTTGATTAACTGTTAGCTTAAGACTAGCCCTTTTTCATACAATCTAAAAGACAAAAATTAATTAAAATTAATTTTGATTAATTTTTGGGCACCAATAAGGGTGGAACTTCTACTATAAAAAGGGGTCAAGCTTGGGGGATCCATTCATTCATCCACTCACTCAACCTCTTTTCATTCTCGTCCTCCACCTTTCACTCTTTTAGAGAGTCTTTGTAAAACAAAATCATTTGGGTTGAGGGGTTTAGAAGAAACTAAGCTTGAAATTAGCTATTTTTCTCTTCTCTTCTCATCTCATTTGTAAGTCACATTTGAGAGTTTATACTTGATCATATTATTTATGTAATTGAGTACTAAAGTTAGGCATAGGAAGTGAAATATACCAACTTCAATGGTGCTTTTGCTAACTATGGCCGGGCTAAACTACTCATTTCTAAGATTAGATCGATCCTTGATAATAGTATTGTTTTGTTAATTTCTTTTGGGGTTATTTTTGTCTCTATAAATTGCATACTGTTGAGTTCACACTTGTTCTTAACTCATTTATGCATGTCAAAACTATTGTTGAATCATGTTGATTACAATCGTTTAATTTGCTACCTCAAAAGAATATTAGACCTTGTAGGCTTATATGATGATCTTGCAATTGGGCTTAAAATTATAATTATTAAAATTCAATAAATTATTCTAGAAATTAGATAAGTTATGTCTAGAAAGAATGATGCATGCTAACCCTCCAGATAACTAATCTTATTTGATAATTATAATCATCTTTTTAATATAAGACCTAATGCTTGTAGCTTAAGTTGAACAGGAGGCAAATTGAATCTCCATTTGAATTAGTAAATCAATATTTGCATCAATGGTGAAATCAAAAGTCCTAGATCATTCTCTGATCTGATTTCTCTCTACCTGATACATTTGCTTTTCTTTTGCCCCTTTAATCCACATTGATAATTGAACTCCCCAATTGAACTATTCTTTATAATCGGAAAAGTTAAATGGAAAATCACCCTTGTTCCTGGTGGGATCGACACCTCTATACTCGTTAGTCTACAATTAACTTTGTATACTTGCAAGCAAAAAGGGTTTTAAAGGTAAATAAGAAATCTACACCAAGTTTTGGTGCCATTGCGAGGAATAAATAGTGATTTTTGAATTTTCTCTTCCTTTTATTTTTTTTATTTTTTTATTTTTTCCCCGCTAATCTACCAACTTTATTTATTTATTCTCCACCGCCTTCCCTTTTATTTTTATTGTTTCAATCCTCAGTCCCTCCTAATCGAACCATTTTATTTTTGTTCTAATCTAACTATTTTTCCTATCCCTTCTAACGTAATCTAATGTACACAAACTCTTTTATTTTTTTTATTTTTTTGTTGTATCTAACCTAACAATCCCCCCCCCCATTTATTTTCTTTATTCTCTTTTCATTTTATTTTATTTTTTTATTATTTTGCTTTTTTTTTGTTTTTCCCCTTACCATGGATCTTTCTTTTATTTCTTTATTTTTATTTTTGTTCTTATATCTCTCTTCTCTTTTCTTCTTATTTTGTTTGGTGGTTATTGTAGTGGTGATTTCATATTATTCTCTTGATTGCTTGTGTGTATATGCATGGTTAACGTTCTTTGTCCTTAGATCTCATAGAATATAATTCTGAAATTAAACGCTCTTTTCGTAAGATAAAAGCTACGATAAAGGAATCTAAAAAAGAGATTGTTGAAGCACAAACCCCACTGCCTAAGCAACTTAAGGAGTATTTCACTCCCGCCATATGTGATTCACTCACAAGAACACGTATGCCTACTGTTACGAGGCCTTTTGAGATTAAACATTCTCTTATCCAAATGCTCCCATTGTTTTATCGGCTAGAGTTGTTGGGAAAGGTTTAAAGAGTGGTTGCAAAGTTGTCCTCATCATGAGGTCCTTATGTGGCAGCTTGTCCAGAGTTTTTACTCTGGCTTAGATAAGCATAATAGGCAAATAGTTGATGCATCATGTGGTGGTAGTTTATTGTACAAAACTCCCAAAGAAGCTTGGGAATTGTTTGAACATTTGAGTAAAAATTCCCAATTTATGCTACTTCCTCACATTCTGATTTGCCTAGGCAAAATTAGGAAGTAAAGGGGGGATTTATGAGGTTTCACATTCAATTGACCTTTCTAATAAAGTTGATCCTTTAGCTAACAAATTTAATCAACTGTTGTGCATGAACGAAGTGTCTAATGCTCATTCTATGCGAGATGTGTGTTCAATTGGTGCTAGTCCCGTGCATCCTTCTGTTGGTTGTCCTTGTATTGGTAAGTCTGACTGGATGACTGAACAAGTAAATGCTGCCCAAGGATTTCCGCCATCCAACAATCCTTATTCTAATACCTATAATCATGGCTGGAGGAATCATCCTAATTTTTCATAGAGGTCTCAAAATGTTGAAAATCCTCAAGTGCAGTCTGGCATACCTACTCCTCCTTGTTTCCACAACCAGAGATATGCTCTTCCCTTCTCCCAACCAGCTCCATCTGGGAGCTCTAATATAGATAAGGTAATTTATGCTCTTAGAACCTTCACTTTTGTTGTGCAAAATGTTGACTCTACCGTCCAAGGATGTAACGCCCCAATAATAAATAAATTAAATCATGGCTGAACATCAAGAACTTCATGGATGGGCGTTACCGCCGTCCGCAAGGACAAGGCATCTCTAAAATAAGAAAGTTGAACCATAGAATCAAAGTACAACCTTAGAGGTCATTCACGAGCATTTGAAACCTTTAATAACAACACGGAATCGATTCTAAAATCCTAGGGTTACATCAAACATAGCACAGCTTAAGCTTACAAATATAACATTAAAATACATATTGCATTTCAGATGTACAGCTGGGACTCCAAAAAGCACCACAAGAAGGCATGAAAACGTCTTAGCGCTTTTATCCACCAATCAAAGGGACGATCCTGACTTAATTATCACCTTCCGCCTCCCTGCCCGCCCGTGAGCGGTTTACTGAGCATTTTCCTAAAACAAAACATAAAAGCATTTCGAACTGTGAGCCAAAGCTCAATACGTGCATCCCTGTACTGATAAAGATTCAATGGGGAAAGAAAGTATGAGGGCCCGCTTTGTAATTCATTTTGATTTTAAAACAGGGAATGAGATGTATATAAAACTAACTTGTCAATTATTATCTGTTAGTGCACCCCTTAGTAACTGTTACGATCTATGTATAGGTGTACACCTGCCAAGCCGACTGGAAGACCTGACCTGAAGCCGCGCGGGTAACTGAAGGGCAAAGCCCTGTAACTGATAACTGATGGGGTCACTAGTTATGTGATAAATCACTGGTTCAATTGATTGATTGATGTACTTATTCAAAACATTATAATTTCGATAAATACGTGCTGATTTCTAAAGATACAGTCAATGAACGTACCTGGGGTCTTTAAAAGTTAGTACACAGATTAAATAGATGACTAAAATGGAGAGGATGAGAGCTTAGGCCTTGATGCTGTTCAAAATCATTATAGGCATAAAATTAGTACAATGAATACTCTTAAATGGAAAAAGACTTATAAAGAATTTGTGTGAATCAGTTAAAAGAAAAGGCTTATGAAACTGGTAAAGTTAAATAAAGTATGAAAATGCTAAGGTAAAGCACGGCGGCGAGTTTAGAGGGTAGGGTTTATGACAAGGTACGGAATGAATAATCCACAACTTATACTCCCGACCTCCAACCGAGACGTAAGACCCCAATATAAATAGCTTAGGAAGTCCTATAAAACGTTCCTGAAGGGCACATAACCAGATTCCTATGACAGGTTTCATAAAATAGGGTCAGAATAGCAACATGTCAGGTTTTGGTAAAAAAACAACCATTCCGTCCACCCTGCACACGTTCCAGTAAAATAGCCATAACTTCCTCCACAGACCTTGGATTAAGGCAATTCAAGAGTTAGTTTAAAGCTAACATCCAGACCTATCTACCCACCAAAAATTAGAATTTTTGGCCTGGTCGATCATTACCAGTTTTTTTTCAAAGCTCGTCCTGTTTCACTGAAAATTCCAGCAGCACTTCTTTTAGTTGATAATTCCCTTTTTAACACCAAACCTCAACTCAAACTCTTTCTCAAGAGTGTATAACACACTTTGGTACATCCCAACCACATACAACATCACCACACTCAACTTCAATTCATATATATATCCAACAAAGCTTACTTTCCAAGCACATAAACACATACCTCAAGGTTAACACAACTTTGGTCCAAACCATGCATTTATGGACAAAACCCTAACTTTGGGTCTACTTGAATCCCATCACAACATTCCAACACATCATAAAAGCCATATTAAACTTCAATACATTAAGAGATAGGCAAAAACATGGAGAAATCAAGCCATGATTATCACTTGAACAAGAAACTTGCATACCTCAACATGAAACCCTAACCCTAACTTCATCCAAAATCAACCCCACCATAAACCCTCAACAAGATGATTCTTAATACCACAAAAATAGCTTAATCCACCATTAATACAACCAAAACAAAGAACAAAACCCAACAAAATCAAAGATCAAACAAAAAAAATCAGCATAGGGGTGGAAGAACACTTACTTTGCACTAGTAAAAGAGGTTAAAAGTGATCCTTGATGCTAGAGGGTGTAAAAGGGGTGGTTGGGGGTGGTGTATGGTGGTTGTTTGGTGGCTGAAAATGGTGATGCTGCTGCTGAGGAGGTGCTGCTGTGAGTATAGAGAGAAGGAGGAGAGAAATAGGAGAGAGAAAGTGACTTGAGTTTACTTGCTGAAAAATGAGTTAAAATGAAAAATTTGGCTTTTTCTATCCCATTTACTTGGCTGCAAATTTAGGTAGAAAAGTCAATGTTGTCATGCTTGGATTAGGCTTAATTAAGAGGATTAGTTAATCAAATAAAGGTCAAGTCTTGTTGCATCGAAATCGGCTTTAAACGGGCTCGGGTTTAGCGAAAAATGGAAACCAAGCGCGTTTCTGAATTTTTTTTATTTTTTTATTTTTTAAAACAAATTTGAAATAAATGGTTGTGATGCCATGAAAAAGGATTTTCAACATTAAATTCTTAAATATCAAGGCCTAACCCAATTTCCAAAATTGGCGAGAAGAAATCTCCGAATTGCAAAGTAAGGGCCCCGTTAGAAATGTCCAAATGAGAATAATAAAGAGATGGAGATGTGAAAAGAAATGATGGGAATGAAATGAAATTAATAACCAGAATCTAGGGTCGGACTATTACAAAGGAGTTCAGTCTAAAATGCTTATTGTTGACTCTCACTCACAATCTATAGCTAAGTTAGAAACCCAACTTGGGCAACCAGCCATAGCTGTAGGTAAAAGAGAAGAAGGAAAACTTCCAAGTCATCCCATACAGAACCGTAAATGCTAATAATTTGGAACAATTGAAAGTTGTAATGGTTCTTAGGAGTGGTAAAGAACTAAATAATAAGGTGAATGAGATGGAACATGATAAAGAGGAAAGACTTAAGACCATGCCCTTCTCTTGTTGTATCAGACCCTACTGTGACATATAAGCCAAAGGTTCCTTACCCTCAAGCTTTAGATGTACCGTTCCCCTCGAAGAAAGACAAGCAAAGAGATGACATCCTAGAGACTTTTACGCAAGTTAAGGTCAATCTTCCCCTCTTGGAAGCGAATAAACAGATCCCTGCTTATGCAAAGTTCCTCAAAGACTTGTGTATTTTTAAAAGAAAATCTAAATATGATAAGTCTAAAAAGGCTCTTTTCAGTGAACAAGTGAGCTCGATTTTAAAATGTGACACTCCACCTAAGTTTAAAGATCCAGGTGTCCCTATCATCTCATGTATTATTAGCAATCACAAAATCGAAAGGGCACTTTTTGATTTGGGTTCTAGTGTCTATTTGATACCATAATCTATTTACCTAGAGTTTGGATTAGGTGAACTGAAACCTTCCAACAGTACCTTTCAGCTTGCCGATAGGTCAGTTGGGACTCTTAGGGGGTGAATGGATGATGTTTTGGTTCAAATTGATAAAGGATTTTTTCCTGTCGACTTTATTGTATTGGACGTGGACCTTAGTCAAGCTTCTAAGCAAATCCTTCTTAGTTTAGGACATCCCTTCCTAGCCACAGCTAATTTCACCATGAACTGTAGATCGAGAGTGATGGATGTCTCAGTCATGAACATGAGGGTTAGGCTTAACATTTTCAAAGCTTCTGCTCAACCTATGTTTGATGATGAATCTGAATCCTTCTTTATTGATGTGATTAATGAAATGATTGAAGAAGCTTTCCCTATTATTTTGAGTAGTGACCCCTTGGGAACTTGTCTTTTCCATTAGGATTTGAGATTATTTGACTTAGGAAATATAATAGATGAGATAGATTCTAATCTTGATTCCACTCCTCATCATGAGTCTTCCTCTAGGGTGTACACTTATGAACCTCTTTCCCCTTTGGCGAGTTCTCGTATGCCACCTTCTATTCTGTCCTCACCTAAACATGAGTTGAAACCTCTCCATGATTCACTCAAGTATGTGTTTCTAGGCCCTAAAGAGACTTTGCCTATAATTATATCTTCTCTTTTATCTTGTGATCAAGAGGAAGAGTTGATGTTTTGTCTAATCATAAGGGTGCTATTGGGTGGTCAGTTGCGGATTTGAAAGGGATTCGTCCCATAACTTGTATGCATATAATTCATTTAGAGAACGATGCTAAACTGTTAGGAAAATGCAATGTATACTGAATCCCACATGAAAGAAGTTATTCAGCGAGAGGTAGTTAAGCTTTTAGATTGCAGGCATTATCTACCTTATTTCTGGAAATCAATAGGTTAGTCTAGTTCAAGTAGTCCCTAAGAAATCTGGCATAACTATGGTTAAGAATAATGAAGGTGATCTAATTCCTACTAGGTGGACCACAAGGTGGAGAATGTGCATTGATTATAGAAAGATGAATTTTGTCACCAAAAAGGACCATTTTCTCCTCCCATTCATCGATCAAATTTTGGAAAAATATTCGAAAAAAGTTCTTATTGCTTTTAGATAGGTATTTTGGCTACAGCCAAATACTTGTCTATCCTAAGGACCAAGAGAAAACCACCTTCACATGCCCATCGGGTACCTTCGCCTATCGAAGGATGCCTTTTGGGTTGTGTGATGCACCTTCTGTATTCCAAAGATGCATGATGGCCATATTTTTTATTATATTGATAATTTCATGGAGTTGTTTATGGATGATTTCTCTATTTTTTGTTCTTCTTTTGTTGTGTTTCTTGCTAATTTATCCACTACGTTAAAAAGATGTGAAGAAGTGAATCTTGTTTTAAGTTGGGAAAAGACTCATTTCATGGTCTGAGAAAGGATTGTTTTGGGACATAAAGTGTCAAAAATGGGATTGAGTTTGATAAAGCCAAGGTTGATTTGATTTCTAATCTGCCGATGCCTTCTTCTGTGAAGCAAGTCATATATTTCCCTGATCATGCTGTTTTTTATAGGAGATTTATTAAGAATT
>JACYFF010019584.1:35329215-35356733 GCA_017589665.1 Selenicereus undatus
AAAAAAAAAAGAAAAATAAAAGAGAAAAGTGAAAAAAATGAAGAAGGAGTTAGCCTTGTTGGAATTGTAAATTCTTATGATTTTCAACTCTTTCTCTTTTCAATTGGGGATGTATTTTGTTGATAAATTATAATGGTCTAGGAAGGATGTAGTATGGTGCATTGGAATCATTCAACTCTTAGTGTATGGCTTCTAATTACTCATTTCCAAAACATTTGTTCCCTTTTTACTTTTACCCATGGCCCCATTACAATCCTACGAAAGTCCCCATGATTCTCTAGTGTATTTGCATTTTAGTGATTGCAAATTTGAGAGTCTTGTCCAGCTAATGGTGTATTTGAGTCTAAGGAATGAGAATTGAGGGAACCTCTATATATGTATACATTTTCAAACACATGAGTGATGAGTGCCACATAACTATAGTAAGGTTCCACTGGCCTTGCTAGCCTCACTTGTTTCATATGTAAATGACTGTATTTGATGATTTGGGGGGATTGATTCAAGTTTGACATTGTGGTCCATCAAGTGGTTTTGAAAATTTTCATTCCCTAATCTATTTGCTGACGATTTTTGCATCATTTTGGGCTACCTTTGGATTAGCTTTGTGTTGTTAGAATGTTACTTATATCTATCCTGAGAAGGTTGTCTATATTTTTGGTTTTAGCATTGCTTGAGGACAAGCAACAGTTTAAGCATGGGGGAGTTTGATAAGTGCTTAATGTATACATCATTTTAGGCCTACTTAGCCACATTTTAGGAGAATTATGTGCTTTAAGTCATAATCTATACTCCTATTCTCGATTTATGCTTGGGCACGGTTATTTGATGTGTTTTGTAAGATTTTAGGCCTTTTTACCTTGCATTTGACCCTTATTGGATGCATTTGGACCTCCTGCACGAACACCCATGTGATGCTATAACCATGGAGCAAGAAAAGAGTAGAAAATCGGCTCCATCCAAGACCATAGTCGGACCGTGGTGCATACCACATACTATGGTGACCTATCAAACTCTTGCCTATTCGTCTTCCTTCAGTTGCGTGGTTGAAATGATCCAAACTCTTCTATAAAAAGGCATTGTTCAACAGCAATGGAAGAGGGAGGAAGCATAGCAAAGTCCGTTTTCTTTCTCAAATTTTGTTCTTTTTAGTTAATATTTTTAGTTTGATTATTGCTTTGGTGAGAAATCTTGAGTGTGTGCGTCTAATTTTAAGGTGGTTTGAAGCCCTTGGCTGAACGGCTATCTCAGTCAAGCCGTTTCTCTCATATTTTGCCAAAACGTTGGTTAGTTGTTTAATCTTTAATCATATGTGAGTAGTTTATTTTGTCTAGGAATTTAGTAGTTTATGAACATATAGTTGGATCATGTTTTAATCTATAGAATTATGCTTATCTCATGATTGGTTTGGTTTCGTTATATCCAGTGATTATCATGTTGTGAGTGGATGTTTGGCCAAAGTTTGCTTGCACACTTGAAACAATTGAGTGAAAAGCTGAAAGGTGACATTTGATTGTTAGAGTGCTTGATAAACCCTAACATAGCGTTGTGTCGAAAGAGAGATTTACATGTTAGGAGGACTAGAGTGTAATCGAAGATATTCAACTTGGATTAAGACAAATTAGTTTGAAAGAACGACTTTTGCTTAGTTTAGGAAATTTTGGTTGATTTCGAAAGAATCAACTAAACTTTTGGAGAGATTGTAATTCCTCAAGATTAACCGGTCAGAGAAAAGCACATGCTTATCATTTTGATCCAATCACCTTTTATAACTACATGAATTCCTAGGCATTTTTCCTTAATTGATTTAAGCTTAGTGAATTAGAAGTTGTTGAATCGAAACACCTTGAATTAGAATTTTACTTAGCATATTCTGACAGACAAAGCTCGATAGATTACATTGGTCCCTGAGGATGATCTTCTTATCTATACTAAGACTACCCATGCGCTTGCAGCAATGGTCAAGTTTTTGGCGCCATTGTCGGGGATCAATCTATTAATTATTGAGTTAGTCTTGCGATAGTGACTAAGTATTTTATTGCCTTTTACTTGTATTTTCTTGTTTGATTGCACTGGTAGTGTTGGTGATAGTGCTTGCAGGAATTTTTCACGTTTATGCGAAGTCCAATTTTGTACGAACCTGATCCCGAGATTGAAAGGACCTTCCGCTTAAGGAGGACGAAGCAAACGGTTAAAGAACAAAGACGTGAGGCAAGAAGGAATCCAATAAACACGGCTGGAGGAGGAGATGCCCAAAGAAGGACACTTCGAGATTTCGTTACCCTTGGAGTCCAAGGGATTGCCTTAAGCATTGCTCACCCTAATGTTGATGCCAACAATTTCGAGCTCAAACTAGCTCTCTTCTCCATGATGCAAAAATCCCTGTTTGGAGGAACTCCTTTGGAAGACCCGAACTTACACCTCTAGGTCATTTTAGAGGTGTTCGACACATTGAAGCTTAATGGAGTCTCCACTGATGCCATCCGATTGCACGTATTTCCCTTCTCATTGAGAGATAAAGCAATGGGTTAGTTACACTGTTTGCCATCAGTATGTATTACCACTTGGGATAAGTTAACGAGAGCCTTCCTCGCCAAGTTTTTCCATCCGAGCAAAACGGCAAGCTTAAGGAATCAAACCACCAACTTTACACAAAAAGAGGAAGAGACGCTCTACTAAGCTTGGGAGCGGCTTCAAGATTTGTTGCGTTTATGCCCCCGTCATGGTCTTCAACGTTGGATGATTATCCAAGCTTTTTATAATGGTGTGACCCAATATGTGAGGTCCACTATTGATGCGGCGGCGGGAGGAATCTTGATGAAAAAAATTGAGGATGAACCTATAAATTAATTAACAAAATGGCACTTAACAATTTCCTATGGTCCACCGAATGAGGCTAACCCAAATGGGTTGGAGGCAAGCTTGAAGTTGATGCACTTACTTTGCTTTCTACTAAAGTCGATGCTATGACTCAAAGATTGGACCAAATGAATGTTAATGCTATGAATTCTAGTACCCCTTTCCCTTGTGAAATTTGTGGTTCTATTGAGTATATAACTTTGAATTGACGAGTTGGGAGCCCTTTTTCCCATGACCCATGTGAAGTTAACTATGTTCAAAACTTCGACCCGAGACTGGCCAATGACCCTTACTCTAGTACCTACAATCCGGGTTGGAAGAATCATCTGGTTTTCTTTTATAGGTCTATTCCAAACCCTTCGTATATGCCCCCAATGAATGCAAGACCACCTCCCGGGTTTCAAAGACATCCTTTCTCTTCTCAATTTCCCCAAAAGTCCAATTTAGAAATAATGATGGAAAGTATGTTTCTGGCATAACAAAAACAGGATGAGTATATTAAGTAATTGGCCTCAAAGGTTGGTGTGTTTACAACTCATAATAGGATGTTGGAAGCCCAGATTGCCAAAAAAAGCTAGCTTTTCATCTACACCCCCAGATAGACTTCCTAGCAAGCCCGAACCTAACCCCTGAGAGCATTGCAATTGTGTCACCTTCAAGGAAGAAGTAGAAGACTTTCCTGAACCTGAGGATGTACCATTGGAAGTGGGTAGGGAAATAATCATAGCTGGAAGTAAGGAGAGGAATGAGGGTGGCAAGGTTGTCACATTCATAGAGAATGACACTGTAGAGATCCCCATAATTTTTCCACCTAAGCTCTCTGACCCAAGTAGCTTTCGTATCCCCTGCATTGTGGGCAACGTGGAAATTTGGAGAGCTTTATGTGATCTAGGTGCAAGCTTCAGTATAATGCCATATTCTTTGTTTCATAAGCTTCACCTAGGACCATTACAAGCCACACCCTTTTCAATATAGTTAGCAGATGGTTCTGAGACGCAACACATAGGCAGATTGGATAGTGTGCCAGTCAATACAGGACATATTTGGGTGTTGGAGGACTTTATCATAGTTGATATCAAAGTTATAAATATCATACCGGGCCCTATAGCGATTTTTTATTAGAACGACATGCCTCAGATCGGTACCGGATTTCTCGTATCAGGCGTAAAAGGTCAAAATTTTCAAAAATAGAACAAGTAGTCTAATACATATTTTGAACTAATTTGAAAAATTATGCTAAAATTAATGCAAGAAATGATACATATGACTAATAAAATATCACCAACTAGTAGCAAATAGTGTAATATAATATTATAGAGGTGAATTACACAATAGTCCACTACATCAAACATGAAGTTCAAGCATTTTCATCATCCAAAAGAGTAAGAACTTGTTGCCAAAACCCCTCATTTACAGCGACCTAAACATCATCTTCTTCATCAAAGGTAACTTCACCATCATCTTGAATTCTAAGATTTGTAAATTTTTCAAGTGGGAAGTTAAGGGATTCCCAATCCTTCTCAAAGTCATTTTCTCAAGAAGCGATGGTTCTTTCATTATCCAATCTTCCATGAGATCTATGTGATGAACATTTATAGGATCTAATGCTTGCTTTACTTTTTGGATGTTCCTACAAAATGAAAAAATACATTAATTAATTACTATATCACATAAATGAAGATATCAAGGAAGAAAAACATGAAAGAACTTGAAATAAGATTTACCTTTCTCTAAGCTTAAGATTGTAGCGCACGTACACTAGATCATTCAACCTATGATGCTCCAATCTATTTCGCTTCTTAGAATGGATAAATTCAAAGGTGCTCCAATTTGTTTCACATCCCGCTGCACTTGTACATTGGCTTAGAATTCACACCGCAAACTTTTGCAAATAGGAGCGACCATTACCAAATTGCTCCCACCATGCAACTATAAAATAGTAATTACTCATAAATAATTAACATTATAAATTTTAGAAATTCATAATAAATGACACTAAATAATTAACTGTTACATGGATTAAGTCTCTCACGTTGGTGAATAGCTAAAGTCAATCCAAACTCACCAATTGAATTTTTATATAACTCAAGTTGCTCTCTAATCTTCTCTTGGACATCAGAGTTAGGACTCAATCTTGTAACAATAGTCATGAAACCCCTTGTCACCTCTCTTTGCTTGGTAATTGAAGGTCTAAAGAAAATACCAGTATTAAGCATACACCCTGCGGCATGTAGTGGACAATGAAGTTGGTTGGACCATTTACTTGATAACCCGAGTATATGGAAAAAATTGAGATAACCTATTCTTCAACCTTGTTTTATAGTCTCCTTTGCATTTTCCATGGCTTCATACAAATATCCCATTGCAGGTTTCTCATCACCATCCTCAAGACGAAGAACCTTAACCATTGGTTTTCTAACTTTGACAATGTGCTGACAAGTATACCAAAATTCTCTATCTTCTAAGATAATAGATTGCACCGTCTTTCCCACACTAGTTCTTACATGACGAGAATCAATCCATTTGTCACAAGTAAACATTTTCCTAAGCTCTTTCTTGAACATCGACAAACATTGAAGGCTAAGAAAGTGAGTAGCAAATCGCATAACCCTAGGATGACATAGATCTCTACCATTGGTAAACTCCCTCCTCATCAATGCAAGCACCCATCCATGATTGTAAATGAACGTGGTGATTTTTCTAGCTTTTTGTATGGTCACATCAATGGTAGGAAAATGTTCTAGTTTAGAGAAAGACTAACAAAAGATCAATGTAATGAGCAGCACAAGGAGACCAAAAGAAGGTATCATACTTTGCCATGAGCTTTTTCCCAGCTGCTTTATAAGCCACGTACATCATTATCATTTATGAATTGAATAGCATTCTGAGACCCTACAACCTTAACAACTTGATCAACCATTTCAAACAAAGTGTTGGCATCCCTTGTAAGCCCAGAAGCATCAACAGACTTTACGAACATAGTCCCTTTGGTGCAATGAACAAGAAAATTGATTATAGGTTGTTTTTTATTAGTCCAACGATCAGACATTATAGAACAACCATAAGTGGCCCAGCAAGATTTAATGTGAACAAGATAACACTCAACTTCTTGCACAAGATCCTTCAAAAGGGCCCCGCTTAACTCATAAAAGGTAGGACCTTTATATCCAGGACCTATAGCAGTTATAGCATCCTACATTGGTTGGTAATATTTTGAAATTGCAGCATTAAAATATATGTTAGCATCAAACCACACCTAGCAACACATAAATGGGCTTCACGTATTCTTTCTTTAGTTGCTAGTGCACTCCTAATTGAAGGTTGAGACCTCGGGCTTGCCCTTGGAGGAAAAAAATTCCGTACTTTCCTTTCCTTTGAACTTTCATTCAATTGAGAATCTTTACCTTTATCTTTACTTCCAGAGGTTTCTATATTAGGATTTGAAGAATGAGGAGTTTCTATTCTAACTTCTTCCTCCTCTTCCTCTATAGCATAATTGCCATGAGGACTTCCAATTTCACAATTTATAGTTGTCTTCCTCACTTGATTGCTTTTCCACTATGTGAGAAGTTGTCTTATTTTCCATTTGACTTCTTTAAGAGCATGTTTACAAGTAGCCACATTACCTTTAGCCCCAGCCAGGTGTTCTTTTAGTCAAGTAATTCCAACCCCCAGCTAAATGTTTCTAATAGTAAATACAAATTGTATTGTTCCTCTTCCCTGGAACTACTTGACTATGGGCCCAAGTAGGATTATCAAATTTAGATGTTGGTGTGGATCTCGATCCCATAGACTCGTCTATGACAACTAAACAAATTTATCACAAAAAAAATGTTTATCACATAACTAATGACACACAGCATTCAAAAAACCCCAACTCATGATCATAAGTTAGCCAAATTTCCAACAATTAGAGAGAAAGCAACAGAAAATCAGAGAATATAAAATCCAATTCCAAACTCCAAAGCCCTCACATTCGGATTTCTCATAGAGGCCAACTAAAAATAATCAAATTCAAAGTTTAAACAGAGAAAGCAATAAAATTGACCTTGCTTGAGAGCTTTTGATAGTTGAGAGTTAATAGAGAAAGCAATAAAACAAAGAGGGAATAGAAATACAACTAGTAACTACCTCGACGCACAGAAGAAGAAGAAGTCGCTGCCCTTCAACCGACGGTGCCACTGGTGTTGTTGTCACTATTGGTAGTTGTTGCCGTCATCGGCTTGTTCTGGCTGTCAAAGACAGCTGGACGGAGCAGAGAAGGGACGAAGATAGAGCTAGGGTTTCAGGAACTAAGAGACTGAGAGCTCAATCGTGATTTGGGTGCAGAGCTCGGACAATGAGAGTTAGAGTGTGAGAGTATAGTTTTTGTCTTTTTAAGTTGTTTTGGAATTAGTTGTTGAGTTTTTTTATTGTTAATTTCAGCTGTTTATTTAAGAATGAGAGGCCCAAGACTCAGGAGCCCAAAAAGATAAAAATTCACCTCAGCCTTGAAGTTGGAAGCAAGGCCAGTAAGCCTAAACCATTTTACCAAAAGTACCGGCCGGTAATTGTGTTTCGGCTAGGTACACCCGAGGCACACCGGTACTGTCCAAGATCTCGACGTTACAGAACTAACCCTTGACTTGTACCAATGTTTTGGTAAAACAAGACGTAATAGCCTGTACCCGCCTGTGCGGCACGAGATTTATAACTTTGATTGATATGCCCGAGACCAATGGTCTTCAAATTATCCCAAGTCAATCAATTTTGGCTACAGCTGATTGCAACATTGATGTAAGAAAGGGACATATAACTTTTGAGGTGGAAGGGCGCTATGCTGTGTTTTGTCCTATGAAGGAGAAAGTGGTTTGTCCTAATTCTTCTCTATTGGATGAGTTTCCCCCTTCGCCTGAGATTGACATGGAGGATGTCTTGAATTGTAAAGATCCTCCTGACTTTGACTAGATTTCTCATAAGGCCCCTGACCAAAGGTATGTTAAGGTGGAGTTTGCAGCTCCTATGCCGCTTAACATACCCAAGGTTCTAACAAGTATTTTGTGACTGACTATTGGAGGTTTGCCCAAGTTGTTCTCTCTTTGCCTCCTATGGAAGGATTTGATGCAGATTTTAGTTTAGGGGTTGAACAAGTTGATAGTAGCTCGTCTGATGGGCTACGAGTGCGCTTTGTTTTGTACGCTGATAATGCATTACGACATCAAGTTATGAAGATGAAGCACCTTCAACAAGAGGTTTTTAAATGGTACCTTCGATTAAAGAAGTTTGACTTTGTGGTCCATGATAAAGGCAATGTCCATACACTTACTAATTTGGAGCAAGCATAGAAGAGGGCTCAAGCTCTTGACCTTAAAAGAGCGCTTCTTAGGAGGCAACTCAAACACTTTTCCTTTTTTTTTCTTCATTCCTTAGCTTTATTTTTACTTTTTTTTTGTAGTTAATTAAAAAAAAAACTATGGAATAAAATTTTTAGTGCCACGGCCAGGATTCCTAGCATCGCAACCGTAGGGTGCCAACCCAAAAAATCGAAATAAAAAATAGAGTCAGCAGACGCCACGGTTAGACTGTGGTGAACTCCACGGTCCGTAGTGACCTGCTACGGCCCACGCCGTGGTGCCCCCTCATTTCCCTCACACTTCATCTTCTTCCACGAGCCTCTCTCTCTCTCTCTACCTTCATTTTCTCTCTCTAAACCCTCCATGACTAAAACCTTCATTCTTACCTCATTCCTTGTCAATTTTCACCCAAGATCATCCATTTTCACTTAATCTTTCCTCTTTCAACACAAATTTCATCTCTTTCTTCTTCATCTACTTCAAACTCATCTCACTTCACTCATACACCATACCCATCTTTTTCTCTCTCTTATTCTTCTTCTTTTACTTAATTTCTTTACTTTTCTTGTTCAAATTTTCTTATTTAGGTTTTAATTTTGGTTTTTGTTTCATTTTACAAAAACGACACCTACTAAGAGACAAAGGAGAATCAAGGAGGTTGGATCCTCAAGTTAAGTACCGACTCGACCTCGAAGGGCATCCCGAAGATCTATCAACGCACGAGCTCAAGGTAACATTCCTCAACCCCTTTGTTTAACCAATCCTGATCATGTTACTAGATATAATTATTTGAATGAACACATGGTTGTGGTAACTAAATATTATGATGAGGAATTGTTAGCTTGATTAGGAATGTTAGATGATATTCGGTGTGTATTTGCACGAGGTGGTATGGGATACTTTTTAGAAATAAAGGAGCATACATACCGAAACCTGACCCTAGAGTTCCTGAGTATAGTCCATGTCGAGGTCACTAGAGGGCCTCAATGTCAAGCAGGGTACATATCATTTCATTTGGAGGGATAATTATATGATTTGAACTTAGGTACCTTTAACGATATATTCAGTTTTTCACATAGTATGGATTTATCGAACAACCAAGTCCCCCGTGAATTCAATCCAAATGCATTTTGGGGTGAACTTTCGGAGAGTGTTAGATATGGCACTAGTTCATCGAAGTGCACACATATTAGGAACCCTTGCATTAGAGTAGCTCAGCATATCTTGGCTTATTGTTTCTTTGCTCGGGACGATAGTCTAAATGTCTCAAGATTATCTAGGTTGTACTTCTTCTCTTGTGTGCTTGATGGTGTCTAACTTGACCTCGGTTCGTTTTTGGGTAGGCAATCGTATATAGTGTTGTTATTAGCAGAAAAGGTAGGATAACAATAGGTGGTATTATGACCGCATTGCTAGATTTTTGGGTATTGAGCCAACCCTGAGCACAGAGTTTCCGGGGTCCGAGTAGCTTGATCAAGCTGCATTTGAAATTATGAACTTTTGTAAAGCTGAGGCTGGACATTTATGTTGGATTTACCCTGGGAACCAGCTTTTGCCTCTTTCCAATGTCGATCGAACTACCTTACTTTACTGGGCTAACCTTTATTGGGCACCTGGTGATGACGTGGTTGTTCAATCTGCACACCTTATTCTAGTCAAGTCACACTTAGTTCTTCCTCTCAACCACCCTCTCCTAACTATACCAACCTCCAAGACACCCTTTGATCCATTCAAGAGGAACAAGTTTCCCTTCAAGCATTTGTTGCTTCTGAGAACATCGCTCTTCGGGGCTTTGTCCAGGACCACCGCAATGAGCTTCATGGGATGCTTGCCACCCAGACTCAATATTTCCAGGAATATAGGGCACGTTCAGCTACCTGGCGGGATTAGCATGTCTCTTATGGCCAACCACGACATCTTCCTCCACCACCTCCTTTCGGATTGCTTTGTGCTACTCCCCTTCCCTTTTCCTATTATGTACCGACATTAAAGGCAATGTGTGATTCAAGCATGAGGGAGTTAGTCGTTGTATTTGGCGTCTGATGTCTAATTCAGTTTGGTGTGCGTGTCCCTTGTATATGTTGTTTGTGATAGTTTTTGGAGTTTTACTTTTAGGTTTTAGTTTTGTTTAGATGTATTTTGGTAGTGCATTTAGTTTTATTTTCATTCTAGGCTGCATTTTAGTTTTTTTCTTTTATTAATCCCTTTGCATTTTACTTTGCATTGTTATTAAGAGCATGCATAAACAAACCCAACAAAAATTTTAAAAAAAAAAGAGAAAGCAAAAATAAATCCTCCGATGATGATCTTTTTAGATTTGGTAGACTTCTTTGGTTCAGTTTGATCCTTTGATTTGCCCAAATTGTGTATAAAATGTTTGTGAAACGAGATCCATCTTTTGACCATACGTTGAGTGCGAGTTGATTACTACATGAGTCTTGACATGAATTTTGGCATGTGTTTACTAATGAGCGAGTTATGACATTTGATAGATGTCTGGTGAGGCTTTGAGCTTTTACAGATTATTTATCAATTTAGTCTCGTATTTCTTTCAAGTGTGACTCTTCCGTGACATTAATTCTCTAGAACTTGCTTTGATTCTCATTCAAGATCACATTTCGCATATGCATTTAGGCAATATGATTGAGGCATTTTTCTTTGATTTGTTAAACCCAATAGCCCAATAGCCACATTTGTTGTATACTATATCCCTTGCTAGCCCCTTTGAGCCTATATCCGTTTTCCTTGATTTGAACCACCTATTATATAACCTATGGCCAAATGATTATCTCACCCTTAAGCCAAGACTAGAGGAGCGTTTCAATCTTTTGTATCAAGTTTGCTAGGGCACTAGTAAGGTGGATTGTTCTCTTTTAGTGGGTTTTGGTTGTTTGGTGAGGGGATGTGAGGTCTTGATAAATCCCTTGTTTAATTGTACAAAGTTTAGAGAAGAGTAGGAGTTTCAAGTTCATTATGGATTTCCCTTGGCTAACTCATTTGAAAAAAAAAAAGGGAAACAAGAGGGGAAAAAACACAAAATGAAAAAGAGAAAAAAAAAAGAAAATAAAAAAGAGAAAACTGAAAAAAAGGAAGAAAGAGTTAGCCTGGTTGGAATTGTAAATTCTTATGATTTTCAACTCTTTCTCTTATCAAATGGGGATGTATTTTGTTGATAAATTATAATGGTCTATGAAGGACATGGTATGGTGCATTAGAATCATTCAGCTCTTAGTCTATGGTTTCAAACTTCTCATTTCCAAAACATTTGTTCCCCTCTTACCTTTACGCACGGCCCCATTACAACCTCATGAAAGTCCTCATGATTGTCTAGTGTGTTTGCATTTTAGTGATGACAAATTTGAGAGACTTGTCAAGCTTATGGTAGATTTGAGGCTAAGGAATGTGAATTATAGGAAACTTTATATATGTATACATTTTCAAACAAATGAGTGATGAGTGCCACATAACTATAGTGAGGCTCGATTGGCCTTTCTAGCCTCACTTGTTTCATATGTGAATGACTATGTTTGACGATTTGGCAGGATTGATTCAAGTTTTACATTGTGGTCTATCGAGTGGTTTTTGAAAATTTCATTCCCTAATCTGTTTGCTAATGATTTTTGCATCATTTTGGGCTACCTTTGGATCAGCTTTGCCGTTGGAATGTTACCTATATCTATCTTGAGGAGGTTGGGTATATTTTTGGTTTTAGCATTGCTTGAGGAGAAGCAATAGTTTAAGTGATTGGGACTACCGCAAGCACACGGATAGCCATAGTATAGATAAAGATATCGTTCCTTAGAGACTAATGTAACTTTCCAAGTCTTGCCTGTCAGAATGTGCTAAAAAACTTCTAATTCAATTGTTTTTGATTTAACAATTTCTAATTCACTATTCTAATTCAATCAAAGAGAAAATATGTCTAAGAATTCTCGTAGCTTAGGGTATTTGTTCAAAACAACAATCATGTGCTTTTCTCTAATCGGCTAATCTCGAGGAACTGCAATCTATTTAGAATTTTGATCTATTTTTTCGAAATCAATCAAATTTGCCTAAACTAAGCAAAAGTCATTCTTTCAAACTAATTGTAAAGCCTGTCGAGGGCTACAAATTTAACCACTACTTCGGTTATTAAATAATTTTTATAGCATAGGAAAGTAGGGATCGATCCACGAGGAAAGATTGTTGTAAATTGCTAGCTCAATCCTAAATGATTTTACTAATCCAATTTTATTAAACCTAGTCTTAATAATTCTAAAACAATTAAAATCTAATGAATAAAATCTAGGAAAAATACCCAATGATGTTCCTAAATATTTTGAATCATATTCTGGAAATAAATCAGTAAAAAGATTTCCTAATCAATCCAGAAAGAATAAAATCAGAATATTAACTGCAATATTGATAAAAATCAAAACAGCAAATAATAATCAGAAAAATAAATATTAAAAATAACAAACAGTATCCTAAACTAATATTCTGAAACCTTATAAGCTTATATCTTCAGAATAATTTCAGATTTAATTCTGTAAAATAAAATCAGTAAATTACAGCAGGTTTACTTAACAGAATATTAGATCTGAAATTTGAAATAAAATATTCTGTAAAAATAAAATTACGAAAATCATACAGAAAATTACCCTGATCCTAGGACACAAATTTCTGAACCTAAAAATGCTTAATAATCGTAAATCAAAATTAAGAATCGAAATTTTCAGAATTAATAAACAAAAAACCTGCACATATCAATTTTGAGAAATAAATCTGAAAAATTATCAAATAATTTCCAAAAATCACGAAACTGAATATGAGCAGACTTGGACACTTTATAAACCCTAGGAATTTATAAAAACCGAAAAATAACAAAAATAACTCTTTTTAGTCTAAATTCAAACAAACCGGTAATTAAATACGAAAACTCAATCTAAAATTATAACTACTCAAAAATCAAATTCTAAGCTATCTAAAAATACCTAGACACTCCTAAAAGACTGAACTAGGGGGGGGTTGATTGAAATTATATTCAAGCTAGTAAAAATAGAACAAGAATTAACAACCAAATCAAATTAATTTTAAGCAACAACTAATAATCGAAAGTTATCAAATTTATGAAGAATACTTAGTATAATCTCAATCCACCATGCAAATTAATATTTATCATTAACACACAAGTTAATTTTATTCATGAGTTAAACTGTAGAAGAGGTCCACCAGCGGTTCTTCCCCGTTTTTCCTTAGATTCTAGTTTACTTAGGTCCAGCCCTAATATAAACCCTACTAATTTGATAATCTTTACACCAGCGCAAAAATTTAATCAAATTAGAGCATTAAGAATTAGAAAAACATCATTTAACACTTTGTAACCAATTTACCAGCAAATCGATTTAACAAAGATCTAAAGCGATTACCTAATTAAAAGAGATGGGTTTGAGCCATCCATGATTAATTAGGGTGATACCTAGGCCTAAAAGATTATAACTTTTACGTATTACAATCTTCTAAACTATCAATCGAAATTGTATTTAATCAACTAGCATGCATTCTAATCGATTTAACACAAATTTCATAAACGATAAACACTAATTGCTAAAGAATCATGAATATAAATCAACTAGGCATTAAAGCACAAGACTTGTTTCAAAATAATTAATTTAGCATGGCTTCAAGAAGATTATACTAAGCATAAAAAATTTACTCACTCATGTAAGAATTAAAATTACAATAATAACTTAAATATTTCATGTCTAATCAATAAACTAAACACAAAAATAAATAAACAAAGTAAGAATAATACTAACAATAATAATCATAAAAAGAAAAAAATCCTACTTTGTGGCGTGGAGCTGTGCGTGGGGCTGAAGGAAGGACGTGAAGCTGCGTGTGTGAGGTCAGAGAAGGGGATGTGATGCGTGGGTGTGTTGGATGAAGGCTGCGATTGTGTTGTAGAATAGGGGGAGCTGATGATGTTGCTGTTGCGTGGGGTTGATGATAGGAGAAGATGAAGTGGAGATGGTGTGCCGTGGAGGGGGTAAAAGAAGAGGGAGATGGGATGATGTGAAAAAGAAGAAGAACAAGAGAGCTATGCGTGAGATGAAGGAGCTGCTGTGCGTGGGGCTGAATGATGATGAATGTTGAGGGTGTGGAGTTTTGCTGTATGCGTCGGGTATTGAGAGGAGGTGGGTTGGGGTTTTATGAATAATATGGGTTTAGGGTTTAGGGTTTCCTCCCCTTTTTCTTTAGTTTTCTTCTTCTTCAAGTCTCTTAACTTTTCCAAAAACTCTTGACTCCTAGCCCAAAATAATAATTATGAAGAAAATATTATTTTCATAATTATTATTGGACCGTCTTGTGGTCAAATAGAATAGTCGAGCTTTTGCATCCTTTCTCCTTCGCTTTATTAATTTAACACTGATCCTGAAAAAATATATAAAATAAATCAAATTAAACGAAATAAGATAAATAATATACTAAAAATAATTACAAACATGGTGCATGATTTTCGACTTAACACTAATTTTCCTTAATTTATGTTAAATATCTTCAACTACTCTCTAGTCCTCCTAACATGCAAATCTCTCTTTCGAGACGACTTCACGTTAGATTTAATCAAGCAATCCAACTACCAAATGTCACCTTTCAATTTTTCACTTGTTTGTTTCAAGTTAGCAAGCAAATTTTGGCAAAAATCCACTCACAACAATACAATTACTTGATAAACGAAACCAAACCAATAATTGAAATAAGCACAATTATATAAATTAAAACATGATCCAACTATACTTTCACAAACTACTAAATCCCTAGACAAAAGAAAACTACTAAGACATGATTAAGAAATAAACAAAACTAACCAACAATCCAGCAAAATTTGCGAGAAAGACTTGACAGAGATGGCTTTCAACCAAGGGCTTCAAACCGCCTCGAAAACCAAACGCATACACTCAGGGTTTCTCACCAAAACTAAAAAATCAAACTAGAAACAATAAAATTTGAGAAAGAAAGAAACTAGGCTAAAACTCTAATCTATGCTAACTATATGCTTTCAGTTGTGCAAGGATGCCTTCTACTGCTAGAGAACTGGGCCTTTTAGAGAAGGGCTCGCTTGATCTCAGCCACACAACCGAAGGAAGAAGAAGAGGCAGTAGTTACAGGCTCACCACGGCCTGTGGTAGGTACCACAATTCGACCATGGCCTGGGCTGGAACTGACTTTCTACTCTTTTCTTGCTCCACGGGCATAAAACACATGGGTGTCCGTGTGGGGAAGGTCAAAATACATCTATTTATTGTCAAATGCTCGATAAAAAGACTTAAAATCCTACAAAACATATAAAACAACTATACCCAAGCATAAATCGAGAATATGAGTATAAATATTAACTTAATGCACAATATTCTCCTAAAAATGTAGCAAAACGATTCTAAAATGATGTATACGTTAAGCACTTTTCAAACTCCCCCATGCTTAAATTGTTGCTTGTCCTCAAGCAATGCAAAAACCAAAAATTTACACAACCTCCTCAGGGGTAGATATAGATACATTCAAATGGCAAAGCTGATCCAAAGGTAGCCTAAAAAGATACAAAAATCATTAACAAACAGAATAGGGAATGAAATTTTGAAAAACCTTTTTGATAGACCATAATGTCAGATTCTAATCAATCTCCCCCAAATCGTCAAATACAATCATTCAATCATAAGAAACAAGTAAGGCTAGAAGGCCGGTCGAACCTCACTATAGTTATGTGGCTCTCATCACTCATGTGCGTATAATAATGAAGGTTCTCTCAATTTTCGTTCCTTGGACTCAAATATACCATAAGCTTGATAAGACCCTCAAATTCGCCATCACTAAAATGCAAACACACTAGACAATCATGAGGACTTTTCATAGGGATGTAATGGTGCTATGGGTAAAGGTAAGAGGGGAACAAATGTTTTGGAAATGAGGAGCTAGAAGCCATAGACTAAGAGCAAAACAATTCTAATGCATTGTACTACATCCTTCTTGAACCATTATAATTTATCAACAAACTAAATCCCAAATTGAAAAGAGAAAGAGCCGAAAATCACAAATATCTTATAATCCCACCAAGGCTAACACTTTCTTTCGATTATTTTTTTTTCATATTGCTTCTTTTTTTTTTCTTTTTTTCTTTTTTCATTTTTTCTTTTTACAATAAGGATAGCCTAGGGGAAAGCCATTACGAACTTTAAATTCCAACTCTTCTCTAAATTTTTTACAATAAAACAAGGGATTTATCAAAATCTCACATCCCTGCACCAAACAGCCAAAATTCACTAAAAGATAGCAATCCACCTTACTAATGCTCTGTTATACTTGATGCAAAAGAATGAAACACTCATCTAGTCTTGGCTTAAGGGTAAGACAAGTATTTGGCCATGGGCTATAATAGGAAGTTTAAATCAGGACAAATGAATATAGGCTCAAAGGGGCTAGCAAGAGATACAATACACAACAAAGGTGGCTATTTGGCCATGGGCTTCAACAAATCAAAGATAGAAAAATGCCTTAATCATATTGCCTAAATGCATATACGAAATATGATCTTGAATGAGAATCAAAGCAAGTTCTAAAGAAATGACGTCAAGGAAGAGTTGCACATGAAAGAAAATATGAGACTAAAATGATGAATAGACTCTAAAAGTTCAAAATCTCACAAGACATCTACTAAGGTCAAAACTAGCTCACTAGAAAACACATGCCAAAATCATGTAAAGACTCATGGGGTAAACCAACTGGCATTCAACATGTGGTCAAAAACATGGAGATCATTTCGAAAACTCATTCACAAATATTTTATACACAATTCTGGAATCAAAGGATCAAATTAAACCATAGAAGTCCACCAAATCTAGAAAGATCATAATCAGAGGATGTTTTCTCTTTTTTAACTTTTGTTTTGTGTCTTTCTTTTTTGGTTGTTTTTATGGATGCTCCTAATAACAATGCAAACTAAAAATGCAAAGAGGCTAAAAAAGGGGAAAATAGAAAAATAGACCAAAAACCAAAATGCAACCTAAAATAAAAAGAAAACTAAATGCGCTACCAAACAAAACTAAATATAAAATCAAAAACTACCACTAACCACATGTACATAGCACAATAACACTAAATCGAAAACAGGCATCAGACGCCAAATATAGTGACTAATTAACACCCCCATACTTCACCCATTGCCCTTAATGTGGCCGCAGAATAGAAAAAGGGAAGGGTCGTAGCACATATCATTCAGAAAAGAGATATGCTGATGTCGCCAAGTCTCTAGACATGCCCTATAGTCTTAAAAATATTGTGTCTAGGAAGCAAGCAACCCACGATGCTCATCGTGGCGCTCTTGGACAAAGTCCCAAAGAGCGGCGTTCTCAGAAGTATCAGATGCTCAGAGGGAAACTTGCTCCTCTTGAATGGGTCTAAGGGTGTCTTGGAGGTCAGAATAGTCAGAAGGGGTTGGTTGAGAGACTATAGTAGGTCCTACTTAACTAGAGTGAGGGGCTGGATGATAGGGTATGGGTCAAACAACCTCCTCATCACCAGGTACCCAATAAAGGTTAGCCCGGTGAAGTAGAATGGTTCAATCAACATTGGGAAGCAGCAAAAGCCGATCCCCAGGGTAAATCCAAAATAAACGGCCAGCCTCAACTTTACAAAAGTTCATAATCTCAAAAACAGCTTTATCAAGCCACTCAGACCCGGAAACATGATCCTCAAGATTGGGCTCAACACCCAAGAATCTAGCAATAGTAGTCACAATCCCACCTATGACTATCCTACCTTTGATGCTAATAGCAGCACTATGTAATTGTCTAACTAAAAATGAACCTGGGTCAAGCTGAACACCATCAAGCATGTAGGATAAAAAGCACAACTAGAAAGTCTCGGGACATTCAGACTATTGTCCCGAGCAAATAGAGAACAAGCTAAAATACATTGAGCTACTCTAATGCAAGGTTTTTTAATATGTGTGCACTTTGATGAACTGGTACTGTACCTAACACTAAACGCATTCGAGGTCGACTTCGCAAGGGACTTGGCGGTTCGATAAATTCATACTAAGTGGAAAACCAAAAATACTGTTGAAGGTACCTAAGTTTAGTTCACACAATTGTCCCTACAAATAAAACGATATATATCCGACTTGATAATGAGGTCCGCTAGTGACCTCGACATGGAGTATACTAAGGAAATCTTGGGTCAAGTCCTGGAATGTATGCTCTTTGATTTCTAAAAAGTCCTATACCACCTCTTGCAAACAATCATCTAATATCATCCAACATTCCCAATCGGGCTAACAATTCCTCATCATAATATCTAGCTGCCACAACCATACGTTTATTCAAACAATTCTACCTAGCAACATGATCGGGATGCATTAAACCAAGGGGGTGAGGAATGTTACCTCTAGCACGCGCAGTGGTGGATGTTCGAGATGTCCTTTGAGGTTGAGGTGGTGCATGACTTGAATGCCCAACCTCCTTGGTGCTCCTTTGTCTCTTGGTTGGTGCCATGGTTGCAAACTCTAACCAAAAACAAAACTAAAACCAAAATAAGAACTAAAACCTAGAAAATTGAAGACATTAAGTAAAAATATGAAGAATAAGAGAGAGAAAAGGATGGGTATGGTGGATGACTGAAGGTGAGATGAATTTGAGGAAGAAGAAGAAGAAGAAGAAGAAGAAGAAGAAGAAAAGAGATGAAATTTGTGGAGAAAAAGGGAAGATTGAGTGAAAGGAAATGATTTGGTGTGAAAATGATTGAAAATGGAGAAGAAATAAGGGAAGATTAGAGGCATTGGTCATGAAGGTTTAGAGAGCGAAAATAGAGGTAGAGATAGAGAGTCGAGGTTGAAGAAGAAGAAGTGAGGGAGAGGAAAGGGCTCCGTGGTCAAGAACCTCGACCGCGAGTCGTAGCAGTCCATCACAGATTGTAGAATGCACCAAGGCCAAACGTGGTGGCTGCTCACACAAAAAGTTTTCTGACGTTTGGCATCCCATGACCGTAGTGCTGGAGGTTTTGGTCGTGGTGCCAAACATTTTATTCATGGGGTTTTTTTTTCTCTTTTTCTGTCTTGTTTTTGTTTTTTTGTTTTTTTGTCACACAAACTACAAAAAAATAGTAAAAATCAAAACTAAAGAAAGAAAAAGGGAAAGAACTTGGGTTTCCTCCCAAGAAATGCTTTTTTAAGGTCAAGAGCTTGACCCTTGTTCTATACATGGTCTGGATCAAGAAGTGTACAGACATTGGTTTTGCCTCGGACCACAAAATCAAATTTCTTCAAGTGAAGGTACCATCTTAGAAGTTTTGGCTGCAGGTCCTTCGTCTTCATAACTTGTTCATAATGCATTATCTGCATACAAAAGAAATCGCTCTTGTGGCCCATCACATGGGCTACCATCAACTTGTTCAACCCCTACATCAAAATCTGCATCAAAACTTTTCATAGAGGGCATAGAGAGAACAGTTTATGCAAACCTGCAATAATCGCTCATGGAAGACTCATTAGGAATGGCGGCCTCAACCTCGAGCTTGTTAGGTGGCATAGGAGCAGCAAACTCCACCTTAACATACACTTAGTCGGGGTCCTCATAAGAAATCTAGTCAGAATCAGGAAGACCTTCACAATTCAAGACATCCTCCATATCAATCTCAACGGAAAGGGGTAATGCATCCAATATAGAAGAATGGGGAGAAACCACATCCTCCTTTCTATGACGAAACACATCAAAGTGCCCTTCTACATCAAAAGATATATGGCAGTCTCTTGCATCAATGTGGCAACCAGCTATCGCCAAAATGGGCCGACCTAGGATAATTTGTCCATTGTCGGTTTCAGGCATATCAACTATAATAAAGTCCTCCAACACCTAAATGTCTTCTATATTGACTGGCACATTATCCAATTTGCCTATTGGTTGCGTCACAGAACCATCAACTAACTGTAGTGAAAAAGGTGCGGCTAGTAATGGTCCTAGGTACAGCTTATGAAACAAAGAATAGGGCATTATCCTAACACTAGCACCTAGATTGCATAGGCTTCTCTCAATTTCCACCTTTCCCACAATGCAGGGGACAAAAAAACTACTTGGGTAAGGGAGCTTAGCTGGGAAAATGGCGGGGATCTCAACAGTGTCATTCTCTTAGAATGTCGTTGTCTTGCCATCATTATTTCTCTCCTTATTTCCATCCATGATTATTTCCCTACCCTATTTCATTAGTGTATCCTCAAGGTCAGTTAAGTCCTCTTCTTCTTCTTTCATGGTAACATAGTTACAATGCTCATGAGGATTAGGTTCGAGCTTGCTAGGAAGTCTATCTGGGGGGGTAGATAAGAAAGTAGCTTTTTGGGCAATTTAAGCTTCTAACATCCTATTATGAGTTGTAAGCACATCAAACTTTGAGGCTAATTGCTTAATAAACTCATCTTGTCTTTGTTGCGCCATAAGCATGCTTCCCATCATTACCGCTAAATTAGACTTTTAAGGCATCTGAGAAGGGAATGAAGGTCTTTGAAAACCAGCAGGTGGTCTAGCTTTCATAGGGGGCATATTTGATGGGTCTACATTAGACCTATAAGAAGAACTTGGATGATTCTTCCAACCCAGATTATAGGTATTAGAGTAAGGGTCATTGGTCGGTCTTAGGTTGAAATTTTGAGCATAATTAACTTCATCAGGGTCTTGGGAAAAAGGACTCCCAACTTGACGATTCAAAGTCACATGCTCAACAGAACCACAAATTTCACAAAGGGAAGGGGCACTAGAATTCACAGCATTAACATTCATTCGGTCCAGTCTTTGAATCATAGCATCTACTTTAGCATAAAGTAAAGTAAGTACATCAAATTCAAGCTTACCTCCAACCCGCTTAGGTTAGCCTTGTTTAGTGGACCATTGAAAGTGTTTAGTCCCATCTCCTCGATCAGATTATAGGCTTCATCCTTTGTCTTGCTCATTAAAGTTCCTCCTTCTCCTGTATCAATAGTGGACCTTATAGATGGGGTCACACCATTATAAAAGGCTTGGATAATCATCCAACGTTGAAGACCATGATGGGGGCACAAACGCAGCAGACCTTTGAAACGCTCCTAGGCTTCATAGAGCGTCTCATGATCTTTCTGCGTGAAGTTGGTGATCTGATTCCTTAGGCTTGCTGTTTTGCTTGGAGGGAAAAACTTGGTGACGAATGCTTTTGTCAACTTATCATAGGTGGTAATACATCTAGATGACAAGGAGTATAGCCAAGCCCTTGCCTTATCCCTCAATGAGAAAGGAAATAAGCGCAGGCGAATCGCATCATCAGAGACTCAATTGAGCTTCAATGTGTCGCGCACCTCTAAAAAGACTGAGAGGTATTGATTCAGATCTTCCAAAGGAGTTCCCCCGAACTGGGATTGTTGCACCATGGAAATGAGTGCCGATTTGAGCTCGAAATTATTGGCATCTACAGCAGGGTGAGTGATGCTTAAGGCGATCCCTTATACTCCAGGGGGGACGAAATCTCATAGAGTCCTTCTTTGGTCACCTCCTCCTCCTGCCATGTTTGAATTGAAGATGAGCATTTACATGATGAAACAAAGGAAAAAAGTGCGATGCAGGAAGTCAAATTTTAAACAAGGAAATTGATCATGAATTAACCTATAACTATACTCAATCTTTTGACTATGTCATCCCCTCCTATCTCTAGATCATCAAAAAATTACTTTCGAGTTTCTCAAATCATGGACAGAACTCAAAAACTTTTGTTGCTGCTTTTACCTATATATACCACCGCTGGCTTTGCGTTTTAACTTTATTATTCTATCTCATGTAAAAATTGAGGCCTTCATTATCAAGTCTGGCTACATAGAAATAGGAAGGTGTTCAACAGGAAGCAACCAGATGCAATAGCCTCTTGAAACAAGTGAAAGAACTAGTAAATCATAGAATGAATTTTCCAATGTCGTGTAGAAAGAAATGCACAAATTGGATGTAATTTGGTATAGAGGAATGGAGGTTTAGTGGAGTGGGAACCCTTTCTACAAGTTGGCCCCTTGACTAGATGCTTATAGACTTCGTATATTTGAAAGCTAAAGTAACGAGGCTTGATTTCTTACTAAAAAAATTCAAGGACAAGTTTTTTTTTTTGTTTTTTTCCCCGCCCAACAAGGGTAGAATAATAGCCCTGATGATGAAAAGAAGGAAGCCAAAATTAAGGAAGATTGAGAATAGTCTTATATTTAGAAATTCCTACATTTTTATAGTATTTTCATATTATTTTCGTGTAGAACATTATAGGATATTTTAGATAGTCAAAATAAAGATATTTAGGAGTATTTAGATAATATTGAGTTTTCTATTCTATGTAGTTTTTTTTCGATAGTCTCCTAATAGTATTCAAAATCTTTAGGCTATTATAAATAGACATTTTGCCTTGGGTTATGATTTCTTGTTATTCATTATTAAAGCTTTGGAGAAGGTGATCAAGAAGAGGGTAAGGGATCAAGGCATTAGAAAACCAGTTTGGTTGTAGGCCAAGCATATCAATCCTAGAAGCAATACATCTCACAAGAAGGCTTATGGAATTTTTTAGGTATGGGAAAAACGGATTTGCACACGATTTTCATAGATCTAGAAAGAGCTTATGATAGAGTGCCGAGATAGGTGTTATGGAAGTGTTTGGAGATGAAAGGTGTACAAATGACATATATTTGACTTATTAAAGATATATATAAGAGAGCGAGGGCTAGTGTAAGGACGTCAGGAGGGCATACAAATGATTTTCTTATTCTTATTGGTTTGTACTAGGGATCGTTCCTAAGCCCTTTTCTCTTTACAATTGTAGTTGATGAGCTTACTAAAGCAATTCAAAATGAGGTACCGTGGTATATGCTTATTGTCGATGATATTGTTCTAATTGATGCGACTATATAAGGAGTTAACAATAAGTTGGAGATTTGGGGGGAAGCCCTTGAGTCAAAGGGTTTTAGATTAAGCAAATCAAAGAGTGAGTACTTACAATGTAAATTTAACGAAAGGGAAGATGAGACAGTAACAGAATTCAATATCGAATATATTACAATACCAAAGGTAGAGAAATTTATATATTTGGGATCTATCATTCATTGTAAAGGGGTTATCGATGAAGATATTATTCTTCATATTAAGAATGGATGGCAAAGATGGAATGCATTTGGTGTGTTGTGTGATAGGAAGATACCTCTAAGACTAAGAGAAAAAGTTTATCGTATGGTGATTAGACCTACCTTGTTGTATGGCTTCGAATATTGGGCTATTAAGAAAACCCATATTCAAAGGATGATGGACATGGAAATGATGATGATTCGTTGGATAAATGGGAAAACGAAACTAGATAAGATGTCAAATGATTTGATACGAGAAAAGATAAGAGTGGCCCTTCTGAAGGATAGGATGAGGGAAGTTAGACTTAGATGGTTGGGGCACATCAAGAGGAGGGGGCCCAATGCACTTGGGAAGAAGAGTGAGATGATTGACATTATAGATTACAAGAGAGGTAGATGTAGACCAAAAAAGCGTTGGAATGAGGTAGTTATAACATATATCAGCTACTTACAACTTTTGAAAGACATGACTCAAGATAGAACCTTCTTAAGATTTCGGATCATTGAGACAGACCCTAGGTAGTGAGCATTTTACTCTCCCTTCCTCTCCTTTCATTTCCTTTAGACATGTAATACATTGTGTTGACGGAATAGGAAAATTAGTGTTACTCTTTGATTGTTTGTGTGTACTATGTACCATTTCTTATAAATGATCCGCTCATTCCCGTTATGTTGAGCCGGGTTTAGTCGTTCCCTCACTTACACCTTTTTTCCAAAAAAGAATACCCACACTGATTCCAATATATGCATGCCTATTGAGTTCTAGAAAACAACACCCATACCCTTCAGCTTTTAGAAAATAAGACACATACCTATACCCATGAAGTTTTCGATTTTTCAGGTTTTATTTGGGTACATAAGGTAAGAAGAAAATAGTAACCATATTCAACCATATTCATGTAAGACATGCTTTTAATTTACAAACCTTTGACTACTTCTGTACAAATACTCATCAATGATTGAATTTTTTTAATTTTAATCCAAAAACGTAGAAGCAATAATATCGCAAGTTATATAAGAATTATCATATCACAATAATCCAATATTTAGAGAATAAATAATATAAAAATATGGTATAACAAAATGGGTTTTAAATAATTGTTAAACAAGTGATAAATTTTACCCATGCCTTACCCATACCCATATCCGCATTTTTGGTACCCATTCCATGCCTATTGAAGACCCAATTATTAACACTGAAATGGGTTTTAATTGGGGCGGCTTTTTAGGGTTTTACATGGGTATTGGTTCTATTGGCATCCCTAGGTCTTTGTTTCTCATTACATTTTGCCACATTCTCCTAATGTGTTCTCCTATGTGTGCGTGTGTGCACATGTGTGTCCTAAAAAAACTCTCACTTAATCAAAGTTTCAACTTTTTTTTCTTTAGAAATCAACTTGTCAGCTAATGAGAACGCTTATAGGGGCAAGGATGTCTATATTTAGATCTCCTAAGACCCACTAAAGCATGACCTACACTAGACATTAATTGTTGTTGGTATTTTTCCCCTAAATCTTCCTTTGGCCATACTCCTCTCTAAATTATCTTATCTACTCCCTTTCACCCTATCTGATCTCTATCAGATTGGTACTATAGCTTTTCTATTCTCTATCAATTTGGTATCAAAGGGTAAATGTTTTGCTCCCTACTCTATTGCCATCACGCACGCCAGCTATACGTTTCAGTTAGTTGTTACAGTTTTCGGAGCCCAACAGTTTTGACATTTGACCCCCAAAAAAATCAAAGATGATAGAAAAGTTCATTCCATGACCCAATTATTTGTTGTTTGCAACTGTTGTTTATTGTTATCTTGTAGGTCCTTACTGCTCTATCTATTGGAGAAATTTACTCCTATGTTCCGTTTGTTGCTGGTGCTTTTATTTTGAAACTTCAGAACGTGCTGGTACACTAAGACTTGGTGCATTCTTTCAGAAGGGATTATGTGTTGCTTGTGCACAAAGTTTTTTGCTTGATTTATCATCATGGATTCTGAAGTATGATTATCTGTTGCCTGTTATATTGAATAACAAAGAAGCTTCTTCATGAAGTGTTCTCATTATATGGGCATATGAAAGAGATCTTAACATACAAGCGGTAAGTTGATTATCATGCATGCATTGAATTTCACTCATAGAGACATACAAGAATGCCAAGAAGAGCTTTTTATGGACTTCAAGGTACATATATGATAACTGCTGCGAGTTGGAATTATGACCTTATGGCATGCATACTCCAGAAATCATGTTAGTTATCTAGCCTATGAATCGAATTTAGCTACTACATCTTTGAAATTTAAGAAAAATCTGTCAGGTTATAACTACATATGACCTTGGTCGAAGGACTCATAGTGCTGCTAACATACTTTCACAAGTTGAGAGAAATGAGAAAAAGGAGCAAGCTGTAGTGAAATGTAATTTTGATGTGTAGCACTATGAACTGGGTTCTGAGATTGGAAAAGAGTCATTCAACACTGAGTATCAGTGGCAAGGGATCGAAGACTAAAGGAATTTTATTGGAGAATTGAAGAATTAAAGAATGAAACTAGGGGGCAATGTAACGCCCCAAGTCTTAATCACGACAATAGTCTTAATTAACTGATCATTAGTGGTCAAGAAAGTGAAAGTGTGAGGGTTAGGATGTTATTGTCATCCTAGAACGGATAAGGTTTAATTGGTTAACTAACACTATGGGCCTGTTCTTTTCGTGGCTAAATTTTAAAATACCAATCTCAACCCACTTCAACTCATTTCAACCCACTTCAACCTACTTCAACCCACTTCCATTATTTTAATCAAGTTTACTTTATCACATAAAAAAAATTTAACCCACTTTAATTAACCTACTTTAATCCGCCTCAACCTACTTCAATCCACTTCACCCTTTTACCCACGAAAAGAATAGACCCTATATCATAACATCTCCTATTTTAGATTGAAATCACGCGATATAGAATTTGTACATTAACATTCCAACAATCGACGGACAAACATATGCTTAAGAACCTTTTATGAAATGTAACCATGAGCTCTTCTAGACTCCATTGATTGTCCTCTTGCTTAAATCGTGGCACCATATGTATGAATTACTTAAGTGCTCAACCTAAAACATAAAAAAAAAACACACAAAATATGCAAAATGTGAGCCAAAGCCTAATACGTTTGTCCCTATAATGTAAAAAATATATAAATTTATTTTGCAATGATCGCGCACATTTCAATACATTTCAGTTCGAAAACAAAACAGGGAGAGAATTTAAGTAAAACTGTTTTTTCACTTATTATCTAGAATTGGAACCCCTGTTGACATCAAAGGCGATTATTGAGTTAGTAGCACACCTCCTGGACCCCGGAAGCCTAAGCTAAAGCAGCTTATTTAAGAAACAAAACATTGTTCCAAATTTATTCATTGCTTGAACATTGCATAAAAAATTGTCTTTGGAGAAACATGTGAATTTTCGAAGAGTACAAACGATAAACGCACCTGGATTTAGAATCTTTCCCATTCTCTTGTAAATCATTCATTCAAGGCACAACGACAACGAAAGAGGTCTCAGTTCTATTCAAAATTAATCATATATATATATATATATATATATTTAAATATATATATATATATATATATATATATATATATATATATATAGATAGATAGATAGATAGATAGATACACTACAACAAAAACATAAATTGTACACAATTTATTGTTGACACATTGCTAATCTGGAACAAATTTTCCATTCACTTTCGGAGTAGATGAATGTTGACACCTTCGCATGACACAAATAATAAAAAAAAAACTAAAAGAAAATTGCACAAAAGATGGAGGAGGCGGAACGCTTTTTGGGGGAAATTTCACATTCCCGCTAACCAAAAAAAAAAGCTGGGTAATTGGGCTCAATAAAAAATAGGCCACATTAATTGAAGAGAAGAGAATTAAATATTTAAAGAAATAAATGAAGGAACTAGAGCCTTTCCAATTCCAGAGTCTTCATCAGGACGCCTCAAACTGCATCTCTCCTTTCTCTCTCCTCTCTTTCTCCTCTCACTGCCCACCAGTGCTCTATCACGCGTTAATGGCATCAATGGAGTAAGATCTTCTCAACCTCTCAACCTTCATATTTCTTGGCAATATTCTCATCCTCTGGACCTTCGCATTTCGTGGGTGTTTTGGGTCGCTCGATTCTGTCGTTC
>JACYFF010019584.1:35389158-35413864 GCA_017589665.1 Selenicereus undatus
ACATACATACATACATACATACATACATACATACATACATACATACATACATACATATATATATATAATTAATTAATTAAAAGGGAATTTTGTTATGGAAAATCTAATGGGCTTGGTTATAAATTTATTAAGAAAGTTAGTAACTTACAAATACAAGTATACAACCCATCCCTGACCCTATATCAGATGCGTCTTGTAATTATACAAAGGATTATGTCTCTTCAAGTCAAGTTTCAAGTTTCTCAATTGAGGTCATGTGATGACAAAATTAGTTTGTCATATTTGGAGTTGGTAAACAGAAACAAGTTGGTTCAAGTCGACATTTTCAATAATCGAATCAATATTCTTTGGTAGCCCGTTAAGTGATCATACATCAAAACTCAAAGATTTGTCTTGTGAGATTAACAACTTGATCTACATGTACCTAATGAATCAAAACTCAAAAGCAATGGCAATATATGAGAATGTGTCAATTAGCATTACATTTATATGATTGTGAATGTTCTTTATCGAAACTCAAGACTTAGAATTTAATTGTCCAAAATTCAAATGAGCCACATTATTATGAGATCATAAGCAAACATACATTCTTGAATATGATTATGTAGAATCAAACATGTTATGAAGATAATTTAGAATTGTAGATTAGTGTGATATTTTTGTCAGTAGTCACATAATGATATTAAAATCATAGTGTGCATTGTATTAAACAATTGCCATACTCAATACTCACTTGCATACATTGCGCTTTAACTTGCATTACATTTATTCAAGTTGTATTGTTCAAGTTGTAAATAGGGTGGGATTAGAGAGTTGAAGGGTCAACTCTACTAATGACTTATTGAAGGGAAAATTTGTAGCTTAGAACTTAGAGTATGTGTACTCTAAAGCTGTGTAATCCCTCCTAATAAAATTGGGTTAATCCCAGAGTTAGGGAACTCAAGGCGGAGACTAAGCCTGGTTGAGGCTAACCTCGTTAAAAATTACTCGTGTCTTGTGCAAACTTACTTTTCGTATTTCTATTTTAATTGTTTGTAACTTTGATCATCACCATATTCACACTCTCCTCTAAGGTGATTTAACTAGCCAAAATCGAGCCAGCATTGTGCTTATCTTTTCTTAATTCCTATATATTTTGACCAAATATTTTTTTCTTATATTTTTACTACATATCTATCAAATTAAAATTTAAAATTATTAACTATTTATTTTTTCCTCTTAAGTTCTTACTTGATTTCGTTTGTAAAAATTCCCTCTTAAGTTATTTTTGTTTTCCTACCTAAACTCAACCAATTGAGTTTGAAATTTAGAATCCCCCCCAAAGTCTAAAGCCAAAAATAGAAATTGACTGCTGATAATTTAAGAATTTTATTATTTTAAGAAGCAAAACCTCAGTGAAATGTAAAACTGAAAACCCTTCACAACAGATTGGATATTTGAGACCGTGATAGTTGCTTTGCTTAAGTTCCTCATCTCTCGCTGCCTAAAGCCCTAACCATCCCTCGGTCAGTCTCCTACTCGTCGGTCGCTACCTAACCCTCCCTCAGTCTCCTATTCGTCGGCCGCCGCCTAATTGAAATCCATCAACAATATTACATTTTACCTTCTGGTTAAAGACTTTAATGACATTATGTACTATGGTTAATAGTTAGATTATAAGTTGATTGTTTATTAAAACTTGCGCTAAATTGCTATGGGAGCTTTCCTTTTTGGACTTGGCAATAAAATTTAGGGAATTAGAAATAGTTTTGGGTTGATAGGTTATGAGTATACTTCGGTTTGGGTTATATTCGTATCAGATATACTCGGGTCTGGGTTTTACTTGGGTAAAATTTAGTCAGGTAAGAATCATATCAGTTTTAAATCAAGTACGGGTCGGTTCAGGTTCAGGTTGTCCATGTTCAATTCACTTCGGGTCGGATCACTATGGATCGGGTTTGAATTGGGTTGCGTCATTTCGAGTGTTGGTCATTTCAGTTCATGCTAAAATTCGGGTTTCGTTTGGTTATGGATCGGGTTACTTCGGATGTTAGGATCCAGATTTGTTCATTCCATTTCAGGTGTCAGTTCAAGTATGGATCCGGGTCGTTCGACTCAAGTTTTGGGTCTCGGGTCAATTTTGTCAGGTCTAACTTAAAGATCAAAGCGTCTCCCTGCATGTTTACATACACAATGCAATGTTTTGAACATCCAAGTAGTACTAGCATAACTATTGATAAATTAAGGGATTTTCATTGTCAATAACCTCACGGTTGTGGTTTGGATGAAAGAAATCTGATATTTGAATTTGTTCCCAACAAGTTGACCTTTTGAAGTATGTAACTAAATAAACAATTTCAAGTCAATAACACTTTGACTTGCAAATTTGGTTGCATGGTATTTCAATTATCAAATGTCAATAATAGTGCTAAAAAAAATTAAAAATAACAATTCACATGTAATAAGTTAATTACCACATCTAAAATCAGTTAAGAAAAGTATTTACAGCGAAAGTTTATTGAGAATAAATAGGCTAAAAATTCATGTTCCTAGGTACCATTTTTAAGGTTGGTTAATTCCAAACAAATACTGCCAATGTTTGATTAGTCATGTCCAATTTCGGTTTTACGAAGTGTCATATGACAGGCTGAAACATCCACTATGAATCAGTTAAGGGCAATTTGAGATCCATATTATTAGGTACTAGTACGGGCTTGTCTAAAGCGGTTCAAATCTCTTGCTTAATGTTTGCTGGTTAAGATCAAACTCTGGATTTCGTTGGTACACGTCCCATTACGACCTCATTACTGAACAGTAAGGGGAATAGACTCAATTTTTCTAGCTTCAACAACTTGGCTCGAATGAGTAAGCAGTTAAATGAACCAAGATCTAATGGAACTCAAACTTTTTTACAGAGCTGGACTTCAATTGAGTTGAGTTCAAAAGTCGAAACTTTCACACACAATTCAAAGCAAAAAGAATGAAGTATAAATATCATGGATATTAAATTTAACCCTCCACCCCCAAAAAAAAAATAAAAAATTGAATCCTATTTATGGGGCATGGTCAAAGACAAAAATAAGCCCAGTCAAGTCAAGCTTAGTCAGCTGTACCAATTACCAAGCTCTAAGGACGGGATTATTTCAAGATGTCCGGTGAAGGATCAATCTTTCCTTTCACTGCTATGTATATGCTAGGATAACAGAATCTGTTAATGTTTCTCAACACGCCTTGGAGAAAGAACTGAAAAAAAAAATCAGGCAAAACCAGTGCGGTTCCTTCCAATTAGCATTCACCACATCAAAACTGCTGAGCAGTGTGCAACCCCAACCCAGCCATGCAGCCAATTCCGACTGCCAACAAGAAGGATGGTAAATAGGTCCGTGATATCAGATGTTGCAAAGCTGACCTTACATGAAAATAAATTATAGCAATCTGTCTGACATAGGAAACGAACAACACCAACGTTAGAACATTAGCTATTCATTGCTTTCAAAATGTAATTTACAAGGCCTGAGGCTGTTAGTTATTGTATCATATATCATATAGCTACATATAAACTTGAATGTGTTGCTAGTGGAGTAACGTGCTGGATTTTGATGAACCAACATATCCAGTAGATTGAAAGGATATTAACATAAGTAATGCAATAAAGAGATAATAACAACTCATCTAGTTTGTATCATAACACTTCTTTTATTTATACTTCCCCTCCGACAAGATGACTTTAAGAATATCGAAACCAATGCTAACCCATGTTCGAACCGCGAAGTATGGAATTTAAGACAGTGGCTCTTCTATAACTAAACAAACAGGACACTCAATACGCTACTAGAAAAGAGCAACATTTCAAACAATAGTTCATTGGATTATGCATGAATTCCCAGCCAACCAGCACTCAATCACCTCTACACTTGAACTGTGAGAGGCTCCAGTGAACACTAAATTCAAGGAGCATTGACTATTTGTTACTGAACAGAAAACACAGCAGACAGTTTAGTGAGACATAACAGCTTGGTTCACTGAATTGGCAGCTGAAACAACAGCTCGGTTCCAAAGCCTTCAAAGCTTCTTGGGAAGTGGAGCTATCCTTCCCGTGAGCCCATCCCATAGAAAATGAATCACACAAATGTATACATACGGCTACATGTAAGACACAATCAAGTAAAAGTGATCCTACCTCTTTATAACTCGATGCTTTCTTATCAAAATGAATGCTCTACTGGACTACAACTTTGCATGACATGTGACAGTCATCTGCAGATCTGCCCTAGTTTCTACTAAGCCGGTGATAATAACAAACTTGAAAGCCTTCACTGCCCATATCATGAACAGTTCATAACTTGTGGTTTAATATCCTAACTTCTTGATGTATTGCAGTTTCAGTGACATAACTATTATTGAAATAACTTTCAGAAACTTGGGATGTCCTAATTGTCAAAGACATTCTCCAGCTTTCTTAAGATGGAACAAAGTAAATGAGGGGATTTCTTTCTCCTTAAAAAAAAAAGTGCTTGCTTTCCTCCCATGTTTCTGGTTCGATGCCAGCTCAATGTACATGACACATGCTCCACCTTCCTCCATCTCTTTCTTTCACTTGACCTCTTGCCAGCCCCATGATCCCTGACCTCTCCTCTGTTTCATCCCGCTTCCAGCATTCATCGTTGCTGGCCCACCTCACCTGTCCTCGTCCTTTCCTTGTTTCCCCTTTCTTGCTTCAATCCCTTCCCCTATTCTCCATCCGCTCTCTTTTTTCTTTTTTTCTTTTTTTCACTTCTCTTGTTTGTAATGATTAAATAGGATAAAATTGCTAGTTTTCTAGCCATAAGGAGCTAATCCTTACAAGGGAATCTTAAAGTGTGGATCAAGATTTGATTATAGCAAAGAACATAGGGATTTAAAGCAAAACACACACTGCTGACAGAAATATTGAGAATATGGTTGTTAGTTAAACGCAAAAATTCTATCTGCTATCCTGCTCCTGTTTCTCTCCCTCTCTCTCTAGCTGCCCTAGCACTCAGAAAGCACAGAATGGTCGTCTGGAACAGCCCAAGTCGACCAGCAGCCCAAACCGCTCGCCGGCGACACCGAGTCGGCCTGGACATCGGAGCCGGTTCCGCAGCAGCAGGCTTGGTAGGTTTCGGGCACCTCATCGACCTCATTTTCGGGGCTCTGATTCCTTCCTCTCGCCATCGATCCTTGCCATCGAGGTACGTTCTTTTGGTCCCCTGGGTTGTCAATTTGCAGTTGTAATACACAGAGAGGTGATTTTTGGCTGTCGAAGAGGGTGCCTAGGGTCTGTCTTCAATTTCTCCTGATCTTCGTTTCTTTAATCTGTTTCCCCTGTGCCTGTTGATTCGAGACTGTGGTAGTTTTTAGTGGTAGTTTAGGGTGTGGTGTGATTGCGATTATTGCACTAGATTGGTTCGGAGTGGGCAAAATTCGCTGAAGTGATCTCTGGGTAACCCTCGGCTGGGCATCCCTGGCAAAATTTATCATCTGTTCTAAAGGTCAGTGAGTTGGTATCTCTGTTTCTTCTTTTCATTTCGTGTATACTAGTAGAATTTGAGTCTGTTTTTTCCTCTCGATTCTGGACCTTTGAAGTTTCTCGTAGCTTAATTTTGTTGTTCTGTTAAGACCTAGAACTAAAATCAAGTTATATCACGCAGCTCTCTTATTTTTTTACAAGCTCCGTCTCTCTATTCTTCGTTGCCCGTTAGTCCCCCTCCCCCTCCTCTGTATTTCAGGTCCGTTTTTCCCCTTTTTTTGTTTTGTTTCTGGTCGACTTTAGGGCTTTGTGTTTCGTTGATTTCCTTTTGTGTCTCTGAGTTTCTGGGTTTTATATCTTCGTATCAGCCTGATTGGCTTTCGCAGTTAGGGTTTCGTACTGTACTTGTGTGAGCTCTTGGAGGCATTCTTGGCTGTGGACTTCTGTATCAGTTTTAGAGTATTGGCCCTTGTGATTTGTTGTCTCTTGTCGTTTTCCTTTTGGGTCCTCTGGGTTTGTGGACTTTGAATCTCCAAATTCGCCTCTACTGTTGGGTTTGTGGGTTTCTTGATTTCATATCTCTAGTGTTGGCTCATTTTTTTGTGATTTGTTGATTGTATTAGTTTGGCGTTTTAAGTGTGGCCTTTTGTTAATTCAAGTGTTACTATTAGTTCTATAGTATTTTCGTTTTCGGCCAGTGGCAGCATTAGACTTTGGTCACTTTTATCTTGTATCTAAGTTTTTTTTCCTAGTAGGATTGGTGTTTTTATTGCTTTTCGGGTGGTTGGAGGGTAGCTGGTCTGCTGTTGCGAGTGGCTTTTAGTTGGTAGCTCTTTAGGGTGTCCGTTGGCCTCGTAGACGCCGACGTCTGTGGCGGGCCATGTAGCTGTCTCAGCCTGTCCTCCGGGGTTCTGGGGTTAGGAGGGGGTTAGGGTTGCGGAAGGTTCGCCTAGCATCCTGGAACATTGGGACCCTCTCGGGTAAGTCGATAAAAATAGTTAAGTCTCTGCATAGACGTAAGGTTAGTATAGCGTGTGTCCAGGAGACGAAGTGGGTGGGGGCTAAAGCTAGAGAGATTGATGGGTTCAAACTCTGGTACTCGGGGTCAGCCAAGGCGAAGAATGGAGTTGGCATCCTAGTTGTGAAGGATTTGGCGGATCAGGTGGTAGAGGTGAGGCGTAAGAGCGACCGAATTATGGCCATTAAGATTCTGGTGGGCTCAGTGTTCGTGAACGTGGTGAGCGCGTATGCGCCCCAGGTAGGCCTGCCGGAAGAAACTAAGAAGCTCTTCTGGGAGGACCTAGATGAGGTCACCCAGGAGGTGCCTCAGACCGAGAAACTGTTTATAGGAGGAGACTTTAACGGCCATATCGGCGCGGAGGCAGCAGGATACGTTGGGGTCCACGGGGGCCTCGGTTTCGGAGAGAGGAATGCGGGAGGGGTCTCTGTGCTGGACTTTGCGGAGGCTTTTGATTTGGTGGTGGTCAACTCATGCTTCAAGAAGAAGGAGGAACACCTGGTGACCTTTAAGAGCACTTTTTGCAAGACTCAGATTGACTACTTCCTAACGAGGAAGGAGACTCGGAGAGCGTGTAAGGACTGCAAAGTGACTCCCAGCGAGTTGCTGGGAACTCAACACAGGTTGCTGGTTCTAGATGCAGAGTTCAAGTATCCAAAGAGGTTGAAGAGGAGAAAAGAAGAACCCAAAATTAAGTGGTGGACCCTCACAAAGGAGAAGGCAGGGTTAATAGCAGAGAGTTTAGCTGAGGAGAGTGTTTGGAGGAGGGCAGAAGACGCCGATTCGATGTGGGACGCGGTGGCGGATTGCATCCGAAGATCGGCTAAGGAAATTTTAGGTCTTTCCAGGGGAGGCGGCACCAGGATGGAGGGCGCCTGGTGGTGGAACGAAGAGGTAAAGGAGAAAGTCAAGGTGAGAAAAGACGCCTACGCGGAGTTCATCAGCAGCGGGTCGGAGGATGAGAGGGCACATAAGGAGATCGGATACAAGGTGGCCAAGAAGGCAGCTAGAAGGGCGGTGGCAGTAGCAAAAAGTCAGGCGTTTGATAGACTGTACTATAAATTGGGGACGAAAGAAGGGGAGAAGGAGGTTTTTAAACTGGCTAGGGTGAGGGAGAGAAAGACTAGGGATTTGGGAGTGGTAAGGTGTATCAAGGACGAAGAAGGCAAGGTGTTGACTGAAGATGCTGATATTAAGGAGAGATGGCAGAGGTTCTTTGATAAACTCCTCAATGGGGAAGGGGGGGAAGTCGACTGTAGTAGGAGCGGAGAATGTAGTGATCAACGTGCGTGTGCCATGATAACGAAGGATGAGATTAGGGAGGCCTTGAAGAAGATGGCGAAGGGCAAGGCCGTGGGGCCGGACCAGATACCAGTGGAGGTTTGGAAGTTTATAAGGGAAGTGGCACTAGAGTGGCTCACGGAGCTTTTCAATGTTATTTTCAGGACCGCCAGGATGCCCAGAGAGTGGAGAGCCAGCACAGTCATCCCGCTGTACAAAAACAAAGGGGATATCCAAGATTGTAATAACTTTAGAGGTATCAAGCTGCTCAGCCACACTATGAAGCTGTGGGAGAGGGTGATTGAGAGAAGGCTACGAGAAGAAGTAGAGATTTCAGAAAACCAATTTGGTTTCATGCCAGGCAGGACAACCATTGAGGCAATTTACCTCCTCAGGGGGCTCATGGGCCTGTTCAGGGATAGAAAGGTGGATCTCCATATGGTGTTTATTGACCTGGAGAAGGCGTATGATAGAGTGCCAAGGGAGGTATTGTGGAGTTGTTTGGAAAAGAAAAGGGTGTCGACCGCGTACATTCGGGTTATCAAGGATATGTACGAGGGAGGGCGGTCGAGGGTCAGGACTCCGGGAGGAGTCTCCAATGACTTTGCTGTTAGTATGGGCCTACATCAGGGCTCCGCTTTAAGCCCATTCCTTTTCTCATTAGTTTTGGACGAACTCACTAGAGGAATCCAGGACGATGTGCCTTGGTGCATGCTATATGCAGATGACATCGTCCTTATCGATGTGACCAGGCAGGGGGTGAATGATAGGCTGGAGAGGTGGAGGCATACTCTTGAGGTTAGGGGTTTTCGGCTGAGTAGATCGAAGACGGAATACCTTCACTGCTGTTTCAGCGGAAGGTTAGAAGAGGGGGGAGAAATCGTTCTGGATGGGAGGGTAATACCGAAGGTCGCCAAATTCAAGTACTTGGGCTCGATCATCCATCAGAATGGGGACATTGACAAGGATATTAGCCAGCGGATTAGAGTGGGCTGGCAAAAGTGGAAGTCAGCGTCAGGGGTGCTGTGTGACAAAAGAGTGCCCATGGGTTTGAAAGGCAAAGTCTATCGGATGGTAGTTAGACCGGCTGTTCTCTATGGATCGGAGTGTTGGCCCCTAAAAGAGGCGCAGGTTCAACGGTTGATGGTAGCGGAGATGAGAATGGTCAGGTGGATGTATGGTTTTACGAGATTGGATAGGATCTCGAATGGAGTAATTAGGGGACTAGCTGGAGTGGCCCCCATAGAGGAGAAGATGAGGGAATCGAGGCTCAGATGGTTCGGACACGTGAAGAGGAGAAGCGTGGCAGCCCCGGTGCGAAGGTGCGAGAGTATCAAACCCCCCGGCGGTAAGAGAGGGAGGGGTAGGCCGAAGAAGAACCTAGAAGAGGTGGTTAGAGAGGACATGAGAGTTGTCGGTCTCACGGAGGACTTGGCTCAGGATAGGAGTTTGTGGCGGGGCAGGATTAAGGTCCCAGATTGTAGGGGACCGGCTCCATAGGGAGCAGTAGCGTAGGTGGCGTGGGGTAAGTTGGGGTGGGTAGGGTTTTTGTTTTGCTTATCTGCAGGTTGGTGCTGTCTCGGGAGGTCACGGTACCAAGCGCCCCTGGTTCGTTGAGGTACGTCTCCGCTCTCTATCTCTAGCTTTTTTCGTACGTCGGTCGTTGATTTTGCAATCGTTTTTCTCTTCAAACCTTTTCTCAAGACTGTTTTTGTGGGTCTTATGGAATCAACCTCTCTATGGGTAGAAATACCGGTAGAGGTAAGGTTGCCTACAGCTGGATCTCCCCAGACCCCGCGAAAGCGGGACCCGCATTGGGAGTTTGTTGTTGTTGTTGTTGTATGGTTGTTAGTTAAACAGCTGGTAGCAGTGGTCCACCTGGCGGCAGCTATAGGGAGAAGATGATAGGCAAAATGGGGAGGATCGGGGGATGGAAAAAAAAGAACACAAAGGCGACCCACATTACAGGATAAATGTTTTGAAAGGAGGCACCCCACATTACAAGAAGCATGAACATTGATAAAAAGATATGGACACACCAACATACGCCCACAGGACTTCTCAAGAACTTATGATATGACACGTACAAAGTATTGACAACAAGATATTTATTTAAATGCATGGGTGTTTATAATTCGCTTTATGTTTTTAGCCTTCGAGAGAGTTGTGGTTGGACGGGAACAGTACCAAACTGCTCATAAACCATGCACTCCACAACTAACAATAACAAAACTCAGTTTCTTTGCGTAATTTGTATGTTTGGCATGCATCTTAGATCGAAGGAGTGTCCTAGCGTATTGGTGTCCAACATGTGTCGGACCAGCATAAGTGCACAAAGTTCTGGAGAATGTGCACGCTTCTTGTTGGAAATGAACCTCCTTCCAAGTAATGATGGCAATCCCACTTCTACTAGGTGGATGTTTAATCCATCGAGTCCAAAATACGTGGATCAAATATGAAGATAAAGTAGGTCAAACATGGATGACAAGCTTTCTACATTCCAAGAGTGGATATCCATACCTGTTTTTTAAAATTTTCTTTTGTTTTGTAATTTTTAAAATCGGAAGCCGCATATGTACTATTCATACCAGTCCTATCCCTGTATTTCTTATATTCTTTTTTTAAAAGGAAAAATTAATATAACATTAATATCAAATGATCGAATGCACAAGTAGCATCCTACAAAAAATTACTTCTGAAATACAAACTATCCACAACATCAACCACATCAAAAAAGGAAGAGCTAAACTTCTGGTTATCCCAAAATTGAAGAGTCTTGATAAAATTGTGTTTCATGCTTAAAGAGCAATTTCGCCACCCTCAAACACCCTTTGGCTTCTTTCTCTCCAAATACTCCAAAAAATTACATGAGTTATAACCATGAAATTTTTGAACCTTTTAAAGTGTCTAGAACCTTCTGAAGTATTTTAGAACCTTCTAGGTTGAACTAAAATATTTTATACTACTCTCAAGAATATTCCATACTATTCTACATGTGTGTAGTGTTCAAGATATTTATATAGAATATTCCGGATGTATGATAATAGTAATATGATCGAATAGATCTACATCATCCATTGATAAAGTGGATGTGTATATATACCTCCAATGGGGCTCATTTGTATATCAAGCTATATCAAGCATTCCTAGTGCAACGCAAACCATTCTCTCAAACTCTCTCTGCCTTGAGACTGTGTGTGGCTACTTAACTTCTCAAGTCTAAGTTAGGCAACCATCAAGGCTTACTAGCAAACTAAAGAAGGGTTCCGAGTGAGTTTGCTAGCACCGCACGGACTTGAGTTTGAATGAATTATCAACCCGTGACGGTTAGTATAAGAGCTTACTTGTTTAGGAGGCCATGGCTTTAAATGTGACAGATGCCGGCAACTCTCAACAAGGTGGCAAAAAGAGTAAGGACAAAAACAAGGATGTGATGATCCCTGTTAAAGATAGGCTAGAGGACTTCAACACCACTATGTCGGCCCTAACGGATAGAGTAAATGACATAGACAAACGTATCGAAGAGCTCAAGTCCACAGGGGACATGGATGAGTTAGTCCCCTAGCAAGATGCAAGCGGCTAAGAGCTCCTTGGTGACTTATTTTAAGAGGGAGATCCAAGCACTTTGAGCATTGGAGGCCGTCGAGGAGGGCAAATTCCAAGCTTGCAAAGCCAAGATCAAGGCTTGCAGGATTGAGGTTAAGGCATGCAAGGCAAGGGTCGAGACTTTGGAGGCCCAGATCAAGGTGTGCATAGTTGCAGTGGCCAATGGTAGGTCCGTCCAAGTATTCACTACTCCAAAGGAGAATGCATGAAAACCTCCTGCCTTCCATGGGGTTAGGAGTACAAGGGTGATAGACAACTTCCTTTGGAGACTCGAAGTGTACTTCGGAGAAACGGGTATCGAGGATGATGCTCCAAAGGTAAACAATGCCGCCTTTCTCCTTAAGCATGTTGCACTTCTTTGGTGGCATCTCAGGTGTGGCGACATCCGGAGAGGATCCGATTCCATCAACACATGGGATGGGTTCAAGAGGGAACTCAAAAAACAGTTCTATCCAGAAGATGCTAAATATGAGGCTGGGCCAAACTTCGATGCCTTCATCACAAGGAGTATGCCAAGGAGTTCTAAGAGCTGCTCTTGGAGATTCCAAGTATGGGAGAATACGATGCACTCTTCTACTTTCTTGATGGTCTTCAGGGATAGGCCAAAATGGAGTTGAAGAGGCGAGGGATGTAAGACCTCGCATTAGCAATTGTCGCCGCCAAATCACTTATCGAGTTCAAGAGGGAGTCCACAAAGCTACGAGGCAAGAAGACTCGCAATGAAAGTCATAGCGATAGTGACGGAGACCGCGACAAGTCTCCTAAGCGGGACAAGCCAACATCATTCAACGATAAGAGAAGGGATGAGAAGGATGAGACACCAAAGAAGTGCTCCTACTTCCTTCCTAATGGGCCTCATCAAGTTTTCAAGGGCCTGAAGTGTTGGAAACTTGCTACACTTGTAATGGAACAAGAGAGGCACGAAGAATAAACAAGTATTGCTTCAATATCGCTCTTAAGTGTCATCCAATCCAAGGTGAGGGAGCAAGCCGGTGACAGCAGGTATGCAGAGACCGAAGTTGGAGATAAGAAACTCCAAGCTACGGCGGACACGAGAGCGGGCATGTACATGACGAAAGAACTTGCCGATGAGATTAACCTACCTTACAAAAAGGAGGACTATGTGAAAGGAATTAATGCGAAAAGTCTTCCAATCCATTGAGCTGCTAGAGGTACGAACATCCAAGTTGGACCATGGAGAGATGAGGTCAACATAACCGTCACTCCTCTTGATGATCGGAAGTTCTATCTAAGAATGGATTTCCTCAATAAAGTGAAAGCCGTCATAGTTTGTCATAGTTCCCCATGCTAGCACTTTGTTCAACACGAACAATGGGCGAGTTTATGCAATACCTAAGAGACGGGAAGTTGAGAAGGAAAGCGTGCGACCTACTCTCCAATTCACATAGAGCAAGGAGGTAGGCCACTTATCTACTCTCAAGAGAGATGAGGGGCCTGAGGGTGTCATGCCCCTACCATCACCTGGGAAGTTGGCAAGCAGGAAATAGGCTAGAACAAGGATGGGTTGCAAGCGTGCAAAGGATCGATGTGTTGAACAATTAAATTCAACACATCAACCTAACCAAGTGGAAGAGACACCACCTAGGGATGAGGTGACTCAAGAGCCACGCGTACGAAAACTCAAAGGCAACGAGGACGTTGCCTGATTGGGTGGGGGAGAATGTCACAGACTGTGTTTCCAGAGATTTCTAGAGTGTTTCAAAATCCTCCATAATGCTCTATAACCTTTTGAAATGTGCTAGAATGTTCTAGAATGTTCTAGAACCTTCTGGAGCTCTCTAGAATTGTTTAGAGTGTTATAGAACCTTCTAGAGTATGTAAGACCTTGTGGAGTATTCTAAAACCTTTTAAGTTGAACTAGAATATTCTAGACTACTCTAGAACGTTCCACACTATTCCACATGTGTGTAGTATCTAGGATATTTATAGAGAATATTCTGGATGTATGATAATAGTCGTAGGATCGAATAGATCTCCACCATCCGTTGAAGAGGTGGACATATATATATGCTCCCATTCCCCAAGGGAGCTCATTTGTCCATCAAGCAATATCAAGCATTCCAAGTGCAATACAAAGTATTCTCTCAAACTCTCTCTCCCTTGAGTGTGTGTATGCCTACTTAGCTTCTCAACTCTAAGTTAAGCAATCATCAAGGCTTACTAGCAAACTAAAGAAGGGTTCCAAGTGAGTATGCTAGCGCCGCACGGGCTTGAATTTGAGTAAATTATCAACTCGTGACACTACGCAAGTAAAAGCTAGATCCCAAATAATGAACTGACAATGAAGTAGCACATGATCCATTGATTCAAGATCCCCTTTACACATAAAGAACCTATTAACCAAGATCTTCCCCTTATGTTGGAAGTTATCACAAGTCGTAATATTCTTATATTCTTAATTGCTTATATCAATCAGTGCCTCATACTTTATATCTCGATATATATGGTCAAAAATTCTAATTCATACCCTAAAATCCCTCTCATGCAAGAGTGTAGGGAAGCCAAATGTGGGTTGTGGTTGTATTTGGGAAAGTTGTAGCTGCACTGTGGTGTTGCGTTGTGGTTCTACAGTAGATGTCTATAGCCGAATGTTGCTATATAAATAAGCTAATAGTGTGTTTAGAAACTATTTATTTTATTTACTTTATTATGTTACTTAAATAACTTTTTTCGTTGCACAGTTATTGTTTTATATAAAATATATAAGATTGTGAACAACATTGATTTTGATAAAAACTTTCTTCTTTTTTTCTTGAAGAGATAAAGGAGAAAATATCACACCTTTTAAGCATCTCTAATTGTCTTAACAAAGCAAGAGCAACATTTTTTTTTGTTTTAGAAAAAATATTGAATGCTACTTCAACTAATAATAGAATTAGAATAAAAAATTTACTAAATAAAGCTGCCGACTTTCTCGATAAGTTGATGGACTTTTCCTATATGTTGATGGAGACAGTTGTCTTCAAATATCTTTCTCACGTAAAGGAAGTTAATTTTTACCGAAATTGACAATTTGCAAAAATATCTTTATCAAACAACAAAGTTAAAGAAAGTTTACTAAAATTTAAAGACAAACGCCCAAAAAACTATGCCAAATGCGGCGACCGCTCGGTCTAGCCCTTTGGGCAACTTTTCCTAAAATCGTACTAAACTTTATCTAACTATATTGTTCGGTAAAGAGATCTTTGAAAAAAGTTAATTTCCATAAAAGCTAACTTCATAATTTGTAAAAGTTGTTCCAAGCAACTTTTTCCATCAACTTGTAGGGAGCGTTAAGATTCTTTCTTTAATGAAGTCTTATTTTATTTTATTTTTGACAAGTTAATGAAGTCTTATTTTATTAACACAAGTGGAGATGCCTAAAAGATGTGACATTTTACCCTCCACTTTTAACACTAAATAAATAAATAAGATTTTATTAAAATAAAAGTTGTTCGTAATCTTATGTATCTTACGGTTAAAAAAAAAGAAAAAAGCTGATCAATTGACATAATAAGTAAATAAGACATATAGTATCAAACACATAAGTAGCTCATTTATACGACGCCAGTGTAATTGCAGAGAACCACAGTATAGCTGCACCCAAGCAGAGTGCAGTATAGCTTTCCCAAACCAAACACAGCAGTAGTAAAGGTGTTTGGTTTTCAGCTTTTAGAGAGCTTTTATGACAAAGTTGGCACTTCGGACCCAGAATTAGTGGTCTTAACTAGTCTTATAAGTATTTGCTAGACCAAATTTTTGTGTTAGCTTTTTGAAAGTACGTTTTTATTTCACGTCTTTTTCAGTTTACTAACCACTTTTCCAAAAACAGTTAATGCAAATGACCACCACAATCAACTAGTTAACGGTGAATGGATTCACTTAGCTTTTCCCAATTTCCAAACATGGCCATAGCCTTAACCCTGCGTTAGTTACACAGAGGTTCTTCCATGGAAACCTAGAATAAAAGCCTTTCCTGGTAAAGGGCATTTCGATGTAGTCCATCATAATTTAAACTAAAAAAATTGCCAAAATTCCTTTTCCAACTATCTAAAGACTAGCATAAACTCGGGAAAGAATCGAAAAGGAAAATATAAGAACTTCATATATTTACGAAAAATTAGAAATGCAAAATTTGTTGGATATTCAATGGATATTACGTAATTATGGGCTTTACTCATAGATAAAGATATGGATGGTGAAAGTAAAGAAAAATAGACATGGATGTGGATTTGAATGTGAATGGGATGAAATTAGGCCCCATTTACTTGAAAATTAGACTATACTCATCGGAATACAATACAATACACTCTCACTCACTGAAGTTTCACTCTTTCCTAAATTTAGAACTCATCTTTTGAATCTTTGGATTTAGCTGGTCACTAACTTTCATGCTTTTGAATCTAGGGTGCCTTCTCAAATTCTCCGGCGAAACCTGATCAAGCCTGCTTACACTGTAGGAAGTACAATGCATTGTACCCATGGGAATACAATCTAACTCTCACCGCTCAGTCATCGCCCGTAATCCACAGGACATTCAGCATATACATCTGCCACTAATGTTTTACTCATACACGAACCGAGAGATAGAAAGACAAAATAGAAACAAGAAGGCAAAGGAATTACAATGATTCGCAAAGGCAAGGAGACTCTTCTTTGAAAGCCATAAAATTTACCATACAAGAAGAACAAGTACCTTTTATAAGAAACGTGATCAAGAAAAGAAACTGCCAGTAGCGAAATCCTTATCACTCTTCACAACACCATGAATAGACAGTGGACGTTGAACCAAAATAAGTTTTCTAAGAAAGGAGTAGATAATTGCAAAATGACAAACTTGTAGAGCGACTATCAGGGGTAACCCTCACAATTTCCTCAAACATGTATAGTTCAACAAAAAAACTAACCAACATTTAACAAATTATTTGGACTAAACCCTTGGAAACTACAACCGTTGAAGGGTTTGTTCAGACCGAAGAGAACAGTGAAACAAATCCTGCATACAGGAGGATTTGATGTTGCACATCAAGTTGCTAGTAAAATACCCACAGATAGTGCAGGCAGAGGGGTAGGATGCGGGAAAATGTGGGGGACAAATGAAAAGCAAGATGAAGATTTCAGGCTAAGATCATTCCAAATGAAAAGAAGGGAATTGCCTCAGGGTCTTGCACCAAATCTTTCCCAAAAGCACAAACAGGTTAAGTGAAAACATACAGAAACTTGGAACATTGTTGTACCCAAGTTCAATTCCCCATGTCAAATCTTTCCTCATATCCTTGTTGCAAATAAATTTCTTCGAAGGTTAGCTAGCAAGTATGTTTGCCAGAAATGTCAGATAGAAACAGGTGAGGCAACAATAGAAACCAAAAATAAATGGCTAGATAAATTGAAAAATTTAGAAACACAAGCAAGAGCATCTTCTTAGAAAGGCCTGAACGGACTGTGCACATAGAGAAAATGTTCTTTATAAGAAGAGGACTGTATCCTTTTGGAAATGAAGTTTCTTCACAGGTAAGCTAGCAGGTAAGTTCGCCAGAAACGTCAGCTAGAAACAGGTAAAACAACAATAGAAACAGGAAATAAATTGGCAAATGAATTGAAAAGTTCTGAAATATAAGCAAGAAAATCTTCTTAGAAAGGCCTCGAGTAGACTATGGACTATGCAAGGAGAGAAAATGTTCTCTACAAGAAAAGGACCTTAGCATACCATATTAAGTTATCGCAGATATGAGCACCCAGAAAATACTTGAAGTTGACTTCATTAAAGTTATGATTTATGCCGTAATAAGTTATAAGAGTAGGTAAAGAGCCTTCAGGTTGAGTTGCTAACTTAGGGACATAATTCTAACAATACTATGACCAACTTGAGGTGCTAAGTCATTGCTTTTTGGCATGTATACGAAGTCACTCACATAAAGAAACATTCCGTTTACTTGAAATCGCCACAAAAACTACAAAAGAAAAGAAAAAAGAAAGAAAAAGGAAAAATTACCGGGGAAAACACTAGCAAATGCAAATAGTTTTGTCCTTGCTTGGAAGCATCCCGTACTTGAAATCCACATACAACTCCTAGCATTTATCAAACCAACATCATCACCTCATATAAGATATGAGCAGACCAACAATCCTTGATAGCCTGAAAACCTACACAGAAATTATTTGGAAATCGAAAGTGACATTCCTTTTTTTTAACCAACTCCCAACTCTCTCTAAAATGATACCGGAGAACGACAGCTAACTTGGCTGGACAAACCCTTCCAAACTGTCAAAAGAGCCACCCGAACAAGGCGTTAGTGCCAAACAATCCCGGAATCCCCATTCTCCTCTAGTTCACTCTTTCCCCTCTTCTCCCTCTTTCTTCCTTTTCTCTGCAAATCTCAAAACTTGGTTATACCAAATTTGTCCCTGGCCATTTTGAGACCTTGAAATGGCAATAACACTAACAAGAAAAAAGGCCAAAACTCTCCTTCTAATAAGCTTTTCATCTCGGAACAACTTTTCTACAAGTTTATAGGGGGCTTGTTTGGTAAAGAACTTTTTGGGATCAAAAATAGTTTTTTTTGGGTATTAGCGGTTTGGCTTTGGTCAAAACTCTTTGAGTTGTTTGGTGAAATAGTTTTTCTATTAACTTTTTGTACCCAAAAAGCTAGTTCATAAAAAGCTCTTTGGATGAGCTTTTTGTGAGAGTTCTTTATTGTTCAATATCAAATTACCATATTGCTACATTCTTTTTGACAAAATTACATTCAATGACATTCAAAGACCCTACTTCGTCTGCAACTCATTCGTTCATTTTGCTTGTACTACCTTCTCTCTCTTCTCACACCCCTCCTCCTTTAACCTAGCAACTCGGAGAAGGTGGCCATCCTTGAGAATTTGCATCCAAGAAATTAAAACTTTAATTCAAATCTTTTCTTCAATTTAAAAAGAATTTGGGTTAATTAGTCTTTTGAGACGTATAATGTTTAAAGTATTTTATGTCAAATAAATTTCAATTATTACTAAAAAGGAAATTAAGTTAACATTAAACAAAAATATTATGATAATAAATATCAAACTTGGGTGAAGATATAAATGTAATTCTATATATTTCATAAGTCACAATCTATAATTCATAATTCATGTTGAAAAGAAAACAAAATATGCAATCAAAACAATTGTATTGTTAAAACAATAATGAAATTATGTTATGGGCATAGGTGAAATTTTACCCAATATTCTTATGAGAAATAGCTAATTTTATCAAATACTTTTTCCAGAAACAGCTGATGTAATCAGCTAAGGTAAGTCAAACAGCTAATACAATCCGCTAATAACTAATGCAATCAACTAACAGCTAATAACTAATGCAAAACACGGTCAGGCCATTAATTGGGTGTTGCTTTCCAGCCATTAATTGGTTGTTGCTATGCTAGCATGTGTTTCCGTCAATTTTAGTCTACTTCATTCTTAAAACCCAACTTTGAAATAATCTTGTTGTATATTTCTATAAAGGTGTTGATGCTTTTGCTTGGAATGAGGTGAAGATGATGAACTTAGAAAATCTAAACATATGTGTGTTCAAAAATACAAGGGCACTTGCAAGTGAAGGATGCAGTATTTGCATTAGGTAAGTGTTGTATTTCTATTTTATCCACCTTCGGTTTTTTTCCCTTTTCTTTCTTTTTTTTTTAATTTTACTATTTTGCGCTGACTACAAAGTGCCAAGCCTATAGAATTTTCCTGTGTCTTCGGACTTCAGTGTTAGTAACTAAGTCAACTGACTATGTCACTATAATAAAAACTATGGGAACTATCACATTTAGCAGATGAACGGAATTGCAGAATTGTCTCTGTAGTGATGTATATTTCCAAGGGTGTCTTTTTCATTCTTTCAACTCAACCTCATGGGATGTAAGATCCAAGCAAATTCATGCATGGCAAGGTTCTCATTCGGTTCCACTTTTCGAATTCCATGACAAAAGACACTTTAGGGAGTTTTATTCAAACTTCAAAGTGCCTTATCCAAAGAATGATGGAGACCATCTTGCTCAAACCTCTACTACTGCTAGTGAGCTCAAAGAAGCTCAAAAGAAACCTAAGGAGGTCAAGGAGATTGCACTTATGTTCAGAAAAGCCGTGGAGTTCAACCCCCTTCTAGTGCCTAGCTCATCCACGCAAATGCGCAGTTTTGTAAGTCTGTTGCAGCACGAAATAATGGGAAATTCTTGTGAGGGCCTTCCCTTTATTCAAGCTTAAAGAATAAGCTTTCCAACAAGACCAACCACGCATTGTTCGGAGTCCATTTGGTTGGTCATCTTTAGCCCACAAAATCAAGTGCCGAAATGCAGTCCAGTTTTGAGCAATCATCACTCTTCGGCCCATACCTTTTAAACGGATGATCCAAATGCAATGAAACCACTTCCCTTAGAAACTAGACTCTTCCAGCTTTCCAGGGAATCAGGAATCATCGCATTTGGATCACAAACCAGAGAGATATGCCAATTTGAATCTGGCTAAGCTGCAAGTGTGAACGCATTAATAACAAAACGTGTGAAGCCTATGTATTTGGTCTCTTTGGCCCTTTGCTGCATGCTTCCCCTTCCAAGTTGCATTCCCCCTTCTCTCACAAGTTCAAAATGTGTGTGAACAAGAGGGTACATGCATGTCATGGCTGCTAAGGTGCATTTCACTCAAGACGCTCCAAGAGACATACCTCTTCACACCAAAACCGTGTGTAGCTAGTTACATGTATTTGCTTGTTTTTCTCTCATGCCTTTTCATTTGAAAGCTTGTATCGTTTCATGTATACGGCCTACTCTATATAAAGGCCTAGCACCAAGTTGTTTGGCATCATCCATTTTGAAGAATTACAAAAGCAAGCTCAAGCAGTGAATGCTCATTCACTTCTTTTCTAAACCCTAGTCTACATCTTGAGTTGTGGCATTCTCAAGTGGTGTTCTAGGTCCCTCTTTCTCAATTAGGTGGTGATTAACTTCTGTATCCTAGCTAAGTTAAGGGATTGCCTAAGTCCTTGGCTTGAATGGCTCCATTTGGATTATTTTTTGTTGAGTTCTTGAACTATCCTATTCCCTAAACAAAAAACACAAACCTAGCCTTGCTTGGTCATTTGGGTGCTCTTATATACATCATTTGGTATCAGAGCATCACTTGTGGAAGTAAGTATTTCATGTGTTTCATCCTTGCATTTTGGTCTCATCATCTTCATTTCTTTTGATAATCAATTGTTTATGTTTTTGTGAGTTTGACCTCCGAAAATATACATCAATTGGTATCAGAGCCAAGGTTGCCCTTTGACCAATTTTTTTTTATCCCAAACACATCCCCTTGACCCAAACACAAAATCCAAACACAAACAACCTACTTACATTTCAAATCAGCCCACAAAGAACCCTAGACCTCGTCCATCATGCCATCATCAATGAGCTTGGAGAAAGAGCTAGCTTTGATTGGCATTGGATATACTTGTTTTTCCATTCCAAAATTTCATGGCCAAGAGGAAGAGTTCACAGGTTGGTTATCTAAGGTGGAACGAGTTTTTACTTGTTGTATCCTTAATGACCAAGAGAAGTTCAAAGTGGTTATTTCAAGATTGAGAGGTTGTACACTTCAATGGTGGGAGAATTACAAGATTAAGAGAAGAAAGAAAGGAAAAGAGAAGGTGAGAACTTGGAAGAAATTGAGAACTAAGTTGATGGGTGCCTTTTGCCCACCCACTTACATGCTCAAACATGTTTCTCTACTTACTAAGAAGAATGGCTCAAGACCCTCATGTGTGGACATCCTTTTCAATAAGGGGAGTCCAAAGAGTCATCACACTCCTACCCTTCCTACCTTGTTGCCCTTGAAGGAAATCATCTTCCATGAAGATGAAGAAGTAAACAAGGAGGAGGAAGATTTAAATCGACTTGATCCACCTCCCATCTTTGATGAAGAACTCTTAAAATTTGAAGACTATGGTGATGAAGAGCTCTTAGACTTTGAAGAGTTAAGAGAAAGCACGGCTCCTTCATCTTGTTGTGAGGAAGAAGGACAAGTTTGCAAGGAAGAACTTCATCTTCCTCTTTACAAGGATTTTCATCATGAAAACCATGAGGTGAATTGTGACCTACCTCCAAGATTTGATGAGCTTGAAGTTGAAGAAACCCAAGTCTCCGATTTGGAGCCATGTGAGGTTGTTGATGAAATTGAAGAACTCTCGTGTCAAGAAAAATTTCCTCATTTACAACAAGAATTGAGGACAATTCTTTTCGAAGAAAGAGGGTTTGATGTATATTTTCAATGGTGTCTTTTTCATTCTTTCAACTCAACCTCATGGGATGTAAGCTCCATGCAAATTCGTGCATGGCAAGGTTCTCATTCGGTTCCACTTTTCGAATTCCATGACAAAAAACACTTTATGGAGTTTTATTCAAACTTCAAAGTGCCTTATCCAAAGAATAATGGAGACCATCTTGCTCAAACCTCTACTACTGCTAGTGAGCTCAAAGAAGCTCAAAAGAAACCTAAGGAGGTCAAGGAGATTGCACTTATGTTCAGAAAAGCCGTGGAGTTCAACCCCCTTCTAGTGCCTAGCTCATCCACGCAAAGGCGCAGTTTTGCAAGTCTGTTGCAGCACGAAATAATGGGAAATTCTTGTGAGGGCCTTCCCTTTATTCAAGCTTAAAGAATAAGCTTTCCAACAAGACCAACCACGCATTGTTTGGAGTCCATTTGGTTGGTCATCTTTAGCCCACAAAATCAAGTGCCGAAATGCAGTCCAGTTTTGAGCAGTCATCACTCTTCGGCCCATAACTTTTAAACGGATGATCCAAATGTAATGAAACCACTTCCCTTAGAAACTAGACTCTTCCATCTTTCCAGGGAATCAGGAATCATCGAATTTGGATCACAAACCAGAGAGATATGCCAATTTGAATCTAGCTAAGCTGCAAGTGTGAACGCATTAATAACAAAACGTGTGAAGCCTATGTATTTGGTCTCTTTGGCCCTTTGCTGCATCCTTCCCCTTCCAAGCTGCATCCCCCCTTCCCTCACAAGTTCAAAATGTGTGTGAACAAGAGGGTACATGCATGTCATGGCTGCTAAGGTGCATTTCACTCAAGACGCTCCAAGAGACATACCTCTTCACCAAACCGTGTGTAGCTAGTTACATGTATTTGCTTGTTTTTCTCTCATGCCTTTTCATTTGAAAGCTTGTATCTTTTCATGTATACGGCTTATTCTATATAAAGGCCTAGCACCAAGTTGTTTGGCATAATCCATTTTGAAGAATTACAAAAGCAAGTTCAAGCAGTGAATGCTCATTCACTTCTTTTCTAAACCCTAGTTCTATATCTTGAGTTGTGGCATTCTCAAGTGGTGTTCTAGGTCCCTTTTTCTCAATTAGGTGGTGATTAAATTCTGTATCCTAGTTGAGCTAAGGGATTGCCCAAGTCCTTGGCTTGAGTGGCTCCATTTGGATTATCTCTTGTCGAGTTCTTGAACTATCCTATTCCCTAACCAAAAAACACTAACGTAGCCTTGCTTGGTCATTTGGGTGCTCCTATATACGTCACGTAGCCTCATTGAATTAATGCCTCAATTTGGAAGCTTTTTGTTCCTATATTTTCTCTGCTGTGGTTTGGCATAAATTCTTGCATTATTAAATTCACTTGCCCATATTCTCCAATTAAACGCAAGAAAAAAGTTGATTAATGTTAAAGTGAGTGTACTGATTTAGAGATAATTTTTAAAGTATACATTGAATTATTGTTAATTTTTTGTGTTATTGATTGCATACTAATGTTTACAATTGCTGAAAAAATTGCATAAAAGATTAATACTTTTATTGTTTTATTTCATTATATATATAGTAAACCCATTTTTTACTTCTAAAACTTTATAAGTAAAGAATTATATTAATTTACAGTTATTACTATTTACAAACTAAACTTTTATAAAACCATTTTTGACTTGATAAAATGCACGAGTAAAAGAGTACATAAACCCTTTATTATTATAATAATACTTTTATTGTTTTATATCATTTTATAGTAAAGTCATTTTTGACCTCAAAGCTATTTATTGTAAACTAAATCTATTTGTAAAACTATTTTTGACTTTTGAATTTTAGAAATGAAAGAGCAAATTAAATTCTTATTGTCATGAATTAGGGATTAAAGAAAAAGTGAAAGGAAAACAAAAACTAAGGCAGTTAATAATAATGTACCACTTGTCAATATACCATCAACGCATTCATGTCATTCAGTTTTATATTATATTATATTATATTATATCTTATATATATATACATATATATATATATATATATATATATATATATATATATATATATATTTGATGATAGTTGACTCTTTACCTTTCAGTGACTCATAAATATAGTTGGCTTCTTATTATTTTATATCTTAGAAACTTTTTAATCATTATATTTCATTTTTTCGACAAAAATTTTGACCGCTTACACAATTTGAGCTTATATGATGCTTGGTTGGATGCAATGTAATGGCATGCTATCAATCTTGTAATGCAATTATAATTACATAGTTTGTGATAATCTTAACTGCAATGTAGTTTTTATTTAATACTCTCAAACAAGAAAATGAAAAAATAATTATAAACTTATTTATATTATAAAATAGTTTACATCAAACCAAAAATTACTTTAACTTCATTGCCCTCTCTGGATTTGGAAAACAAAGCAAAATGAAATTGTTTAAATGATATATTTCAATGTGAAAGCGTGAACTAGGGCATCTTTCACCACAATGGATGAATGTAGGAAGCCTCTCACTTCTTTCATCTTCTAAGATGTTTTTTAGATCTGTCAAATGGGTCATTCGAGGCAAGTATAGATCGGGTCTTAGTTTTGTTCGGGTCGCTTTCAAGTCAATCATGATTGGGTTGTGGTCGGGCGAAGTTCGGGCGAAGTTTGGATTTGGGTCATTTTTTGGCCAACAATGTTCGGGTCGGGTACAGGTTCAGTTCGAGTAAAATTCAGATCGGGTCTGTTTCGGGTTGTCTACAGTAGCCCCGGTTCGGATTGGGTATGGATCGAGTCTAATTCGGGACGGGTGAGATTCGGTTTACTGTTTGGGTCAATATTGGGTCGGTTGTAAATCGGATCAGGTATAGTTTCAATGTAGTCATTTTTACTCTTAAATTGTATTTAAAAGATAAAAACCGTTTAACTAGACAAGCCGATTTATTCTATTTTCTTCTTTTATTCATACATTAACGATTATATGTTTGTGTTTTATACTTGAAACAGTTCTTTTTACTTGGATTTTATATATATATATATATATATATATATATATATATATATATATATA
>JACYFF010019584.1:35413874-35448668 GCA_017589665.1 Selenicereus undatus
TATATATATATATATATATATATATATATATATATATATATATATAATTAAAAGGGACTTTTGTTATGGAAAATCTAATGGGCTTAGTTGTAAATTTACTAAGAAAGTTAATAACTGACAAATACAAGTATACAACCTATCCGTAACCCTATATCAGATGCGTCTTGCAATAATCTAAAGGATTATACCTCGTCAAATCAAGTTTTAAATATCTCAATAATGAGGCCATGCGATGACAAAATTAGTGAGCCAACCTAATGCAAACCATGAGTCAAAGGTCTGATTTGTAAGGCCAAATACCAAGACATACCTTGAAAAATGGCAAAAAAAAAGAATGAAAATAATAAAATTTTTATTTTGACCCCGACATTGGCTCATAACTTCACGTTTGTCAAATTTGGAGTTGGTAAACAGAAACAAATTGGTTCAAGTTGAGATTTTCAATAATCAAATCAATGTTCTTTGGTAGCTCGTTAAATGATTATACATCAAAATTCAAATATTTGTCTTTGTGAGATTAACATCTTGATCTGCATGTGCCTAATGAGTCAAAACATAAAAGGAACGACAATATATGAATATGTGTCAATTAGCATTATATTTATATGATTGTGAATATTCGTTATCGAAACTCAAGATTTAGAATTTAATTGTCCAAAATTCAAATGAGTCACATTATTTTGAGATCATATGCAAAAATACATTCTTGAATATGGTTATGTAGAATTAAACATGTTCTGAAGATGATTTAGAATCGTAGATTAGTATTGCGGTATTTTTGACAGCAGACACATAATGATTTGTTAATTGTGCTTATCTTTTGTTAATTCCTATTTTGAACAAATATTTTTTTCTCTTATATTTTTACTACATATCTGTCAAATTAAAAATTTAAAACTATTAACTATTTATTTTTTCCTGTTAAGTTTTGAATTGATTTCATTTGTAAAAATTTTCTCTTAAGTTATTTTTCTTTTGCCACCTAAACTCAACCAATTGAGTTTGAAATTTAGAATTTCCCCTAAAAGTCTAGGGTGCAAAAACAAAAAAGTTGTTGCTAATAATTTAAGAATTTTATTATTTTAAGAAGCAAAACCTAAGTGAGACTTAAAATTGAAAACCCTTCACGTCAAAAAGGACAATTGAGAACATGATAGTTGCTTTGCTTAAGTCCCTCGTCTTTAGCCGCCTAAAGCCCTAACCATCCCTCAGTCAATCTCCTACTTGCCAGCCGCTGCCGAATCCTCCCTCAATCTCCTACTCGTCTGTCGCCGCCTAATTGAAATACATTAAGGATATTACATTTTACCTTTTGGTTAAAGACTTTAATGACATTATATACTATGATTAATAGTTAGATTATAACTTGCTTGTTTATTAAAACTTGAGCTAAATTGTTATAGGAGCTTTTCGTCTAGGCCTTAGCAATGAAATTTAGGGAATTAGGAATAGTTTTGGGTTGGTAGGTTATGAGCATACTTCGATTTGAGTTATATTCGTGTCGGGTATACTGGGGTTCAGGTTTTACCATGGTAAAATTGAGTCAGGTAAGAATTGCATCGGTTTTAGATCAAGTCCAGTTTGGTTCGGGTTTGCATTGTCCATGTTTGGTTCACTTCGAGTCGGGTCACTATGGATCGGGTTCGAATTGAGTTGGGTCATTTTGGGTGTGGGTCATTTCAGTTCATGCTAGAATTCGGGTTTTTGTTCGATTATGGATTGGGTTACTTCGGGCGTTCTGGTCCAGATTGGTTCATCTCATTTCGGGTGTCGGTTCGTTTATAGGTCCGAGTCATTTGGTTTGGGTTTCAGGTCAGTTTTGCAAGGTCTAATGTTTAGAGTGGCTAGTTTACTACCTTATCTGCTTTGCTAGAGCAACATGCTTGACTTTCCCATTTCAATTGTCCCCACAAATGACGGGGATTTTTTTTGGGGGGGGGGATGTTTCTACCTCTATCTACCAAAGTCAAGCTATTATGATTCACAACTGAGTAGAACTCTCTCATCACATATTTTCACTATACGAGGGTTCAGCAATTCACAAATTCGATATTTATCGAGATGGATACGTAGACTTGTCTTCGATTTGGAACAAGGGATATTACATTTCTAAATGACACGGTTAAGATTATTGAAATTATGCACCCTTTTTTTGACTTGTTAACATGTTCAAACATCTGTGGCGACTTTAGTTGGCTTAGTTGCAAGTGTTTTTTGATCTAATTGTTCAAGTACCAGCCAAATTTGCACAGTATGTTTCCCCTGTAGGCCCTATTGACTCACCCACTTTTTTTTCGGTTTTTGGTTGGGTTTTTGAGGGGGGTTCAAAGCCTATGTCATACTCCTGGAAGTATAAACTCCTACAAGCTAAGCCACATTAGTGCGACATATTAAAAATTGTTCATATGACAAATACACGTTGAAATATATATATATATATATATATATATATATATATATATATATATATATATATACATGGGAAGAAGTATACAATCCTAAGTGTATGATATACATTATCAAGGGTTGGGGTTGTGTTGGAGATCATCTGACCCTTGAACTTGGAAATGCAACTATATTCATTTTCATCTATGACATAAATTGGTTCATCCATTCGTACACAATGCCCTGCATCACTCACTCAAAACAACTTCTGAAAATATCCTCAGTATGGCAAATTCTTGAGCTCATTAGCCCTCAATAAAACCCATGAACAAAAATCCAACTCTCCATGCTGTACAATGTCATCGAACAACAGAGCCACAATATTATTGCAGCACATAATTTCACGATGAAGATGGAGCATTACTTGTCTCGGGTTCCTTCACGTTAAGCTGACATCTGCCAGTTCCTACACAGACTGAGCATTCATCTGCTTCTCCATCCACACGGCTCAAGCAGTACTCTATCCTGTCCTTCACAACATCCCGCAACATAGGATGGAAAAGTGCAATGACATTTTAAACATCATTAGCCTCTCGTATTAACACCACTTCGGCATGATTAATCACCCCCTTGTAAGTTAGGAACAGTTGCATTCATTGCAGCATCAAATACCAACAATGAGAATTTTTACAGTGCATCAAGATTGTGTTTTACTCTCTTATTTACCCCCTAACCCCAAATTATCAACCCCATGCCTTTACATCCTTTTTCTTTTCCCTTTTTTTTTGTGCAGATGGACTTCACAATCACAACATATAGGGTCTTGTTCGGCAAAATTAGCTGTTTAGGTAGTGGATAATGGTTCTAATTTAACTGTTAGCGAATAACACTTTAGATTACCGGTTGAAACTAATGTGTTCGGTAAATTTAGCTGTTATGCTAGCTGATTAATGTAAATTGACATAAAATGATATAGATAATTTCCAACGATAACATTTTTATAGGATACTTTTTGGTTAAAAAAAATGAAACACCACTTTTAAATATCAAACGTTAATATTATTAGCTTTTAAAAAAAAAGCTGCTTAAAACAAACAACAACAACAACAACAAACTCCCAGTGTGGGTCCCGCTTTTTGCAAATGCTAGTCAAAATATTATTTTACCTAATATTAAATATTAACTAATTAGTGTATTGACTTGATCAAAAGGATAAACGCTACCTAAAACGCTGTTAATGAATACGACCTAGGTATCTTTTCATCTAGCCACTCTTTCCTGGGACCAAGACAAGCCATAAAGACTAACACAAAGATATTGAATTCTCTTAGAGACTCAGACCCTATATACTATGCACTAAGGGCCCATTTGGTTTAGTAGAAGTGGAATTGAACGAAATGGAACTTCAAATTGGGAGATATGAAATGGAACTTGATTATTTGATATAATGTATTGGCTTAATTAAAAAATGGAATCAAATTTCTAATTTTTATTTATTTTCTATCTGTATAAATTATTTGTCTAAAATAATCATCATCCTAGAAATTTCTTCCTTCTACTTTCTTTCTTTACTTTCTCTCTCCTCACATAACCTAGACTACATTGCTTATTTGCTCCTCCAAACTTCCATGGCAGCACCTTCTTCCTCACCGGTGAATAGTGCGCCCGGGCAGATCTTGAAGCCTCCCCCTTCTCCTCCTCATTTGATGTCCCAGGCAGCCTATTATATGCTGCCCATTTTCTTGTCGTCGGCGTCTTCCTCCTTCCCGGCTGGTTGCTGCCGGATCTTGACTTTGTGTCTCTCTCCTCCTCATTTGATCAGATCTGGGTCGTGAATTTCTTCTCATCACGATGCCCTTTATCATCGGTCTCTTCTTCCTTCCCGACGGGTGCATGTCACCGGCAAATATTGTGCCCTCTTTCTTTCTCTCATCTCGTTTGATCTTTCAAGTAGATCTGGATCATAAATCGTTCTCTTCTGCTTGGTGCCCCTTGTCGCCAGCATCTTCTTCCTTTCCGGCCGGTTGTTGGAGTTCGGTCGGCGACCCATTGCTGGAGTGTTGTTGGTGTCATCTTTCCTTTCTAGTAAGTGGTTGGAGCCATGGTTTATGAAAATTTGTTGCAAATTAACAAATAACAAAGATGGCTTTGTTGATATTAATTTTTTTTCTTTGTTTTCAACTCCAGAATGGAGCTTAAAACCCGTCCAAAAGGTTGGGGGGGGGGGGTGAAGTCCCACTCAAATGGGGGAACCTTGATACTCTTGGATATCAAGTTGTACAACCTTGATAGTTGAACCAAACAATACTTATGGGAACTTGATACCTTAGGTGTCAAGTTTCATTCCTTAAGCACTAGCCAAATAGGCCCGAATTCATGCAATCTGAAACATAATTCTTTAGTGCGTTAATTCTCCAAGTATGGTGAATTTCATGAAGCCATAAAGATTAAAGACAGTTTACTGAATCCTCTCAAAGCCTTCATGTACAATGAAACATGTTTATGTGATTGGCAACATGATTACTTCAAGCCATTTCTCAAGGCAATGATATACCTGAACAAAGTGGATAGCTTATGTAGGTCCTTTTACTTTATTTTCATTTTTACTAATCTTTCACTGCATTTGACCCCCCGGCCCCAAAAAAACATATCAACAAAAATGTGCAACAATTTGTCCACTAAGTAGCATATGCGTACTCAAACCCATCCACCCAAATGCGCATACCATGACCAGGTAACTATGCACAAAGATACAGGAGCACCAAGAATTAGCGATTTGCAAGTGGATAGCTAAATCGTAATCCCAAAGAATAAGGTTAATACCAGAAGAAACTCATGAAGACCCAATGGTGCTGTGACGAGGTAGGGGATACCCGGATGCTCCTTTGCAGTAGCCTCTGCAAGCGAAGGAATATCCTGCATAGGAGCACTATAAAGTCATGTTAATATTTAGCACTGTACATAGGAGCTGGAGCACAATAAGAACCTTACAAACAGTGACCCAACCGCCCCTAAAAGAAAAAGCATCCAATTGTCTTCTAGAGATTAGAAACCTGAATGACTGCATAAGATCTATTTAAAGAGGCCGCCTATAAAACATAGTACTATCAGCATGGGAAAGTTCTAATGACTAGATTTTTGTAAATCTCAAGATAGAACGTGAATGATCATGGAAACACTACAAGCGTCATGTTGCTTTCATTACCCCCAACTTAAGATTAGTGTTACACTGTCCTACAGTTAGACCAAAAAAAAGGACAAAAGAAAACTCCATGAAACTCAATTTACTCCGGAACAAAGAAGCTGAAACGTGTGAAAACAGAGGAATGGATATGACGTTCAATAAAGCAAATTACAGAACCAAATCATTTCAATTTGGTTCATTTTCTCCTGGTGTTTATACGAGCATAGTCTCAAATCACGACAATGATGTCTTTAGGTTGAATATAAGTTCTACAAACCTACTCCTTTACTCTCTCTAAGAAAGCTCAAGGTCACTTTAAAGACTAGAATCCATAGCATCTTCTTCCACGCGTATTATCTGTCACACTAGCTGAGGCTTTGGGTATAATCCCTTTAATTCCACAGGACTACTCAGACTCAACTGCCCCTTTCCATGCATTGACGAACAAGTCTGGACGATACCAGAAACTATCCCATGGCCGCAGTCCCTCTTACTTTCCTAATAGAAGTCCCAATGCCACTGCGAGGGGGGTGGGGTTGGTACACAGTCAAAAAAACATTACCTGATGCCAGTGTCGCCTAGGAAAGAGAAAGAATGGGCTTATAATTACTCGATTTGCACCTTGTTCAACACATGAACCAAATGCATCTCTTATTGTTGGTTCTGCTAATTCCTGGTTAAGAACAACAGTTACTAAACAGATAGAAGTGAAGAGAAAAATGCAAAATAAAATACTGAAATACCAACTATGGAGTATACAACTACCCGTCAATTGTTGGTTATAGATACCAATAAATAATTACTTACTTTGGCAATTTTAAATCTATTTTTGCAATTCACTATTTCTTAGTTATATGCTACCATAGGGTTCAATGCCTTTGTTACCTACTGATGGAGACCATCTAACCCACACTCCTACTCCTCTTGCCCAGCTCAAGGAAGATCCCATCAAGCTCCAAGAGGCCAAGGAATTTGCTATACTATGCAGAAAAGCCGTGACAATGCCGGAAGAACTCACGCCTAGTTCGACCACTTCATACCTAGTTTTGTCACCTGTTTTCAGCCACATGTAATGGACCAAACTTCTGATGGTTCTTACATCCTTCAGGCCTACGAAATACGCTTTCTAACAAGACCAACCACACCTAAATTGGAGTTCATTTGGTTGGTCAAATTAGGCCCACAAGCACACGGTATTTTTAGCCCAGGGTAGTTTGAACATCTTTCACTATTTGGGCCATAACTTTTGATCGGCTGGTCCACTTGTAGCAAATGAATATTCCCTGGAAACTAGACATCTAGAGCTTTCCAAAAAGCCCACGATCATCGAATTTGGATGAGTATTCTGAGAGATATACCTTCTAGAAGTTGGGCTTGCTGCAAGTGTGAACACACTTATTGCCAAATGTGTGAACATGGTTCTTCCTCCCTCATTTCGGCCTTGGTGCATTGTTCCTCCTACAAAGATGAATTCCTAGTTCCCTGGAAAGGCTTGAATGTGTGAATTAAGAGGTGCATGGATCCCTTTTTGCTGCTACATCCTTTTCACACCAGGAGACATCAAGAGACACACCTTTTCACCATTGGTGCATCCAATGTATTTTTCAGCTTTGTTTCTTTGTTTTCTCCCTCATCCCTTTTCGTGTATTGTATTTCATGCCTTTTCATGATGTAAGGCCTCTAGTATAAATAGGCCATAGGTTAATGTTGTAAGACACGAATTCGATTAAAAGCATAAGCAATACAAATTCAGCTTTGCGTGTTCCTTCAAAGCGAGTGACAAAGCCTAGTTCTATATCTTGAGATTTGGCAACCTCAAGTGGTGTTCTAGGTTCCTAAACTCTTCTAGGGGGTCATTCAATTCTGTATCCTAGAAAGAGTGAAGGACTATGCCTCAGGATTGATTTGAGTGGCACCCTTCGGCTTATCTCAAACACAATCCTTGAACCTATCCACCTCCCCTTTTCAATACAAGACTCACAAAATCCCTAGTTTGGTCACTTGGGTCATCACGTATACATCATTTGGTATTAGAGCCAAGGTTGCCAAGTGACCAAGATTACAACCAAACATATTCCATAAGCCAAAATATAAAACACACAGAACCAGCAAAACCGTGAGAAACTTGGCACGGCCACCGCGTGCTCCTAAGCACGACCGTGCCTCCTGTTTTCCCAACCATCCTCAAATCAGCCTTTTTTCCCACACACTCTCACAAAAAAAATGTCTTCAAGCCGATCCCAAGAGCGAGTTGACGAGTTGGAAGCCCAAGTAAAGTACCTTCAAACTCAACTTGCCCAACTCTTGGAGGAGAAACGAAGAGGGAACCAAAGCCTTTCTCACTCACGCACCCAAGAAGACTCAGATGAATCCGAGAGAGAAGAGAGAAGCTATGTTGATAACTCTAATTATGAAGAGAATACTCCTAGAAGACCCCGAAGGAGACAAGAAATTGGTCTTGGCGATTTTCGAGTTGATATTCTGGAATTCGAAGGCCAACTAGACTCGGATCACTTCCTAGATTGGCTTCAAACCGTTGAACGAATCTTTGAGTACAAAGAAGTGCCCGAAGATAAGAAGGTGAAGCTTGTTGCCCCTAAGCTCCAGAAATATGTATCAATATGGTGGGCGAACCTCGTGGCCAAAGGAGCAAGGAATGGCAAAGGAAATGTTAGGACTTGGGCCAAGATGAAGGACAAACTCAAATCCAAGTTCCTTCCTTCCCATTACATCCAAGACAACTACTCCAAGCTCCATCATCTTAAACAAGGCTCCAAGAGCGTTGAAGAGTACACACGGGAGTTTGAACAACTCCGCCTCAAATGCGATTTGAGAGAAGATGACGCTCAAACAATGGTAAGATTCCTAAGTGGCTTGGATGAATCCATTGCTCATATCATTGAATTGCATCCTTACACCTCTCTAGATGACTTGAGTTCTCTTGCCTACAAGGTAGACCAACAAAGGAAATCTAAGGGAAAGAGCCCCCTATCCAAATCCACTCCCCATCCTTACCCTACTCAAAAGCCTTCCTATTTTCCTCCTAAACCTCAAAACTCTCCTCAACCCAAAAATACCCCTACCGCCCCTAATCCCTCCACAAAAAAACCTCCCAAGCCCAAGGACAAAATTCGTTGCTTTCGATGTCAAGGCCTAGGACATATTGCATCCGAATGTCCTAACAAGCGGAGAGTGACTCTTGCCGAGTACTAAACATCCTTTGAGGAGCCACATGAAGAAGAAGAAGGAGAAGATTGCATGGTGGAAAATGTGGAAGAAGTTGAAGAAGGCCCCGATGAAGGAGAATTGTTGGTCATTAGAAGAGCCTTGAGTGGTTTTGCCACCCAAGATAACTTGGAACAAAGAGAAGCTATTTTCCATACAAGGTGCACTATTGAAGGGAAAGTATGCTCACTTATTATAGATGGAGGTAGTTGTGCTAATGTTGCCTCCAAGACCATGGTAGACAAGCTCAAGCTCAAAGCCACACCCCATCCCAAACCTTACACTATCCAATGGTTAAACCAAGGCAAAGGTATACAAATTTCTACCCAATGCCTCGTCTATCTCTCCATTGGTAAACACTACAAAGATGAGCTATGGTGTGATATAGTTCCCATGGATGCTTATCACATCCTTTTGGGAAGACCTTGGCTATTTGATAGAAGTGTCATCCATGATGGCCGGATGAACACTTATACCTTCCACAAAGTCCAAAAGAAAATCACCTTGACCCCTCTCAAGCCCACCCACTCTCCAAAACCCAAAGACAACCCTCATATGGATGTCTTTCTCACCACCCTTCTCAAGTCCCAACACCATGAGTTTGAAACCTTTAAGGACTTGTTACTTATGCAAACCACGCCGGAACTCCCTACCCACTCACACCCCCTACTCACTCCCCTCCTACAAACCTTCCATCATGTGTTCCCACAAGAAATCCCCCACAGGCTCCCTCCACCAAGATCCATCCAGCACAAAATTGACCTTATCCCTGGATCTACCCTTCCAAATAAACCGGCCAACCGAATGACCCCACAAGAAACCCAAGAAATCCAAAGACAAGTAAATGACCTCTTGTCCAAAGGATTGCTTCGGGAAAGCCTAAGCCCATGTGCTGTACTAGCCCTCCTTGTACCCAAGAAAGATGGAAGCATGCGTATGTGTGTGGATAGCCGGGCCATCAACAAAATCACCATCAAATACCGGTATCCTATCCCAAGGTTGGAAGATTTGCTAGATGAGCTTCATGGTGCCACTATTTTTTCTAAGATTGATCTTAGAAGTGGCTACTACCAAATTCGAATTTTCAAGGGAAATGAATGAAAAACCGCCTTTAAAACTAAAAGAGGTTTATATGAATGGCTTGTCATGCCATTCGAGTTAAGCAATGCCCCAAGCACCTTCATGAGGCTTATGAATCAAGTTTTAAAGCCCCTAATTGGCATTTGTGTGATCGTCTACTTTGACGACATCTTGGTCTATAGCAAAACTCAGGAGGAGCATGCCCATCATCTCTACCAAGTTTTGAGCATTTTATCTCATGAGAAGCTATATGGGAACTTAGAGAAGTGTCACTTCTTCACTTCTCAAGTTATATTTTTGGGATACATTGTCTTCGCCCAAGGAATTCAAGTGGATGAAAGCAAGATGAAGGCCATTCAAGAGTGGCCTACTCCTACTTCTATCACTCAAGTAAGGAGCTTTCATGGCCTAACATCCTTTTATAGAAGATTTGTTCGTGATTTTAGCACTATAGTAGCCCCCATGATCGAGGTGCTAAAAGTCAAAGAATTTGCATGGAATGAGCAATCACAACATGCATTTGAAGAGATTAAGAGGAGACTCACAAGTGCTCCCGTCCTAGCCTTGCCAAATTTCACAAAGATCTTTGAAGTTGAATGTGACGCATCCGGAGTAGGGATTGGAGCTGTCCTATCCCAAGAGAAGAGACCAATAGCTTTCTTTAGTGAAAAACTAAACGAAGCCAAGAGGAGATACTCCACCTACAACAAAGAATTCAATGCCATCATCCGTGCTTTGGAGTATTGGCGTCACTACCTAGTGGGAGGAGAATTTATCCTCCATTTTGACCACGAGGCATTAAAGTATATCCAAGGTCAACACAAGCTAAACCCAAGACATGCCAAGTGGGTAGAGTATCTTCAATCCTTCCATTTTATCATCCAACACAAGGCGGGAAAACTTAACAAAGGAGCCAATGCACTTTCCCGTAGGTACTTACTCCTATCTACTTTAAGTACCAAGGTTCTTGGCTTTGAGATTGTCAAAGACTTGTATCCCAATGATGAAGACTTCAAAGACGTCCTAGAGAAGTGTTCTAAACACCCTCATGGAATGTTTCATATGGAGGACGATTTCTTATTCAAAGGCTCATGCTTATGTGTTCCTAAATGTGGGTTTAGCGAACTCCTTATCCGAGAGCTTTATGGTGGAGCTCTAGCCAGCCATTTTGATATAGAGAAGAATTGTGCTATGTTAAAAGAGCACTATTATTGGCCAAATATGTCAAGGGACGTTGAACACTTTGTGAAGAGGTGTTCTATTTGTCAAATGGCCAAGAGCCATGTTCTTCCACAAGGCTTGTACTCCCCTCTTCCAATTCCTCAAGCTCCATGGGAAGACATAAGCCTTGACTTCATTACGGGTTTGCCAAGGACCCAAAGGAATAAGGACTCTATCATGGTGGTAGTAGATCGCTTTTCAAAGATGGCACACTTTGTTCCTTGCCATACCACCAATGACGCATCACATGTTGCCAATTTATACTTCAAGGATATTGTTAGGCTACATGGCATACCCAAGAGCATGGTGTCCGATCGGGATAGTAAATTTCTTAGCCTTTTTTGGCTAACCTAGTGGCGCAAGATGGGCACCCAACTCAAATTCAGCACTTCATGTCACCCACAAACTGACGGCCAAACGGAAGTCACCAATAGGACTTTAGGCACCTTGCTTAGAGTCCTTGTGAAGAAAAACCTCAAGAATTGGGATGACATGCTACCCCACGCCGAGTTTGCCTTCAATAGAGCTCCAAGTAAGGCAACCCACCTCTCCCCTTTCCAAGTGGTATATGGGCATAATCCAAAGATCCCCCTTGATCTCATTCCTATTCCTACTCCCACCAAGTTTAGTTGGGATGCCGAGGAGAGGGCAAAGGAAATCAAAGATCTATATGCCCAAGTTCGTGAAAGTATTGCTAAAGCCAATGAAAGGGCCATGCAAAACGCCAACAAGCACAAGAAGGAGGTACACTTTCAACCGGGAGACTTGGTGGGGATCCACTTGAGGAAGGAACGATTCCCTTCTAAGCGAAAATCCAAATTAATGCCTAGGTCGGATGGGCCGTTCGAGATCATTGAGAAGGTCGGTCCTAATGCATATAAGGTAGACCTTCCCAGAGATTATAGAGTTTCCGCAACATTTAACATCTCCGATCTTAGTCCTTACTTTGAAGATGAACCTCTTCCAAGTTTGAGGACAAACTCTCACCTACCCGGGGAGAATGATGGAGACCATCTTACCCACACTCCTACTCCTCCTACCCAGCTCAAGGAAGATCCCATCAAGCTCCAAGAGGCCAAGGACTTTGCTATGCTATGCAGAAAAGTCGTGACAATGCCGGAAGAACTCACGCCTAGTTCGACCACTTCATACCTGGTTTTTGTCACCTGTTTTCAGCCACATGTAATGGACCAAACTTTTGATGGTTCTTACATCCTTCAGGCTTAGGAAATAATCTTTATAACAAGACCAACCACACCTAAATTGGAGTTCATTTGGTTGGTCAAATTAGGCCCACAAGCACACGGTATTTTTAGCCCAGGACAGTTTGGACAGCATTCACTATTTGGGCCATAACTTTTGATCGGCTGGTCGAATTGCAGCAAATGAACATTCCCTGGAAACTAGACATCCAGAGCTTTCCAACAAGCCCAACATCATCAAATTTGGCTGCGTAATCTGAGAGATATGACTTCTGGAAGTTGGGCTTGCTGCAAGTGTGAACACACTTATTGTCAAACGTGTGAACATGGTTCTTCCTCCCTCATTTCGGCCTTGGTGCATTGTTCCTCCTACAAAGATGAATTCCTACTTCCCTAGCAAGGCTTGAATGTGTGAATTAAGAGGTGCATGGATCCCTTTTTGCTGCTACATCCTTTTCACACCAGGAGACATCAAGAGACACACCTTTTTCACCCTTGGTGCATCCAATGCATTTTTCAGCTTTGTTTCTTTGTTTTTTCCCTCATCCCTTTTCGTATATTTCATGCCTTTTCATGATGTAAGGCCTCTAGTATAAATAGGCCATAGGTTAAGGTTGTAAGATACGAATTCGATTAAAAGCATAAGCAACACAAATTCAGCTTTGCGTGTTCCTTCAAAGCGAGTGACAAAGCCTAGTTCTATATCTTGAGATTTGGCAACCTCAAGTGGTGTTCTAGGTTCTTAAACTCTTCTAGGTGGTGATTCAATTTTGTATCCTAGAAAGAGTGAAGGAATTTTCCCCAGGATTGATTTGAGTGGCACCCTTCGGCTTATCTCAAACACAATCCTTGAACCTATCCACCTCCCCTTTTCAATACAAGACTCACAAAATCCCTAGCTTGGTCATTTGGGTCCTCACTTATACATCACCTACTCCTTGAAACTAAGGATAGGGCCTCGGTAGTTAGGCCCTAGGCAGTTAGTCTAAGGAGGGCTCCAAGCTCCCAGATCCACTAAGCAGCTTAACCAAAATATAGTAGTATGCCTAAACGTCAGGTTTCCTCTATCATATCTCCATTCTCAAAGTGTCACAAATCAAATACGACATTAATGACATACTTACCATATGAGCAGGCTCAACAATGGCGTATCCAGTTTTGCTTTTAAACATCATCACAAACTCATCTGCGACATAAAACTGTTACTGATTAGTACAAAGTACTAAAAGTCACAGCAAAATCAAATCCCCTCCACAAAAAAGCAAATAATCATAAAAACCAGGGAGCCAAAAAATGCATTACTTAGCAAGAGATTATACTTTTTCTGGCGAGATCCATGATCCCCAATGATCACACCATCTTTATGATCCACTCTCGAGTCTACCTCATGGGGAGTTCTCTGGCACATGGCAACGCATAGCTTTCGTGATGTGCACGATGTGCACTTGAGTTGTATGCTTTTTGGGAGCTTCAAATACTTGGTTGCAGCTTCAGGGGAAAACCTTGGGGCTCTTGATGATGTTGACAAACTTACCACCACCCAAGAAATTAAAAAGGAAAAATTAGTACGCCAAGCTAATTTCCGAGAAGACATGCAGACTAGAGGAAGAATCTCAAGCTTAAATACCTTGGAAGTTTAATGAATGATTGATTGCGCAAGCAGCCGACCAACATCTAACGGGCACTTGTCTTACCTCCACTCATCAACAGAAAAGATGGAGAGGGCAGAAGAACTCAATGAACAACGCCTAGTGCCAAGATGTTTGGAAACAACGATATGGTTCAACATCACCCTATTCGACCAAGATACAGAAGTAAAACGTACACAATGTTAGCACAGATCCAACTAAAGAGAGATTGAATTCACTTCAAATCAGTCTTTGCTTCTGTGTACTTTTTTATTTCATTTTATTTTGTTTCAAGGGCATCATTAGAATCATGAATGACAGGAATTCATAAATACCTCTTTCTCATTCCCCCAACCCCCTAAAAAGAAAATGAAGAGGAAAATATCAAGGAGGGAACCTGTTAATGATATTAATGCTCAAGAAAAGCCGCAGACATTCAAGGGTCATGAAATGGAAAGCCAAAAGGGCAGATTCAGAAATAAGAATAATTAAGGCAGCCTTAAGCATGATGAGCTCCGATAGCAATGCAGTTAGGCCAGATACAATAAGTCATCATAGAAAATCATACGTAGATATCAGAAATCACAAAAGTGCTAGACGATAGGGAAGGGTTGTCCACAGTTTCGGTAATGGATTAGCTCGCATACTTAATTCGGTCACTCATTATTCTTCACCCTAGTTTACAAAGGTTTTAATGTTATCTTATTTTGTGCATCAGAAAGTAAGTTTATTGCTCAATTTGAATGATAATGGCACCCAAAAAAAAAAAGAACCTAGTCCTAATTGTAAGTTTGCTTTTGCAATTCATAGGAGAGTTCGAAGGTGACTTTAGATTACTATATCTCACCTAGCACAAAATTATGCTTCCAATCTGTGAAAGAGCCCAAGAATGTCAATGGCTAGACATGTCGGTTGTAGCACATCCTAACCTTGCTTTTCGGAGATTTAGAAATTCTGCAAGGTGGGTGATTTTGAAAAATAAGAACCTCCTTTGAAGATGATGATGGATATGACCGCAACTTTTTTCTTATGCTTCACAGTTAGGGCTGGCAAAAGTCTTACCAACTCGATTATCCGGATTCGTTTGACTCGGAAAAAACTAGGTACGGTCACAAAATTTATGTCCGGATTTAAATCCGGGTCGGGTTCGGGTTTGGGCATTCGGGTTCGGGTTGTCCGGATTTTTGATCCATTTCAGGTTCGGACAAATTCGGATAATCGGACAACTAGGTTCAGACATCGAACAACTATGTTTATGTGTAATTTTAGTCCAAATTCTATAGAAAATTTTATGAAAACAACTTCGGACAATCGGGTTCTAATATTGAAAAATCGGGTTCGGGTTCGATCACACAAATTTCGGTCGGAATGCCCTAAAATCATATCACAAATTTGGACATTTGTACAACCGGGTCCGGGCATCGAACATTTGGGTCCGAGTTTGGTCAGAGTGTCCGATTTATGATCCAGACAGGGCCCGCATATGAAGTTTTTATCTGAATGTCCGATTTAATCGAACCCGAATCGATCCAGATATGAATTTTTGCCAGCCCTATTCACATCTACAGGCTTTGATTCTTCCAGCAAATTAGGGTTCAAGGGTTTTTCTCCTTCAGATTGTTGCAGGGGGGAGAAGATTGGTGGAGGGAGGGAGGGAGGCTTGAGCAGCGGGAGTGAAACTTATTCACTTACTGAATTATTCTCCTTCTCCATACTAATCAGGGAAGGTCTTAGCATAGAAGAGCACAAGAACTTAGGTAAGAACTTAGGCCTAACTAGGTAAAGTAACTTATTCTTGATGATTATGCTGCTTCCCTTTCACTTCTGCCTTTTTGGGCCATCCTTGGACTCAAACACTTGAAACCGACTAGCGGAAGAATATGTGGAACCAAAATTCACATATTCTCCAACTAATCCCAGACAAATAGCTCAAACATCAGATGTGGGTGTACCTAGTAACCATGAGATCCAAAATCCAAATCAATCACATATTCAAACAAATTTTCTTCAACTAATCTCAAATTTCTTGTTACTTTACCTCTAACTTGTGACCATGAGATACAAAATCCAATTCTTAACCACTGCTCCATACCATTTATGTGATACAAATTTGCACACAAAAATTATTAATACATTTTATGTCATATATTTTACTGATTGGGCTGCACACTTTTTGGTCTTGGTAGTGTAGGTGCACCTAGTTCTTATACACCTAGGTTCATAGTATAAGAACTGATATTTCATTGCCTAGGTTGTAAACCACAAATTGTATGAGACTTTGCTAGGACATCATTTGATTTTCTAGAAAAGAGGAAGTTATGGTTCAGTGAACAAGTTTAATATACGCAATGAATAAATTGCATAGTCTTAGTAAACAATCTTAATTTCAACAAATTATTATGACCACACATTGAAAACAACCTTGCCATGGACAGAGAAAAACCTCATTATTATACAGTGAACAATTTCTCTAAGATAAGTGAATAGCCTCTGCATATCTCATAAATAAATTTCTCTTGCTCAATGAACAACCTCATAGACATTAATTCCCAACTATGATGCAATATGTTAAATACACAAAGAAATTTACTTCAACTGATTTGTAAAGATGAGTGAACAATGTCAACAGATCAACTCAACAATATTAGTATGGTGAACAATTACAAGATATGGAGTGAACAATTACAAGATATGGAATGAACAAATATTTGAGGCTCACCTAACAACCTAAAGTTGTGTTAGAACAAAAATGTTGGGCACATATGTATATCATTTATTGATTGGAATAAATGAGCTTATGGATGACCCAGCCCCCAAAAAAAAGAGCTTATAGATGTTTTATGCAAAAGATATTTATCCATTAACTAAACTGATCAACGTGTCTATGAAAAATCTAGCATATCGTCTTAAACATCCTTAATTATTTGCACAATCTACCCACTTCAACCTTCTAAAGGGGCGCAAGACTTCATTTATCAGGCTTCTACTAAACCTTTCCACATTCCTTAAATAGGTGTAGCTCAACTCTAGAATTCATTATCAGCCAAGATAAAAGTTTACCTAGTGCCATCAAGTTGTTAACTCAACATTCCAATTGTATTTAACATCATCAACCCAAAATAAAACACTCTAACAGGTCAAATGATATATCTGTCGAGGGTCCAAGCTCAAACTCAATTCAAGAGTGAAAGCTTAAAACCAAGAGATAATACAATCAAGGAAAAACCAAGAAAGGTGGGACATTAGGGGCTAGTTGTGAGGCAGCAACAATGTGAGATAGGGATGAGATTTAGAATCAAGGGATTCTAAATGAGAAAAGGAAAAGAAACTTGAAGTATCTTCAAAGGATTAAATGAAAACAAAGCTAGACAGCAAGAACACACGACCATGCAATCTGAAAACTAGCAAAGTAATCTTCAAACCCGTGAGGATAACCAACGTAAATGGATAGAACCAAACCCTTGTTTGGATACAGAAACACCACCAAACTAAAGTTTAGGGCCTCTATACTTGATTAAGATACAAAAACACTACTTAAACAGGTTTAAGACTATACTTGAACACCACCCTAACCGGCCTAGTTAAGGATAAGCAAGTTTAGTATTGAGTGTACAAAGGCACGAAAGCACAAATGCTCTCAACTTGTGTTTGATTCAAAAACTGATTGATTTCTTCACAATGGTCGTGCATAATGCTTAAATACAAGCTAGCAAACAAGCACCTAAGCAAACACACACCTAGACCTTACTCTCTGTTGAAGGGGGAGTTTTAATAATTTAGATCAAGCAAAATTAATATTGATTTCGAAATAGATCCTCTTTTTTTTTGAAAAATTTTAGATGCCATGACTAGATACGAGCTACGAAAACTAGAAAAATATGTACATGCGTCGACTTCCGGCCCGATCAATACTAGCCCAAATCAAATATTTATATATATATATATGTATATATGTATATATATATATATATATATATATATATATATATATATATATATATAAAGGGTGCAAAATGATCACAACACCCAAGGTCACTACCCACGTGGGTGTGCAGATTCCTGAGGCAACAAGCAAAAGAAAAATGCATAAAGTAGTTAGAACTTGTTTTAATTTGCATTATGGGAATTGTGTGGCTAGAAGAAAACCAACCCCCCAAAAAAAATAAAAAAAAATATAGGGGGGTTAAAAGTTAGTGGGTTGCCCACGTCCTCCCCAATCACCATCTTTTAACCACTCAACCCCTTTTCTTTATAAAGGTGGTAGAAGAACAAAACCAAAAAAAAGGAGAAAACTATGTAACAACCCAAAAAAAACAGAGCACGAGTTTGACGAGGGCCAAAATAGGGAAGCAAGCAAAATTGCAAAGTTCCAAAAAAAAAAAAAGAGACCCACAGAAAACACAAAGGAGAAGAAACAGAGAACAAAAAAAAAATCTATAGAGAACGGAGGCTACAACAATACTATGAGTAAGAAGAAACAGGACGGAAGAACTGAAGAACTGAAGGAAGTTGATTCGAAGGGGCTAAATACTCCTCTGGATAATTTCAAACCAACAAGTTCAAGGTAATACAAAAATGGAGTATGGATGCTTTAATTCATCTCAAACCTCCATCCTGTATGTGCAAGTTTGCACAATTAATCAAAAGAGTGTTGGATCTAGTAAAGGGATTAAAGCCTCAACACAAGCCCAAGTTTTAATCAGACATTTGGGATCATGCTAGATCCCGGTTCTTGCCGGAACTACCAAAATTTGGATCCTGCCGGAATCATTAAATGATAGATCCTGTGGGATCCTTATGTCGAAACCATGAAAGTTATGCCTTGAAAACAAAGATTAATTGTATGTCTCGGTCAAGAAGATGTTGTTATTCTGGTGAATTCTTCTTTTAGAAGAGCAACATTTTAAAAAAAAAAGGGACATATGCATATGTATTTTGTCACTGTAAAGGAAGACAAAAGAAAAATAAATAAAAATGGGAGGAACAAGTTAAAAAAGCATTCCTGAGACCTGGGTCATGGAGAGCAAGATTAGAGGCTTATCATTCAAATGCTTAAGATTGATTTTGTGTTAAAATCATTTCAATTCGTCTCACTGGTAACAAAAAAAAAATCCTCAAATTTGGCAAGAAAATTTTACTTGGTGAAAATATCATCTTCTTTTTGTATAAATCTTTTCACCGTTCATTGAAAACATTTTCTGTAGGGAAGAGGTTGGGAGAGAATATTGCATCTTTCTCAGTGTACGCTGCTTCCACGTAACTCAAAAATTCGGCTAAAAATAAAAAAAATCTCTCTTTCAGTTACTGAAGTCTTGAGGAAGGGGGGAATAGGTCAAATAATAATTTGATTGATAATTCTTCGACTTCATCGTACCTTCTGTTGTGTTTCAAAACAAAGAGTGGGAGTAGTGCTTTGACCAAAAAAAAAAATGACAGGAGTGAGATGATAAAACGAATGACTGATATTTATAAATCGTAAAGTCAAAACCTAACAATTACAAGTCATTGACTTTGAATAGGACTCCATTTTGAAGTTTTTGCTATCTTGTAAAGATACAATTTATCCATTAACTTCTTTGGATAAAAATCCAAATAAATAAAAAATGGATGTTCTGAGCCGATTAAATCAGTAAAAAAATGGATAAATTTTAATGTACTCTGAATAGGTGCTATGGATCCTTTCATTGCATGCCTGGTCTCAAGTGTATCTCAAGATCTTGGTTTGCCAACAAATCAAACGCTTCTGTCAATCTTTTGTTCTTTGAGTTAAAAAAAAAAAGGATGAGGCCCAAAGAAATAAAAGTAAGGTCACAAAGCCCTTGATCAGTAATTATAAGTTCAGTAGTTCTATTAATGTGACTACATCAAATTAAGTCCAAAGAGCTGGACTCATAGGTTATCACCGAGCATAAATAAACTTTTCGCTTCTACTCGAATATAATTTATGTGTATATAAAGTATATCCAGTTCTAGTATTAGTCAGAACTACGATGACTTGATTCCACTAAGGATACGTAGGAAGCTCGATATAAAATTTTTCGAGTTTAGTCGAAGTCAAAATTCTCAAATGGGTCCAAACTGATGCCCCCCTCTTCCAAAAAAAAGTTAATTTGGTTCAAGACGATTGCACCTTAACCTTTCAAACGCCAAAAAGCCAGGCCTTCCACACTGACCTCCTTAAATTTTCAACTCCACAAAATGGACCAAAAAGTCTAATTTATTCCCCCCCTTTTCATGAAAGATCAAAATTGCAACTCTGTAACCCTTGGTTACATGTTACGTAACTGTTTGAACAAAAAATGATCTATTTTTAAGGTACTTTTTCACCGGTTTTATGCTCGTTTTAATAATATTTTTTAGGTTTTAAATTGATTTTATTTTATTTTGCAGATTTTGAATAAATATGAAAAAAGGGCTTAAAATGGTGGAAAAGGCGAGAAAAAATAGAAGAAATGTCGAACGTTGAAGAACCGGGCCAAATTCCAGAAAAAACCGGGCAAAAAAAAAGAAGAGAAAAATGAAAAAAAAAACCCAGACCGGTCCAGTTGAATCGGACCGGCCGGTTCGCGTGAACTGATTCTGCTCTTAAAAAAACCCCTCCCCTTCATTTTCTCTCTCCTCAGCTTCTTCCTCAGCTTCTTTCTTTCTCCCCGACTCCTGCTTCAACCAGTTCGAACCCCCCCCCAAACCCTCGCTTCCTCGCATCCCTATCTCAACCCCGTTCTCTCACCCCAAAACCACCCCAGCCCACCGTTCCCACGAAACCCAGAAACCGAAACCACCCTCTACCCACAGTTTCGACCCTCCACTTCAAAACCCATCCAACCACCAGCACACCACCCCTCGCTGGGTCTCATCTCCACAAGCCACATACACCCCTTTGCTGGCCTTCATCTTAGCCATCCACGCATGCCATTCGAATGGAAGGGTCGAGAGACGAAGGAGGTCGGGTATAAAGCAAGGAAGAGGACGCCATTGAAGGGGTTCGAGTTCGAGTTTTAGGTATTTTAGGTAGATTTTAGGAGTAGGATTAGGTTTAAATTCCGTTTTTAGGTTTAGATTTAGTTTAATTTCACTTTTCTTTTCAGTTTCGTATTTGGTTTTCAGATTAAGTTTTCGAGTTAGCGTTTCGAATTTGAGTTCCAAATTTCGGTTATTTTGAGCATCTAAATTCATGTAGTTAGTTTGAATCATTAGTTTCGAATGGGTATACTCGGTTTTCAGTTGTTGTTGCAAGGATTTTTGCTTCAATTTGGGCATGCTATCGATTTCTCCTCGCCTGTTCTGGTTCGATTTCCTTCTTGCTTTCGGTTCTGTTTCAATTCTTCCCCCTTCCCTGCTGCTGCTTTTTGTTCGTCGTTGTTTCAAATTTGCTTCCCTTCCCCTGTTTCGTTGCTGTGTTCAGTTAGTGGTCTGCTATGGTGTCGTTTCTCCCCTCCTACTGCTGCCTTTTGTGTTCTGAGTTTGATTGAATCTTGGTATACTTTTGGTTTATTGATTGATCTCTGGTTTGGGATGTTGCTGAATGTTGCTATTGGCTTAGTGGTTGATTGTTAGCTGAATTCTACTGTTGTCCCCTGGTTTCATAACTCGTACTATTTGGAGTTGATTTAGGTTAGTTTATTTACTAATACATTTTGGTGGTTTGAGGTTAGGTTAGGTAGTTTTTAGGTTTTGATTTTAATAGCTGTTTATGTCTAGTTAATGCATAATCTCCTTCATATGCTGAAATTTAGTCAAAAACTTAGGCTTAGTTTGATTGAGATCATTTAGTTTAAATTAAGCACTTATGTTTTCTTTAAATTAGCATAATTAGCATTAAATTAATTAGTTTAATCACTTTAAATGACCATAAATCTCACGTCTTCCCTGTGGACCGACCCTTAAGTACTACGACTGACAATCGTGGGCTTGAGGTTTCTTCTTTTTAATTTAGTTCATTTTCCACCCCCTCAAAACCTTCAACAGTAACCAAAACAAATTAAAGGGGGAGTTTTTCAAAAAGTCAAAGCCTTGTTCAAACAATAAGCATGGAAAAATAGACCAAACCCAAGCCAAACATACAACATAGCTTACTAAATTTCCCTACTCCCACGACGTAAGCCTAAACTAAAAATTGGGGCTAGAACTACATTGATTTGATCCCATTAAGGGTACGTAGGAAACCCGCAAATAAATTTCGGGTGCAATCGCAAGTTAAATAAAATAAAGGACCGACTTCAAAAAGAGGTAAGTCTGAAAAATTAAAATAATAAAAATCCTTTTCATTGCGAAACGGCTAAAAAATAAGTTAGCCATCAAAAGTTAAAAAAAAAATGATAAAATTGAATTAAAATTGCGGATAGTAAATTAATCCATGCATATAAAGTCCAAAACTAAAACTCAAGTTAAATTACGGTTATTAACGTAACCAAAATAAAATACAAATTAAGTCGAATAAGATTAAAGAACTACGACTGTTTTGATCCTTTATAAAAGAGGTACGTTGTCAGCTCACGATAAATAAGTGAGTGCAACCCAATTTTCAAATTAAATTAAATTGCTCATGTCCTAACCTGCATTGAAGAATGTGTATGTGTAGTACCCTTCGTAGAAGGTGCCTATACGGACACTATCTGATGCAATTAAGTTTAGATAACGGGTGACTCGGCATACAATATACATGTCGACCCAAATTATATAAAGTCTTATTAATGCAAAATAAAACAAACAAAGAAGGGAAATAATAAAATAGAACGAATCGGAATCAAAAGGTGGTCTCCCAAGACGGGGGATGTAATTAAGGAGGTTTATCCTCTTGAATAGGGTTGTACTCAAAATAAACTGATGTATATTTTTATACGTCGGAAAGTTGTGTTGTGCAAATTATTTATTTTATTTAATTTTCGCTCAACATAATTTTTGGCACGCTCGGTGGGACCCTATTTTCCTTTTCATCTCCGATTTGTATATTATTGACTAATATTTATTTTCTTCTCTTTTGTTGTGTTTGTTCTTGTGTGAAAATTTTGAAGAACAATGGCACCTCAAGTCACTATCAATTTCAACCAGCTTCTAGTAACTTTTGTGATCAAACGCGGAATGTTCCAGGCTAGGAAGAATGTGCACGTGGTCTTCACTGTTGGGCCACGATCCATCGTAGCTGAGTTTCCATTGTCAAACTCAATGGAACCTCTTAGGGGCCTTGAAAAGGCAAGCAGCCCCGCCCCTAAGGCCGACAAGCTGCTTATGAAGAAAGCGGTGAAGAACCTGAAACACAACAAGCGTAGAAGTGACAAACGTCGCGTCAAGACCGCTGCACCTAAGCTAGCTCCATCCCCAGCCTTGGAGCTAGCCAAGACGACCTTGAGGAGGGCTTTTCAACAAAGGTCATTCTCTATGGCTTGCCCCTCAATCTACGCCGTTCAACCCGGTGCTAACTGCATGCCCCAGCCAAATGCCAACTTGAAGGGGAACCTACACAAGGGAAGCACCAACAGCCCAAGCGACAATCCAACCAAGGCAAGCTCGGGTCCCTCATCTGACCCCAAAGCAAGTTCGGGTCCCTACTTTGGCCCCAAGGCAAGCTCGGGTCGTTAATCTACCCCTGAGGCAAGATCAAGTTACTTCCTCAGGCTCAATCCACACTTGGGCTCCTGCATCCACCAGAAAGGGGGTAAAGACAAGCAAAAAACCCCCAACCTCGAGGACCCCCAATAAGCCATTTAGGGAAGGAACCTCAGGAGTCAAGAAGGCTCCTTAAGTTTGCCCTACAAGGCGGATTCTTGTTGGGACTATCCCTGTTGATATTCCCATAGCTGAAGTCATGATGACCTCCTATTCAAAGGAGGAAACAATACCTAAAACTGCAAAGGTTAAATTTGTTAAACCTTCAACCTCAAGCACCTCTACTCTGGTGCTGAGACTTCTGCAGGTCACAACCACTACTCCTCCTCAAAGCCTTACAAAAGGTAGGAGGATTTTACCTCCAAGGCCACAAAATCAAAGTGATTTAACATTTGAAGGGATCAGGTCACAGGCATACAACAGCCCGACCACAAGGTCAAGGGCCAAAGCATTATCATATGCCGAGGTGGCCTTACAATCTTCAACCACTATCTTTCAGCAAGGCAGGGACCAACTAAAAAGACAAGATGAAGTTACAAGGCCTGCCTTTTCCCAAGAAGAAGCGGCATCCACCATCATCCTACAAGAGCAAATCAACAAGGATGATCAGGCTTAAAACATGCCGGTCTTGGTTACCAGCACGCCGAGTCTCGAGGAGCAGATGCAAGAGTTGCAAAGGAAACTTGCAGAAAAAGAGGTTGAAATAGCTAACCTCCTTACGCGCCTTGAAAATAGGGAGCATGAAAAGACTAATGAGGTTAGCAGTAACAACACAGTTATCACTCCGCAAGATATCAAGGAGTTGATAGCTCAAGGAATCAGAGAGCATCAAGCAGCCATGAATCCCGTAGTGTTGGGGTATAGGAGCCCATACCCAAGTCATTACGACTCGGTTCCTTTCCCTAAGGGTTACTAAAAGCCAAACTTTGAAAAGTTTGATGGAATAAATGGGTCACCGCATCAACATTTGGCCCATTTTTACTCAGCGTGCGGTGAAGCTGCCTTAAATGACGCGTTGTTGATCAGGCAGTTCGTATAGTCCCTCAAAGGAGCAGCGTTTACATGGTATTACCAAATTCATCCTGGGTCATTACACACTTGGGATGACCTCCAAAGGGCATTCCTAGCCCAGTTCGTGAGTTCAAAGTGAAGAGTTTCTATAATAGACCTTACCGATACTCACCAAAGGCCAAACGAAAGTGTTAATGATTTCATCATGAGGTGGAGAAGCTTAAGCTTGCAATGCCCAGAAAAGCTAAGTGAGCAATCAGTAGTTCAAATGTGTGCAAAGAATTTAGACCCTCAAGTCGTAACATATGTTGGTACTGCTGAGCCTCAACACTTTGATGCTCTCGTACCGAAGGCGAGCAATGTAGAAAAACAACTTGCTCGTCAGAAAAATATACAACCCAAGAGGGAAGAAATCAAAAGGCCAAACAAGAAGGGAGAGTCGATGGCTACGTTTGTCAGAGCAAGCCCAAAGCCAATCAATGGTAGAAATTTCAACAACGGCAAAGACAAACAAAAAGAGGGAGCTCGACGACTCACCCTCCAGGAAAGGAAAGAAAAGAAGTATCCCTTCGATGATGACGATGTTCAAGGGATATTTGATGAGTTAATGGTTACAAAAGCCCTTTCTCTTCCAGAGCCAAAACGACCTGCCGAGGTCAATATGACAAATGATCCTAAGTATTGCTTATACCATGGAATCATTAGTCACCCCATAAAATATTGTTATGTCTTCAAAGACATAATCGAAGATATGATTAGAAGGGGAGAAATTGAGATAGAAGGAGCTCTAGCCAAAGGACTCACCGCATCGTCAAATGCAACCTCAACGGTGGAACAGAGGGATAAATCTCACCCATCATCCTCAGAAACTAATCAAGGGACCCAACGGTGTCATTACCACCTCACGCGGTCCACATCAAGTTCATTGTTGATGATGATGTAGCAATAGTATGGGTGTATCCAGATATGCCTGCACCCTCACCAGGAGCACCCACCCTATACGATTTTTACCTAGACCCAAGTCTAGAGGCATGGGCAACATCAGAAGATGATGATGATGATGATAACTTTGGGTGGTAGACCTATTTCAGCAGGCAATCATTTTAACAGGGAATGGTCCGAGCATCTCAGTCCCCAGGAGTTAAAATAGGAGGACAGAAGCCACCATAGAAGAAAAATAAGAAAAACAAGAAGAAGAAGTCAAAGGCTAAGAAGAAGTCGGAAATAACTTCTGAAGAGGAGTACGAGCCGCCGCTGAAGAGCCCTTTTACTTTAGGTGATTACATCCCTAAGGGTTTTTTCGGTAGTGACTCGTCGGACGATGATCCCATAGAAGGAGAAGTAGGCCAATGTTGCATGGTTTCAAGGGTTGATGAATGTGAAGAAGCGAGCGTCATTCTAGCAAACACCGCTCAAGAAGTAAATCAAATAACTCTTCGATCTGGTCGTCAACTCCAACCACCGAAACCAGCAGGGAAAGAGGAGAAAAAAGAAACGACACCAGAGATACCACTAATATTGGATGACGCCAAAGAAAAGGGTGATGAGGAAGTAATTCCCTCGAGCTCAAATAGCCAGGGAACTACTGAGAATAGACAAACAACTAAAGATTTCAAGAAGGATCTTCCTGCTACAACCCCTTTTCAAGTTCGTCAAGGGTCTCATAAAGAAAAGGTTCGTTATGATGTCATTTCTCATCTCAAGCGAATCCCAGCACGCTTAAGTGTCTATGACGCCTTACAAATGTCCAAAGAGCTAAGAAGGGCACTTATGCTAGCATTAATGCACCCTAACGACTACAAAGACCAAGTTGATCCTATTGAGATGGATGAGGTGTTATCATCTCCTTTAAACCGGTGTGCTGCATGCATGGCTTGCGTAACATTCTCTGATGAGGATCTCCAGTTGGGGTATGAAAATCACAACAGGCCTTTGTACGTCATCGGTAGGATTGGGGATAAAAGAATAAATCAGATCCTACTCGACTGTGGTTCTACAATCAACCTTTTTCCATTGAGGGTATTAAGGGCAATAGGGATAACACCAAATCAGTTGTCCCCAACTTTGCTCACAATACAAGGGTTTTATCAAGTAGGCCAGAAAGCCTTAGGCACTATTGCTTTGAAAGTTGAGCTAGACAACCTCTACACAGATGCTCTCTTTCATGTAATAGATGTTGATACTTCTTATAACACCCTACTCGGTCGGCCGTGGCTCCATACTAGCAAGGTTATTGCCTCGACCCTTCACCAGTGTTTGATACACTGACGAGCATGGCAATGAGAAAACAATCCGTAGGGACACAAATCCTTTTCATGGGGAAGATGTTAATTATGCTGATGCCAAGTTTTACAAATCAGCAGATTCTGGAACCTCCCAAGATCTTTTAAACCAAAGAAAGAGTAACCACAAAGAAAATCCCAAGCCTCTTACTTTGCCTCAAAAGGCCATCCGGGTTGTTAACAGTTATGCTAGTGAAGCCAAGGAAGGTCAGTTTCCACGATCAAAGGTGTTGTTCAAATACACACCTAAAGACAAAAGAAAGGACAGACAAAAGGCCCTGACTCCAGTGAAGGAAATTGTGAACTCTCTTGTCAAGAGTTATACTTTTCCCGTCTGAAGAATTGATCAGTCGGTACCCAAAGAAAATCTGGTCATAAGAACATCACTCGGCAACAAGAGAGTGGTGTTAAGGGAAAACCTTTCAAAGCCTCTAATAGAAGCATTGTCTTCAAGGGGTTCACCTCCAGGAGGGCCATCATCATCAAAGTGGAGCAAGAAGAATAAGAGAGGACTTGCCAAGGAAAACCAAAAATTGAATATTTCATTTGAAAGTGGAGTCCTAAAGGCATCATTGCAAGAGAATACCTTTGAAAATCTTCAAATATCCAATGATGTGGGGATTCTCAAGGCTCATACCATAAATGATATGGTCTTTACACCCTGATAACAAGAGATGTTTTCCCAAGATGAGCAAGTCCAACCCCGAATATCAGTTTTTCAAATACTTGGCAAAATCAATGAACCCAAGCAAAAGAATGTCTGAGTCGGAAAGCAGAAAAAGTGGAAGCTGAAGAAGAAAAAGCAACAGCCTAGAAGCTTCGTCTGGGTTCGAGGGCAAAATGGTGTTAGCCAAATTGAGCAGGTGGAGCAAGTTAATGTTGTGTCTGTAGCGGACGAGGAAGATGCTCAAAATTTTGAATTTCCTTGTCAAAAAGCTCCCAAGCATCACAGGATCGATAGGCTAAATTATAAAGAGTGTGATGAAGTCCAAGTTCACACTTATTCACCTAAGCGATTAGATGGTGATTCAGTTGCTATAAAACAAGGATCCTCTAAGGATTTTGTCGAGGCTATCCAACCAGCACCACCAGAAATGGAAGATGGTGGTCAAGCAACAATTGATGAGCTTCGAGAGGTAAATTTGGGCACGACTGATGAACCCAAGCCAATTTTTGTGAGTGCCATGTTAAATAATGAAGAGGTGGTAGAGTATGAACAATTCCTTCGGGAATACAAAGATGTATTTGCTTGGGGATATCAAGACATGCCAGGCTTAGATCCAAGTGTTGCTGTCCATAAGTTAGCCATTTCTGAAGGAGTAAAACCGATAAAGCAACCTCAACGGCGCTTTCGTCCTGAACTGACAATTCAAATAAATGCTGAGGTTGACAAGCTCATAAAGGCTAACTTCATTCGTGAAATTCAATACCCCACTTGGTTGGCTAACATCGTGCCAGTTCGAAAAAAGAATGGTCAACTTCGGACATGTGTGGATTTCAGGGACTTAAATAATGCATGTCCTAAGGATGATTTCCCACTACCAATCACTGAGCTCCTCGTGGATGCCACTACAGGGTTTGGAGCTCTTTCCTTTATGGATGGTTTCTCGGGGTACAATCAAATCAAAATGGACCCTAGAGATGAGGACTTAACAGCCTTTCGGACACCACAAGGCATATACTGCTATACAGTAATGCCATTTGGGTTGAAAAATGCTAGGGCCACTTATCAGAGGGCCATGACAATCATTTTTCGTGATTTTCTCCACAACCTAGTTGAATGCTATATTGATGATTTGGTTGTGAAAACAAAAGATAGAGAAAATCATCCTCATGACCTAAGAAAGGTCTTTGAGAAGTTGCGTGTACATCAACTCAAGATGAACCCCTTAAAATGTGCCTTTGGGGTTACTTCCGGGAAATTCCTTAGGTTCGTTGTTCTGAAAGAAGGAATTGAAATTGATCCCGATAAAGTCAAAGCCATAATCCAAATGCCACGTCCCAAAAACCTAAGAGAATTACAGGGTTTACAAGGAAGGCTGGCTTATATAAGGCGGTTCATTTCAAATTTGTCAGGACGGTGTCAACCTTTCACAAGACTCTTGAAAAAAGATATACCCTTCATTTGGGATCAAACTTGTCGAAATGCTTTTGAAAGCATCAAGCAATATCTAACAAGACCACTTGTCCTAATGGTTCCAATACAAGGAAGACCCTTAATCCTATATACAACAACCCTTGAACGATCATTAGGGGCTATGTTAGCCCAAAATAATGATGACGGGAAAGAAAATGCCTTGTATTACATTAGCCGAACAATGGTGGGTGTAGAAATAAATTACTCCCCCATGGAGAAAATTTGTTTGGCCTTAATCTTCGCCATTTAAAAATTACGACACTATCTCCTGTCCTATCAGATTATCTTAATCTCAAAGGCATATCCATTAAAGTATATAATATCTAGGCACATGCTATCAGGTATATTGGCTAAATGGGCTATGCTTTTAGCCCCTTTTGACATCAAGTTCATGTCTCAAAAGGCAGTAAAGGGACAAGCTATAGCCGATTTCCTAGAAGCACATCCATGTCCAGATAATAAGGAACTACCCGATGATTTTCCAGATGATGAAGTTATGCTTGCTGAAATTAAAACATGGCAGTTATATTTTGATGGGGCAGCAAGGAGTCGAGGAGCCGGAGTAGGAATTGTGTTTGTCACACCATCTAGAGGACTTATTCCTTACTCATTTGCTCTCCTTGAGATATGTTCAAATAATGTAGCTGAATATGAGGCACTCATCATTGGCCTTGAATTAGCCCATGAAATGCGTGTTGACCAACTTGAAGTATTTGGTGATTCTCAATTAATTATCCGACAAATAAATGCTCAGTACGAGGTAAGGGAGGTCAAATTAGCACCTCTCTACAAAAGGGCAAGAAGCCTTATAAACCATTTCCTTCAAGTAGAAGTCAATCATGTGCCAAGGTCTAAAAATGATAAAGCAGATGCCTTAGCAAAGTTGGCTTCTTCACTGACACTCCCTGATGAAAGGGAAATTCAAATAACAATTGGGGAACATCACTTGTTGGCCTCAACTTTAGACTGTCTTGATGAAATTGAAGAAATAAATGTGGTCTCAGTTTTTGAAGTCGAAGAAGAAGCAGATTGGAGACAACCTCTCATTGAATATATTCAATATGGCATCTTGCCTACTGACCCAAAGAAAAGAGCATATGTAAAACGGCTAGCACTAAGGTTTACATTTAAAAAGGACACCCTATATCGAAAAACTTTCGATGGGGTTTTACTTAGATGCTTTTCAAGGGAAGAGGCTGCTTATGTCCTAAATGAAGCTCATGCCGGGGTGTGTGGTGCTCACCAAGCAGGTCCAAAACTTGCTGATCAAATTAAAAAGTTGGGTTATTACTAGCCAACCATGGTTTAAGATGCGATAAAGTTTTCCAAGACATGTCAAGCTTGTCAAATACACGGTGATTTTATTCACCAACCACCACAATTACTCCACCCAAGCATATTATCTTGGCCCTTCCACACATGGGGGCTAGACGTCATAGGACCTTTCAAGCCATCTTCCTCTCGCGGCTATTCATTCATCTTAGCAGCCACAGATTATTTCTCAAAGTGGGCTGAGGCTATCCCGTTAAAAGAAGTGGGGGCAAAACAAGTTGTTGACTTTATCAGGACCCATCTCATTTATAGATACGGAGTCCCATGTAAAATCATTTCAGATAACACCCTCTACTTTAAAAATCAAGTAATAATCAGGCTTGCAGAGAAGTAGGCTTGCAGAGAAGTACAAGTTCAGACATAGCTTTTTGTCAAGCTATAGTCCATCATCGAACGGTCAAGCTGCAGCATTCAATAAAGTACTGTGTAAGATCTTAAAGAAAATGGTTTCAAGATCAAGGAAGGATTGGCATGAACGACTTCCAGAAGCTTTATGGGCCTATTGAACCACAGTTCGAACTACAACTGGTTGTATGCCCTACAACTTGGTGTTTACTTCAGAAGTCGTGCTACCCCTTGAGGTGCAATTACCTTCCCTAAGAGTAGCCATGCAATTCACTGATTCAGATGAAAACACTCAAGTCAGATTAGTCGAGCTGGAAGCGTTAGATGAGCATCGGTTAATGGCCCAACAAAGGCTTGAAATTTACCAAGCTCAAATGGCTGGTGCATTCAATAGGCGAGTCAAGTTTCGCTCTTTTAGCATTGGTGATTTGGTGTTAACAATAAGGAGACCCATTGTCATCAATCGAAAAACACAAGGAAAATTTGAGTCCAAATGGGAAGGCCCCTATGTAATCACCAAAGTCTTTCCTAAAGGGGCATATGAGCTCTCGAATCATGATGGTCGAATAGTATATGCCTGTGTCAATGGCAAATTTGTAAAGAAATTCTTTACTTAAAATTGCTGGATAAATTCCTCTCTTTCCCCCATATATGAGAAATTTTAGATTCATGGATGTATCAAGTGGTCATGTGATGTTTATAACAAGAATCATTACTAATTACTCTTTGTTGTGTAATTATTCTGATTTTTGTTATTTCTTGTTATAACAAAAAGGGGGAAGGAGACCTAAAAAAAAAAAGAGCATCCAAATCTTATTGCAATAGCATGAATTGTACAATACAAAATAGGCCGAAGGCTGGGAATATGAATGCAAAATAATTAAACAAAACAAAGTAAAATCTAGACATTATTAAAGGAGATTACATTGCCGATCAAATTCTTGAGATGTTCCTTCTCCTTCTCCAAATCCTGCAGCTTGGAAAGCCCAGCCTCAATCAAGTCTGCCTTCACCTGTTCAGCTTCTTGTTTCCTCAAATCTAGAGAGGATTTCAACATTATCTCTGCCTCATTTAAATTTTGTTGTTGGGCGATCAAATCCTCTTGCATTTTGCGGATCTGCTCCTCCTCCCTCAGAATATCTTGCTCTTTAACTTTAAGCTTTGTGGCTTCATTAGACAGGCTATTAAGCTCGCCTTCAATACGAACAATTTCAGAAGAACAAGTGAGATCTTGGTCAGACAAAGCCCTAACCCGATCAACATCCACTAATTCTTCTATCTTTGCAGCGGCCTCAACTGTGTCGAATATCTCTTCTACCTTGGAGGAAAGCCAACAAATCTCTATTGTGTTGAGCTTGTAAATGTCAATCATAGAGCGAAGTGCATTCAAAGATTGGAAAATTCGTGCTTTGCTAGCTAACAAGTCCCTGACAGAGCTATGATTAGAAATAATATCAATGATTGCCCCTACTCCTTTGAGAATGCTTTCTTGAACCCAATCTTCTTTCAAGTTACAAAAGAGACTCGCTAAGGAAGTAGGGATGCTTTGAATAGGCATGACTTCGACCAAGTCAGCAGGAGTGGTAGGCATAGGAACGATAACAGTTTCGATTGCATCAGAGTGCTCTACTGCAGCAAGAGGCACTTCATGTAGGGGCACTTCTATTGTTTCCGTGGGGGCATCTCATTGATTCAAATTTCTCCGTTCAGTAAAAGTATCTAAGTCCGCAACAGGCAAATCTTCAAACCCTGTGCCATCCCCCATATCAGAATCATCAGATTGATTGGGGCGGTCATAGCGAGCTCTCTTAAAGTTTACTTCATAGGCGATTGATCATGAGAATTCATGGTAATATGCAATTGATCATAGGAGGGCCTTTTCCTTTTCTTCTTCTGAGGCCTTTTGTTGCTTCCCGAAGCCTTGGCTTTTCCTTTTTCAGAGGATGACACTGAAGGTTTCTCTTTGGCACAATTGCTGCCCATACCTCCCGAAACTTCAACATCTTCGGGAACAAACTCACAGAGAGGGCGTAGGTGATCAATAATATAAACAGTTTCCCTCAAAAGCTCTTTCTTATTCGTTGTAGTCTGGTGAACCTTTTCAACGGACTGACTCAAAGAAGGAGTACTGATTTTGGTCCACCAACTACAGTAATCCCAAGAACAAACTCCTTCATAATAGGAAGGAGGGACATAAAACTTAGCCCCTGTATCCCGCCTCTGAAGATCAGCATAGGCTTGTGCAAGATCCATCATGCTCCTTTGCTGTCAAAGGGCTCTGATAAAGCTTAAGCGATTAGACAAAACCCCTTGATCAAACCCAAATTAGCGAGCAAATCGGTTGGGGTAGGCTCCAAAAGTAAATCGGCACCAACACGTACAGGAAGTACAGCTGACCGAATGGATAAGAGAAATTTAAAATCCTCCTCCAGTAACCCCATGTCGATCACATCTCGACCATTACGGGAGTCCTCACGATAGGAGCTAGTTCTGAGGGAAAGATATCTCCCATCCCTGAAAACGTGTCTGGCTTGGGATAAGGAAAGCTTGCTGCCAAGTAATCTAGCATAACGAACAAGAGCGGGAAAATCACTCGGATAGTCACTATCTGGACAATGACGATACAAACAAGGAAATAGCTGCGCTAACCAACCTATCACATAGTGGCTGGGAAAGATGGCATTAGCTTAACCAGGATAGTCTGGATGACTTGCCGCCTCTCCTAAGTCGTGATAGAGATAGCCAAGCACTGTGGGAGCCAAAGAAATTCGTCGCCCAAAAGCCATCAATGCAGCCATTACAAATGTTTTTGGCCTTATGACCTCTCTACCATGTGGTAAGACAAAGCAACTAAGCCAAAAGACTAAGAAAGCAACAAGTTCACCCTCAGCTGTAACATTCAAGTCTGGCATTCGTTCTTGACGTGAGATACGAAGCGGGCTGCTTTTCTTGGTCTCAAATTTCTCTTTCTCAAAATTTGTTTGTTCCTCACATGCAAAGTAGACCAAGTATTCTCGGTAAAAATGGTCCAACCAGAGGGCATAATAAATATGATTAACCTTGTGAAACTTGCAGAGCTTAGCATGAATACATAACAGCTCAATAACCATAGCAGGATATTCATCGTGGTTAGCCAAATCCTTGTTTGGAGGTAAGAATTCCTCGTATATATCTCCAAGAATGGGTAAACCTCCAACTCGCTCTAAGTCATAAAGTGAAATACCAACTTCACCCGCACCGTGGTGAAGAGTATTGGTTAGTGGACCCCAAAGTTCACAGAAAGCCCGCCATACATTTGTGTCAAAATGGTACGGAAACTGGGAAACACCAACGACACCAAATACACTAGCTTGTTTCAAGGGTTCTTCAAAACGAGTAAGCACTCATCTAGTCCATTCCATTACCCCCAACATAAAAGTTGAGCGGCCTCGAAATTGGAAAGTCGACCCCCAGTTCCTTCTCACAGTAAGAAGTCTATGTAAGGCTGGATAAAATTCCTCCTCAGTAGGATATATTTCAGGACCACAATGTTCAGTATTAACTTTTTCGAGAATAGTAGCATTGAAATAGTTCTCATAATCCTTGCTCACATCGACACATTTGTTTTCGTCATTTCGACGATAACGAAGTGTCCCTTGCCTGACTTCAACCTTCCTAACCAAAATAGATGTCAAGGAGGAAGAAGGAATCCCATTGAGACTTTGCAGAGAGCTTGAACATCGATAATAAGGCCCGTAGCCACATTCTTGTCCATTTTCAAGAGGAGCCATTTCATTGGCGAGAGTCTCGTCCATGGTCGTTAATGATCTCCTACAAAAAAAAAGAGAAATAATAAAAAAGGAAAAAATTAATTACTGTTGATGTAATTACATGATAAGATACATGCATTATTTGCATTATAAACATCTAATACGAATAATGCGCGGGGGGCAACTGTTGAACGCATAATTTTAATAATTTAGATCAAGCAAAATTAATATTGATTTCGAAATAGATCCTTTTTTAAAAAAAAAATAAAAAATTTAGATGCCATGACTAGATACGAGCTACGAAAACTAGAAAAATATGTGCATGCGTCGACTTCCGGCCCGATCAATATCTGCCCAAATCAAATATATATATATATATATATATATATATATATATATATATATAT
>JACYFF010019584.1:35449068-35466938 GCA_017589665.1 Selenicereus undatus
ATACATACATATATATATATACACATATATATACATATATATATATACATATACATATATATATATATATATATATATATATATACATACATATATATATATACATATATATATATGTATGTATGTATATATGTATACAAAAAAAAAGGGTGCAAAATGATCACAACACCCAATGTCACTACCCACGTGGGTGTGCAGGTTCCTGAGGCAACAAGCAAAAGGAAAATGCATAAAGTAGTTAGAACTTGTTTTAATTTGCATTCTGGGAATTGTGTGGCTAGAAGAAAACCAACCCCCCCCCAAAAAAAAATTAAAAAAAATAAAGGGGGGTTAAAAGTTAGTGGGTTGCCCACGTCCTCCCCAATCACCATCTTTTAAGGAGTCAACCCCTTTTCTTTATAAAGGTGGTAGAAGAACAAAACCAAAAAAAAGGAGAAGACTCTGTAACAACCCCAAAAAAACAGAGCACGAGTTTGACGAGGGCAAAAACAGGGAACCAAGCAAAATTGCAAAGTTCCAAAAAGAAAACAGAGACCCACAGAAAACACGAAGGAGAAGAAACAGAGCACAAAAAAAAATCTAAAGAGAACAGAGGCTACAACAATACTGTGAGCAAGAGGAAACAGGACGGAAGAACTAAAGAACTGAAGGAAGTTGATTCGAAGGGGCTAAATACTCCTCTGGATAATTTCAAACCAACAAGTTCAAGGAAATACAAAAATGGAGTATGGATGCTTTAATTCATCTCAAACCTCCATCTTGTATGTTCAAGTTTGTAACAATTAATCAAAAGAGTGCTGGATCTAGTAAAGGGATTAAAGCCTCAACACAAGCCCAAGTTTTAATCAGACATTTGGGATCATGCTAGATCCCGGTTCTTGCCGGAACTACCAAAATTTGGATCTTACCGGATCCCGATTCTTGCCGAAATCATTAAATGATAGATCCTGTGGGATCCTTCTGTCGGAACCATGAAAGTTATGCCTTGAAAACAAAGATTAATTGTACGTCTCGGTCAAGAAGATGTTATTATTATGGTGAATTCTTCTTTTAGAAGAGCAACATTTAAAAAAAAAAAAGGGACATATACATATGTATTTTGTCATTGTAAAGGAAGACAAAAGAAAAATAAATAAAAAGGGAGAAACAAGTTAAAAAAGCATTCCTAAGACCTGGGTCATGGAGAGCAAGATTAGAGGCTTATCATTCAAACGCTTAAGATTGATTTTGTGTTAAAATCATTTCAATTCGTTTCCCTGGCAACAAAAAAAAATAAAAATCCTCAAATTTGGCAAGCAAATTTTACTTGGTGAAAATATCATCTTCTTTTTGTATAAATCTTTTCACCGTTCATTGAACACATTTTCTGTGGAGAAGAGGTTGGGAGAGAATATTGCATCTTTCTCAATGTACGTTGCTTTCACGTAACACAAAAATCCGGCTAAAAATAAAAAAAATCTCTCTTTCAGTTGCTGAAGTCTTGAGGAAGGGGGGATAGGTCAAATAATAATTTGATTGATAATTCTTCGACTTCATCGTACCTTCTGTTGCGTTTCAAAACAAAGAGTGGGAGTAGTGCTTTGACCAAAAAAAAAAATGACAGGAGTTAGATGATAAAATGAACGACCGATATTTATAAATTGCAAAGTCAAAACCTAACAATTACAAGTCACTGACTCTGAATAGGACTCCATTTTGATGTTTTTGCTATCTTGTAAAGATACAATTTATCCATTAACTTCTTTGGATAAAAATCCAAAGAAATAAAAAATGGATATTCTGAGCCGATTACATCAGTAAATTTTAATATACAAAAAAAAAAACCAAGGAGGCTTGGGTTTGAGAAGACTGACAAAATTAGAATTGTATTATAAGGGGGACTAAACTAAACAAAGGAAGCACCGTGGGTCAATCAGTCACACATACAGGCGCATGGCTTCAACGTATGGCCTCAAAGCAACAAATCAAACAACATTGGAAAACACCAGGCGCAAAAAGGGCCCTTTAAATACTCTAGTAGGTGTTATGGATCCTTTCATTGCAAGCCTGGTCTCAAGTGTATCTCAAGTTCTTGGTTTGCCAACAAATCAAACGCTTCTATCAATCTTTTGTTCTTTGAGTTAAAAAAAAAAGGATGAGGCCCAAAGAAATAAAAGTAAGGTGACAAAGCCCTTGATAAGTAATTATAAGTTCAGTAGTTCTATTAATGTGACTGCATCAAATTAAGTCCAAAGAGCTAGACTCATAGGTTATCACCGAGTATAAATAAACTTATCGCTTCTACTCGAATATAATTTATGTGTATATAAAGTATATCCAGTTCCAGTATTAGTCAGAACTACGATGACTTGATTCCACTAAAGATACATAGGAAGCTCAATAAAAAAAATTTCGAGTTCAGTCGAAGTTAAAATTCTCAAATGGGTTCAAACTGATGCCCCCCTCTTCCAAAAAAAAAGTTAATTTGGCTCAAGAAGATTGCACCTTAACCTCTCAAACGCCAGAAAGCCAAGCCTTCCATACCAACCTCCTTAAATTTTCAACTCCACGAAATGGGCCAAAAAGTCTCATTTATTCCCACCCCCCCCCTTCATGAAAGATCAAAATTACAACTCTGTAACCCTTGGTTACACGTTACGTAACCAAAACAAATTAAAGGGGGAGTTTTTCAAAAAGTCAAAGCCTTGTTCAAACAATAAGCATGGCAAAATAGACCGAACCCAAGCCAAACATACAACATAGCTTACTAAATTTCCCTCCTCCTTCAACGTAAGCCTAAACTAAAAATTGTGGCTAGAACTACGTTGATTTGATCCCATTAAGGGTACGTAGGAAACCCGCAAATAAATTTCGGGTGCAATCGTAAGTTAAATAAAATAAAGGACCGACTTGAAAAAGAGGTAAGTCGGAAAAATTAAAATAATAAAAATCCTTTTCATTGCGAAACGGCTAAAAAATAACTTAGCCATCAAAGGTTAAAAAAATGATAAAATTGATTTAAAATTGCAGATAGTAAATTAATCCACGCATATAAAGTCCAAAACTAAAACTCAAGTTAAATTACGGTTATTAACGTAACCAAAATAAAATACAAATTAAGTCGAATAAGATTAAAGAACTACGACTTGTTTGATCCTCTATAAAAGAGGTATGTGGGTAGCTCACGATAAATAAGTGAGTGCAACCCAAATTCCAAATTAAATTAAATCGCCCATGTTCTAATCTGCACATGAAGAATGTGTACGTGTAGTACCCTTCCTAGAAGGTACCTATACGGACACTATCTGATGCAATTAAGTTTGGATAACTAGTGAATCGGCATACAATATACATGTCGACCCAAATTATATAAAGTCTTATTAATGTAAAATAAAACAAACAAAGAAGGGAAATAATAAAATAAAACGAATCGAAAACAAAAGGTGGTCTCCCAAGACGGGGGATGTACTTAAGGAGGTTTATCCTCTTGAATAGGGTTGTACTCAAAATAAACTGATGTATATTTTTATACGTCGGAAAGCAGTGTTGTGCAGATTATTTATTTTATTTAATTTTCGCTCAACACCCTCCTAGTGAGGAAAGGTATTAACTTAATCTACACGGTTAGTGCAAACCATGTACTAACCTAGTTTAACTTAAACAAATTACATTCAAAACATTAAATAAAGCTAATACATGATGTTTACAATGTAACCATGCTTATTGAGTCCTAATACAAGCAGCTTATCTAGCAAAGAAATGAGATTGGGCAGCTGTAAAGTGATTTCTCCTTTTCGGCTATCCAATGAGCTTCAAGAGGCATCTTCCTTGTAGCAAGCTTCCCATTGGTTGTTCTTCTCAAGGCCAATTTGCTTTTGCAGCTGATTATTGCCCTTCTAGATAGCTTGGGATGTGTGCCACTCAACAATGGAAATAGTAAACCCTTTGGAGAAGGAAAATTCAAACTGTGCTGCTGAACCGGGTTCTTGGCAGTTTTTTGGCCGGTATTCTAACTTCTGTAAACCCAACCAAAAGTGAGCATGATTTTGTTTTCAGGACATGGGGGGAAACCTTAGGGTGTGTACAAGCTCCCCCAACAAAGAAATCAAGGTTAAACCTTGTTTAAGTAGGTTAATTCTACTAAAATATTTAACCGTGCAGTTTTGAACCAAAACTGATAGGTTTGACAAAATGACTTGATCTCTTTACTTCCTCTAGGTATGATTGGAATTTAGTGCTTGGACCTGAAAGTAGACATCTTGGGAATTCCAAAAGGTAAAAATCCAAGACTTAAACCACCACTAAGCTTAAGAAATCATATACCCAAAACCAGGTATATTCTGGTTGGACTGGGCAGTTTGTATATCTTGGGTTTATTGGCTAATTTGAGACGGTAAATGAAGTCCAAATGGGATGAAACTTGATTTTCTAGAAAGCTAACTTCTTGAACTTCAATCCCAATGCAAAATGTTCGACTTAAACCTTAAAGAGGTTTAAGTAATTAAGTATACAAAAACAAGTTATCTACTGGAATTAAACCCGTGACCTGCAGTGTTAATACTTAAACAGAATTTCGATGATTTATTCATCCTTTAAGCAACAAAATGAAACTACCTAATTGATTTGCTTCTTTTAAATCAAGGACATGAAGGGATCTCCATCATTAAATCAAGGCAATAGTATTGCACCTAGTGAACAAATTACTATGCTCAAATGAACAATTATGTCTTCCATATTGAACAAGCTCTATAATTCCAATGATTCAGACATGATGCATTAGGGGATGTCGTTATACCAAGTGACAAAAGTAACTAGAAAAATGAAAAATGGTGTCTTACCGGCACAAATTTATTTATTTCAATGAGCTCAATCCTCATTACAAAATTTCAGTATGTGTTCTAGTTTATTAATATTGCTGGATGTTTAGTTCATCAAATCGTAAAAAAAAATCACCACTACTTTTGCTGTTCAGGCGCATTCATTGTCGTGGCTAAATCCCAATTTGTTAAGCTTTCTCATTCCATCTCATCCCATCTCATTTTCCCTTCCAATTTAACTCCTGAAGAACTGGCCCTCAAGAAATCAAACAGTTAGACCCTAAAATAGCAAACACGAACTCAATTCTGTTAAACAAAATGGAAAAAAAATTTACTTACCGGTTGTCACCTGTTTTTCGCATTCATAACTAAGTGTTTGTGGTTTTAATTTTATCTTCGGCATTCATCATTCATCGCGTTTCCTCAATTGCCCTTCACCATGGTTGTTTGCAATTGGTAATGAGAAGAACTAAAAATAGGATAATAAGGTGCAGAAAGAGTAGAAGAAGGCCAACAAATCTACTACAACGGGTGAATTCGTTAGTTCTTCATTGCTAGCGGTGAATTTTGGAGGAAGAAGTGGCAGTCTAGCGTCAGTACTCAGTAAAAGAGGAGGAATAGGAGGGGATTGTGGGAATCAAACTATGAGAGGGTGTTATTGAAGGAGAAGCATCATGCATATGTAAGAGCATTTTCAGTCATAGTTTCAACTTTTGAAACTCAAACTTGTCACATTAGCACAAATTTTAATTTTTTAGAACTTCTATTCCATCACTTCTCTAATTCATGGAACTTCAATTTGAATCATCCAATAAAAATATTTGTCATGGGCTTACCATATAACACACAACCCCTTTTTTAGTAACCCAAGTAATACTTTTAAAAAGAAAAAAAAATAAAAAAGAAAAAAAGTCACAAAAGGAAAAACAATTTTGCAACGCGGGGAGGAACACCAGTGCATTCCTCCATGCAAGGCATTTCTAATAGAAGCAAAAGAGTGATGGACACATGGCAAGTAGGGACCCACGTTCCGCTTTTTTGCCCCTCACTGCGAATGTTCTAAATATTTGAGGAGACTTCTTTTTCTCTTTCTCCTTTTTCTTTAAAATTAAATGTCAAAATGATCTGTATGTCATGCCGGATTAGGATTGCCACATGGGAGTACATGCAATGTAAACATCTGAAGAGACTTCACAGTTTGTTTTTCTTTTTTCCCTTTTTCTCTAAAGTTAAATGTCAAAATAAGCCATCGCTCATGTCCAACTATAATTGCCACATGAGACTTGGGAGTGCCTGCAATTCTTTGTATGCACTAGGAGCCTATGGTCCCTCATGAAATATATTAGTAGCCATGTCATCTTTTTTAAAAAAGAAAACACATCATTTAGAAAAAAAAGAAAACAAATTTAAACAAACCCACGTTTTCATTCGGCAACAATTGATTAGGAGCACATTATCACTATCAGTAATTGTTTTTGGTTTTTGGACAATTAACTTTTTAAAAAAAAGGATCACTTATCTTTTTATTTGTAGGTAATCACGTTTCTTTTTTTTGATAATTATTATCGATCATCTTATTTGTCATCACATTGTGGTTGTTATTCAACCATTATGATTTTTTAAAAAAATGTTATCACTTCTGTTTTTTACAAAAAAAAAAAAAAAAACTCTTTTCACTGGTTTAAAGTGCTTTTTTTTCCCCCAATTACTTTGCATTTGTATGTGGCTTGATTTTTTTCATCATCTCTATCTCCGTGTTTGGTTTGGGGTTGATAAAAGTATTTGGGTATTGAAATTCACTTGTAATCGGAAATGGCTGGGAATGTAGTCGAAAAAATTGGAAGTGACTTGATTCGTAAGTTTTTTAATTAACTTTATTTTTCATACTGTGAAATGTACATCAATTTACTAATCTGTATTTCTTAATTGAATATTTTAATTATGATAAGGTTACGCTTCATTGTTATTTTGCTATTTTGTGCTTGTTAATTGCATTATATATAGTCATTTGTTACTGTGGATTTGTTCATTTATTCTCGTGATCTAGTTCATTTGTTCATTTATGTTGTTCGCTTTGCAGTTAATGCTTTGTTCATTTTATATTGTGTTGTTGTTAATTGTTCGATGAGTTTTAATATTTGTAAATTGGTTTATAGTTGTTCATTTATCCTTGTGATGTTGTTCATTCATGCTTGTAAGCATATTCATTTATTCATCCATGTTATTCATTTTGTAGATAATATTTCTTCCAGACAAGATATTACTACATTAGATCCTTTGACGGTTGATTTAATTGGATCAATTGCATACTCTTAAGATGAAACATTTAAGTTTTACAATAATTATGCATTAAAGCTCAGATTTAGTATACGTTATCATAAGATTCGTAGGGGAGCTTGAACTCAAAATTTATCCATGTGTTAGTTATGTTGTTGGAAGGAAGATTGGAAAGAAAATAAAGGCCAACAATGTAAGGACTATACAAATATTGATGTTCGGACTAGGTGCAAAGTAATGGTCCAATTTAATATTGACTTAGTTGGATTGTCACTAAGCAAGTTGCCGAGCACAACCATCCTTTGTGTAGTACTAATTCGCATCAAAAGGTCTCAACTGAAGACCTTTTGTTTATTAAAGAGCTTAGGGATGCAAGAGTCCGCGTGGTTGATGCATTCTATGTCTTGATAAAGTAGGCTGGTGGAACTCCTGTTGTGGGTTTTTGGTTGAAGGATTAGTATAACAGGCTTTGAGAGTACGATGAGAAGTCATTAGATAGTAGCGACATAAATTCACTGATTGGGATCTTCAAGAAGCGATTCAAGAATGAGATTGATTTTTATTATGATTTTAAGGTTAATGTAAATGGTTCTTTGGTTAGTTTTTTTTTTTTTTTTGGGTGCGACAAGCAAATGCTAGAGGATTATATGCTTTTTGGTGACTTGGTTATTTTTGACTTAACTTATCATACAAACAAGTATGACATGGTTTGGGCTCCATTTGTTGGCAAGAACCATCATTCCAATAGTGTCATGTTTTGTTGTGGTTTTATTATGAATGACAAAATTGAGTCATTCGAATGAATGTTCGGCCTTTTTTGAAATCTATGGGTGGTAAATTCCCAATTACTATTATGACTGATCAGACTTTTTCTATGACTGCTGCGATAGATTCAGTTTTTCCTGGTATTCGGCATAGACTCTATTGTTTTCATATCATTGGAAATTCGAAAAAGCATAGTGGAGCACTAAGGGCCAAGGAAGGTCTTACAAAGTTATTTAATAAAGTTTTGATGGATTGTGATACAGAGCCTGAACTTGACCATTTTTGGAAAAGGTAATTGTTTTTTATTATTGCTTTATCACTTGTATTTGTTTGAATATTTTTGACATGTTTATTTTGGTGGTTCTATTATTTTGACCTTTGTTCATTAGGGTTGAATATATTTTGTTCAATAAAACTTATGTTGGTCTTTATTAAGTTTTTTATTAATCACTTACTACTTTATCATTGTTTAATGACCTATTGTAATTCATTGGCTCATGTGATGATGTTCCTTTGTATTAATTATATTATTCATTTGGTTTCATAATGTATCGTTCATCGGAACCTATGGTGTTGTATTTTTTTGGGTTATTTTTTGAATGGATTTTTCATATAAATGGTTTCCTATATTGTTATTTATTTGTGTTGGTATTTTTGTCTATGTTTTTAACAATTATTTATCTATTTAGGATGATTACAAGGTATGATTGTGGAGGCAATCACTGCATTAACAATTTTAGTCATTAAGGGAAAAATGGTGTCCTGCTTTTTTAAGAAGAACTTTTCATGAGGGGTATTCTCTTCACAAAGGAGTGAGAGTACAAACAACTCAATAAAAAGGTGGTCGTGCTCAACTGCTAACTTGTGTGACTTCTACAATATATTCTGTGGTGTTTTGTCAGAGTGAAGGGATAAGGAAAATAGTGAAAATCACAAATGTTCCAAGGGTAATGTGGAGATGGCTTTACCGTCGGTAAGTTTGTTGAAACAAAAGGTACATTTACACTATTAAAACTTACCGATTGTTTGAGAAAGAGTTTGTTATAGGGGCTTCGTATGTTCAGGATGAGTTGGATAGTGATACATCTAATAGGGTGTTTCATGTGTTGAGTGTAAGTTGTATGGAAGAATCTTGGGGTCAAGCATTAGATGAATATTCTTTTGAGCATTTTATTGTTTTGAACATAGAGAGAGGTGTCATTGATTGCATTGGCCAAAAGTTCATTGAGGTTAGGTTTTTATGTTCATATTGTTTGTGAGCTATGTAGGTTTGTTGTGTTCAAAAAGTGCCAGATAGGTACATTATGAAGAGATGGATCAAGTGCATTAAAGCAAGTAAATGCAATGACTTATTGTTCACTTTAGAAAATTGAAGGAGTTAGTTGAAGTAGAGGTGGGGTCTATTTATGTGGAGAATAATGTTAAATAAGATAATTTGAGTTCAACAATTCTAAAGCCTCCTGGATCTCAAGAAAAATGCCAATGGAACAAAAGATTCAAGAGTACTAATGAGAAGAAATGTAACAAGTAAAGGCAAGAAAGAAGAACAAGTTGTCGGCACATAATATCACAAGTTTTGAGGGATTACCTAAGGTGTGACAATTTTAATTACCTGTAATAGAGAATTTTATTTTTCAATGAACAATTGTTAATACAAAATTTGAACAATTATTTACTATGTTTGAATAGTTTACCATAAGTGATTTTTCTTTTTGGTATTATTTATGATTTTAGGCAACTCATTTGGAAGGAAAGAAATCTGCAGAGGTTATACTAGAAAGTGTCAAAGGTTCTCTGGAATTATCTAAGGTATGATAATTTTAATCATGTACAATGAAGAAATATGTTTCTCAGCTAACAATTCTTAATACAATTTTTGTGCAATAGATTGTTATATTCTAACAGGTTACCATGAGTGATTTTTATTTTTAGTATTGTTAATTTTTATAGCCAGCTTATTTGGAAGGTTAGAGGTTCACAAAGATTGCACCACAAAATGGAAATGCCGTTTTGATAGGTTCGTAAAAGAATTGTATTATTATTATTATATTTGTTTTTAATTTGATCCATGTTGTGAAGTTATTTATATCGATTGAACTTTGGAGTTTGTTGCAGAATTTCACTTCATTTCCTATGAATATGCCTTATTGTGGACCAATTGAGACCTTAGCTACATATCCAAGCGGTGTTCTTTTGCCTCATATTGGTAATGAACGATCCTAAGTGTATTTATTCTTAATTTGATCTATGCTATGAATTCATTTATATTGTTCGCCTTTTGGAGTTGGTTGCAAAATCTTGCTCCATTCCCTATGAATATGCCTTTTATGGATCAAGGGAGTTGTTCACTAAGGATCCAAGCGGTGTTCTGTTGTGTCAAGCTCACAGTGAACAAGTTTATCATTAATCTTGGACAATAACTACCTTACTTATGAGCAATGGTACACATTGATATGTCATTGTGGCCTTTTGAACTTTATTCTAGAATGGTGCTCTTTTGTGCATGAATATACCTTACACTGGACCAACTTCTCAAGGCAATTTTGTGCCTACATTGAACTTGTCTAATTGCAATCCAAATGATCAAAGTCTCTATTAAGTGAGTTCAGCTAGTTATATGATAATATTTGGATTTACTTGTTATTCTTCTATATATAATGTTTGTGCCTTTCAAAGTTTCTTTATGTTATAGAGTACAATTGTTGTGGTTGCATATTGTGCCCAATTCTATTTTCATGTAAGAACTGCAGGAGGTTTGGCACTGATGATGTTTCAATCATTTACTGGTTAAATGCTAATCAACGAAGCATGTAATGAGTCTTGCCATAATAATGCTTGATTGGTTGATAAATATTAGTCATAATTTGAATGTATAAAGTTTTTTCTAGACTAGATTATGTTTGATGTGTTTGGTAAATAGTTTATGGTTTACATATGTAGTTGAATTATGTTTTTTTTTTTTGTGAATTCTATTGTTAGAAATATTAGTATATCTTGGAAAATATATGCCGTAGTATATGGTTGGATTTATAATGAAAGGGTGCATGTGTTTTGGTAACATGACTTTAGTGAACATTATTAACTTTGTCCATGAGCAACATCTCAATAGAAAATAAACAATGATAAAACGGTAAATGAACAAGTTCTATTTCTTATTGTAAGAAATATTTAGTTGTTAGGGTTGGTGAGCTTTAATGAATAACGTTTCATGATATAATGAACAATGATAAAATGGTAGGTGGACAAAGTAGTGTTTCTTATTGTAAATATTTTTTTTGAAGTGTTTAGTGTTTAGGGTTTAGGAGTCTTGAGTTAATGTTTAGGGTTTAGGGTTTAGAGTTCTTGAGTTAGGGTTTATGAGGCTTACGATATAGGGTTTAGGGTTTGTCGTTTATGGTTTATGGCCGTGAATTTTAAGGTTTAGGGTTTAGGGGTGTTGAGTCAAGGTTTAGGGTCTAGGGATTAGGCATTAGGCTTTACAGTTTAGGTTTTAAAGTTTAGGATTTTTGAGTTAGGGTTTAGGGTTTAGGGTGTAAGGTTTAGGGTTTAGGGTTTAGGGATTTGGAGTTAGGGTTCAGGGTTTAGGGGTTTTGGGTTTAGGGTTAGGGTTTAGGTTTGTGTACTTTCTTGTAGAACAGTTTATGATATAGTGAACAATAATATAATGGTAAATGAACAAAGCGGTATTTCTTATTGTAAATATTACTTACTTCTTTAGGGTTTTTAGGGTTTAGGGTAAGAGTTGTTTAGTCAAAGTTTAGGGTTTAGGCTTTACAGTTTAGGGTTTATAATTTCGGATTTTTGAGTTAGGGTTTAGGGTTTAGGGTTTGTGGTTTAAAGTTTAGGGTTTATGATTTAGAGTTTAGAGTTTATGGTTTACGGTTTAGAGGGTTATGGTTTAGGGTTAGGGTTTACTATTTAGGGTTTGGGGCTATGGTTTGGGGTTTAGGGTTTAAGGTTAGGGTTATAAGTTTTCGCGTTTTAGGGGTTAAGGTTATTTGGTAACAAATACACATAATTTTTTGGTCAATGGAGAACTTTAAATAAGATTGTGAACATATGATTAGGTAAATGAACAACGTCTTCATATCTCAATTAACAACATTTATTTAATCAATTAACAAACTCATATCTACTAAAGTTTTCAATTTTACAATAATGTGGAAATCCAAAACAAAAGTCTCTAATGCCAACTTCTAATGTAGTTATTGTTTTTGCTCTGCCCTTGCTTCCAACTTCACCTGACATATTGTATTGTCTCATAACAGGTTGTTTCGATGTAGTAAGATTCAGGCAACATACTTTACTCTTAGTGTACTTAACAATATTTCCTGAAAATTAGTTACATGTTAAAATAAGTTGTATGCCATGCAAAATGTAATTGAATTTTTTTTTTGGATATATCTTAAAAGATAAACACCTTTTTTTTTGAAACCCAGGATCCTATGATTATAAGTCACTATAATGTGTCTCCTTGTAGCACATGGTGTAGATTCCACACTCATGAAGACTTATATTATCCTGATTGTCAGTTTTGACATAGACTGTTCGAAAGTCTTTAAGTTCTTCTGCTCTTGGACGACCACACTCGATTAGATACTTTGAGAAGAAACGTTTCTACGTTTGGTAAAAGTGATTTCTGTTAGCCTCTAATTTTATATAAATGTATATAAAATATGTGTTTGGGAAGAAGTACTAGTAGGGTATCACAATTGTCATATCTTGTACTAGGTTTTTCTGCCAACATAAGATTGTCTATGATATTCATTGTCTGATCAACAAATTGTAATACAACAAGGAAGAAGTGTTAACTTCTCAGAACTGGGAAAAGCACCTGTGGTGTGGTTTTCATGAACAATTGTAAATAATGAATATGAATAAAACCATGTAATATAATAAATAGGTGGATAGAAGGACATATATACTATAATCTAAATGAACAAAACCATATAATTTAATGGGCATGTGGATTGGTGAACACAATTGATGAAGTATGGAGAAGCTTACTAAATCTGTTGTATTCAAGTTAAGCTAGTTGGTTCTTTTGGTTTCTAGCTGCATGCCTTTGTAAAATTCTTGGTACATGAAAGATGTTTTTTGTGCTTATAGGATAGCAGTCTACAAGTCAAGTAAAAGCCAAATGAAACCAAGATTGCGGGTTAGTGTTGATAAGCATTTAATGTTGTAATGAACATATGTCAATGAGTGTGAGTTACTTAGACATATGTGTTGAAGAAACATCTATTCAGACGGATTGATTGCCTTGATAATTGATTCTTGTTCATGATAATGGACCATACATCCAAAATACTATTTTCCAAATGGCTGTCTACAACCACGATTTAAGTTATTGCTTCTTTATATATCCACAGTCTATGTTCTTTATCGTGAGCATTGAACTCATACATCTTCTCACTGTTGAGGCATATATAGATACAATAAATGTCATTAAAAACTTGTTATGTAATAAAAATTGGAAGAATTATATTAGATAGCTACTTACCTTTTAGGGTGGTCTACATTGAATGGTAGGAATGCATAATCAACCACAACATCCTCACGCAGGTTAGTTTATCATTGGTAATGTCCTTATAATCTCTTAGATATGGTGATCGACATATGAATGGCAGTAGTTTTATTACGCTTCTCTCTCTTTGGGGTGCATCTTGACAAGGTTGTTTAGCTTTACCTTCTGGCTTTTTCGTTACTTCATCTTCATCGTGTCGCCTACCATTATCTTGCTCCTGCTGCATTTTGTGCTGAGCCGGGATAGAATATTGCAGATCCATGCCAGCTATCGCATGCATTGTTGTATGTTGGTCTTTAGAATCACCTAAACATACTTGTTCATCATTGTAGGTAGGTCAGCTGATTATCGTATGAGTTCTTTTGACAAGGGAGCTGATTGCAGTAGGAATTCTCTACTCAAGTGAAAGTGGGACGCCAAGATCGAAAGTCAGCGGAGTGTAGTCTATTGGAGTTCAACATTGGTAATGCTTCAATGCCACAACCTCCATTTTCAAATATGCATCAAAGAAATCAGGATCATTGAAAAAATTCTCATCTTGTTCATTTGAAATTTTTTGAAGGTTTGTGCTTCTATGTCCAATGTGTGATATCACCTGGTGTACAGGAAACCTTTATCCAGAAGTTGTCATTGCTCCAAATAATTTTCATAGGTAATGGCCTATTTGATTAACATGCACTTGTTTTTAGGCTCACATTCATTAGATAAGAATAAATGAAGACTTAACAATGTAGCAATGAACAAGTACAAGACATTACTTTTAACAATAAGATAACATAAATATATGTAACTCAAAGTAGATGTATTTTATTATACCTCAATTTGATCATTGGGCCTACCATTAGAGGTTCTCTTTCACTGCTACATTCTAGACATGGTACCTAAGGGGCTGATGTAGGGTCATGGGTTGATGCAGAAGGTTTAGTGTGCTCGTGGTTTTCTCATGCCATGCGAGCCAATTCATCTTACAAGTGAATTTCACTTTCACGAATGATTATTTGATAGTCTATCCTACTATCAATTCTCTTGCTCCTTTCATACTCTGTCGGGAATTCCTTTTCATCTTTATTTCTTTATTCAATTGCATCAGTTGCCCAACGTATTACTATTGGAAACCATTAGTTTTTGTATCTCTTTCCTCTAAACTCAACTCTATCCAAAAAAAGGGAGTTGTAGTTCATAGCAATAATAAATGTTACTTTGTACATCTTAGAATGAATGGCAAAGAAGATATTAGTGAACAAGTAAATGCCAAGTAATGAACAAATACATTCAAATCAATGAACAATGTTATTTAGATAAGCAAATAAAAAATTCAACAACATCTATGCATCAAATTGAGAAATGAATTGGTCAGGATGTCACTAACCATGAGAAATAGGAGTGGTCGTCTGAAATATCCAGGTGGTTTTGTTTCCATTCTACTACTATGTCATTTAGACATTGCAAGAGATATACTACTATTTAGGCGGTTAACATCTATCAATGACTTCAATATTATGAGGAAATAATCAACATTCATACTCCCTATAATGCATGTTGAAATTATATATAGTACAAAGTCTCTTTTGAATTCTTCTCCATGGTCTCCTTTTCCTAGAATTTGTTTAACCATATTCCCAATTTTTCGTGTCCCTGTTCTTCCAAGAGTTAACCTTGTCCTCCATTGTTTCAAGAGTGTGGTGTATTTATTTTTTGGTTCACATGTCGAGGCTACTTGTACTTCTAATGGACCCATAAGTAGTGCTATGCATGAACATCTTCCTTAGTTATCTCTAGCATTCTATTATCATAAAGCTTTAACGTATTACATATTAGGTCAAAATTTTCAAGCAACCATGTTGCAAGATCTTTAGTTATGATTGACATTCTAACAGATAGAAATCTTCCAAATCCAATCTCCATTGCAGCTATCCACTGTGGATAATTAAGCCTCTTAATTAGGAATAACAATGTATTACATGTCATCCTATGGTTTAGATTACCATCTAAAACTTGTTTCGTTTGTTTGCCTGCTTAGAATGCTTCTCTGTAGCATTCCCTAACTGAGATTATTCAATTGGGCTTCTAATTTGCTGCTTGGATGGAGGTTGATCATGAGGCAATTCAAAGGAAACACGCTTTTCAACTTGAGTTAGCTTATGAATTGATACGTTTAGTTATTTCCTTTTGCTAATGAGTGATTCCTTTCGAGCCCAAAGAGTTTGTTCCTCATCGGAATCTTCAATATCTGATTCTTGAGTGGGTTACTGAATGACACATGCTTCATTATCTTTTTCTAAGCTATTAACCCTGTTAAAAAGCGCAACAGTTTACATATAGGATAAATGATGAAAAACATCCAATAAATCAACCACTCCGACAGTATGAGCATAAAACATGAAAAAACATAAAATAGAATGCCACACATTACATACATATTCATCCGAACAATTACACAATAGATGTGAACAATTCCAGTATGCATAAATGCACGTAATAAAATTCTTACCTAAGGAACTTATGTACTTTTCCTTTTAAGCATTGAGGAGCAAGTGAAATGCTTAACCTACTAAAGCTTGCACAATAACAATTCTTTCAAGTAGAAATCCAGCAATTACCCTCACATGAACAACTTCATAAAGATTGAACACATAATTAGGTAAATGAACAAAATCTCAATATGTTAGTACTGAACAATATTTATTTGGTCATGAACAAGCTCACATCTGAGGGTGTTGTTAGCAAATAAAGCTCATGTTACCACTATTCTAATACTAAGCTTAATTGACATACGCTATAGTTCAAATAAAGAATTTTAAAGTTCCAATAACATGGAATTTTAGCACATAAAAAACTATATCAAATACAACCCATAATTAAGTAAATGAACAAAAACTCAGTGAATTAACGAACAATATTTATTTGGTTAATGAACAAGCTTATATCTAAGAGTGTTCTCTGCAAATAAAGCTCATCGAAATTTGTATATGGCAAAGAAGCCCAAAACTAACAAACAGCCCCATTAATTGCAGAGAATTTATCCATAGTCTGATAATTTCTTTTCAAAATCAAATCTTTTAGTCTAGCGCTTTGTTGGGATTTATTTATGATCTTCATAAATATAAATAGAGAACTGCCAACTATTAATGACTGTCTCTTTATGTTCCCTGCTATAATCCAATTGTTAAATCCCCTTCAGCTCACAAGTAGATTTCAATGTACCTGAAAACTGATCTGCAAACTAAAAAGGAGACAATCAAACAATATAATTTCAACAATTACAACAAAGCACATAAAGATTATTCAAACTATTGCACAGATTAGCCTCAAAAACTAAAATCTAGATTGATAATCCAACAAAAACAAAGAATCATATTGCAAAAAGTCTACCAATCATGCCATAGAAGCAAAATCACACACACACAAAACAGAGATCTCATTTAACTAATCATCCTAGAAACAAAATTTCCATAAGAAATCTGACATCTTTCTCTCACTTTCCTTCTTTCTGTGCTTTATATCTCCTTGGGGTGAATGCTCTTACTAATGGAGAGCCCAACCCAGAGGAGGAATAACACTCTTGACTTGAGTCTTGAATTGATTAAAATTGGGAAATCCCAATAAAATAAAAGCGGTTGAAAATAGCAATACTTGGGATAGAATCAGGGTTGTAGAATAGGGAATCCTCAATTTCTCTCTCCTCTCCATCGCAACAATAAGAAAAAGAAGATGAATAATCTATTGTTTCCTACACAACCCTAGCTTTTCTAGCTTTAATTAGGTACGGTTTTGATTGATATTAACTCAATTTTTGCAAATTCTAGGTTTGTTCTTTGGGTTACTAAATCTAGGTTTAGTATGGGTTGATTGTTTGGGTTATTTGGGTTTATTCATTATCAAAGTGATTAAACAAGCAACAAGCATCTCTCAAAAGTTTGGATATTATACCTATGCTTCCTCTGGTAAGTCAGTAGTTTGTTCTTATTTTGTTCATCCATTTGCTCGAATTGAACAATCTTGTCGGAATTGCTCTTCAAGCTCGCCGGAAGTCAAACCAATATAGTGCTCGGATTCGTAAGAAATTGGTAATGGGAGCACTAGCCGAAGTCAGATGCTAGATATTGCCCAACCCTAAATCACAATCGAATAGTATTAGGCCATATCCAATCGTCAGAATTGCTAAAATTGGCCAGAACCAAAAGACATAGTGCTGGAATTCACATATGCTGCCCTGAAATAAATAAAAATAGGGAGAAAAAGTTCCGTCATCTGTGGGACTGCAAGCATTGTTGGCCTAGAACTAGCAGAGGCAGCGATTTTGAATTTTAGCCATGGAAGGCGAGGCAGTGTTAGGTTCAAATTTTATTTTTATTTCTAAAAATAGCAATGCCAATGTGTGCTATAGTAGCCACGTCATCCTCGGAGCATATGCTCCCAAGTCCATAATATTTATGCTCGAGCACATACTCCTAAGTCATCATTTCATCATATATATCATACACCATACCCTATACGTACGTACA
>JACYFF010019584.1:35467338-35484448 GCA_017589665.1 Selenicereus undatus
TAATAAAATTAATTATATTATCTACTTAATTGTCTAATATACTGCTATAAAGGTATGTAAACTGTACCTTGGCAATTGCCAACTACTAATCAATTGCGAATAATCACACGTATCATACCAAGAATTGAATATGTATTAAATTTTATTTGAATCCCTTTACTATTTAATTAAGTCGTAAATTAACCAACCAAAATTATACACGTTTAAAATTATCCTTCAAAATAAGATCTGAAATTAATATTAACCCACATCACCTTTAGCCACTAAAAACATTAAAGGACAAATATATAATATCTATAAGAGTGCAATAAAACCATTTTAAAATTGAATTTGTAAAATAGAAGCACTAATAGTTGTGAATAAATTTACATTAACCATATTAGCCAACAGTACTTTGTCAACTCAGCATTAAACGGTTGGTAATTGTTTTTTTGTTTCTTTATTTTGGTAAGAAAGGTAAGTAACAAATCTGGAAATTCCTTCTCTTAAGGATTCTCCCTAGATTATCCTTATAGAGGATATATAGTAGGTCCCTACGAGGGACTTCATTCTACACAGTAGTAGAATGTAAGAAGTGATCAGACTTTGTCAACTAGTCTGCTACACAATTTTCTAGCCTAAAAATATGGTGGATTAAAATCTTTGTTGCAAAGCTAGATATAAGTGAGAATGTCTTGAACGAGGACTTGTATCTCCCATGGTTGTTGAATGCAACGTTGAACTCCTTGAATAAGTATTTTATTATCTCCTACAATTTGGATGTTAGTGAGGCCAGCTTGGACTGCTGCTTTGATTCCATTCCCCATGACTGTTGCCTCTCCTACCAAAAATAATAGTGCTCCAAAGTTGAGAGCTGATGCTTGAAGAAATCTTCCATTTCAACCGTGAATGATAAAACCTCCTGCTGCACCTTGAGATGTTTTCCATCCATGAAATTTAGTTTTAATGATTTCGCATTGTGGTTTAAGCTATCCAGTAAGTATTCTTTCGGTTGAAGGCTAAATGATTTGAGTTTAGTAGATAAAATGATTGTGTGAGTTTATATCTAATACGCCATTCTGCGCATTTAGCTCTTATTAAAGTGATACTTGGATTGGGTGCTAAAAACATCATATCATTTCTTATTTTCCATATGCTCCACAGTAGTGTAACTATTATATCTAATATGGCACCAACACCTATATTTTTAGCGGTACCAAGCATCTACAAGACATTGCTATGTGGGTTATGCACCACACTCGGAAGAATCCAATTATGAGAGACTGCTAAGGTCCAAATATCATGTGGGACATTACATTTTAAAAAAAAATGTTCGGCATCTTCAATTTTAGTTTGACAAAAGGGGCTAAGGGGGTCTATATTCATTGCTCTTCTAGACTAGGTTCCTCGTGTTGGTATCGATCTATGACAAAGTTGCCATAGAAACGCTTTAAGTTTTGGCATGATATCCAGTTTCCAATCCTATTAATCTCCCATATAGGCGGATTGTCAAAGTTCAATCCATACATTGCCCAAGTTGATGTCTTAGTAGAGAATTCACCATTCCAATATACAGAGTCGGCAATTGAATTAGCAGGAACAAGGGTCGCAAGAATCAACTGCAAGTAGACAATATCCACTAAAGAGTTAAGTCTTATGTATCCTATTCTCTATTGCTTGTCATAAATCGTAATACCTTCCGGGACGTATCAATGGGTGATAGATCTATAATCTTATGCAAATTGGCTAAACTATCATTGGCACACCAATTATCAATCCAGAAATTAATATTTGTTCCATCCCCAACTATCCATCTCACTCCTTTGCGAAATTGATGTCGGTTCTTGAGTGTACACTTCCATGCCCAAGAATCCATTATTTTTGGTTTTGTAGCAAAAAAATAAAATCTCATTAATCTAATATTTTGCATGCATTCCACCCATAAACTTTGATGATGGAATAGCTTCCAAGTTAATTTGCTAAAAAAAGCACCATTAATTGCTTCCATTTTTCTAAGGTCAAGCCCTCTCGCCTTCTTGGGTCGACAAATTTTGTCCCATGATACCATTGGAATTCCTTTATTATCATTATACTTTTTCCAGAAAAAATTTCTACTAATTTTGTGAATCTGTTGATTTATTTCATCAGGTAATTAGAATCACTGCATTATATATGCAAGCATTGATTCTATATTTGCTTGAATGAGCGCTATTCTTCCCGCTTTAAGGAGATATCTTGTTTTCCATGTTTACAATTTGTGTGCAGTTCGGCTAACTAATTCTAAAAAAGTTTTTGCATTTGGTTTAGCCTTAAAAAAGAGGCAACCAGAGTACTTTCCAAGATTATCTTGGTGAGTTATATTAATAATATAAGACACAACTTGTGTATCATGGGTGGTCGCATTACTGGATAATTTTAATGACAATTTTTTGGAAATTAATAAGATGACTTGAAGTTTGACAGAATTTACTCAGTAGAGAACTTAATTCCTAAAAAGATTCAAAGTTAGTTCTACAAAATAGGAGGCTATCATCTGCAAAAAGTAGACATGGGATTTTGAATGCCATAGGAGAAACCTTCCCACCAATCCCACACTTCTTTCTATTTATTGCCTTATGTAAAGTCCTAGTTAGCATTTCCATGCAGGTAATAAAGAGATAGGGAAAAAGCCCCCCTGTAGATATCTGTGGTTCGTGTGAAAACACCACATATACTATCATTCAGAATCGCAGAATATGAGACTGGTGAAATGCATACTTTAATCAAATCAATCCATTTGAGGGGGAAAGTGTAGTTTATGGAGTGCCATAAATAAGAATTCCAACTCTACTATATCATATGCCTTCTTCATATCAAGTTTGATTGGTTTCACATGCCTTTTTACCCTTCATGTTCCTAAATTTATTCATGATCTCATATGTAAATAAGATATTATCATGAATGGAGCGTTTCGACAAAAAAGCACTTTGCACAGGGTTAATTATTTTTTGCAAAATCGATCTCATCCAATTAGAAAGAATTTTAGAAATAATCTTATAAATAGTGCTACAGAGACTAATTGGTCGAAATTGATTGGTCATGGCTGGGTTGTGGATTTTAGGAACTAAGGCAATGAGCGTGTGGTTAATTTACTTGAGGAGCTTACCCTCCTCGAAAAAAGTTGTAACCGCTTTACACAGTTCTTCGTTGATAATACCCCAATGATCTTAAAAAAAGCCGCTCCAAAGCCATTAGGACCGAGAGCTTTAAATTTGTCCATTTGAAGAAGAGTTTCTTTAATTTACTAATCTTGGATAGGTTCTAACAAGCGATCATTGTCCTTAACTGTGACTAGGTTAGGCATCTCAATTTTAATGTTAGGGAAGCTGGTTTGTGTTGTTGTAAATCTTGCCTCAAAATCATTAACAAACATGCTTACAATCTGAGTATGGTTATCCACCCAAACTCATGAATTATCTTTGAATTTTGAGATTTTGCTTTTCAACTTTCTTGTCTTCGTGGTTTGGTTAAAGAAGCAGGAGTTCCTATCTCCATTGATAAGCCAATCTTTTATTGTCACTTTTCCCTAATATGTTTGATTAAACAAGTGCATCTTCTTTCTTTGTTTTATAAGTCTATAATGGTAGTTGTTTAAACGAGCGTCAGTAGGGTTCTACACCAATTTTGTTTCTGCTAGGAGTAATTTTTCTGCATTCGTTTCAAGTTTACTTTTAAAGTCGTCAAAAGTATTCTTACTCCATGATTTGAGATCCAATTTAATCCTTTTGAGCTTTTGGACTACCCAAAATACGAGGGGTGCCTTCAACTCTCGATTGCTAGTTTTTCTTAACTAAATTGTGTGTTTGTTGATATTGTGCCCTTGAGTGTTGATACTTAAAATTGATGCCCGTTGTGTGCCGGTTCTATATTAAGCAATGCAAATGCATGATCAGTGTAGGTAGTAACTAGACAATTAGGGAATAATTGTGCACAATCCTCCCTAAAGATTACTCTATCCAAATTTTAATAAATAAGCTGTCCTCACAAGACTTTTTTCCATGTTAAAACTTTGCCTTGGAAATGAGCGTACAAGCTTTAGGTGTGATTTAAAAAATCATTGAGTCGCCTTGTTCGATTACCTGTTGATGGAGTTCCTCCAACTTTATCTAAGGATTGGAGCAACTCGTTAAAGTCACCTATTATACACCACGGTAGATTTATCACCTAATTGAGCTGTTTAAGATTATTCTAAAAAGTATCTTCATGTTACTCCAAAGCTGGAGCATAGACTATTGTCAGCATACACTGTTTGTTGAATACCCTATCAACAATGCGGCATTGTATTGCTCTACTTTCTTTCACAATAATTGTGATATCAATATTAACTGGGTTCCATAAACCCAAAATCCACCACTATGGCTCTGGTGGAAATTGAATCAAAGTGAGAAAACCCAAATTTCTAATTATGAGTTTCGCATTCTGCTCGTTAACCATAGTTTCGAGTACAATGAGGATATCACGCCTAACAGTGTAATTAATAAATCCAACTTCAAGTCTTAGTTGTGATTTTTTGGCTCCTTCGACATTCCAAGATACAACTTTCATAAGGTAACAAACTTTAGAAAAAAACAGTTGTTGATATTTGGTCCTTTGATCCAGATGATCACACAACATAATTGTCTTAGAAGGTGAGTAACTGAACTTTCTTCTAGAAAAATAATCCAATGGGAAGAGTATTGTACAAAAACATATACAAATAGCCATTGGACTGGCTGTTTACAAAGTAGGATTGCTACGAATGAGGGGCATCCCCGTCATTATAATCTGATAATTGTTCCTCATGCCTTTGTCATACCAGATATTCCTAATAAAGAATGATGAGCTAAGGAGATAAAATAATTCGGTTGGTCCCAATGACCTGTTCAGATACATGGCCTTAAGAGTTGGACTTAATAGTCCTTCCCCTCTCGCCTAGGGCCTAAAACTACAAAGGCTATAGTCTAAGGAAAAGTTGAACCATTGAGTTGCACTAAGTTATTAGCATAAACATGGCCTCCATAATTGTTTTTCCTAAATAAAAGCTTGTTATAATACTACCGGTGATGCAGCATATCCGTTTCCTTTTGATCCCAGTGGATTGGTCAAAACCATGGCCGTGGGGCTTCAACTAGAGCAGTTTATTTCCTCTTGCCTTATCAATACACATACAACATGAATCAACATAAATACACAAACAGCATGACATTAAAAATAGAATCCATAAAATATGACGGAGGAATTGTTCTAGGCCTCTATTGGAACTGGATGCTTGCCTACTGGGACAATGTTACATAATCGCACTATTCCACGCCTTTTCTGTAACATAGAAGGCAGCAGGGGGTTTCCCCCGAAAGGAAAAGGTAAGTCTAGTGAAATAAATATAACAAATTAATCGCGTAAACAAATTGACTAAACAGCCCAAACCAAAGGTGAAGGTAATTTTTAGAAACTGGGCACTTAAAACATATCAGAAACACAAGTTCACGCAAAATTCCCTCTGAATGAGAATACCAATATGTTGTAGCACTAGCATGGAGCATAACAACATTTGTAGAGAGGCAGTACCAGCCTAGCCACAACTCATGTGCTTGGTTCGTAAGACAAATAATAAAGATAGATATACAATATTTTGTAATACCCGCATTTTATTTAAACTATCTAGCCTATTTCTTGATATTATGAATCGTATCTTATTATTTTAGCTAAGTTAAATTAATATCGATGTGCTTGCTTAAGTGATAATTTTATTCAAAAGAATATTACTATTATTATTAGTTTCGAAATTTTACAATGATGTTAATAAGTGTTAATAAGAATTATTATCGATTACTAAATCAAATAGATAGTCGAGTGTGATTGGGTTGAAAAACCTTAGAATTATTTCGGTCGAATGCTAGACTGAGGTGTTATTAGCGAACGAATTGATGAGCGTAAGTACTAACAGCTTGAATTTAGGCTCAGAGGTACGAAAATTGGGTAGAGATATCAAATGTCTAACAATAAAGCACAATAAAGGGAAAAAGAACTAGAAAGGGGCTGAAGCCCCTTTCTCCTTCAGCAGAAACGCCACGAAGGGGGGGGGTCTTCTGGGTTCCTTGCGACCACCACAAGAGAGAGAGAGAGAGAGAGGTGGACCGAGAGAGAGAGAGAGAGGGGAGGAACCAGAGAGACAGGGCGACGACGGTCAGGCAGCCGCATCTGTGCGTCACCGGCAAGTAGAGACTAGCTGAGAGACAGGGAGAGCATGTGGGTAGAGCGTAAGACAAGGAGGGCAAATCAAACCCTAGACACCACAACCACGGGTAGCACTACTACTGTTGCTACCCCTGCTGGCTGAGCTTGAATGCGGCAACCACCAAGGTACAAGTACTAGCATCAAAGGAGCAAAAAGCTCTGGGTAGCAGTGTTTTGGGCTAAGAACCACGACCAGGAGCAAGAGGTGGGCGAGACTCGGGACTCAAGCCACCTGAAAACGCCCACACAATCCATTAGTTGGGTCCTCTAGCTTGGAATCGAGGTGAGTTTCTCTTCCTCCTAATTATTGGTAATTTCAAACAAATTTTATTGATTTTAGGTAGTCTATGCTTAAATTCTGAAGCTGGCATCAGTAATTAGAGGGTTTAAGGTTGAAATCTTGTAAAAATGGTGTGGATACTGTTTTAGGGTTCATGCATGTTGAAGTAATGCATAGTTTTGTTAACCGGTCAATTTGGGGAATTGTAGAACAACCACATTATGCTATAATGTTGCCAAATCAATTTAAATATGTTTAAATTCTATTTTTGGTGATTGCATATGAATGCTACGCTTGTGGATATTGGTTTTGTGAATTAAATGATTGAATTTTGATGATACTGAGCCGAGCTTGGTAGTTGGATGGTTTGAGGCGACAGTAATAAGTGATTTGAGGCTTTTATGGATGGTACTGTGTGAGGAGGGAGCTTGAGTTTGATATTAATCGCAATCGTGTGAAGCGCAAAGTAATTGTGATATTAGGTAGAGTCTGCTGAAACTGTTCCTGCGAAGTGAAATGAACATGCTATTTGTGAACCCTTCCGCTCTTGAATTGATAAAATGATGTTATGTGAGTGAATTTTGAACTTTAGAAATCTTTTAAATGGTCGTTAAAAGCGTGTTTTCATGATTTCAAATGTTTCTAAATGTTCATCAGTTGCCTATTATGTTAAGATGTTTGTGGCCTGAAATGACCCTAAATCGTCGAACTACTCGGTTGAATGACTCAACTGAATGATCGATAGGTCTAGGAAGTTAAAAGGAAAATGAGTAATGAGCTAGAAAATGTTTTAAGGTTTTGGTTTGTATTCTATTTCTTTCTTTTGTGTTTAAAGGATTAAAATGAACTTAAAAAGGGCAACTGAAGGTGTTTAATTATGAAACCTAGTTTGAATTATGTGCTAGCCAATTATTTAAGTTTGAATTGCGAGTTAGTAGACTCACCATGATCTTAAGAGGTTTTCCATAGTGAAAATGAAAGAACCATAAACCATTAATGGAGTTATGGGTTATTTTGCTAGACAAGCGCAGTTTCGATTATGTAAGCAACTATTAAAAAAAAATGATACATGACTCACTTGAAGGTGAGGCTTACTGTGTGTAAGAGTGACCCATTTTCAATAGCCTATAATGGTTTAGTACGATTTTAATGGCTAAGATAAGTGCTTGAGTGGACAAATGATTGGGAAATAGACCCGGTTTGCAGCAACCCTAATGCCTAGGGAGATAGACCCAGAAGTGGGAACCCTAGAAGACTCTGACGATAGTAATGGTCCAAAATATGTTATGCCCCGGGATAATTTGATGCCCGAGTGACGGCCTCACATAGGGCAAGTGGCGATCTCCCCTAACTAGCACATTATAAGATCTTATGCCTGAATAAGAAGATATTTTCCCGATATGTGAGAAAAGGGTTTGAATTCTTACCATTGTGGGTGTTTCAGGAACTTTAAAAAGCATATGAGCTTTAAGGAGGCTAGTTTGAATTATAAGTGGTTCTTTAAAAGTAAAATGAATTGCTACGTTTCCAAAATGTGTGGTTGAAAGCTTTTTCACCCTATCTCTTTCATTTTACTTGGCTATATGCTTGAATGCCTGTTTCTAAGGAAGTTGGGTATTAAAGGCGTAGAGACGAGCTTGAGTGGCTTGGTGTGAAGTTTAGAGGTGATGGTTTCCTTGGGGAGATTTGATTGCCTAATAAGATAGTAGTAGACAAATGTTGTGTGATTGCTACTTATTACTATAGCTTGCAAATGTTTTGGTTTTTATGGAGTTGAGAAATACTCACTGAGCGTGTCATAGCTCATCCCACCTCTAAGTTTCTCTTTTCCTAGGTTTTCGATGCGACAAGTAGAAGTCAATTTACGTATGCAAAGTTGGAGTATCCCTTTGCTTCGAAAAAGGTGTCATGTGTGCACACGTAGAAGTAGACTTATGAATTAAATGGTGGAATATGATGTATCCCTAGAGTTGTAAATGTACGTAAACAAAGTAATCTAGTTCACCTAATGCATATTGTTTAGAAGTTACTTTGTATGGCCATATGAGCCAACCATTTGATTAGTCAGCCACCTTTCATTGGTACTTTTGGGATGTAAACCTCAGTACTCTTGATGTATGATCCGTCGAGTTGTATCTTTTATTTCCTTCTTTATTATTGAACTTTATTGTTTGGTATACTACGGGCACGTGGCCGTAGAGTTGTAAACTCTAGCGTGTAGCTGTTAAGTTTATGTTGTTGTTCTTTTATACTTCTACTCAATGCAAAGAGTTAATGTAATGCTTTAAGCCTGAAAAATGGTCAGTTTTTAGCTGAAACTCTGTCCGCTTTACCCCAAAATCTAAGAAAACGTTAACATCACTAGCCCTAGGGTTAGAGGTGTTACACAGTTGGTCTCAAAATACGAGATATGGAAGGAGGCATCATTATATAACATAATCAAATTCATCAAGAACCAGCACTAACCTGACCACCTAAGGATTACAATCCCGACATTATAGATTAATATTGGTTTAAGATCATAAAACTAAAAATTCACAACCATCGTATACCTATTAAACTGCAATACTTACAACCCAATGAAGGGGTTCAATCCTGAAGAATGCTTCAAAGACATGCCAACCACATACTGCCTAGGTTTTGGAGGCCTGGTAACAAAACAAGGATGGCAGCCTAGAGAGGTAATATGGAGAAAAAATTCAGCAACATGACTTATAAACCACTCCGAAAAAAAAGAGTACCCAAACATTGGTCTCAGCAATAATGTAGTGGAATAGAGTATCATCACATACCATAGTCAGCCTCGTTACTAACCAACACCGACCTGGCCAATTGGGGAACACCATCCCATCAACCCAAATAGATGTTGGATAAAGATGACAAGACTAATAAGTTTTCATAATTGTATCAAGATTCAAATCAACAAGCTACTAGGTTAGCTGTGAAAGTAAACTACTAAATAAGATCAGTCTCAAGATAACTTGTAATAGGATGCTAGTCAAAGGTTGCATAGTTTTTTGGGTCCTGGCACAACTTTGATATGGCATACAAACCTTTGCTTGAGTCCTAGAATGTCCAAAAATAATTTCCAATCATTGTGCGGATTAGTTGTGGGAGTAAGAGGATGCTTCTTCCCCTTTCTCCAGTGGATGCTTCATCCCCTTCCTCTAGTTTCCTTTTCTTAGATGACTCAATAAAAAGTAGTGGGCCATTTAGATCATCAAGCTTTAGAAAAATATTGTACTCTCCATCATGTTCCATGAGATAATCAAACATTTGGGAACTCCCCTCTTCCTCATGAATGGGAGGAGGAACCCTTTCAAGAGGAGAAGTGGGGTAAAGAGGCTGAGTGGCTGGTAAAGTAGTGGAGCTGAAGACAATAGTGTGAGTATTGTTAGAGAAGAGCTCATAGGGAAGAGTAGGGGGTCCTCTAAGGAAACGAGAAGCCCTTAATTCAGCCATAGGAACACCCTCCAAAATAGGAGGAGTTATCTCAGCATCATGATCAAGAGGATCAACTTCAGTAACTACAGCTTTACCTTTATCCTTGGATGACTTTAACCTTTTTCTTAGCTGAGGCATAGCGATAAGGCTCAAGAATTTTAATGCCCATAGCATCTCCTCTTTTATCTTTGATAATGGTGGGAGACATCCCTCTCTTTTGGGGCTACCTAACTCCATTTATCCTTAGACTCAGGGGGTTCACTAGAGGATGCAGTAGTAGTGGATTGATTTTCAGCAATACCATGGCTTTGGAATTTTTCCACCATTACCTTAATCATTGGGGGAGAGGGTATATAGGGGCATTGGCCTAATGTGTGAGTGTTACTCCCATATATGGCACAAACCTCATGAAGCCCTTCATAGATGACGGGGATGAAAAGTTCATGAATAGAAGTTGGGATTCTCAATGTGCCTAGCAGAGGCTTAGTGACATCAATATTAATTTAGACTCTAGCAAACTTCCCTTTTTGGCCAAGAAGGATGGTATGGTCAACTCTAATCACCTATCCTATGTGCCGAAGCAGATTAGTCAGGGTGTCTTGCTCCCATAGTTCTCAAGGAAGGTGAGGGATTCTCACCAACTAGTCAATACTACCTATGCTTGCTGATTATGGGTTAAAGTAAGGGACCCAATTGCTAAGGACAAGGTTTAAACCCCTTAACAAAGCAAGGTTTGTTGTACCAAACATACTCTATATTAGCAGCAGAAGAAAACTTAAGCAAGACCTACCCATTCCCAAGGTTGATGTACTCAACTTGACCCTTAACATGTTTCCAGTCAAACTTGGTCTTAGCTATTATTCAGAGTAATTGGAATAATCTTACCCCATAATACAACCATCAAGCATAAGGCTATGAGCTCATCCATGTAGCTTGGCACACGAGGTGGAGTAGGCAATGACTCAAGCACTTCCTCCATACTGGTCTTCAAGATGTCCCAGGTGGTGGTGGAGGACTGGTGACGAGGTGCCAGTTGTTCAGTGTGAATAGCTGGCTGCAGTGCAAGAGCGGTATTGATAGTAGGATTGTGAGATGCCACTCTAAAGCTAATGGAGTTTGCTTACTTTGGGATGGGTGATGAGTTTTGGTGATAAAGATTAATAGGTAGATGTATATCCATTGGAGTTTAGGTTGGAGTCTATGTTGTAGGATCAGTAGAAAGACCTGACTTGTTAGTGAAAGGATTTCCATCATCAACTTTCTTAGGGCGTCATGACATAGGTAAAGTGAGAAGCGGAGGAAAGGACTCAAGATGGGAAGTGTGGGGAGGGGGAACTCAACCTCCCATGTATAAATAGTGAAAGGACTAAGTAAGCACACTAAAGGCAAGAGAAACCAAACCAGACACAGTGCATACAACCTAGACACAATACCACCACAATAGAGAGGAACATCAAGGAAGGATGAAGATTCATAATGAAAACTACATAAGAGTAAGGGAAGGACTTACCTTGGATTCCTCAGTTAAAAGACTAGACTTTGCTCTTTTCAAATGCAAGCATGCCATGATTATTACTTGTTTGAAAGGTATCCTAGTTATATCGAAGGTCAAAGTAAGAAGTTGTCCTTTCCAAATCGCCTATAATAGGGCTATTATGCAAAGATCAGTCACGATAATAGGGGTGGCATACAAGTAATAGCATTGGTTAATAGATTTGCAGAGAAGAAGACTACAGTTAGAGTTTAGATAGGTGCCTAGAAAATTAGAGAGGAAGTAACAAGCAAATGAAGGATAGGTGAATCGGGGGCTATTTGTCGACAGTGGTACGAGTAGGCCCAATTGCAGTAAAGGTAGGCATATGAGACTGAGATATGAGAAGCAGAAGAAAATTATCAGGTAGCTAGATATGGAGACAGAGCAAGAGTCTTTCGTTTCCAAACCCCCGTACTAGGATTATGATGTAAATATGAGGCTTGATTATGGCAATTTCACGCAAGAACATCACACCAAAATTAGAACAACGACATGGGCAAGGAGATCTGCAAAGAAGGAACCATGAAGTAAGGTTCGGGGTAGGTGCCTAGGAACCTTAATTAGGAAGAAGACTGAGAGAGAGCGATGGGAATAGTAGGGGTCATTCGAGAATGATAAGAACTTGAATAGCCCGATAAGCAAGATAGATAAAGAGAAGAGGCAGGATTTGTAAAATAGAGAGAAGTCGAGAGATGACAGTAGAGGAGCAACGATTAGGTATAGATCTAATTTTGATCAGTGTGGAGGCGAAGAACTAGGGTCAAGAGGCTTGTTCATCATGAAGAGCATGACTAGAGACAATTAGGATTTCGTAAGACACTTTCTCTATTGCCTATCTCTCTCTAGAGGCTCTGACAACCATAATCAAGTAAAATGATTGATATGGACATTGCATTTTGCATGTGAAATGAGCAATATTAGACCGTAAAAAATTGACTCTAACATTTCACACACTTAATGGCGAAGGCAACAATTCTAAAGCAATTTAATATAATATTTTGTAGGATTAATTGTATCAGGTGTCAACCTTTCAAGTACCTTCTAACGATAATTTATCCCTAATTTAATAAAATTAATTATATTATCTGGTTAGGTGTCTAATATATTTCTAATAAAGGTATCCACATTGTACATTCACAACTACCAACTACTAAGCAATTGAGAATAATCAAGAACTACTATAATGGAGAGTTATTCTTTTATTCACCAAATATCTACAAAAAAAATGATTGGTGAATAAAAGCTAAGAGTACCAAGAACGGGGGATTGCTATACATGAAGGACAATTCATTTGAGTTGCTATATGGTTCTCATTGAAGAAAGGGTTAGTCGCTAAAATCTACATTATCCTATTATTATTTTAATAAGGCTAAAAAAATTACCATATTGTCCATTTCATTTTTAGATGAAAAGATATGAAATATATTAGTGCTAATATTAGCCAAACATGTTCTCATAATAGTATTATATAACATCATCAATAATAGGTGGGGTAGACGTTAGTTTTCACAGCCATATGGCTCTCTAATTGCATTAGAGTTTTTTTTTTTGTAACAGTTTTCTTCAAACCAAATCTCTATCCAAAGTTATGTATTACAATGCAAATCTTTGCTTTCGTTTAATGCAGGAAGATTACATTCATGCAACTATCAAATCAAATTTTGTTGACCTGTATCTTGACTTTCTCAAAGAAATTGGCATCTTCATGATACAGAATTTTACAACAAAGCCCAACAAAGATAACTTTCGAGTTGTTAGCAATAGCAAGACAATCACTACTAAAAAAGTTCAAATTAAGGACGGAATTCAGTGACAGAAAAAATTAACGGTAGATTTGGCAACGGATATGGCAACTGAAAAACAGTATTCAAAAAAGTTAGACTGTACGATAGATATGGCAACGCAAAACTCAATCTGTCACCATAATTTACATCTGGCGACAGAATTTCCGTCGCCAAAAATTAAAAATTTTTTTTGAAAAAAATGGGCGATGAATATTCCGTCGCTTAAAAAAAAATTCAAAGTTTTTTTAAAAATGTGGGCTGGCGACAGAATTTCTGTCGCTTGTCTGTCGCGCAGCACACTTAAATGAAACCAGAAGTTCTTTTCTGGTTTCATTTGGTGCTGCTAATTTTTGAAGAGAGAGAGCGAGTGGCGAACTGGAGCTCGTGTGACCACCGCCTAGCCTAGCCACCGCCGGCCGTCGGCGTCGTCTGTCACTCCCCCCGCCACCGGCCACCTCCTCACCGCCGGTTTTTTAGAGTAATTGGAGGTATTTTTTTCAACTAAAATACTTGTAATTTCTACAAATTTTTGTATTACATTGTTAAAATTTCGTAGTTAGTTCATATTTATTTGGAAATGTGGTGTTTGTGTGAGGTTATTGCTTTAATTTGCTTCAAGATTGGGGTAAACGCGATTTAGGGTTTAGGTTTGGTAGTTTGAAGTTAAAGTTTGATAGGTTGGTGGAATGAAATGGTTTAATTGATAATGTTGTTGAAATGTGCTATTTGTGTGAGGTTATTGCTCTAATTCGTTACAAGAATTTGGTAAATGCGATTTAGGGTTGAGGTTTGGTAGTTTAAAGTTGAAATTTCATATGTTGGTGGAGTGAAATGTTTTAATTGATAATGTTGTTGAAATATGGTATTTGTGTGAGGGTATTGATCTAATTTGATGGATTGAGATGCTTTAGTTTATAATTTTGTTGATATGTGATGTTCGTATGAAGTTGTAGCTCATATTTGTTTAAAGATTTCGCCCAATGCAATGTACACTTAGTTTTGGTAATTTTAAGTTGAAATTTGATATGTTGGTGGAATAAAGGGGTCAACTATGTATGAATTATTAGTTTTGTGATATTCGTGAGAATGTAAGTATATTTGTCGAAATTTATAAGTTTTTTTTTGTGCATGTGGAAATTTTAAAATAAACATATATAATATATAATTGCGTAATTTATGTAATTATTATAATTTTGATTAAAATTAATTCTTATCAAATACCTTATGTGGTTATTGTTATTTGAACAGAATATGAATGGTCCTCCATATCATATGTGGATGTATAATAGATTACTGCCTGATCGTAGTGGTTATACACAAGAATTTCTAGATGGAATAAACCAATTTGATCAATTTGCACAGAGACAGGCAGCGTTTCTGAATGGGGGAAAGTATAGATGTCCTTGTGTGAAATGCTAAAATAGGGTGTACTTGACACCTGATGAGGTCAAGATGCACCTTGTGTATAAGGGTTTTGTGCATGGGTATTGGTTTTGGATAAGTCATGGGGAAATAGAACATCAGGAATATGGTTTTGGGTATTCAAATAGTGAAATTCCCGAAGTTGGAGGTTCAAGTCATGTTAATAATGACTATTTTGTACATAGATCGGATGGTGGATATGGTTGATGATGCTATAATAGCAAATCAAAATGTAAGAGAAGAGGCGTCAAGGACTTGCCGAGAACCATTTTATAATATGATTCAAGCTCCTCAACAACCCCTATACAATGAGCTATCTGCGGTTGTGAGACTGTTGAGTATTAAATCTGATTATAATATGCCTCAAAATTGTTTCAATGCAGTTGTTCAATTAATGAAAGAGATGTGTCTCCCTAACAACCGCATGCCAAACAACTATGGGCAAACGAAGAAGGTTGTTAAAGATCTCGGCAACGATGTGGTCCAAATTGATTGTTGTCGGAAAGGTTGCATGCTATTTTATAAGGAGGACTCAAACCTGGATGCGTGCAAGTTTTGTGGGCATTCAAGATGGAAGAGGCAAAGGTCACAACAAAGGAATCAGAATCCATTGCCATACTCAAGGATGCATTACTTGTCGTTAAAACCTCGCCTACAGAGGTTGTACTATCAAGAAGTAGTGCAGAGCACAGGAGATGGCATTATGAACATTAACGTGAGGACGGTGTTTTATGTCATCCTTCAGATGGGGCAGCATGGAAACATTTCGATACCAAGTACCCTGAATTTGCTGTAGAGCCTTGGAATGTGAGGCTTGGCTTATGTGCTGATGGATTTAATCCTTACACATTGTCTTCAAGATCATACTCCATTTGGTCGGTGGTCGTTACACCTTATAACCTTCCCCCTGAAATGTGGATGACCACACCGTCCATGTTCTTGACTTGTGTAATCCCCGGGCCCAAAAATCCCGAGAGCAAGATAGATGTATATTTACAACCTCTTGTTGATGAGTTGAAAGAGTTGTAGGAAGTTGGAGTTAAGACTTATGACATTTCCACGGGGCATACATTTCAGATGAAGGCTGCACTTATGTAGACCATCAATGATTTTTCCAGATATGGAATATTATCTGGGTGGAGTACTAATGGTCAATTGGCATGTCCCGTATGTATGAAACAACAAAAGGCTTTGAGATTGAGAAATGGAGGTAAATTCTCATGGTTTGACTGTCATCGGTGTTTTTTGCCAAGGAATCATGCATTCAAAAGAAATAGAACAACATTTAGGAAAGACAGAACTATTATAGGGGGTCCTGCTCGCCGACTATTTGGGGAAGAACTTTATACCGAGGTGGAAGACTACCCAATGGTAAGTACAAATGGTGACTTTGTCATATTAGGATTTAAGGAAAATGAGCACAACTGGATGAAGAAGAGCATATTCTAGGAGTTGCCTTATTGGCAACACCAACTGCGCCGCCATAATTTGGATGTAATGCACATTGAAAATGTTGAGTTATTATATTTAAGTTTTGATGATAACAAATCCAAGTGTAAAAATTTGTCCAAGTAATGTTGCTCCAAACACGATCTCCAAATAGGCCTAACTGGTGTTTGTAATATTTATTGTATTAACTGGTTTACTACATGTGAGAACAAGTCTTCAAAACAGGTTTTAATTGGTGATTCTATATTAAGTCAAGAACGCCATCTCGACAGTTGATTGTAAGGCATGTTCCTGAACTCTAGCAATGCAAAGAACAACCCCAGCAAACAAGGTGGCCTTGGTGTTTACAGCAGCTCTACAAATCTTGGACAAGATGACTGATTCAAAACAAGAAGTCTTGGGTATATAGGTTTTATTTATTTAGACTCTTGTTAATATGCCAATATTGAAAACGCTTTTTAAACACCTCTTGAATCGGTATTTGTGCTAAGTGCTTCAGAACACCAGTTGCGAACAACCCTGCAAACAGGGTGCCTAGGGTGTTTCTGAACTGAAGTGGTCATACCCGGTTATCTTTGAAAATTCATTTCGGTTGGCCAAGATCTCCAGAATACTTTCTTTAAACTCCAAGATTGCTATTTTTCTGGAAAGGATATTTCTTGAAAATATTGTGGGAGATTTGCGAAAATAAGTTTTGGGAGATTTGCCAAAACTAAAAGATTCCCTTTGGCTATATTTTCGGATATGATAAAATTTCAAAAGCTGAAGATTTCTGGTTGCCTTTTGAATCTTCTTCACGGCTATGGGAAGATAAGGGTTATCCCTTAAGATAACAAATCCCTTATACTTTTGGAAAAGTTTCTCACTAGCTGTTGGGGAGTATCTTTGCTTGAAAATCGTTTTCCATACTTAGCTGATTCTTTGGTCTTGACCGTTGGATTTTTGTGTATAAAATCTCAGTTTTTT
>JACYFF010019584.1:35484458-35611456 GCA_017589665.1 Selenicereus undatus
TAGGATTTTCATTGTACCTTACATCTGCTTAGTAAGAAGCACCCCCAGTAAGGTGTTTGTTGACTTTGATCCCAGATCAGTCGAAAGTGAGTGAGTGTGTCCTAGTCGTGTGGACTTTGGACGTGTCCAATCTGGTGAGATTTGGACGTGGTGTAACCTGTCTTAGAGAAGGAGGTTACATGGTTGCAAGTTGTAACAAGGTGTGTTACATTTGTAACGAGTTAAGCCCGATTTAGTGAAGTGGTTAAATCCTACATGAGGTAGGTCGTGGTTTTTCACACCTCAGTTGGGCTAGAGGTGTTTTCCACGTAAAAATTGTGTGTGCTTTATTTTCCGCATTTATCTTGGTGATTTTCGCATTTGCGATATTTGAGAACACCCTCTGCAAACAAGTCACAAGGGTGTTTGTTATTCACAATGCGAAAATCAAACACCACAATTCACCCCCCTCTTGTGGTAGAATACTCACGAACTTAACAGAAAAGAACTTCTTCGAGAACATTATCAACACTGTTATGGATGTTTGTGGGAAAACAAAGGACAATGCCAAATCAAGAATGGATGTTGCATAAATATGTGATAGACCAGAATTACATTTACATTCAGGCCCAAGTGGTAAGCCAGTTAAACCAAAAGCAAAGTTCGTACTTCCTGTGGATAAACGAAGAGAGTTGCGTGAATGGGTGAAGGAGCTTCAAATGCCTGATGGATATTGCTCTAATTTGAGGAATATCGTGGAACCTAATGAGGCTAAGTTTAACAATATGAAAAGTCATGATTGTCAGGTCTTCATGGAGACTCTTTTACCAATTGCATTTGGTGCGCTCCCAGTTGATGTGTTGAAACCTCTTATTGAGATAAGCTAGTTCTTCAAGAACTTATGCTCAACAACATTGCGGGAGGATATGCTTGAGGAACTGTATTGCAACATTGTCATCACTTTGTGTAAGTTGGAGACCATTTTCCCTCCTAGCTTTTTCAATGTAATCGAGCACCTGCCAGTGCATTTGGCAGAAGAGGCTCAACTAGGTAGTCCGGTATAATACCGATGGATGTATCCATTTGAGAGGTAAATTATACTATAATCGATGGAACCTTATCTCAATTCTTATATGTGGAATCACTTAGAAGTGAATGCAATTGTGAATTTGGTAGGTTCTTTGGCCGATTGAAGAAAAATATAAAGCAAAAAGCGGGTCTTGAAGGTTCAATTACAGAAGCATACCTAGAGGGTGAGAGGACATTCTTCGCCTCCTATTACTTCGGCTCTAATGTGCCCTCCATGCGCACTAGGTGCAGGAGAAATGAGAATGACGATGAACATATCAATTATTTTTCAATTCGATCCGTGTTTGCACCGCAAGGGACCGCTATTGGTAGGGAAAGATCAAGGTATCTCACAGATGTTGAATGTGTTGCTGCCCATCTTCACGTGCTGTTAAATTGTGATGAAGTTAAACCTTATATAGAGTAAGTGGTATTTTCACTTCCAATTGAGTTTATCATTCAGAGCACAAGTATATTAATATGCTTCGTAAAATGTGATAGAATTTTCACAGAACAAGTCAGAACTGCACGTCCCAATGTCAGTGACGCAGATGTCGACAACATCACCGAAACTCATTTCGCAGATTGGTTTAGTGAGAATGTAAGTATTCTAGCTCATTTATTCATAATTTTAACATAACAGTTAATCAGGTGCATTGTATTAATTAAAACCACATGTTATGTCATCTTAGGTGCATTATATTCAACTATTCAAGACCGACAAACATTGCTACTTGATCCAATTGGCTGTGAAACCAAAGCGGTATGTGTCGACGTGGACGGCATATAGAGTAAATGGATTTAAATTCCACACAGAAGCTCGAAGCTTCGGGAAGAGAACATATAATTGGGGTGTTGGTGTTTGTGGCACTGGGGAAGGCGATACTGAGAATGATTATTACGGTGTACTAAATGATATTTTCCAAATTGAGTACGTAGGCAAACCACTTAAACGATGCGTACTCTTCAGTTGTGAGCGGTTGGACCCGACATTGAATCGTGGGACACGATCTCATAAACTAAGCAACCTTATTGAGGTCCACCGTACAAGAAGGTACCGAAAGTACGACCCATTTATCTTCCCAAACACCGCATCACAAGTATACTTCATGCCACATGCAGATCGCTCAAAGGATAGGGCTAATTGGCTTGTTGTCATACCAACCAAACCAAGGGCGAGAGTGGATCAGCAGTATACTCTACCTACTGCATACCAACAAACGGACATGACGACTATTGTCGAACCTGCGAATGACACCATCCCTGCATCATTAGTGGATGAAAGTGCACCACCGGAAGAGGTTAATAATGAAATAGGGTTTTCATTCATTCAGGGTAATAACGAGATAGATGAGGTAGAGAATGATGAGGGTGATGAAGAGGGGGAGAGGGATGACGGTAATGAAACAGATGAAGCTGAAGAAAATTTACATTTGTATGATGATGATAATGATGACATTGATGAGGATGAGGATGTAGATGATTGAGTGGTTATGAATTCTTATGTATTTGAGTACTTTGCATGTCAAACAATTGGTTGTGACTTTACTTATATTGTATGAATGAGCTTTGCAAAATATGTGTAACCTATGTACCTATTATGATGTATGGGGAAAACGGTTTATATGTGCAATCATTATATATTTGTACTTGGATTTGTTGTCACCTATTTCAGGTATGGATTCAAGTTCTCGTAGAGCAAAGTCCTCCCCTCGAGGTAGAGGATGAGGGCGTAGGAGCTTTGCTGTAGATCCGACCGCAATGGACATTGACCAATCTTCTCCTCGGGTACCTCATATACCAGTTCAGCCAGGAGCGACAATGGCTGCTTACATACCAGGTATTTCAGGACCACTGCCTCCCCCATTTGGGGCTTTCCATCATCAGACCTCATACATTTCCAACCAAAGCACCATGTACGGCCAATTTGCTACAACATTCCTCCAAACCCCCATGTTGTTGACACTGTGCAGCCCACTTCCCAACGCACCTTAACAGAAACTAGTCCCAAGAGAACATTGGACGTGGTGAAAGTGAAGCACAATCCAGTCATGGGAGCACTCGAGCTAAGACTTGGATTGAGCCAGATGGTAACGGGTAAGTTTTCATTTGTTATATCTTATGAAGTACTACATCAATTTTGCATAACAAGTAATGAATTTAATGTGTTATGTTCAATTAGGTTTCTCCCCAATGATGGTGCTGTTAGTAGGATTTCGCTCATATTTCAAAGCAAATTTGACGGAGCTTGGCCTACTTGGAGCAAAGTGCCCAAACCAGTACGAGATTTGTGGTTTGGAGAGTTCAAGGTAACTACAGTGACTTCGTATTAACAGTTTCTGTGAGCGTGATAAATTACTATTGAATTATTTGATGTGTTTTTTGTTTTCATAATTGCAGAAGTGGTATACTTGGGATTCGGTCCATGAGGACCGTATAAGAAGGAATTTTGAAAACCGAGGCAATGTACGCTTGAGAGACTTCTTTGGCAAAGCAAGAAAGTATAACAAGAAGCCTGTTTGGCTCCGTGATGCTCAATGGGAGGGACTCCAACAGCATTGGGCGAATGAACATTACAAGAAATTGCGTGAAACAGCCCAGAAGAACCAACTGGGAATTCCAGAAAGTGGTGACCCATCTCTCCACACCTGTGGCTTGATCCTTATGCATGAGCATAGGCGGCGTCTGTTAAATGATTTAATGTTTGCTACATATTTGTTTAAGTTTAATACTGTATTTTATGTTGTGCTTGACATCATTCTTTCTTGCATGTACATAGAGGGAACAACTTGGGACGGAGCCCACCATTGTTGAATTATTCAGTCGCACTCACAAACTCCAGGGCAAAGAAGATGCCCCTTGGGTTGACAAGAAATCACAACAAACATATGTAAGCAATTAGCTATTCTCAATCTTCATTGGTAGTTTAACATGAACTTCTATACTTTATTTTAAGTAATTGTAGTATGCATGATTTCGTGCGCATGTTGCGCTATTGTAGGAATCCTTTGAACGTGATTTTCAAAATATTATCAACTCTCAAGGGACCGGGGATGACACTTCTCAAGATCCACACCAGCCATTTCCAAACCCAAATGAGTTGTGGGTGAAGACGTTCAAGAACAAGAAGGGTCGTATTTATGGCATTGGTGACGAGGCTGTCAACATGAGGGAATCCGGTTACTTCAGTCCTACTCAAAGATCCGGTACAGTTTTCATATTAAAGTTTCAACGACCATGGTTATACATTGAATTTACTTAATACAATACTAATGCGTACTTCAGTGAAATGCCTATCAGCAGGTACCGGTTCTATGCCTTCGCAACAAGAGCTCAATGACTTAAGGGGTGTAGTAACCAACTTGGGGGGTGAGCTATCTTCACAAGCTGAAAGCTACCGGTTGGTTATGGAAAAATGTAAGCAACTGGAGGAATCCAACAAATTGCTCACCCAAAGCAACTAACAACTGAGCCAACAAATGATGAGCATCGATCAATGCCTCCAAGCTTTCTTTCAAATGCAACAGGCATCTGGCTTGGGATCTCAGTCACCATTCACTCATCACTCGCAACATAATGAGGAAGATGATGAGGCAGAGGAAGAGGATGATCTTCACCTTGGTGATCGAGTTGGTTGCAGTTTTCCTTCAGCTGGTGGCTCTTCTGCTTGATTCTTCACGAAGTACATCTCTTGCTGCTTGCTTTCCCTCCGCTTTTTGCTTATTTCACTCCCCTCCCTCTGGTGCTTATTTCACTCCCCTCCCATTTGGCGCTTGCTTCTCCATCTTCTGCAAACATATATATAATTTCATTCTCAATTACTAGCAACTTCTGGTTTGTTTGGATTTATGGTTTGTGATATGTGTAGAGACTTTTTTTGAAACTTGTAGTTTGTGATATGTGGAGACTTTGTTTGGAACTTATGATTTGTGAATTGAAAACCCTTGGTGGGAAGTGTTGCGTTGGATGTGAAATTCCACCTTTGTGTGGCTTGAAATTGTTGAGAACGCTTTGAATGAAATCATATTCGAAGCCAATGGATGTTGATTGAGTGTGAAGATCCTGTAAATTTCTTGCAGGGATTGAATTGCATGTACGGATATGATAAAAAACAAGCGATTTTATTTTTTTTTAAAAAAAAGAAAAAGCTAGCGACGGAATGAAGATTCTGCCGCCATCAACGACGGAATTTTCGTTGCTGATTCCGTCTCTGATGGCGACAGATTGCTCATTTCGTCGCCACCCCCTGCCCCCCCTAAAAAGTATGTCGCAATTTCTGTCGCTGAATTCGTCGTCGGGTACTCAGCGGCGAGCGAAAATCCGACAGCCATATTCCGTCGCCAATTCCGTCGTTGATTCTGTCTTTATTTGGTCCTTTTCTTGTAGTGAATGTTGCAATTTCATGTGAATACTATTGTCAAAGAAATCGAAGCTGATTCAAACCAAATTCCAGTATAATAATAAATAAATTCAATAGTTGTTGTTTCACAAATGTCATCAGCTACACCATAAGTCAAGAACCAATTCAAAGGAAGACAATTGGTGAAAAAAAAAAATTCAATTTTTGGTTCTTAAACGGCAGAATTTTTGGCCAATCCATTTTCATATTTTATATAAAGTACAAACGTTCAATTCTTACATCGAATTTACATTAATTGTAAGAGTTTAAATACTAAAATTTCTAAAATTGTGTGTAGGACCAAGCGCGTTCGGCTAACATTGTCGGGAAAATGTATGGAGGATTATGGAAATTGATGCAAATTATTCTCTGATAGAGCATTTAATATGTAATAGTTGACGTTTTTAATTCAAGTTATTGATGTTGATTAATAATTTATGTGTAGTAAATTTCTAATTTTTCTCAACTTATTACGTGATTTCTTAAAATTCGCGGGTTTAGTTCAAAGTTAGGCTGTGTTGAGATTACGCGAAAATAATAAAATTGAATTGGGCTGTTTTAGGTCAGAATCAATTGGGCGAGCACATTTGGGCTAAGTTTATTTGCGGAATTAGTGAATTAAGCCAAAAAACAAAAACAGGAAATAAAAACAAAAGAAAAAGGGAGCTAGAGGCCTTTGTCCCTCGCGAAAATGAGAAGTAGCGAAAAGAGGGGGGTTACTCCTTCTTGTCGAACTCTACCAGCACAAAGAGAGAGAGAAAGAGAGAGGAGGGAGTTGGCGGTGTAGCGGTGGGTTGCTGGCCATGCCTGTTGCCTGGTTTGTGCAGCCAGCATGATGCCAAGGGAGAGAAAAAGGGGGAGTGGGATTGAGGAAGAGTGAGCCAAATAAGAGGAAGGGCGGCGGCCATAGACGGAGGTGACCTACCTGGCAGTGGTCGACCCTCAGGAATCTCAAACCGCTACCAGCACACTACCCCCACTCCTTCAATCTAGAGAGAGGAAGAGAGAAGGGTAGAGAGTGAGACAAAGTACGTGAGCAGAAGGCAGAGAAAGCGTGCTGAGAACTATGAAAGGAGGACGGGACTTGAACTTAGCCAAAATCACCCACTAAGCCCATCAATCGAGCCCTTTAGCTTGGAACGAGGTAGATAGTTCTTGATTCCCTAAGTTACTAGTAATTTGCAAATATTTTTCTGAATTGTTTATGAGGTTAGATTCGCTAATTAGATTCGAGTTTTGATGAATTGAGAATTTATGGGAGCAGGTGGATTGATTGGGTTGAAATTGAGATGATTTTGAGGATTGTTGTGCGTGGTGCCATGAGGAGGGAGTTTAGCTTGTGTGAACATCAATGAATTTACAAAGTGTATTGCCATGTTTGATGTTGTATTTGATGTTGTGTTATTACTTGTTAATTATCATGTTTGTAACATGCTACCCAAGTGAATTGTTTCTGTTAACGTGCGGTTCATGTTTGCTCAGTTTAGTGATGGAGTGAAGCGAAAAAATACGAGAGTTAGCTAAACGGTTCCACGAATCAATTCAGTGGTGAATCGGGTTCGTGAGCCGACTCTAGCTAAACTATACTTGCCTGTTTGGTCGCATTTTGAATCTCGAATTGTTGCCATACCTGAACTAGGAGCAATAGTAAGGTTCGCCAAACAGTCAACTGAACCGTTCAGCTGAATCGTTTAGTTAGTTGCACCATCTACCGAACCTTTGATGCGTTGTTCTTGAATTAATGAAGAGCTTTGTAAAGCTCACGAGTTTGTTTTAAATCCTTCATTTGTGTAAGCTTGAATGAGTTTAGTAAACCCAAAGCATGTGACTGAGTTGCAGATCTAAACTCCTAAAGTTCTTGTAAGTGAAGGTAATTAAGAGTAACTTGCAAACTGTTAGCTTCTAAAACAAGCTTTAATATCAATTTTTTTTAAAAGTAAATGCTTACTTGGCCATTAGCTCATTTACAAGCGTGCTTTGCCAAAATGAGTGTTTGCATGCTTTTCATAAGTCAATTTGATGTTATTAAGGCATTTTAGCCTTCTTGAAAATGGAAATGTCATTGTTGTGATACCATGCAAAATTTTGATGCAAATATGTTGAAAATGAGATGTATCTGAAATGTTTTGGGCTAAGAGGATAGTACTAGTGAGTCTCTAGGGAGCAGACCCAGAAGTAGGAACCCTAAAAGACCCTGACAAGGGTAGAACATAAGTTTAGAGAGTAGACCCAGTATACAGGAACCCTAATACCTAGAGAGTAGACCCAGAAGTGAAACCCTAGAACATCCTGACGATGATAAACACTCACTTGAATAGAGCACTAATGTGTGAATTTGATGCCTAGAAAAATTCTTTCTTACTCATTATGAGTTGATAACTCCTCGTTTGAGGATTATACTAGCGAAAATATTTGGAGATGTGCATGTGTCCTTTATAAGGGCTTATGTCGAGATTCAAATGAATTCCCTACGAAGGGATTGTTTCTTTTACAAATGTTTAATGTGGTTTAAGTGAAGGTCCTTGCCCACCTATGTATTAATTCCATTTTCTTACAAAAAGAATTCCAGTTGATAATTCTAGTTGAATTTCTTGATGTTATGTGCTTATGTGTGAACTGAATAGCCTACTACTCTCAATGCCTAGATTTTAGCATGAGGAACCTTGTTATTAAGTCCTGTGTGTATTATGTGATGTTAAGTAAGTGTAATGCGGGGTTGTCACTGCTAACTTACAAGAGTCATAGATTAGGCAAGTTGAGAGCTCTTGTGCGTGGAATAGAAGAAGGGAAGGGATGCCATTTGAATTCTAAAGGTTATGAGGTATTGATGAATATGGTGGATCTTAAATGTTTATTATGTGATATCAAATATCAAATTGTGCGTGATTGCCATTTAAACGTATTATGTGCAGTTGTTTTATTTTCTTGGGGTTAAGAATCACTCACTGAGTGTGTGACAGCTCATCCCTTCTTTATTCCCATTTTTCCTAGATTCTTGAAAAGATAGGTAGAGGTTGGTCTGCGTACATCGAGTCAGAATCTCCTTTTGCTTTGGAAAAATGAGTTACATATATATACCTAAATTAACGATTTAAATAATGTAATATGATGTATTCATACAATCTTATTCATATGTAAGCTAGATGCATTGATTCATGTATTGAATTTCCATTAGCAATCGCTTTGAATGGCCATGTGGGCCAACCATCTAAATAGTTAGTTCTTTGGTTTGATTGGTGTTAGTTACTTCTGGGATGTAAGCCCCAATGCTCTGGATGTGTCATCCCTTGAGTTGTATCTCTTACTCTTATTTTTATTAAATTTTATAGCTTGTATACTCTAGGCGTGTGGCCTATAGAGTTTTGGTCTCTAACATGTAGCCATCGAGTCGTGAAACATATTCTTTGTGCGTATGGTTACAATAACTTATGCAAGACTTTAAGTAAGGGTTGTGGTCAGTTTTTAGGTAAAATTTTGTCCATTTCCCTCCAAAATATAGGAAATCATTAACACCTCTAACCCTAGGAAGTAGGGGTGTTACATAATATTTGAGTGTTCACTTGAAATATAGTGAAAGAGTTTGCAGATGACTATGAATAGAAGACACAATCTTCCTTTTTTTTTTTTACCAATATGGACTGAAAACAAGTGTGACATTAACATGAAATGTTGTAATCCAGGAAATGTGACGTTATCTTCACCTTCGCCACTTACATATATTTAAATCAAAACTCAAAGAAGCCGGCAATTTGAAAACACATTTGGAGTAAGTCTTTCTTGATAAGACAATTTTCTTATTAAGAAACTCAATTGTAACTCATGCATTTCATAGGTCATCAACTGAGGAAATTAATGTGGAAATACTTGACTTGACATAAAAAACCATCATTAAAAAGATGATAATAATTAACCTTCAAAATCTTAGAGAGATCCTCAAAATGACTCAAAAGGCTTTGTCAAAGTTTGGCACATCTTTAAATGTTGATATGGAGTATCTATACGATTTAAAAATATCAATAATCATAATTCTGTATGTTGTTATTGGCTATATAACTTTGTCCACTAATATTAGAATGATTATGCTATGAAAAAAAAATCACCATCTTCATTCAAAAATCACATACTTTCAAAATATATCATAGTTCTAATTTCTTCCAAGTCGTATAACACCTCCCACCCCCCCTTCTGTACCTCCACTTGTACCTCCCCTAAATGTGTATTGATTAAGAGGGGAAAAAAATTGTTCAAGAACATTATATTAAACTGCATGCAAAATAACCCCCTTTTTTCCCTAATGGGAAGGAACGACATTTTTACTATTTTGTTGAGATTGTTGACATCAAAACAGAAAAGGATGAGAAATATGTGTCATGTTATAATACTACTTGCAAAGGAAGTTTTGAAAGATGGGCCTTCACTTATATTGTGAACATTGCCAGGGAAATATTGACAAATCTGTTATAAGGTAATACCAATTACAAATTTGTTGTGTTCTCAATTACTATATTAAAACACATCACATAACAACGGAACTTTGTAGGTTTCGATTGGAACTTGCAGTGAAAGATGAATCTGATGCAACAATATTTGTCCTTTTTGATAAAGAGGCTGAGAAATTAATTGGCCAGTTATGTGTGACTCTTTGTGATATGGATGAAAATGAAAAGGTTTTATTACAATAAATATTATAGTTATCCTAATTTCATGAAAATGAAAGTAAAATCAGATATGATACATTGTTAACCTTTTATTTTATAGGTTGAAGATACCAAAGATAAACTTCCATTTCCAATCAAGAAAGTTATAGAAAAGAAGTACGTCTTTCAAATAAAAGCATCTTCCTACAACACGTTAGCTACTTTCACAAAGTTTCACTATAATGAAGGTTTTCTGGGAATCTTATCTTTTGGAGGGAAATAATGAAAATGTTTTCAAATATCTACAAAATGGATGTTATGTCTTGCATTCTTTATATAATATATGATGATTCTTCTAAACTCACATAAATTGAAGATAGCATCAAATGCACATAATGCATCAAGAGGAACAGAAGTTATCATTGATACAACGAAGAGAGAGAGAGAGAGAGAGAGAATGAATGTCAAGTACGTAATCATTCTATATGCGACTTATTCTGTTGTCATTGAAACATGAATAACTTTTAATACTAGTTTGATTAATTGCTAGCTTCATTGATGATGAAGAAGATACGGATAAGCACATGAATGATGTTGGTGCAAGAAATGGTTACATATGTATTTGATGTTGTGGATGTTGTCATCTAGAGCTATGACGACACAAGCAGCACCTGAAAACAATTTTAAATAAAAATGTTTAGGAATTTGAATAATAATGACAAACATTCTGAAAATCCTAACGACGATTGTGGTATTATTGCTTTCTTGCTTTAATATTTATTCTAATATTTTTAAGGGACTAAGGTCTTAGAAATTACCTAATTTATCTTGTTGTTACTGAGGACAGCAGGTAAGCACACATCATCATCAGCTTATGATGTAAATCAAATATAATGCATACTAAACCTCCTTCCTGTTCTATTCATCAAATTACAATAAATTGACAATTCTTTACCCCAAAATTCTATTCCATGAACATGCCCATGGGGCTTCTCACATAAATTCGTTATTTAGTACAAAATATACGGACGATACTTGCTTCTGTATTTCCAACAAATTCTGTAGACAACCCGTACAAGATCATTTGAAGGCATATATAGTTCACTTTATAATCCCTAGAAAGTTTTTAATCGATTTCATTAATATCTTTGTAATTAAAATGATCAAAGTATATTGACAAGAGTTTTTCTCCCTACTTTTAAGTAAGTCTTTGGGATCTGATCCTACACCGCCGCTCAATACCTTAGTGGATCGACTCTATTACATAAGTTAATTCCTAATTTCTATCTATCTTATATATAGGTGTAAGTAAGCAGTTCTTAATGTATTGGCCCAAAACCTAGATCTTTACGGTGCTTCCTCTCTATCAATTCTCGATTTTTTTTATCCATAGACATTGAAAAAAGGTATCTAGACAAAATTGAAAAACTCTTATTTTAACACTTATTCTAATATAAGTTACATTAACTAACTAAAACAACTATTTAAACTATAGTATTACAAAAGGTCCAACAACTGATCAAGCTTGAATTCTCAGTTTGCCTACATGATCATGTTATTGAGTACTTTTTGTCAAAGCGGTTTAATTCCGCAATATCATTTTAAATTCATGAAATATAAGGAGCATTTTAGACGAATTTTATTCCATTTTTGCTAGATGTTTTAAAATTCCTACTACTATGTGTTCAAGTATTAGATCCATCTAATTTGACACTAAAAAGAAAATCTAAAATCACTAAAGGCCGTCATCAACATTCTTATTCTTCCACTAGCAAATAGTTATAAATTACATTTTTTCAATTGAAACCCATCCTTACATAAAAAGTTGTTGACAATTTATCATAATACGAAACGGCTTCATGACAAGAAATTGGTTGTCTAGATTATATCTAAGGAGTTTAGGTAACAAGTCAAAATCAAAGGTTCCTCAAAGCAATGAGTATGACAAGCTGAAGTGCCCAAGACAATATAATTATCAATATAAAACTCCTTCTAAGTGGAAATATGATGAACATCTTGCAACAGCGTACCATGAGGGGGTAACCACAATTTAGTATCTAATTATGAGTTTTTTGCCATTAATTAGCTAAATAATAGATTTCAAAAGCCACCAACCTTGTATAATTATATCCTTATATATAAGAGTGAATACGAATGATGTAGTTGTGATACGTATCTCTTAAACCTTTATTAATATTTTATTTAAATATAAATATTAAAATAATATGTGATTTAAAGTCATCATAATGAATAATGCTTTTTGAGTTACTTGTATGAAGAGAAAAAGGAAATAAAGTATTGATATGTTAATAGTATTATTTCTGAAAGTCAAATTATAAGATTAATTATAATATCTTTTAAAATCTTTTAAATAATATTTTAAAACAATTCCTGCGTAGCACAAGCCAAGAGTCCAGTCCTTCGTACAACTCACTGCGTGAGATATATGATTAGACTCAAGAAAGTCCCTTCTTCCAAAGATAAACAATTTCTAGTTAATCACAAAAGCTGTTTGCATTCATGTAACTGTTATCTCATTGATGGCAAATTTTGGTCAAAAATTCATTATTTATATCCTAAAAGGAAGTATATCTCTCCATCATCAAATGCATCCAAAAAAAAAAAAAATCTCACAAAAAATTCACTACCAAAGTCACATATAACAATTTGAATGGATGAAGTCACTTTGGCCAAAGAACCAAGGCAGAAGAGACGTATTATTCCTAATGAGACTACAAAAAATCGTAAGCTTATTTGCTTAATTTGGTATGCTTAATAAAAAAAATCTTAACAAAGGAAACTTCTATGAATTATAAGCAGAACATTATTTTGATGTCCAACTTGGGTCTTTCAAGTTTTTGTTTTTGATAAAATTTACAGTAGAGGATGAGTTACACTGCCATATATCACCTGATACACTGCCATAGATTTTAAATGTATCAAGAAATTAGTAGGACAAAATGCTCATCTTGCCTTCGTTGATTTTGTACATTTATTGGAGCATCTTCTGTTGAAAATATCTAGCATGCTTAGGTTCAAAATTATATTTTAAGTTTCCTGTTACTCTACTCTTTATTTGCCTCTCATTTTGTATATTTACAAAATTATGTTAAATTTTTGTATATTTCATCATTTTATAAATGTTATCATTGCCGTTGACATCCTTTTATATATATTGATGTATTTTTCTTTTAACATCTATATGTGATATTAATGTAAAGATATGTTATTTGTACTAATATAAATCATAACTCATGCGGTATTATCATATATTATCTATTACAATATCTCCAAGTACTTATCGATTTGCTTCACTTTAGTCCAAAATATGTATATATATCATTAGAATTTATAAAACAATTGATTAACAGCTAAGTAGCAAACTAAGACTCGCTGAGATTATTGTTTATAAAGTAGACAAAATATACACGAGTACTTGCATATAGGAAATTAGAATAACGATTTGAAGCCTGAATATAAAATCATGAACATTTTTGAAAGCATTGATATGTTTTGGTTACATTGATTGCTGAAGTTGCACACGGTTGCTTGGGGATTTCATGTTAATTTGGTGTAATCTATTGTTTCATTCATATTTTAACCCGAGCAAAGCTTTTTTATTAATTTTTTTTTGAAGTAGGAGAATTTGTAGCCAGTATGTCTATCTTATCAACTGTATTTGATTATACATTTAATCATATGGAATATGTACCATTACTATCTTCATGTCTACTACAGTAGACATTAAGTAGTTTACTTTTACAATAAAGTTTACTTTGTTATTGTATTAGATCAACAATTGAACACATCTACTGTAATATATGTTGAATAGTACTGGTTTATTGCAAAATTTTACTACATGCTACATTAAATTTTGGGTAAATTCAACTATTTGAGAGATAAAATGAGCCTTAGTCTAAAAAGATGACATGTAAGAGGCTAATGGGTGAATTTAGAAATTATGATAATAATAACTTATTTAGGGATTATTTTAATAAAAGTCTTCGCCAAATAATTTATTAGTTCTCCCACAAATGACTAAAATTCACCTTTAAAACATCCAATCATAGTATACTTCTTAGGTGAGATGGTCCCAAAATTTGCTTATTAAAAGCTAACTCCATCACATATATACTATAACGTATGAAAATCGATTAGTACACTTCTATAATAAATTTTTCATATATTACTAGGGTTATATCCTTACGATGTAGGGGTGTGAATTAAATAATTTTTTAATATATTATTAAGTAAATAGATTTTTTTATAAACAAAGCAAATGGTAAATTGATGTATTATATTATTTTGTTGATACAAAAGTAAAGTGAGTCTTCGTTAGTTTTTTTCCTATTAATAACATACTTTTGTATTCTTAATTAATATCTAACTCACATTTTTTATTGTATTTGCATCATTAAATCATATATATTTTATGATTAAATTTTATTATTAAATAATATAAAGGTATGTCAGAAGTTACCTTATTAAATAATATTGTACTAAATTTACATCCACCTTACATAGCCTTTTTTTTTAAAATTTTAAATTTCATGTAGCATTCTATGTTGCATTAAGGTATCTCACATGACTATTAACTTCTATGTGGCATCCTATATGGCAAGCTTACGTGTCGCTCATACGTAAATTCAATCCAACTTTTAATATATATATAAGATATGATATGGTACTAAAACGGTAACTTTATTACATGGAAAACTATACGACCACTATTAATATATGAGTGTAAAAACTATATTGATGTTATTAAGATATAGGATGTTAATAATGAGTCGGCACATTTTTACAAGCTTATGTGACTGAATTTAACGCAGTAAAATGTAATTTATGTTAATAGTAGATTTTAAAAATGTCGTTTAAGCGACAGTTTATCAAATGCTAGATTGGAGTAGCAGCAGATTATTAGTCCTCGAGTAGTAGGTTTTGTATTTTATTTACTTTTTTCTAAGTTCTCTTTCCTACCAATTTTAATTTGTACATTTATTTCTTTTGGTTTTAGATCTAACTTAATCATTTGATGTTTCTCACCTTAATCATTTGGTTTTTCTCATGGTAACAGAGCTTGGCAAATAAATAAACCATATGTCATTAGTTTGCAACGAAAAACAAGGCCATGGATGGCAAGAACCACCAAGAACAACAAAAAGTAATCAATGACAAGAGAGTGAACGTTATTGTCAATCCAATAGACCCACAATCCCCATACTACTTGTGCAATTCGGATAGCCCTAGAAATATTATCGCCCCCATGAACCTTAATGGCAATCATTATGCCAATTGGAGTCGATTTACTATTAATGCATTAAAATCAAAAAACAAGCTCAGGTTTATAGACATGAGTATCACCAAGCCTCAGAACGCTCTGCCAGAGGTTCATGCCTAGGAGAGATGCAATTCCATGATGATAGCATGGTTGTATAACATTATTGACAAGAGCCTTCATGGCTCTGTTGCCTATGCCGAGATGACTAGATAAATCTGGACTAATCTTGAAGAGAGATATTCACAAGGCCATACTATCAAAATTCATCAAATCAAGAGGGAATTGACCCTCACCACACAAGGAAAACTAAACATGTTAAGTATTTCATGAATTTGAAAACTCTATGGGACAAATTGGGAGATTATCAAACCATTCAAACCTGTTCCTGGGCATTGGCAAGGACATGAGCAAACATCTAGAGAAAGAAAGAATCAACCATGGACTCGGACCTTTATGGGACGGTGAGATCTAACATCCTATCGCTGGATCCACTACCGAATTGGAACAAAGTGTACGCCTTTGTTATCCGAGAGCAGCAGCAATAGTATGATTTGATGGAAGGAGCAGTGTTTAAAGCCACAATGAGCATAAATCCTGGCCATTAGAGCGACAATCTGCCTAGAAATTCGGGTCGGCCCAGGTGTAACCATTGCAATAAACTTGGGCACAAGGAGCAATGATACGAATTGGTGGGATATCCGCCCAGCTAGGGACGTCGAAGTGGAGCTCGGTCGAATCAAGGAAGAGGGCGAGGTCCGCAATTATGGAGTAGCGAAGAAGGGAGGCAAGAGGATGATAGAAATCGTGGCATGAATAACAAAAAAGGAGGAGAAACTTTTCTAGTGGCAGACAAATAAGAGAAACAAAAGGCTGAGGAGGCTAGACTTCAAGTCCGACTTGGTGGGCTGACAATGACCCAACTTGAAGAAATGTATGCCTACTTTAAGGGGAAAAAAAAACTAAGAATGAATGGTCGGTAAGAGCTACAATGGTGCCTCTGTACATTGGATGCTTGATAGTGGGGCATCACATCATATGACTAATAATTCCTACATACTTAAAAATCTCACTAAATTGCTAAAACCGATTTATATTACCACTGCTAACAAAGTGATAGTGATGGTTGAACAAGTTGGGATACTAGTCGTTTTTCCCAAGATACTTTTGCAAAATGCTTTATACTCGCCTAAATTTTCTTGCAATCTTATCTCTATTTGACAACTAACCAAAGACATAAAATGTCTTGTTACTTATGGTGAACATTCTTGTCTCATACATGACTATAGCTCATAGAGGTGGATTGGAGTTGGTGACTTAAGAAACGAGGTATATTGTTTGAAAAATGGGATACAAGCAACGAGTTGGGTGGCAGTTCGTAGTAAAGAAGCAGTTTTATGGCATCAACGACTTGGACATCCATCCTACGGTATTCTAACTACTTTATCCAGTTTATATGGCTTCAAAATAAATAAAGGACTCTGTGACTATTGCGATGTTTGTCATAAAGTAAAACAAACTAGAAATTGTTTTTCGCTTAGTGAATCTAGAGTTATTTGACCATTTGGACTTGTGCATTGTGACTAATGGGGGTGTTACCATACCTTATCTTATTTTGGCTGTCATTATTTTTTGTGCATTGTGGATGACTATAGTAGAGCAATGTGGGTGTTTCTTCTGAAAGACAAAAGTGAAACATTCAAGTGTCTTGTGAATTTTTTGTCCATGCTAGACACTCAATTCTACATTTCAATTCAAAGGATGGGGAGTGATAATGGTCGTGAATTCTATAATGGGCCACTTAAAGATTTTTTTGCTAAAAAAGGGAAGTATTCATGAAACATCGTGTGTGGACATTCCACAATAAAACAGACAGGTAGAATGTAAGAATAGACATATCCTTAATGTGGCTAGAGCAGTCAGATTTCAGGCATGCCTTCTGATCAAATTTTGGGGTGAGTGTGTTCTTGCCACGACCTACCTCATTAACCAAACACCTACTAAGGTTCTTAGTTTCGGCACCCCCTTATGAAATGTTATTTGGAGTCAAACCATCCTATGAACATGTTCGTGATTTTGGGTCATCATGTTATGCTCACAACCATTCGAGAACCCATGACATGTATGATGCTCGAGCCCCGAATGCATTTTCTTATGTATCCACATCATTAGAAAGGGTGGAAGGTTTATGATCTTTAGACTAAAAGGATATATGTATCTCGGGATGTGGTTTTCTATGAGAATGTTTTTCCATGGGGAAGGAGCCCAATGTTTCTTCACCTTTCCTTAACAAGAACATCATCTTTTCTTAATCGTTGCGGTATGATGAGACCATCTCACCTGTGAGTCATCCCATCGTCGAAACAAATAGGCAAAATGTCAATCCACTAGCCTAACATAAGTGTAATTTGTCTGCTCAATCAATGCCTCACCCTGGTCCCTCTACATCCTCACCTGGCAGGTTAGCCCAACCAGCCCATCTACATCTGGGTCCAGCATGGTTAGCAGAACAACCAATGTATTGGGCAAGCCTTCCCTTTCTTCTCTGCTACCTCGGTCTTACTATTAGCCCACAGCACTAGGATAGGGGGAGACTCTCAGGCCAACAACTGAATCTCGGCCCACAATACCGGGTCCGGGGAGACTCCACCTACTCAGCTCACTTCCCAACCTCTACATAGTAGGCAACAACCTCCACATCTCAAGGATTTCATCTGTTATGCTATTGCTTCCCAATACCCTATCTCGTCACCTCTCCAAACTTCCTCTTTAGGTACACCTTGACCCTTCTCTAATTTTATCTCCTATGATAATTTTTTTGCCTCACACTGAGCTTTACTTGCAGCCATCACCTCTTATGATGAGCCTAAAAGTTTTAGTCAAGTAGCTCACCAGTAACAATGGCATGATGCAATGATAAGGAGATACGGGCTTTGGAGGATAACAACACTTGGGAGTTTAGTCCTTTTCCTTTTGATAAAATGGCCCTTGGATGCAAATAGGTTTACAAAATCAAGTATAATGCAGATGGGATCATTGAGTGATACAAAGCTTGACTCGTCATATTGGGGAATCATCACGTTGAAGGTGTAGACTATAATGAAACCTTCGCCCCAGTTGCTCACATGGTCACAGTTCGCTGCATCCTCATTTTCACTATTTCTCGAGGTTAGGCTTACATGAAATAGAGATGTATAATGGCTTCCTTCATGGAGACCTTGATGAGGATATCTACTTGAAACCACCACCTGGGTTTGCTCTGCCTTCTCCTTATTTGGTGTGTAAATTGAAAAAATCTCTTTCTGGTGTCCGACAAGCACCATGAAAGTGGTATTGTAAGCTTGCAACTGCTTTGCAGGACTATAATTTCAAGCAGTCTCCACTTGATCACTCTTTAGTCACCTACCATCGGGGTGAAGTTTTTCTTGTTCTCCTTGTCTATTTTGATGATTTGATCTTGACAGGTAATAGCCCTTTTCACTGTGTAGCATTCGAAGTCTACTTGAACGATCGATTTAAGCTCAAAGACTTCGGCTCATTGAAGTACTTTCTTGGAATTCAAGTTGCTCGATTTCTAAAGGGACTGTTCCTGAGCCAGCGGAATTACACTTTGATATTCTCACTAAAACGGGTTTACTTGGGGTCAAACCAGAATCGTTTCCTATGGAGCAAAAACTTTGGCTCTTAGATATTTCTGGTGCTCCTCTGTCTGATCCCTCACAATATCGATGCCTAATTTGACAGCTTACTATCTTACTTTTGATCCCTCATAATATCAACGTCTAATTTGACAGCTTATCTATCTTACTATTACTCGGGTTGACATCACTTACATTGTCCATTTGCTTAGCCAATTTATGCAAAATCCCCGTCAAGATCACTGGGATGATGCCCTTCGTATATTGTGACACTTGAAGTAAAGTCCGAGCCAAGGCATCTTGTTATCTCCAACTTCTACCTTTGATCTTCAAGTCTATTATGATTTAGATTGGGGGAGTCGTCCTATGTCGTGACGGTCAGTTACTTGATACTTCATCTAACTTGACATAGCACCCATCTCGTGGAAAACAAAGAAATAAGATAATGTGGCTTGGTCTTCACCAAAGCAGAATATCGAGTCATGGCTAATGCTGCTCGCAAAGTTGCTTGGTTGCATAATTTACTAACATCTCTTGGTTTCTCTGTTCCTCTTGCTATCATGCACTGTTACAATCAGATTGCTTTGCATATTGCTACCAATCCTGTTTTTCACGAGCTTACCAAGCACATTGAAGTGGACTGTCATTTTGTTCATAAAAAGTTAGTTTTTGGCATCCTTATTACCTACTACACTCCTACCAAGGAACAACTTGCTGAGATCTTCATGAAAGCTTTTGGTCAACGACAGTTTCACTATCTTCTAAGCAAGCTGGGTGTTACAAATCCACATACTCCAACTTAAGCGAAAGTATTAGGAACATGGTGTTGCACCTATACATTGTATACATTGTATTAGGCTCACATACATTATCGATTGTATCCATTGGATTAGGAACACATACATTGTCTATTGTATTCATCGTATTAGAAACATATACATTGTATCTCTTGTAGTTAGATTAGGTGTATCTTCAGTTTATCTTACTGTAAAAAGGATGATGGTGAGGGAAAAGCACCAATGAGAAATTCTCTCCCGAGTCTCTCAACTTCTCAGCTACTTACTTTGATTCTAAAAGTTGTGGCTGATTAGTGGTTGGATTTTGATTTATTAGAGTAGTTTATTTCACATTCTTCTTAAATAGAGAAATTAATTTACTTTAATTGACCTTTATAATTATAGAGTGACAATCGAATAATTTTAAAGTAAACATTGCTTTCATCATACTTGTTCGAAATCTGGATAACGGAAAAAGGTAGGTTACTATTTTTTCAGCTTGGATTGTATAGACTAAAGCAAAATGGCTCCCTAAACTTCTTCTCCTCCATTTCTGTGGAGCAATAGGTAGTCTATGATTTTTCAATCTACAGTCAGTCTGATGCATCGTGAATTTCATTTGGCCAAATAAAGGCATAAAATGCTTGTAGGTGAGCCTAATGGAGGTTGAAGATTAATCACTCCAAAGATGAACCAAAAGAGATGGGAAGAGAGTATGTTCCCAAGTAATTAGAGAAGGCTTCTGATGGAAAACATTCAACACTTGAAATAAGTGGCGAGAAGATAATGCATCCTACCCTCTAACCCTCTATAGCCTTAGCACCAAGGATTATATTAAAGTGAAGACTCAAATCACCACCCTCCTAAGAGAGATAAAGATTTTGAGATTTTGAGGAAAACTAAGCTTCAAGCTCTCATATCATTCATTCAATCTAATTTTCCATGGAGGTAGTTGAGTCCATAAATACCCAATGAGAGGGAAAATTAGTTGTACATTAGTGGGGCAAGTGGACCAATAGAAACAAAAATTAGCTGTACATTAGTGGGCAAGTGGACCAATAGGAGACTTACAAAATATTCTAGGAAAATAAATCAAGATGTTTAAGATAATTACAATCACTATGAGCTGTATTTTCTAGGAGTCATCTCCCATCTTCTAGAGAGCCATGAGCATATGCTACTCTTCCAAATAAGATGCTGCCACTTGTCGACTCTTCCTTATGTATGAAGAATCATTCCATGCTGATTAATCCACAAAATTACAGCCTTAACCTCCTTAATTAAGCCCATAATCAGAACCGTGCACTTTCCAATCCCGGACCTATATGTGCTCAGTGCTTAGCCCATTACTTTCCCATTTTTTGGAATTTGGGGACGATTCAAGACTCTTTAGAAAATAGAGATCCGAGGCTTTCTATCAATGTATAATTTGTGGATTTTGGAGCTCATTTACCTGATAAAAACTAAGCTAAAAGTAAAGTACAATATTCTACCCATAAACTAAAAATGAGCTAATGAGGTGGTTTTGGTAGGATTAAGTGGTTAACTCCTTATTTAGGGCTACTTTGGGCCCAACCACCTTATCTAACCTTCCTTGGACCTTCCTAAGGGTCCCAAGCCAATATTGACCTAGGGAGACCTAGTCGTTGACCTAGGGTCAATATTGGGCTGGCTTGGTTATTGACCCTTACTAGTGAGGTAGGCCCAAGCTCGGGAGTTGCTCAGTATCAACCCCTCCCCCTTGAAAAGGATTTGTCCTCAAATCTTCATCATGTTCCTCATCATCTTCAAGGTAAGGAGTGAGTTTCCCAACATTAAAGGGGGCGGATACTTGTATATCTCTCATAAGTTCAATCATGTATGCATTTTCTTCCACCTTTTGTACTACCTTGTATGGACCATCTCCTTTAGCCATGACCTTGTTCTTCCTTCTTGAGGGAAACCTTTCCTTCCTCAAATGTAACCATATAAAATCAGCTGGTTTGAACTCAAGGTGTGGGTGGTTCTTATTTTCCTTTTGTTTGTATTGCTCATTCACCTTTTCAATTTGTGCCCTCACTTGCTCATGTAGATTCTTCATCTCTTTAGCTCTTACTTCGGCCTCAAAACTCACCCTTGATTCTTAAGGAATAGGTATAAGATCAATGGGAGTAAGGGGGTTAAGACCATAGCACACTTCAAAGGAGAGTGAGAGGTAGCATAGGAGGGAGCCCTATTATAGGCGAATTCGACATGAGCAAGCTTGACATCCCAATTCCTCGAGCTCTTACTCACCATACCCCTTACCAATGTTGTAAGAGTTATATTTATCACCTCCGTTTGCCTATTAGTTTGAGGATGGAAAGTAGTGCTAAAGAGCAATTTAGTCCCCACGAGCCTCCATAGGGATCTCCAAAAGTGAGATAGAAATTTGGTATCCATATCCGACACGATGGTTCTTGGAATACCATGGAGTCTCACAATTTCCTGAAAGAAGAGGTCCGCAATGTAGGTAGCATCATCACTCTTGTCACATGCAATTAAGTGAGCCATCTTTGAGAATCGATCCACTACTACCAGATAGCATCTTTTCTTCAAGGGGTTCTTGGAAGAGCCACAAAGAAGTCCATGCTAATGCCATCCCAAGGTCTTGAGGGGACTGGAAGAGGAGTGTAGAGACCTTAATGGAAATGACTCTTAGCCATCTGACAAATGTTACACCTTAAGATCACCTTATTAACATCCCCACCCATCTTGGGCCAATAAAAACGATCATTGAGTATCTCAATAGTCTTGTTAATGCCAAAATGACCGGCTAAGGCTCCTCCATGAGCCTCCTTGACAATCAAGTACCTTAGAGGGCTTTTAGGGATGCAAAGCTTGTTTCCTTTGAAGAGGAAACCATCTTGTAGAGGAAAAGAGCCAAAGTTAGAAGGATTCTCCACCACTTCCTTGAAGTCTTCAGTCTCATGGCATAAAGTCTTGATGGAATGAAATCCAAGAACCTTGACTTCAAGGACCGAGAGAAGAGCATATCCCCTAGATAAGGCGTCAGCCACAACATTATCTTCCCCACTCTTATGCTTACAAGAGAAGGTACAACATTGTAGAAACTCAACCCACTTGGCATGTCTTGAGTTCAACTTGTGTTGACCATTGATATATGACAATGCCTTGTGATCCGAATGGAGCACAAAGGGCTTGGGCTTGAGGTAATGACTCCAATGTTCTAAAGCCCTAACAATGGTATAGAATTCCTTGTCATAGGTTGAGTAGTTGAGCCTCGAACCAGTCAACTTCTCACTAAAGAAAGCTAGAGGGCGCTTAGCTTGAGTGAGAACCGCACCAATCCCAACAACAATAGCATCACACTCAACTTCAAATAGAAGGTCGAAGTTGCAAAGAGCTAAGATAAGAGCCGAATAAAGCCGATCGTTGATGGTTTTAAAGGCCCTTTGGGCAGCCTTTGTCCACTCAAAGCTTCCATTTTTCATGCATTCGGTCAATGGAGTCATAATAGAGCTAAAGTCTTTAATGAACTGGCAATAGAAAGAGGCCAACCCATGGAAGCTTCATACTTCCATGATGGAGGTGGGAGTAGGCCAACTCTTGATAGCCTCAAATTTAGATTTATCAACTTGAATTCCGTCATTGGATACAACATAGCTAAGAAGGGCAACTTGAGGAGTGAATAGCTCACACTTCTCAAGTTTGGCATATAACTTTTATTGTCGCAACACTTGGAATACTTAAGAAAGATGCTCTACGTGAGATGTTTCATCATAACTATACACCACAACAAACTTCCCAATGAATGGTCTCAAGACCTCATTCATGAGCCTTATAAAAGTGTTAGGAACATTAGATAGACCAAATGGCATCACAAACCACTTATATAACCCATCTTTGGTCTTAAAAGTGGTTTTCCACTCATCTCCTTCTTTCATTCTAATTTGGTGATAGCCACTCCGGAGGTCAATTTTGGAAAAGACCTTAGACCAATACAACTCATCAATCATATCATCTAGTCGAGGAATAGGGAATCGATACTTGATGGTGATGCTGTTTATGGCCCTAGAATCAACACACATATGTCAAGTGCCATCCTTCTTAGGTACCAAAAGGCGGGAACCAAACATAGACATAAGCTTTCTCTAATGTACCCACGATCAAGCAACTCTTGGACTTGTCGTTGAAGCTCTTTTGACTCATTAGGATTGCACCTATAGGCCGACTTGTTTGGCAAAGGAGCACCTAGTAGATCATTGAGGAATACATCCTCAAACTCTTTCAAGAGTGATTGAGCTAAAGGATGAATGGGTTTCACTCCCTCATTTGTGTTTGATTCTACCATAAGTAAGGCAAATAAAGGCTTGCTCTTACTAATTACTCTCTCCACCCGTGTTCCACTCATAAGTAGGCTTTTCTCACTTCCCTTCCCCGTCTTAGATTTGAGGAGTTTTAGTGGAGGTAGCAGTGTCAAAGTAAGATTATGACCCATGTACTTGAATGCATAAGTATTGGCATGTCCATCATTAATCAAGTGATTGTCAAATAACCATGGTCTACCAAGCAACAAATGACATGCATCCATGGGAAGAATATTACATAGTACTTCACCATAATATGAACCAACCGAGAATGAAATAACTGCTCGCTTAGAAATAGTTACCTTGCTTCCTTGTTTGAGCCATTGGAGAGAATAAGGGGTAGGATGCACCTTGGTGGCTAATTGAAGTTTGTCAATGAGTGTTGTGGAAGCTACATTAGTGCAACTTTCCCCATCAATGATGATCTCACACACCTTGCCTAGGGATGGGAGTTGTACCCGAACAAGAAAAATTCGCCCAAACCTGCCCCATTTATAACGGGTATGTATATGAACAATTTTTAAAAAATAGGTATGGGACGGGTACACTGAAAACAGGTATGAGTATGGGTATGGGTTCAAGTATAGGCATCACCCGCCTCACACCTATACCCACCTCACACCTATACCCGCCCCGTACTCGATTTTATTTTATTTTTGGCTAAAATAAATCATTGAGTAAAGTGTTGAGCTTTGAACACTGGTAATTCGTGAAAAAAAGGCCTAATACCCGAACCCATCCCCAGCAATGCAATCTATCCCTTTGTGTTGCTGACATAGTTTTATGAATTTCTTTAACTAAAAGAAATTATCGTACCCAATGAGTATCGATATATACCCGAATAAAACCCGAAATGCCTGACATACCCGATGGGTATGGGTATGGGTATAGATTTGAAAAACCCGATGGGTATGGGTGTGGGTATGGGGATGACTTTTAAAAAAGGGCATGAATGCGGGTATAACTCTACCCATCCCGTACCCGCCCCACACCCAACGCTAACCTTGCCTCCGATAGTGCATCGGGTGTGAAAAATTTGCTCCCTTTGGCTTGGCTCATAAGGAGCCTCTTGGACATGGAGTGTTCTTCGAATCACCAAGAGTTCTCCTACATTCGAGGTGACAAAAGTTTGATCCTCATCCTCTACTTCCCCTTCACTAGTAGCTTCTTCAATAGCTTGAATTTCTTTTACTTCTTTAATGGCGAGGGTCCTTCGGTTAGGACAATTTGCTTGGAAGTCTCCATAACCATGACATTTGAAACACTTTTTACCCTCTAATATCTTTTGTGGTTCACTAGCAATCCCTTTTACTATTCTCAAGAGTTTTGACGGGTGTAGGGCTAGTGATAGCTTTGTTGGGGTTGGAGTAACCCTTGGAGGCACTTAAAGGACAAATAGAGGAAGTGGTTTGAAAGGGTTTTTGACCCTGAAGTTGCTTCTCAACCTTGATAGCTAGGTGACACATATCATGAAAGGATAAGTAAGGTTGTAATTCCACCTTGCCAGCTATGCTAGGAGATAACCCCCTTAATGAACCTAGCAATCTTAAGTTTGGGTTCTTCATCCAAGCCAACCCGCATTTGGAGTTATTCAAACTCCCTAATGTACTCTTCTACCTTTAGATTCTCTTGGTTGAGAGAAGTGATCCTGAGGTAGATTTCTTGTTTGTATGAAGGAGGTAGAAATTTCTTGTCCATATGCTTCTTGAGCTTGAACCAAGTCTCGATTTTGGATTTGACTTCTTCAGCCCCATTCTTCTTCAAATGTTCATATCACAACTAGGCATACCCCTTCATCTTAAGAATGGCAAACTTGTAGGCCTCCTCATCATTATATTCTTTGAGTTCAAAGACCCTTTCAAGGGCTTGAACCCAATCAAGATAGTTCTCCGGGTTAAGATTGCCATCAAATTCCAGAGCTTCACCTTTGAGATCTCGAAGATCATCCCTTGGATGCCTTAGTCTTCTTGGTCTTCGTTCCTTATCATCAAAGTCTTCATGGCAGGAAGAGTATTCAATGTCAATAGGATGAGCATTGTAGACTCATCGATAAGGGTTTCGGGGAGTGGATTCCCTTACTTGTGCAACCTCTTGGGTGAGTTTTTCCATTTGCTCTTGAAGCTCTACAAGGGCCCTACTAATCTCATGGGCTTGCTCAAGAGGAATGTTTGAGAAGTGAGAAGGATTGCCCTCATTAGTCATGGCTGATCGAGGGGAAAAATGAAGGAGAAAACATAAGAGGCACGGGCATGCTAAAGGGACACAGGGCAAGAAAACAGTGAAAGAAGACGGGGCACGATCATGCTTTGCGGCACATGGAGGTTGTGCTAGATCTCTTGAACAAGATTTAAGAGTGCAGCAAAAGGGGCACGGTTGTGCCAAGCAGCACGGGGTGGCTATGCCAATTCTCTAGCTTAAATTTTCAAAGTGCAGGATTTTGGAACAAGCGTGCCAAGCGACACGGGTTGTCAGTGCCAAATTTATGGTTTCGTATTTTTGGCCTTTTGTGGAGTTTTAGGGATGGGATCTGTTTTGGTTGGGGTTTGTGTTTGGGCTAGAATTAGGATTTTTTGTGGACAAGATAAGAGATTTAAAGAGGAAGAACTAAAGATAAAATAGTATAGAAAGGCGAAAACTTTAAGCAATTCCAACACAAAGAAGGAAGGTTGGAATAGATGCTTACCAAGATATAGGATCATTGTGCTCTGATACCAATTGACGCATCATGAATTCCATTTGGCCAAATAAAGGCATGAAATGCTTATAGGTGATCCCAACTGAGGCTAAAGATTAATCACCCTAAAGATGAACCAAAAGAGATGGGAAGAAACTGTGTTCCCAAGTAATTAGAGAAGGCTTCTAATGACAAAAATTCAACACTTGAAATAAGTAGCAAGAAGATAATTCAACCCACCTTCTAACCCTCTAAGGCCTTAGCACCAAGGATTAGATTAAAGGGAAGACTCAAATCACCACCCTCCTAAGAGAGATAAAGATTTTGAGATTTTGAGGAAAACCAAGCTTCAAGCTCTCATATCATTCATTCAATCTGATTTTCCGTGGAGGTAATTGGGTCCATAAATACCCAATGGGAGGGAAAGTTAGTTGTACGTTAGTGGGGCAAGTGGACTGTTAAGTAAAAAATCATGCACCATTTTTGTAATTATTTTTAGTATATTATATATTTTATTTCGTTTAATTTGATTTGTTTTATATATTTTTCAGGATCAGTGTTAAATTAATAAAGAGAAGGAGAAAGGATGTAGAAGCTCGATTTTATATTTGACCACAAGACGGTCCAAGAATAATTATGAAAATAATATTTCCTTCATAATTATTATTTTGGGCTAGGAGTCAAGAATTTTGAAAAAGCTAAGAGACTTGAAGAGGAAGAAAACTAAGGAAAAAGAGGAGGAAACCCTAAACCCAAACCCATATTATTTTTAAACCCATAACCCTTCTCCTCTCACAGAATCCCACGCATAACCCTAATCCCCATCCTATAAAATCAGCTCCCTCATCACCTTCAGAAATCATCTCATCTCCACCTCTCCTCCTCCTATTCACGTACAGCAGCCCACCTCCTCTCTTCACAGCCCCACACAGCAGCCATAAAATCCCATCTTCTCAATCTCCATCTCCCTCCTTCCTCAGTCATACCACGCAGCCCTTTCCATCACCTTCAACCCCTCCCCTTCATCACCAACAGTCCTCTTCCCACACTTATCACGCCTCAGCAGCAGCAGCATCCACCGGCTTCCTCTTCTTCTTCTTCCCCGTCACCTTCGTCCCATCACCCATACACATCCTCTTCTCCTTCACGTTCTGCCTTCTTCCTCAAACCCACGCATACCCCCAGTAACCATCTCAACCATCACCATCTTCATCTCCTCTCCTCTCAGCACGCAAATCATCACCATCGTGATCTCCATCATCATCATCGTCGAAGCCTCATCACGACTAAGTAGGGTTACTTTATTTAATTTATTATTTTTTTATTATTATTTAGATTATTATTAAACATGGGTTATTTGAGTTATTATTGTAATTTGATTTTTAATATGAGTGAGTAATTTTTTGTGTTTAGTATAATCTTCTTGAAGCCATGCTAAATTAATAATTTTGAAACAAGTTTTGTGCTTTAAGGCCTAGTTGATTTCTATTCATGATTCTTTAGCGATTAGTGTTTATTGTTTATGAAATTTGTGTTAAATCGATTAGAATGCATGCTAGTTGATTAAATACAATTTCGATTGATAGTTTATAAGATTATAATACGTAAAAGTTATAATCTTGTAGGCCTAGGTATCACCCTAATTAATCATGGATGGCTCAAACCCATCTCTTTTAATTAGGTAATCGCTTTAGATCTTTGTTAAATCAATTTGCTGGTAAATTGGTTACAAAGTGTTAAATGATGTTTTTCTAATTCTTAATGCTCTAATTTGGTTAAATTTTTGCGCTGGTGTAAAGATTATCAAATTAGTAGGGTTTATATTAGGGCTGGACCTAAGTAAACTAAAATCTAAGGAAAAACGGGGAAGAACCGCTGGTGGATATCTTCTACAGTTTAACTCATGATTTAAATTAACTTGTGTGTTAATGATAAATATTAATTTGTATGGTGGATTGAGATTATACTAAGTATTCTTCATAAATTTGATAACTTTCGATTATTATTTGTTACTTAGAGTTAATTTGGTTAGTTGTTAATTTTTGTTCTATTTTTATTAGCTTCAAAATAATTTCAGTCAACCCCCCCCCCAAAGTATAGTCTTTTAGAATTGTCTAGGTATTTTTAGATAGCTTAGAGTTTGATTTTTGGAGTAGTTATAATTTTAGATTGAGTTTTAGTATTTAATTGCCGGTTTGTTTGAACTTAGACTAAAAATAGTTATTTTTGTTATTTTTCGATTTTAATTAATTCTTAGGGTTTATATAGTGTCCTAGTTTTCTCATATTCAATTTCGTAATTTTTGGAAATTATTTGATAATTTTTCAGATTTATTTTGCGAAAGTGATATGTGCAGGTTTTTCGGCAATTAATTCTGAATATTTCGATTTTCAATTTTAATTTACGATTTTTAAGTATTTTTTGGTTCAGAAAGTTGTGTCCTAGAATTAGGGTGATTTTGTTAATCATTTTCGTATTTTTAGTCATCCAGATTATTTTATTTTTAATTTCAGATTCAATTTTCTGCTTATTTATTCTGCAGTAATTTTCTGATTTAATCTTCCTGAAATTAATCTGATAATATTCTGGAGTTATAAACCTGTCCAGCTTAAGTATAATATTTTAGGTTACTGTTTGATAATTTTAATATTTATTTTTCTGATTATTAGTTGCTGTTTTGAGTTTTTATTAAAATTTCAGTTAATATTCTGATTTTATTTTTTCTGAAAGATTCAGGAAATATTTTTACTGTTTTATTTCCAGAATATGATTCATAATATTTAGGAGAGTTATTAGGTCTTTTTCTAGATTTTTATTCATTAGATTTTAATTGTTTTAGAATTATTAAAATTAGATTTAACAAGTTGATTAATAAAATTATTTAGAAGCAAACTAGCCATTTAAAGAAATCTTTCCTCGTGGATCGATCCCTACTTCCCTACGCTATAAAAATTATAAAATAACCGAAGTAGTGGTTAAATTTGTAGCCCTCGACAGGCTTTACATGGACAAATAGGAGACTTACAAAATATCCTTGGAAAATAAATCAAGATGCTTAAGATAACTACAATCACTATGAGCTGTATTTTTCAGGATCCATCTCCTATCTTCTAGAGAGCCATGAGTAGGCTCTACTCCTCCAAATGAGGTGCCGCTACTTGTTGACTCTTCTTTTGCATGTGAACAATCATTCTATGATGATTAATCCCTAAAATTACATCCTTAACCTCCTCAATTAAGCCCATAATTAGAACCGTGCACTTTCCAATCCTGGACCAACTCGTGCTCGGTATTCAACCCATAACTTTCTCATTTCTTAGAATTTGGAGGTGATTCAAGACTCGTTAGAAAATAGAGATCCAAGGCTTTCTATCCATGTATAATTTGTAGAAATTAGAGCTCATTTTTCTAGTAAAAAAGAATCTAGAAATAAAGTAAAGTATTCTGCCTAGAAACTAAAAATGAGCTAAGGAGGTAGTTTCGGTAGAATTAAGTGGTTAGCTCCTTCTTTGGGGCCACTTTGGGCCCAACCACATTTTCTAACCTTTCTTGGACCTTCCTAGGGGTCCCAAGTCAATATTGACCTACAGTCAATATTGGGCCGACTTGGTTGATGACCCTCACTAGTGAGAGTAGGCCCAAGCTCAGGAGTTGCTTCGTATCAACGAAACCAATCTCTCTGTAATTTTGCAATTCAGAGGTAAGACTGATATATTAAACCCCCTACCCCACTTGGTGGAGGGAATTTTGGGGTATTGGATTTGGATTTAGATTGCTTTCATCACACATTAACTTTAGTTATCGTGGCTGGAAGTTGTAATTTGTAAATATGATGTCTTAGCCTTTGCATTGTTATAGATTTTTCATTTACGCACTATTACTACTACCACTGTCATCATCACTATCACCATCATCATTGTCATCACCATCACCAAGGCCATCACCATCACCATCATCATTGTCATCATCCACCTCTCTAGCCTTATTTACACTATTTAAAAGGATTTTGAAGTGGGTTAATGGATGATACACGGTTAAGGTCTATTGGAGCAGAATTTGGATAATGCATTCTCCCATTATTCTCCATTTTTCACAACAATCAATTTCAATTTCTCTTTTTAATTGTAATTCTAAACTCACATATTTGTAGATGATAATCATCTTTTATTCATAGAAGTCCTATAACTAATACGACAATATTCATACTATCTTTGCTAGTCAAATAACAATCTATATTGCAACTCCTGCTTAATATTACCATCTTCATATGGATATTTTGGTTTCTGTAGCAAAGTCAAATAAATGTTTAACATATGAACTATGAAAGTTTTCAAACGATATTATTTTTGTTTCTAATGCACACAAAATTTTAAGACCAAAAATATTATTCAATGACAAATTTTATAACAATTCTATTTATATTTTTCCAATACAGATAATCCAACTTTGGAAAATGGGGAAACAAGCAATCCTAATAGCAAAAAATGCGAGATTCAATGTGAATAATCTTTTCACACATTTGGATAACAAATGTTATAATTTGAATTATAGTAACTATCAATTTTTCCATTTGCAAAAGTGACACAATTCTTTCAATATCAATTATATTTAAATTTGATAATGGTATGACATATTGTAATTAACTCACAAACTCATTAACTATGTAAAAGGGAAACATAAACTATCAAATGTATGTCTACAGATATACACATATCTTATAATTCATTTATTAACTAGCAGAACATCATAGCACAACATAAATTTCAATAAACACTAAGAAATACTATGAAACCATGCACTTCATTTAAATTCATATATTCTACATAACATGGTTATAACATAACTAATAAAATCTTTAGAATTTTTTGTTTTCATGTCAGATAGTGTGATGCACTTTTTCATAGCTTAGATAAATGCTAAAAGTTACATATGTCATGGACAAAATGACAAAGCATAGGTGATGAAACTATAAAAAATACAGTACATAACACTTTTAATTGTGGTTCACATGTGAACTATCTTAATTGTTAAATTAAACTTTGTTTATGCAGGTCATGAAAATATATAATATATTGAATTAGGCCTATCGACTTGTGCATGTACATATTGCGCAGCAATTGTGTGGTATGAAGAGAGATTGAACAGACCAAAAATACAAATAAGCATATGTTCTCAATGTGTTGTATGGAAGGCAAAGTAAAGTTACTTGCCCTTAAAGAATTTCCTCCATATCTTCATCAATTTCTTGACTATAAAGGTGGGCAAAAATCTGCAAAATCTAGAGATCACATTAGAGCATATAACTCCATGTTCGCATGGACGTCCATTAGAGAAAAAGTTGATAAGAAGATAAACTAGGAACCCGGACGCTATGTCTTCAGGAGAACTAGCAAAATAACAAAACAGGCTCCTTAGTACCTCCCTCGAACAAGAATCCAATATTTGCACAGCTTTATATATATGACACATAAAACGAACTACAAAATCAAAGACGAGCTTCATCAAGAGATAAAAAAAATGATGGGGGGATGACACAAGTATTAAAGGTTTGGTCAAGATGTTCAATGAGTTTAAACCATTGGTAAAAACATTTCTAATGGTAAGAGACAAGATTGAGGAATCACAATATTAGTAATATTTTCTTGTGGTGAGTAAGAGTTCAAGTCGTCCTCCAAAATGAATGGTGATTAACCTAAGATTGATTTAACTGTGAGAGTGATTTCAATTTTCAACTTAATTAAACAAACCTAGCTTGCCAACTTTGTAAACTCTTCTAGAATGACTTTTTAAAGCAAATAAACACTACACTAATCGAGCCAATGATCACTCGCATCTAAAAAACACATAGCACAAAGAAAAAGGGGGATTGGGCTCCACATGGCCCTTGGCTCGACTTGCCCATCAACACAACCAACAATCCTCAAAAATCACCAAAAAAAATATATAATTTCTAGATTATACTACGCCTAATCCTAACGAATGCAATAAAAAGATAAGGGAGAGAAGTTACACAATCATTCATGATTCAAATTAAGCGTTACATCATCATCAAGCCTTGAATGATCTCTTTACCTAAAAATCAACTTTACACTAACTCAAGCTATCCTAGTAGTATCGATGAGTAAATGTAAAAGAGAAGGAAATTAACTAAAGAGATGATTGAGTTTTGAGAGGTAGATTTAGGTTTCAAATCCATTAAGATCAAAACCCAAATCTCCTCACAACCCCCAACACATCATGCCCATGTTTGGGGAAGGTTGATATTGGTCAATAGTGAAGACTTTGAAGAAATTTGGAGAGAGAAAGTAAGATTAAGAAATAATAAGAGAGACAATGAGAAACTTGCCATGAAATTAATCTAAAGCTTCAACCTTTTAGCTATTCATTAATGGAGGAGAGAGAATGTTCTACAAGGCTAAAGCTAGAGTGAGAAAGCTGCTATGAAGATGACCTAAAATGCCAAAATTTCCTTTTAACCATTACATCATTGTGTAATTAAAACAAAACTAAATTCCATAGGTTGGCACAGTCATGCCCCTTGGAACGGGGCATCCGTGCCAAATCTCTATTCGCATTATTCAATTTTTTACTTATGGCACGCCATCTTACCTTGTGGCACACCCTCCTGACTTTGTTACACGCCCCCTGGATTTTTCCCTCAAAGTGAATTGTGCTTGGCTTCCAATTGAATTCCTCTCCTATTTAACCCTACAAAAACACAAAATCTAATTAATGAACTAATTTAAAGATTATTTGTGAGCTAAAATCCAATAATGAGGGTCAAAACTTTACCCGGTTAGACACCAAACAGATACCCCCACACTTAGATTTCGCTCGTCCCTAAGCCAAACATGAGCAAATCACCTTTTTGTAGGTGGTACGGTTGCATTTGGCATGTGTAACAAGCTCCTGAAACCCCTTGGTCCCCCAAGTGATGAGTGCGGTCTCATGAGGGTTTAGGGAAGACAAACCCATAAGTCTTTGAAGAAGAAACAGAGAAAGAGAGAGAAAAAGAAGGAAAAATCTTTTTTTAGTTTTTCACAAATCTTTGCAAACATCAATAAGGGCAATCATACACTTCCTAAGTCAATAAGTCACTGTAATCACCAAGATTCACATAACACAAGCATAGGGTGCATAATTGGGGCGGCAATCCTTGTAGATAACAATCATGTTTTCACTCCAACTTTTTTCAATGAGTAGTAAGCGATGGTTACTCACTTTAGGGCATATGAGACTCTCCTCTCAAGTGTTTAGAGTAATAACATGGGTGCACTAATGCTTAACACCAACAAATACATTCTACCATAGGTTTGATCTAGCTCTCATTCTCCACAGCGTGTTTGCACATGCATTTTGATAATCAAGAGGGCTTTTCAAAGGTCATAATGGGGCTAGGTTAAAGATTGAGGAAGGAGGCACAATTTCGGAATAAGGAGCTAGCAAACCGCTCCAATGAGTTATCATAATCACCTCCATGAATCGTACCCCCCATAATCACACCCTAACTAGCAATTTGCATTGAAGACTTGAATACTCTACTTTTTTCTTAAACCTTTAATGCCAAGACTTTTATTCACTTTTTCTCTCTTTCTTTTCTTTTTTTTTTCAAAGAAAGATGTCTCATTTCTTTGTTTTATTGTGTGCTCTTCTCTTTTTCTTCTTTTTTTTCCTTTTCAAATAAAGGAGTGCTTGGCAAGAAAGTTTCTAACTTTTTGCAAAGTATCAAGTCAATTCTCACATTTCTCTCTTTCTTTTTACAAGCCACACGAAATAAATATTTCCTCACACTATCCCCAAACCCCCTCATCATAGTGATACTCATTGGCCGTGGCTTAGGTGGAGGTAGTGTTTGAGGCCAAAGGCTAATCATGCGGGTCACATAAAAACATCAATGGTTAAGGCTCAAAGGGGGAAAAAGGGATACAAATTATGTACCATGGGAGGCTTTTTGGCTAATGTGGCTCTAATTATGCACAAAGAATGTCTCTTTCCTTTCATCAATAATGCAAATTTGATATGTGGTTTCAAAGAGAGTTAGCGCAAATTCTAGAGAATGACAGATATGTATTAGGTCAAAAACCTCACAGGTTCACCTACCATGCCTACTCTCATCTATTAGGTCCAACTAGACATGACTTATTAAAAACTTGGACTTTTTCTCCATCCTATGTACCTTAATTATTTGTTATTCGAGTCCTAAGCAATTAGAGGTCATTGCCAATAAAAGTCACACATTTTCCCCCCAAACTATCCATTTATAAGAAAATTTTTGAATTTTTAAAAAAGTTCTCTCTTTTTTTTCTTTTTCAAAAAATAATGGAAAAGCTTCCCCACCCCCACACTTAACATGCACAATGTCCTCATTATGGGAAAAATGTGCTCTAATAAGGAAAGAAATGAAAAAGAGGAGAAAAGAAGGAATCTCGACAAGGCGAAGAAAGAAGACTACCTTGAGATAGGGTAAACATGGAGAAGAAAAGAAGGAAGAAGAAAAAATGGAAATAGTAAACATGGAGTTATATATAGAATGCGCATGCATGACTACACTAAATACAACTATGGACATTGCCTATGCTCCTAAAAACCCAGTACTCCAATAGTAAAATCCACCACAAATGGATTGCATCGATCACAACATTCCTATCATTTCAATCATATGGCCAACACAACCCAAATTACTCCTCAAATGGCCATCAAAATCACAACACACCACAACAAGAGGGAAAGGGAGAGACAAATAATCAACATGGTGACGACCTATAGAATAACTTGGATGCCCCTTAATACAAATAACAATATGTAATGAACCCCTCAAATGCAATAAACGATAAAGACTAAGGGAAGGGGGATACAACTCACAGTCACTAGGCCCCACCGGATTCAAGTGGTAGCCAAAAGTATGGAGGAAATGGTATGAATGTCGACAAGCTCCCTTGATCGCCCGAGAAAGGTGGAACCACTGCTCCAACTGGCGAATGGCCTCAGATTGTTGCCAAATAAGTTCATTGATCCGCCGCCTCTCCTCGTACTCTTAGGCTTCTCTTATAGCTCGCTTCTCCTCTCTCCGCATGAGCCTCATCTCTCTCTCTTCTTGCCACTCCGCATACCCCCTAAAGTAAGTCATTCCCTCTTTAATCGACTCCATACATACGGACATCTTATGAATGTCATGACGCATCTCATTGTACCCCTCTCAAAGTACGGTTACCTCCACTTGGAGGTTAGAAAACCATTGGAGGAAGTTTGTATCAAAAGGCATTTGGGGTATGGAGGAAGAGCACCCCATCTCAAAATATGGGTGTTGGATTTGTGGTTATGGTTTAGGTGCGGGGTCATTCTTCCCTTAGGGTCCCCCATGTTGTTGGGTCTCCTGCCCTTTTTTTTTTTTTTACCTTCATTGTCATCGTCCTCCTTACCCTCTTCACGCCCCTCATCACCTTCATCACCCTTGTGTGGCATCACCACCTTTCTCATTATCTCTCGATCACAATTCCAATTCCGTTTGTTTAAAATGGTGGTTCAGGCCACATAGGAAAAGGTGAAAAGTACTTGTTTGTGGTTGGGTTACTTGTTAGTGCCATCCTTTCTATTTATGATAGTCGCGTGGGCTAGGGTAGCTATATCTAGATTTCCACTCAACAAGTGAGGCTCGGCCCTACCTAATTTTCCCCCATGACCCAAGGCTTGGGCAATTGCAGTGACCGTACCTCCCACAACAATTACATTTTTAGGGGTAGTTTATATTTGGCCACTTCTATTAAGTGGCAGAGATGAAAGCCCCAATATCTACATAGGTCCCGGTCAAGGCACACCGAATCAAAAACAACTGCGCTTTTCTAGAAACGTTCTTGCTATCATTGCGCCCAAAGATAATATTAGCCATTAAATGCTGTAAATAACGAATATTGCCATTACAGATGTCTGTGGCCTTGGCCTGCCTAGGGTGATACACACATGGCCTCCCAAACCTGTCAGTGTATGATTTTCTTTTAGAGCATGTGATGCTCAACCAGACAGGGTCGGGGTGCCACCTATTTGGCACATCCCTAAAAGACTCCAAATACACTGGCAGGTGAAGCAACCCATTGAATTCCCTTAGACTCAGCCTATGGTCCGTATTGAACATTTGAAAGGAAATCAAGAGCTCTTGATCTCTACATGGACTGGCCCAATCTACATTCAATGAACTCAAAAACGCGATAATCAACTGGTCATAAGACACACTTTTCATCTCAACATATTCCATCCAACCCAAATTACTCAATGAAGTCATGACATCATCTAAGATTCCTAATTGCCTCAAAGAATCCACGTGCCGACATTTTTACTCACTTGTTTTTCTAGCACTAAGAGTTTCATACTTTATCCTTTGATCATCATTCACGAACATTAAACCCCTAGTGCTAGGAGGTAAAATCAATGGGTAAGCATCTTTAGTACCTTTTGTACGTGAGGGTGCTTGGGGTGAAGATGCTTTAGATGATTTCTTGGGTAGGGAGGGTCCCTAGGATGATTCACCATCCCGTATCTTGCCTATGTTGCTAATGGAGTGTGAATTCAAGCCTTTGGAGTGCAAAAATGGAAGCAAAGAGAAAACTTTCTTTCTCTATAACCTTCAAACTCAACAATAGAGGTTAGGGTTTTAAAGAGAAAAAGTGAGTGACTTGGGGATGAAAAGGAGTGAATTTGAGAGAATTGATGGTGGAATTGAGGAGATTAAGGTAGAAAATGGTGAATCTTGAAGTATTTGGGTAAGATTCAGTGCGTAATGAGAGGGAGAGTGAGGTTTAGAGAGAGAGTGTGTCTCGAGTAGAGAGAGAAACTGCAGAGGAAGAAGGTGGAGGAATGAAGAAGAAGAGTGAAAAATGACGGTTTAGTGTTGATTGTGGGTGGCACGGGGCATCCACGCCAAATCTCTGGTTACCCTTTTTTCTGTCTATTCTTGGCACGGGCATGACCCCTACTACGGGGCACTCATGCCAAATCTCTGCCCATATCCTTCTTTTTTTTCAATGTCCCTTGTCTCCAAATCCCCTTTTCACTCAAAAAAAAATTCCCTTTTTTCCTTGAGCCTCTCTTTCCCTCCTTTCTCTCACTCATTTTATTCTTTTCTCTACTCTTCTTTTCTCATCATTGTTTTGATATTTTTCAAAAAAAAGTTCACACATTTTCTTAGCTTTTCACCTTTTTTTCGTCTTTTTTTTCGACATCCACGCACTTATGTGCGCTATGCACATTTATGTAATGACTTAAAACATGACTAATCGGAGGGAGGGGGTTTATGGAGGAAGATACACTCCATGTCCTCTTGACTTGGTAGTTCTAGTATGGGCTTCTATCTATGCACATTCACCTTGAACACTTGGTACTTGGTGGAGTCTCTAATTCCAACCGCTTCATAGGGAAACACTTTAACTACAACATGGGGACCAACCCACGTAGATCGTAACTTTCCTGGAAATAAATGAAGGCAGGAATCATACAGTAGCACTTTTTGGTCGGGGGAAAACTATTTTCTATGGATGAATTTATCATGGAAGAATTTGGCGTGCTCTTTGCTTAAACGGGTGTTATCGTATGATTCCCACCTAATTTCTTTCAACTCATTCAAAATAAGCTTTCTTCCTCACTAGCGGATGTCAAGTCAAAGTTCAAGGCCCGAATTGGCCACCAAGCCTGATGTTCGAGCTTAATGGGAACGTGGCATAGACGCCCAGAGACCACCCTATAGGGCGACATGCCCAAACGGGTTTTGAAAGCTGTCTGATAGGCTCAAAGTGCCTCAATTAGCTTATCCGCTCAATCCTTCCGATTCATATTCACGATCTTTTTGAGAATTTGCTTGACTTGCCTATTCAAAATCTCCATTTGACCTTTAGTTTGTGGATGGTATGAGGTTGTAATGCGATGGAGGATTGAGAACCTCTTAAGGAGTGCATTAAAGGACCTATTGTCGAAATGGGTCCTTTGATCATTAATGGTGGCCTTAGGCATACCATACCTAGCAAAAATATTTTCTCACAAAAAACTCACAACCACCTGGGACTCATTTGTCCTCGTGGGAATTCGAGAATGTACCTATAAAATTAATAGCCCATACATCAAATATGTCTATAACAATGATGGGGGTAAGTGGCATCATGTCTTTCCTACTTATCTTGCCCATTAGTGACAATGCAAGCATTGTTTGCAATACTTATGGGCATCTCTAAATAAGGTGGCCCAATAGAACCCGCTTTGAAGAATCTTCACAACGGTCTTTTTCCCACTAAAGTGTCCTCCACAAGATTGATCATAGCAAAAGGAGAGGACACTCTAAAAGTGCTCATTAGGGACGTATCTTCTAATGATTTGGTCCAGACAATATTTAAATAAGGGTCGTCCCATATAAAGAATCAGACCATGGAAAGCAAATGATCCCTATCATCCTTATTCCACCCCTGAGACATTTCCCCAGTCACTAGATAGTTCATTATGTCAGCAAACCATGATTCCACTTGAGCCCTAAATAATTTCTCATCGAGGAAACAATCAAAGATAGGAGATTCACTTGCATCATTAGTCACTAGCCTATATAGGTTTGTTTTGGGGTTTTTGTGTTTTGTTGATGATTAGTTGTTAATTTTGATTGGCTTGAATTATGATTAGCCTCTTAATGGCTAATTAGTCTAAGATTAGGCCTCACCACACCCAATTTATGCCTAGAACTTAGAGTTTTCTCTAATATCCGCCAAGTGTTCAATGAAATCCCTGAGAGATCTTTCATCTATATTTTTAGGCGATTGACTTATGCTGAGAGGTGAGATCAATTAGCTAGCGTGAGAGAGGGGATAGCTAGGATCTGGACAAGAAAATAGTCCTAATCCTAGCTAGGTCCAAGGGTTGCTAATTTGGTGGCCCAATTAGGCTAACCCCATGAAAATAGGTGGTTAGACTAATTAGGCTAGTTCATGACCCTAAAGAGAGGGCTTGGGTGGTTTTTGATGGTGCAATCGACCATATCTAGTTTTCTAAAAGGTTGCGTATGTTAGGACTCATCTCGATTAGTTAGTCCGCTAATTGGTCAAATCAAGACTCCAAGCCTCTTTTCTTGTGCTTATTAACTTAGTTTAGCTTGTTTTTCTTTCCCTTTCACATGGCATAGATTGAACACTTAAGCTAGTCCCGGTACTTGAAGCCCAATTCCCAGTGGACGACACCCTGAGTACTCAACGGTAGAACCTTATACCTGGGGTCATAAATTTTAAAACTTAGATTCTTCCTATCAAGTTTTTGGTGTCATTGTTGGGGAATTGGTGTTTTTTAATATCGGGGTTTACTTGAGCATTCGAGGCTAGGCCTTTAGAACATTCAAAAAAAATTGAAAATCAAAATTTGAAAAAAAAAATCAAACTAGCTATTTTCCATTTACCTCAATTTAAGCATGGACCTTTTTTGCAATACTTGTCTAGATTGAATGATTATCATGCTTAGTAGGTGCATTTCACGTATGAAAAATGAAAAATATGCAATGTTGTGCTTGAAAGGATAACATATGAGATTCCAGCCACCCTTGAGTCCATGTGTTATGGTGGTTTGTGTTCTTTAGATGTTGATGACATGTGGGACTTGTTGGAGTCTTTGGCTTGTTATCAATGGCACCATGAGAATGCCAGTGAGTCTTTTGTGTGCCCTGCCCCCATTGCCTATGACTTGTTCACTTATTCTCCTCTTGTGTGCTCTTATTGTCAATACCATAATGCGAATTCTTGTCCCTATTATGATATTTCCGATGCTTGCTATGCGAAACTTAATCCCGTAATAGAGAAAATGAATAAGCAACATGAGTGTCTTGTTAGTGAGATGAGGGAGTGTAGCATATTGCATGAGACCGACACTAGTCCATCTTCTCCTAGACTTGAGGTTAGTCTTTATAATGATTATGAGTCCTCTCTTCCCCGAGAGCTCAATTTTATGGCTCATCACCTTTGGTCGGCCTAGAGGAAACGATTGATCCTTCCTTTGTCATTCCATCCATGTCTAGCACACCTAAAGACACTACTGAGGGTGTCTTTAGCTTACTTTCTTCTCCCCTCCCATTAGCTCAGTGCACAGGGTTAGAGGTGGGTGAGTCTCTTAGGGGTTATGCTAGTTGTGTTGAGGATGATTCGCTTGATTAGTTGGGCGATATTGCATTGTTAGAGCCTTCTTTTGAGGAGTATTATAGTGATGATGTGAGGGTTGGTGCGGCTCCTAGCATTGAGCATATTGACCCCATTTGCACCAAGTTACTTGACTTAGCCCCCATTTCATCCCCCTTTCTTCCCACCACCCGATCGCCCTTCTGTCCATTTCATGAGTCCCTAGGTGATATTAGCGGGTCTCACCCCTCATTTGATCCATATTATGCTTACTTAGAGGACATGCCTAGGAAAGTCATGTGGAATACTTTCTTTGATCATGCTTTCAATTTTTCTGTGGCAGTTGATCAGTTTAAGAGGGCACTAACTTTATTTGCTACATCTTTGCTAGTGTTCTCTTACTTACGCCATTCTGAGATGCATGCACTGGCATTTGACAAGATCTTACGAGCTTTGATGGCGTTCGAGTTGAAGCCACAAGTCCTTAGCGATGAAACTGAGTGGCTAATGCTCCTCATGCCTCACTAGTAGCACCGTCTTAGAGAGGTGTGGTTCAGGTACAATTAGTACGCAACCTGGTGTAATCGTTCTCACTCTTCTCCCTTCTTTTTTATTTTCTTTCTTTTTCTTTTTGTTTAATTGTGGATATTAGGATTGTGTTTTTGTTGGTGATCAACTTTGAGGGGCAATTTGGGATGTTGTTGAGCCAACTGATGCCTATTTATCACCTTTTTGTGCGTAGTTGTGTTCCGTCATTTGTAGTGTTGTTAGCTTTATACATAGTCATTGTTGGCGGTGTTGGTTATGTATATATGTGTGGTCTTCTTGTCGATTAGGTGAGGTTGTGTTTTTGGGTGAGTGTGCTAACTTGTGTATATATGTTTTCGTTGGGCCTTTTTTTTGTGTTTTGTTTTGTGTGTCTTGTGTGTGTCATTTTGTTTTCTTTGTTTTTATGTGTTTTTGTGGTAGTAGTGACTCCTCAGCTCCCTATGAAGACAATGTGAGATTTAGGTGTGGGGGTGGGAAGTTATATCCCCTTTTATGCATATTTTTTGTGAAAATTTTTAATTTTTGTATAGTTTTTCTTTTTGGATTTAAGGAATTTTTGTGCCCTTATGATTTGTTTTTGATCTTTGATCGATTGGTTGGGAACTTGTATAAAGGTCAAATATGCATGATGGAACACTTGTCTACAATGTGATCTCTGGTCTCTCATAATAACACCATTTCACATGTGCGGTTTTTAACCTACCTTGTATGCTTTACCATTGACTTTTGGTGTTAAGTGTTGAAATTTGGGTTCGGGGACATTCCACTTGGTTGATTGACTTCCAATTTTAGCTTCATTATGAGAAAAAGAAAAAAAAAAAAAGAGAAAAATAAGAAGTGTGCAAGTAAGCGTAACTGCGGTACCTCTATTTAGGCTTGAATAAGTGATTTGCACATCCAAATAAAACCCCTAAATAGGGAAGAAGCTCAAATACATGCTAAGTCGTTCCTTCGGTAGTTCAAGGCTTAATAAGCCAAGAACTACCCACCCATGCGAGGGAGCATAAGGAGAAAAGTGGAAAAACAAGAAGAAAAGAAAGAAACAAAGACAAAAAATGCAGGGAGTCATAAGCCAGGTGGAGATGACCTTTGGCCCGATTTTAGGCTAGCATTTAGAGCCAATACACTTTGCACGGAGGACCAAGGTGTGCAAATCTTGTCATTGTGTTGTTTGGGTGAAAAATGAGAGTTGTGATGCATTTATAGCCTATGTGTGTCTTGAATGTATGTTTTGCTTGTGTATGGCTTAGTAGCTAGGTTGTTAGGGTGATAACATTGATCTAGATGTGTACATATTTTCCCTTTTGCCTTGTATACATGCTTTTCTTTTGAAAAAAATCCAAAAATACTTCAAAAATTTTGTGAGTATATTTTTTGCAACCCTCACGACACCTCACTCATCCACTTGGGGGAACCAAGGGGTTTAAAGGGCTTATTGCATACGCTAAATGCAATCGTGATTCCTACGAGAGTAAGTTAATTTCCTATATTAGATTTTCTCTTGCTTTGCTTGAAGACCAACCAAAGATAGGTGAGGGGATATTTGTTCGGTGCTAAATTGTCGCATTTTACATGTCCCTTTCACCTAATTTTAGCTTATATAATAATATAATCATTAGAATTTTTACTTGTTTTATTTACTTTTTGTAGGTAATAAGTTCAACCGAGCAAGTGCCATTAAACAGAACAAAAGAGGAACAAAAGAAGAAAAAAAGTAGCAAGGCAAAGGGTATCCAGGAGGAGGCACGACAGCTGTCCGCCATCCCTGCAGTCGCGGGCTAGGGCTGGTGACAGTCGTCGTCCCCCCGGCATGCCACACATCTTTCTTGGCTCACCGCGATTCGTATTTAAGACCTTATTCGAGACTTTTTTTAGGGTCCCTTTGGCAATTTTAAGGCTTTAGCTTAGGGTTTAGTTTCAAAAACCGCATTAGGAGGAAATAAAGTAGGTAGATTAAGACCAATTGGGTTGTTTTTAGGATTCAAACATTGTAGATTCAAATTCATCCAAGCAATCCATGAGTTCACTCTTTCCTTTCTCTCTTTTTATTTCATGTTTATTCTTGTTTCCTCTTGTTTGACATTGTTAGTTTAGATTATATTTAGCTTAAGTGTTTAGTTTTTATTATGTTTGTGTTCATTAGTTGTATTAATCCATGTTAGATTAGATTAATTTCGCTAATTCATGCTTGTTGAGTTATTTGCTAGTTTTGAATTTTTTGGGGTTTTGTGTTTTGTTGATGATTAGTTGTTAATTTTGGTTGGCTTGAATTGTGATTAGCCTGTTGATGGCTAATTAGCATAAGATTAGGTCTAACCACACCTAATTTATGCCTACAATTTAGAGTTTTCTCTCATAGCCGCCAAGTGTTCGATGAAACGCTTGAGAGAGTTTTCATCTATATTTTTGGGCGATTGACTTATGCTAAGAGGTGAGGTCAATTAGCAAGTGTGGGAGAGGGGATAGCCGAGATCTGGACATGAAAATAGTCCGGATCCTAGCTAAATCCGAGGGTTACTAATTTGGTGGCATAATTAGACTAACCCCATAAAAATAGGAGGTTATACTAATTTGGCTAACTCATGATCCTTAAGAGAGGGCTTGGGTTGTTTTCAATGGTGCAACTGACCATATATGGTTTTTTGAATAGGTTGGGTAGGTTGGAACTCATCTTGATTAGCTGGTCTGTCAATTGGTCAAATCATGTCTCCAAGCTTCTTTTCTTGTGTTTATTAGCTTAGTTTGGCTTGTATTTCCTTCCCTTTCACTTGACCTAGATTGAACACTTAAGCTAATCCCGGTACTTAAAGGCCAACTCCTAGTGGATGACACCCTAAGTACTCAATGGTAGAACTTTAGGGTCTATTTGGATGAGGAGTAGCGAGGAGTAAAGGGGAGTAAGGGAGAGTGAGTACTCCCCTTTACCTATGTTTGGGAGTAAGAAAAGTACGGGTAAAGAGGAATTAGGGAGAGTAACTCTTACTACCCTCAACCCTCCATTTTCTTACACTCCAAAATGGAGTGTAGGGAGCAGTAAGGAGGGGTAGGAAAGAGTAGTTTACATATTTACCTCCACAAATCTGAATATAATATATTTTAATCTATTTAGTGATCGCATATTTGTCAATTCCTTCACTTACTCTTATTTACTCTTATATTCTTCCAAACAAGGGTTAGTCCTTACTCTTCTTAAACTCACAAACAAGGGTGAACAACTTACTCTTATTTACTCTCCCTTACTCCTGCTCGTACTCCTTCTAAGTTGAACTCAATTTAAACTTTGAGAAGGATCATGCATGTCGGTTTGGGGTGAACAAGGATCTCAAGTTGACCATGAAGAGTATCACATTTTAAGGCGCTACAAAGTACCCAATATTGAAGGTTGATAATAAAGCGCATCTTGCTTCTAAGTTGTAATCATTATCAATCATAAAATCGAGCTAGGTTCTTCTAGTTGTGGTTCTTGTTTAAATAAATAGCGAGGATGATTTAATAATCTCATCGTAAATTATATAATTCATGATATAATGTTTGGCTTCCATAATGCTATCCAAATAAATTCAATACATATTTTTTTTCAAGAAACTAAGGGTCTTTTCTTTTTGTTGGTAAATTGGGATTGGTAAAAGAGTAAAGTTGGTTGAGATAGGTTGAAGTTGGTATTTTTTGTTGAAGCAAGTTGAAGTAGGTTGAAGTGGGTAGAAGTTGGTAGAAGTTAGTGCATTTTTTATATTTGTTAAAATAGTGAGGATAAAATTTTGGAGGAAGTGGGTTGTAATAGGTTCAAGTTGGTTAAAGTGGGTTAAAATTGGTATTAAGTGAATTGAAATTGATCAAGATACATTAAAATGAGTTAAAGTAGATTAAAGTTGGTAAATTAAAAAAGACCAACGAAAAGAACATGCCCCAAATACAAACAAACTTAGCAAAATAACAAATGAAATACAGCATCTCACAACCTAGTGCGGGCTTAGATACTAGCCGAAGTGAATTATAATGAAAAATCTATCAAATGTTGTTGTTTAAATTAACACTTTTTAGTTTTGAAACTTTATTACTTAGAGGTGTTATTTTTGTCTAATACATCTTTTGAGGGTGTCATTTCATGTCCACCCACAATGATTGAACTGCCCTTAATGAACCCTGACAAATTTTGGGGGGAAAACTCAACTAAAGACATGATGGGGTTTGCTAGCTTGCCAAAGAAGACTCACCCATTTGTGAGCTCTTACAAGTCGTTAATGACAGAGGAAGAGGCCAGTGAGGGTGGGTTGTAAAGTGAAAGTGGAGAAGGGAGCTTGTGTTGGTGCATAAAAGATGTCAATTGTGTGAAGGATCGAAAGGGAATTAGCACTTCACAGGGAGGTGTGCACTGTGCATGTGGTGTGGTTGGTGAGCTCTGGATTACTTCGCATTTGCATTGTACACAGGTAAGTGAGTTAATTAGTTATGTAATTTGTGTGTGTCAATTTAATTTTTGAATTGGGGGATATGGAGATATGGGAGGTTTGTACTGTTGTTGGAGAAGGTGGGATTCGTACAAGAATAGGGTATGGGTGTTGAGGTTGAGATTAGGGGTTCATGTAGTTGTGGTTAGTTTGGGCTTGAATTGAGTTCATATTTGCAATTGTATGTGTAGTGTGGTTGTGGTGCTGAATCTATGATGCATGTGCTCCGACGGTACTTGTTTGGTAGGCATGTGCTCATTTGTGGTGGTTAACCCAGAGATATGTGCTAAATAACCTGGGTTAACAATTGCACGAGTGGTAGTAGTTTGGGGTCACACTGGTGTGAAATTCTTGTTAAGTGGGCAACCCCTAAATGTGTTTTGAATAACCCAAGATGTAGTAGTTGATAACCCAGTAACCTGTATGGACTCACTCGGGTTAACCGTTGGACGAGTTGTGGTTGTAAATGTGGTTTGGAGTGTTGTTCTCTACTAAGATGTGTAGAATGACTAATTGTTGTGGACCGGTGTAGTAGTCGGTGACAGTGTCAATATCTTCATTTACATTGGTAACCCGTAAATGCGTACTGAATAACCAAGGATGTAGTAGTGGTTAACCTGGAAATATGTGCTGAATAACCTGGGTTACCTGTGGGACAAGTAAATGGATAATGAACTATGTACACAACCTGGGGAATATAGTACCATGAGCCAGTGTCAGTGGTGAATTGAGTTTGATATTTGTATAACCCATGTTAGCGTTGTATGACAAATTAGCATTAGATACGCTAGGGTGTGAAGGTGGTATATATTTATTGTGTGGAATTGGAGATGACAAGCATGTGTGCATTTGCAAGTGATAGTGTGTGTAGATCATAATGGAAGGACAAAACGTCGTTGGAGGAGAGGGTTGTGGCAGGGAGATGACGTTGTATATGTTGGGGAGGGTTTTTAGAGGAATGTTCATGGAAGTTATGTTACAAGGGGGGAGGAAAGACTGTGTGTGGATGAAGGAGAACATGGGTGTGCTTGAAGTGTTACGACTAGTGGAGGATGTAATGGGGGAGGGTATAAGGGGTCGACTGATGTGGTATAGCTTGAAGTGTAATCGGATGGAGTTGTTGCCATTCCGACGGGATGGTTATGTTAGGAAGTTGATGAAGGGCAATGATGAGTACGCGTACCTTTATGTGGCAGGGAGTGAAGGTCCGTGTGTGGAACAGTTACATGGGAACGAAGCCTGTAAAAGGCAGTCAAGGGGGGGTGGCTGTAGTGATTGTGGGAGGGGTGGAGCAACTGTTAGTGCTGCTGGTGATGTTGCTCACGTGATGGAGGGGGGAATGGGTACGGTCCACGTTGTAAGGTAAGAAGCGTTGTTGTGGACAAGCATGTGGGCGTGGGTCATAATTTGTAGTACTTGCAAACAATGACTGATCATATGTGAAAATTTTTTTAATCTACAGGGATGCTACGTAAGGTAATACAGAAGTAGGGGAAGATGTTGATGAGGCCACCGTCGTCAAGGAACGTACCAACACGATAAGGAGCCGTGTATCCTTCGATACACCTAAAGACAAATCTGGTGATTCAAGCTCCGACTATGATGACGATGAAGCAGGGGATGGTGTAGTGTAGCCAACATTGGCAGTGCAAGCCAAGGCATACCGGAAGACGATGCTGATATGGAAGAAAGAAATCAAAGGAAAGGGGCAGTTGTTTGCTTCTGCGAGTGAGGTGAAGATAAGTATTTGGAAGTATGCCATAGCGAACCGATTTAAATATAAGTATATATGAAATTATCGACAACGAATTGTTGTGAAGTGCATTGCAGAAGGGTGTGGGTTTTACATTTGTGTGAGGGACTACCTAAAAAGAGGTGGAATGTATGTGAAGGAGCTAATTTGTAGCACGGCACGTGCATAGTATGGGAGATGAGTGCCAAATGGGGAAGTAGGGGAGAAGGCGCATGCGAACGAGTCTCCTTGGGACTTTCATTGAAGGGAAGGTTCGATTAAGTGAAAGTTACACACCCCCGGAGATATTGATGGATTTGCAGTTATAGATGGGAATGAAGGTATCATATATGCAGTGTTGAAGGGCCCATGAGTATGTGCGGTTGCTAGCAAATGGATGACCGAAGGACCATTATAAGCTATTGGCCTGGATATGTGCAGCTATTGTAAGGGCTAATCCTAATTCAAGATAATTCTGTGAGCTGGAGGGATCCAGGTTCAACCGTATGTTTGTTGCATATGGTGCATCACTGAATAGTTTCATCCTTGGGTGTAGGAAGATATTGTTTGTAGATGGAGCTCATTTGAGTGGGCCGTATAAAGGGACTATACTGTCAGGTATTGCACTTGATGTAGTTAACCACTTGTTTGACGTTGCATATGCAGTTGTGTCCGTGGAGGACAACGACGAGTGGTTTTGGTTTTTGACTGTACTACGTGAATGTCTGGGTGGAATGCAACCTGTGATCATGAGTGATAGGAATCAAGGGTTGCTTTCTGCGGTGCCGAGGGTGTTTGGGATTGAGAACCACAGCTACTGTGTGCGGCACGTGAAGCGGAACTTTCTTATGTAAGCGGTGACGTTAGGGATTGGACGGCAAGCATCAAAGGACTTGTTGAAGGAAGTGTTCAACAGGGTTAAATATGGAGTTGTAGTTAAGGAGTTAAGGAAGTACAAGCAGGAGTTGGCAACTTGGGTGGAGAGTAATGAGCCTGAACGTTGGGCGCAGTCAAAATTCACAAAGGAGAGGTGGGGTAGGTTGAATAACAATGCTGTGGAGAGTTGGAACAACTAGATGTGTTCATTACGGCATATGTCAATCCCATGGCTTATTAGTGGGCATATACAGAAGCTGGGTCTGAAAGTTGATAAGCGGAATACGGAGCTGCAAAAGTGGAAGAATGGTGTAGGTGACAGGATTGAGATGAAGTTGAGGAAGACACTGGATAACAATGGTTTCATAGCAGATGTGAAGCTATTTAACACAGCCCTTGGAGAGTATGGTGCGTTCCTCACGAACAATCAAAGCCTAATGGCGAACCTTACACGAAGGACGTGTAGCTGCAAGTGGTGGCAGTTGAACGGCCTGCCGTGTGCACATGCAATGGCAGTGATTGACAAGCAGAAGTTGTGGGTGTATGATTATGTTGGTGACTATTACAAGGCGGCCACTCAAAATACGTATACATGAACAGTATACATCCATTGGAGACGCATGATTCGGCCACCGTGGATCACGCCACGGGTCTAGTTGTAGGCGGGGATGCATTGGATGACGGATATAATCGAAGAACCCTTCCGCCAATAAACCCATGTCCGCAAGGCAGACCACGAAAGAGGCGAATTGAATCTCAAAGGCAAGGCATCCAAGTCAAGAGGTGCTCAAAATGCAGAGAGGTTGGACACTATCGAAACACGTGCAAGAATCTGTGCGTTGATTTCATTACAGGTGAGTTTACTATTGTTGTACCTATGGAGGATTTATTTGAAGGCAACTACGTACAGGAGGCATAACAACATCAAGGTAACATGTCATTTCCTAACGAATTTCCCGGGATAGATGTCCCAGTTATGTGGGTTGCCAAGTTATGTGGGTTGCCAACCTAATTGGTCGCCTTCTGTCAGTTCATGTACATAAGTAGCAACCGTTACTATTTATTTTGGAACGCCATATGGTGGTGCAGGTATTCGTGTTTTGGTTGCAATTGGGGCGTTGTGTAATGACATAATCATATGAATGCGATCAGAAATGTATCAAGTTCACTTCCAATGCACACTGGGCAGTGTAAATACATATGTGGGTTGCGAACCTAATCGTCCAACTTTTGCCAGTTCATGTATGTAAGCAGCAACCTCTCATGTTTAATGTAGAACGCCTGCATATGCTTGTTGTGGTTTTGTTTTTTTTTTCCCCGGCAACTTAAGCGGCTTTGTATTGACATGATCATATGAGTATCCCGGGAATGTATCATGTTCAGTGGGATATGTATTGTGGCCAGTATAAATACCTATTCAAGGTTATCTATGCGAAGTGGTGGGTGTGCATTGCTGCGGTTGGATTGGTGGGAGGGCAATTAATGTGGTGAGTGGGTGTGTGAAGTTGTACAAATGCAGGTGGGGAAGGTGGGAGGAAGAAATGAATTCAGTGGAACACTCTAAGTGAACATTAAATAAGGGGGCAATACAGGGGACTTGTCAACGGAACCCCGGGTTAGTGGCAGGAGATTTCCTTTCCAACCACCGAACCATCCCACCAAACATCCACCAATTAATGGGATGGGGGACCCACTTTACAATAAACAAAAGTCACCTACCATGATGGTGGGAGTGATCATAACAAATAATGGTTGTTGAGGCAGAAGTAAATTTCGTTGCAAACCAAGCACATAAAGACGTCCTCACCTCAAATAAAGCAACAAAAAAAATTATACATTAGGTGAAGGTGTTATTTGGTCAGTCGTGATGTTGTGGGAAATTTGAAAATTTGATCATTAACGATCACCTACGATGAATGTCATTTGTACAGTACTTCCAACTGATTACACGTACAAAACATACATCAACATATTGCATACGACTAATAAGACTGTTGCCGATAACTATCAGTACCAACAAAAGGACCCAAGTAAGTGGGGGTGGGTGAAGGTAGGTGAAATCGTTTATGACATGTACCTCTACATAAGCCCTTAATATCTCCCATTCCAACACCCACACTGAAGACACACACAATATACACAATCATTCTTAACCATTGTCTCAACTTCAGTACGGCTAATGGAGCTAGTTTTGATCAATCCCTACCAACCCTTGGGTGGGTTCAAGGGGGTCACTTCTGTCCCCTTGACAACATCTCCCTCTAAACCTACATGGACTTCCATGTGCAATTATGGGATGATTTTACTCCATGTGAGCGGAAGAAGTTGTGGAACCTTCAATGTTTGTTGCCCTCTTGTCGACTTGTCCCCGGACAAGTCCCCCTCGTGAGGGAGTTTGATCCGAACTGGCTACATGAATGGAAAGAACAACTGTGGGCAAACGGACGTCGTTGCTTCCATTTGGAGCATATTTGCAAACAAGATGAAGTGCTCCAGGCATACGACATCGACCCGACGCCAGCCCCAGAATTCATTCCACAGCTCCGAAGCCAAGTGACATCGGTTATGAACTCCATCCGTTATGGGGGTAAGACGGATGACACATACTTGTTGGCCCTCCCACCTGGACGGGGAAGCAGCAAAGTTGAACATTAAGCTAACCACACTTAATGAGTTAAACGGGGTCATCTATAAAGTATCGAATGCAACAATTGCAAACCACTGGGGTTTCACCTCACGCGTACCATCGGTCACATTTTAGGACGTCCGCATTTACGTATGGAATTGTAGAGGGCTTGCAAGAGCTTCCTTCCGACCAAACCTATTCACCATTACATCTATTATAGGGTCATATGTGGTAGTACTAACAGACACACATGTTGGCAGTCGAAACGCACGAAGGCTGCTGGAAGAGGTGCACGACCTCAACTACTGCTATAGGGAGCCCCTTGGTTTTGTTAGCGGGGTCACCATCCTCTGGGACAACTCCAAAGTAGAAGTGTCTGGTTTTACTAGCCATGACATGGACATGTCTTATATTCTCAAGGTACATACCCCAATCAACCATCATACCCTCGGTTTGTAATTACATCCATGTACAAAGATGGTGCGCAAATTTACATCTTAACTTCACAACCTTTGGTGTGCAGGGATTATTCTAAGTACCCAACATATGCGGACGTGGAAACCATCCCGCCCGAATTCCTAGTGAATATTACAACATGTCCACTATAATGAAGTTGAACGCGGTTTTCGTTGACGTAGGTACGAGCACGTACCTACATTCGACAGCGTACATGAAGTGATTTTGCATGTCATGTTGGCATTAGGTCGTAACGTCAATCCATGACAACGTCGTCCTATAGGGCAACCTCTATTTCCAATGTAGTGAACAACGTATGCAACCGATAATAACAATGGTGTATGGATTCATGTTGTCGTGTTTCATTTTGCCATGTTCTGCTTCTGTGGATAGCCCACCAAATTGGTGGACTATCATAGGATATTCGCACTACAATTCCCATTCTATCACAATCCTGGAACTTCAACCGCATTTCTTCTCGTCACACACAACACACCTAAAGGACAAACATTTGTACATGGACCCCACTAAGGGTAACACATATATATATCATAGCAGTTTCCCAGGAATGACGGGGGTTCTGCCGAGGTTTGCATAGTCACCAATGTAAATACGTATCCCAGGTTATCTGTCCCCTCACCATGGGATATGGGTGACGGTTGTTTATTGAAAAGGGTGCATCAGCTCACATCACAGCTTCAACGTTGTTGTCTTAAGCGTCAAAGGGGGGAGGTGGAAAGTAAGTAATGATACGTTTGTGAAAATTGATATCTTATTGGGTGTGAACATAATACATGAGGGTAGGGGAGTTCCACGTAAAATATCACTATTGCAACCAACCACCATAAATGAAGGGGAGGGTTTGTGCTAAGTTGGTAGACTATCTCCCTGGCAAGTGCAATTGAATAAGCCTTAAAGTGCACGGAATCCAATCACATCAATTGAATGCCATGTACAACTTTGTTGATCGAGGGTTTAACGTAGTGGGTAGACATTGTTATATAAGGGTCCAATGGGAAGTACTCATGAAGCAGTAAACAAATTTGGGGGGTTCAGTTACAAAGCATATATCATCAGCCGCTGTGTCCGCCGAACCTGTCAGGCTGGGTTCCACAAGTGACAGCTCAGACTCAGATTTCACATGCGATTGTTGTGCAATGGAGATGTACACCTACAACTATGGACTGGATGCAGATATATTCAACGGTGACAGTCAATATCGCCGACAGTATGCCTAGTGTCCGAAAAGGTTAGTACTCAACCACATTTCACATACAACTGCAGTTGATTTGAACAAGTTCCAACTCTGTCCACGCTAACGTCAACACTTTGTACCCGTTGTAATATGACTATCGTTGGGTGCAGGACGAAGTCGCCTATGACTACTTTCATTTGATAGATCCGGACTTCCCGGAATGGCCAAAGGAGGTCATAGACGACCTTGTACATGAGCATGCGCTAGAGAGGGACTGGGTTCTAGATGACCGCAATGCCCAACTTTGGACGCGAGAAGAGGACATGCACATGGACGCTGAACGGAGGGCAGAAGTTGAGACGCTTAGGAAGTTGCTCGAACTAGTTGTCGCGATAATTGCAATTCTGCTTGCGATCAGCATGCGGTGAATGTCGGCGTAAGGGGATTATGGTGGTCCATGATCCCTACTTTTTTTGGGGATGGCCTATGCATCTGCAGTGATGGGTTATGTGTTTAGACTACGTTACTCGCATAAAAAGGGTTGTAAGTATTGCTCGTTCCTTTTATATGACTTGAGCTCCCCCGTATTCGTGGTTTGCCTTAAACGTAAGCTTAAGTACGAGCACTTCAACCCCGTCATGGAACCGAGTTTGGTTTTTTGGGCGAGGGCGACGTGACATCCATGTCTATGTAAAATATTCAGTCCATGATTTTGTCAACTCAAGTCTTGACATCTGTGGGTTTTTTTTTTTTTGCGAGCGCCACGTGCAATACCACGTCTATGAAAAATATGCAGTTGTTGTTTTGTCAACGTAAGTCGTCCCATCTGGGTTGTTTTTTGGGAGCGCAACATTAAAACCATGTCACATGTAAAATATTTGGTGTTCTTTTATCAACTCAAATCGTTACATCTGCTACGTGGGACATACGAAAAGTGTAATGTATGTATGGTCCATGCATGAGAAGTTGCAAACTTGTCCTGAAAGTTATGAAATGTCAACTGTAATTTAAGTCACTATGTCCATGATGCCCTAAATTGACAAACACCTGAGGATGCACGTACATTGTTGTGCTTAACCAAAAAGAAAGCAATTACAATTTGGTGGAAATTGATAAGACCATTTTTGTTGACCAAAATATGTGAATGTTAGTGTGTACCACATGTTTTGGGAATGAAGTGGTGTTTGTGCGACCCACTTTATTGGGAGGTGCCCACTTCATAATTGGAGGGGTGAAAGGTGATGTCAACCATAAAAGAGGGACCCCGCCACTAATCATGATGGTGGGTTTGGCGGGATACCCATTCTCATTTTGGAGGGAAAAAATCCCACCGAAAACAATCCCCCATCATCAACTGACCCAGGTCAATCATATTTAATCCCCATAGCCTCCCAAACCCCATTGAATGCAACAACATTCCCCCCCCCCCCAACACTCAAGTGTTTCACACAGAATTTGGTGTACCCAAACGTTACCAACCCCATTAAAAACCCCAACCAACCTATTCAGACATACTAATGTCAACGCATACGGAGAAAGATACTGAGGTCGTGATCTTTTGCGACTGTAGTAAGCCTATTAACGTCACGCCCGCTGAGGGTGACAGATATCGGAGGCACACAGTTTGCCACAAGGTATTAAATCCATCCCACAAAATTTCGTACATTTGTCACTATTATGATGTCCACGCATGCGTTGCAAGTGTTACTTACATGTCGGTTGTTCATGTCATGTAGAGGAAGTGCAAGAACTTGCAGTGGGTCGATGATCGCCTAACCTGGGCTGACAAGATATCTGTTAGGAGCCTTCAAACGGAGAACCGATCCTTGCAGGCTGATTTGTTGACTGCAACTACTACTCTCCGGTGGTACATGGACGCCAAAATGGGTGTCAAGCTACTACTCCAGGACGCCACGAGAGGTCAATTAATGTCCATGTGTGTATGCGTCACCACGTTTATCGCGTACGTGATCATATTCATAGGTGTCCTCATCTAAACTCATTTCCCGAGTTTTGGGTTTGCCTTTTTTGGGTTCATTACTACGTCTACGCCAGCTGTTGGGGATATGTTCACATAGTAGTACTCCCCGGCTGCAGTACTATATGTTTTTTGTCACATGCTAGAAGTTTACTGCAACACTGAAGTGCTAACTTCCAGTATGTGACAAGTGTTGTTCTCCATCAACAACCTCACCTTCTTTTTGTATATTCACCTTATACAAGGGTATGTGTGGGTATCTAGAACTCGCTTACCTACAATGCTTGTTTAGAGTTCCATGTAAGCATCCCCATATGTTCTATGTGTAGAACACAGGTTATATATTGGAATGAAATGGTATGTGTGGATATAACAATAACAGGACCATTTAGGTGCAACAAATCAATATCTCGGAAAATAACGCTCACTAACTTAGGTTGTACATATAATGATAAGAGGACCAAACATCTTCAACATGTCAGTATCCCAGACAATAAAAGTCACTAACCTGGGTTGTGCACATAACCATAACAGGACCATATAGGTGCAACATGCCTGTATCCCGGATAATAAAGGTCACTAACCCGGGTTGTGGATATTGCCACCACAAGATCATAAGGGTGCATGTGTAGTACCTTAGAAAAATCAGGTCAACAACTCGAGTTGTGGATATAACCATCAGAAGACCATAACGGGCAACATGTCTTCCACAATGTCACTTATGTGTGTGGATAAATTTCAAATCACCATATATAGGGCCATGTCAGTATTCCAGAAAATAAAGGTCACTAACCTAGGATGTGGATGTAATAATAATAGGACCATTAATGTGCATGTCACTATCCCAGAAAATAAAAGTCACTAACCCGGGTTATGCACGTAACCATAAGAGGACCATATAGGTGCATGTCAGTATCTCAGATAATAAAGGTCACTAACCCGGGTTTTGAATATTACCACCACAAGATCATAAGGGTGCATGTGCAGTACCCTAGAAAAACCATGTCAACAACCTCGAGTTATGGATATAACCATCAGAGGATCATAATAGGCAACTTGTCTTCCACAATGTCACTAACCCCTGGTGTGGATAAATTTCAAATCACCATATAGTGCAACATGTCCGTATCCCAGAAAATAAAGGTCACTAACCTGAGTTGTGCACATAACCATAAGAGGACCATATAGGTGCAACATATCAGTATCCCAGATAATAAAGGTCACTAACCCTGGTTGTGGATACAACCACAACCACCATAAAGGTGCATGACAGTTTCCCAGAAAACCAACGTGACTAACCCGGGTTTGTGGATATAACAATAACAGGACCATAAGGGACATCATAGTATGCCAGCAAAATGAGGTCCCAATCCAGGTTGTGGCTATAACCATAAGTGGACTATCATGTAGAATATAATATCCCAGAAATGCCTACCCCAACAAAATGGCATAAGGATATGCTACAGTGTGTCATATGAAAAACGCGAGGCCAGTAACCTAGGCTATACATATGCGCGCAACAGCGGAGTAATTACATGTACAAACACTGATGAAAGTGCTTCTCATGGGTTGTAATACACTGTCAACTGAGAAACGTAAAAGTGATGAAGCAACAAGCATTTGTGAATATAATCCAATGGGAGCACGTCAACCGCAGTCCTAAATGGTATATGTCAATGACCACAACATTCCTTGATGACTCACCCGGGTTGTGGGCGCCTCCAGAAAAGAAAACCATATAGCAGAATCAGACTTACAACATGAAAGAAAACAAAGTAAACAATTTCCTAACTGTAATTACAAACAAATGACCACCGAAATATGGACAACACAGAACAGACACCATAAACAACCACTTCAAACGCGTCTTTTGGCAAGGCCTATGACGGAGGCGTACCTGCAGTTCACAAGCAACGACCAATGAGTTATGCAACCCAAGTTGTAGGGGGACAAGATTGGAGAAGTCCAACACCAACATGTGAGATGTTGAGGAAAATGAGCAACTTTGCCTTGCAGAAAGCTCAAGAGACACTTCTCCCTGTAATGTACAACACAGTCTTGCTCGAAGTGGAACCCATCGGCCTTGAGGGACAGCAACTCCATGTAAGCCATGACAAAGACCCCACAATCATGTCCACTGTGAAATAAGAATCGCAACATGTACATGACTAGCCCAGGTTGAAAAATATCATGCACATTTGTTGTTGACAACTTAAATGTACATACAACAAACTTTCTTTGTTCCGAACATTCGGGTGTGACAACCTCCCACTGTGCCGCATCAGCGTAACTGGTGGATGGAAGGAACGCAAGCACTAATGCAATCCTCTTCACAAGTGGCATCACTATAAACAATGTCAGTAAAGTGCATGACACCCCCCCGTAATGTTGGTTAACAGGAACCACAACAGTTAAACTCCAACCACAATTAACAGTAACGACTCACCACTTTCCACAAGTTCCCGCCTGTTCTTGTCTGCTGGACTCCATAACGAGTCATACACGAGGAAGCACCACTCACGCAAATCCGTAACCCGCAGCAACCAGTGACCCTCAGTTGTCTCCAGCAGTGGCATGAACACCTACACTCATCACCATTAGTTAACATGTTCGTGCTGAGTTCGTGGACGTGTTCACGTACGCAATAGTTGTACATATCTTACATAACATAGGTCCGGCTGAGGAGCGGGCTTGAAGTTATCCCATATCATTCTCACGATACACGCCTTGTTGTGCAGAATGACCTACAAAAGCAAAACACGTGCCAGTAACGTAATTGTGTAAAATTGCATGCATTAAACACTGTTATACCGTTTTCCCATAAGGTACTAGATCATACACTTGTGTGGTGCTTAAAAAAAACCGACATCCAACACAATTTGGGGTAGGTGTGTTGCCACTTGTGCAGGAGCTCGGTGAACATGTGCATCGCGAAGTTACCGATGCAATACTTGCCCGACTTGTCCTCGGCTCTAGCCTTTGGAACAACATTGATGAGGCCCCGTAACCAACTTCCAGGCACTAGCTTCGACAGGTACTCCTTGAGGTCCTCCTCCTTGTTCCACAATGTGAAGACCTGTCTTAGACGCAAACCAACATTGATGCACAAACCAAGACATCTAATGAAGCGCATCCACTTACCACTGTTTGTTGTTAGGCCGCAACCCTTTAAACCTACTCCTCACATTGTTCACCGAGTGCAACTCCATTGCTGACAACGGCGCGCTCACGTAAGCTGTCAACACCTGCACAACACGTAATAATGAGTTACTGATGTCGCACCAAAAAACAAAAAAAAACAAAAACCAACAACATGAAGTACAACTTCATCGTTACCTCCTTCGTTAACTTCAGCTCATTGAAGTCCTGTATAGTTTGCCTGACGCCTGACCCTTCCACTACAATAGGGTGGACATCAAGAACCTCTGGGTCCACCCTGCCCTCACCGGGGTCATTGCCAGCAACTAGCGTGTCCGCACCTGTCCTCCCTTCAATGATCTCCTTCTGCTTCTTCCATGCTCCCGGTGGACGAGTTGGGTCAGTGTATGGTGTGTCATGCACTGCCGCCGGTTTTCGAGTTCGAGGCCTCCTCTTCATGCGAGTGACAATGTTGGAAATCTCCCCAACACCATCTCCCTCGTACGGCACATCGTCGGGCTAAAGAGTCGTGGTCCTGTCACAGTCTGCTGCTACATCTGCATCACCCTCGGAATTAGTGCCACTCTGTACGGGAGGGGACAAGGGGGGTCCACTGATGCCTGATTTGCATCTGCAGCGTCTACAATTGTGCTCTCTGCTGCCACACTAAGTCCAGCCCCCAAGGACTATATACCAGGCTCAATCGTCGCCTCAGGCAGCAGCCCCTCTGTTCCGGCTGGTGTTCCAACCTCCACATTTGCTACTGACGATGTTGGTGCCATGGTAGCACCATCCCCTGCACCTATGTGCGTTGCCACATCACCCTCATCTACGCAACGAACCTCACTGTCTATTGTCGCGCTATCCCCGCCTTCAGCAGTCTCAAGCACTGCAACGGATTTCCCAAGTACTGGGTCAGGGTGTTCCCGTTCCTCTCGATGCTCATGTGGATCGTCCTTGCCTTTTTCGAAAGACACGATCGCCGCATCATACAGTGTTTGCCATACATCTTCCACTGCAGCGGGCACTACATCGAGCTCAGTACACTGGGGAGCCTGTCCTTCATGTACACAAACTTCAAGAGGGGCCGCAACATCCACACTCTTGGTTGCCATGTTCTGACCCTCACAACTCTCCCCCGGGATGTGCCCTGTTGGTAGGGACATTGCATCTTCTTCCCCACCCTGTAGCTCACTGCTATCATACTCACTTGGTTCACATAAATCAGTCCTTGCCCTCACACCAAAGCCTCCAACCCACTGTCACTATGTACGGCTACCCCAACATCACCTCCAAGTTGAAGCCCTGCATTCGAGTGGTGACCGTGTGCCTTGCCCATGTTCAACCTGGCCTCCAACTCCTTCGCACGAGTCATCCAAAATTGTAGCTTTCTCTCTGTATCTATATGCTTCTTTTTCTTGACGCGCAACTCCTGACGTGCCTGCTCCAGGCGCTCCTCATATGACAGCACACCCTGCATAATACAGTGAACAACCATCAGCATATGCGCACAACAAGCACCCCCCTTTGGTGCACAAAACTCAAATAACAATTACACTCACAACTATATAAAAGCACCTCTCTATCAAGGAGGTAGTACCGGAACCCATTTGTCCCCATGAAATCCCTAACCGTGCGCACCATTATCTTTTCTTCTCGAGGCCGCAAGACATGGATGACCTTCAACAATGACAAACACAGGACATGAGGACCAGAATTACAAACACACGACTCCCGGTCCTTCTATTACAGAAGGAAGTAGTTGTGGATATTTGTCCTACCTCACACTCTTTGATTCCAGCCACCAGCTCAAAGGCATCGTACCTTCCCCTATGGTCCACACTATCCCAACTTGCCAACCGAGGGAACCTGCCCTTTCACGTTTCGCAAACCGTGTAGTGTGCTCGTAGAACCACACCTGCAACGACAACAAAGCCACATATGGCACCGTATCTGGAATTAACAAGATAATGAACTCACTTACGATAACACTAATGAAATCTCACTTGAATAAGGAGAGAGAATCCATTCATTTGAACATCCGAAACAGGCCCCTCCAACTTCCGCTGCATCTCCTCAATTGCTTCCACAATGACGCGCCACATAGCTTTGGCCCAAGCATGTTCGCTCAATCCACGAACGTCCTCCATATATGTTTTCACAGACCATGCAACTCCATACGGGGTTCTCGGGAACATCATCCCACTCGTCACCATCCAAGCATACAGGCTCAGCCACAACCCTAGCTTCTCAGGCTCTTTGTTAACATCCAACAGCTTCTTCATAACCTCGATATAGTTCCAGAACACCGGCTTCTTCCGCCCTTTTTCCCTCTTCAGTTTGTCACTATTCTCTGTTACGTACTGCACCATGGGCAACCGTACCATCCTCGCGAGCTCAGTCACGGACAAATCATCCTCACCAAACTCCACTCTCTTGCCCGTCACTGGAAAACCTGTGAAGAAGGCCACATCATACACAAAGAAGGGAACAAGCCTCCCAGCTAGCTTGAATGTCTTCCTCTGCGGCACCCACTCCTTCACTAGTGTAGTTTCCAACTCTCTCTGCATAGAAAATGGTCGATAATCCAGAATCGGCTTCAAAACCGTCCCCTCAATTGCTTCCCTGCGGTGTGGTCTTGTTCAATTTACAAATCTTTTCCAATGTGCACCTCCCCCTCACACTCACTGGAACTATGCCCCTTCCATACTTATCAAAGAGAAACCCATCACCAGCAACCTTTCGCCTCCACAGTCTACCTTCGACAATGGGTTCCCTCCTCCTCTTTCGACCTTTCCCTTTACCACTACCATCGCCACTATCAACGTCCACGTGTGCCGCATCATCACTATCATCACCATCGCTACCAGACACTCCAACATCATCACCACTCTCCTCCACCAATGATACATTGTCTTCTGAACTGGCCCCCGCCTCCAAATGCAGAAACTCACTCCCTGACGACATCCCCAATCCTCGTCCATTACGGAACCCTTCCGAGGACCTCCAGTATGTGACGATCCAGCACCTGTCCTCACAGATGACCCGACCTGTCGTTTTGAACCACTCCTTTTAATTATACACCTGTATGATACCATTGGAATACGTCATTCCAACACCCTCAACATAAAACCATACACACCAAAATTGCATACAAGTAACATGTGCTTCCCACAAACTGACCAACTCACTCACCATTCCAAGTAATACCATCATCCTGGGTCACACACTTGCAATTTCAGGGTTACTGACATGCAAATACATTCCCCTAAGCCATTTCTAGAATACATGTAAAACATACACCACCCTCTACATCGAGGGTTATACGAAGGTAACTTCTGGGATACCCACATTATGCATGAAACAATTCACATTACTACTCATCCTTCTAACCTGGGATACACAACTGCAGTTATAAGGATAATAATATATAGCATAATTTTATTGGCCTAGGGGCTGCATTTTGCACAATTAAGAACCCTAAGCACTGCTTTACCTGGGTTACATAAATAGTACTTCTAGGATACTCATATTATGTAATCCATTTACATACCTACTATTTACCCTGGGATACACAATTGCATACTGTGGGTTACTAGTACTCAACAACATCAACTAGTATTTAGTGTGCTCCATGAGGGATACAATACACTGAAAACACTTTGGGAACAAAATTCACACAAGTTTTCAGTGTCCACCATTGGATATACAATTGCAATTACTAGTATACATTATGGACATAATTCTTTTTAATATAGGATATACAACTGCATGTTCTGGGATACAACTATTTCCAAAATCATTTCCTATACGTAATTAGGGTTTACCCTAGGATATACACTTGCATCTACTGCCATACTACCACATAGGAAAATTCTCATACCTATTTAGTGTTTAGTGGGACTTGTAATTGGCATTTATAGGCCACATTTCCTGACACAACTCACCCACTTCCAATCAACCTTGGGATATACAGCTGCATCTTCTGGGATACTCGCGTTTCAGAAACATTTCACACCCAGCAAATGAGTCTCACCTGGGATATACAATTGCCACTTGTAAGAACCTCACATTATGCAAACCAAATACCAACCATACTCAATGCTTATCCCAGATTACACAAATGCATTTTCCGAGATATTAGGACATACCAATTCACAGTCTTCTGTCAAATCTTGCACCATGCCTATACTTGAACAACACTAGACCATAACAACCACCAACTACTTAAATTACACCATAGTTGACCCCTTTCCTACCTCACCACCACCGACATCCATTTAGTCTACAGCCTAGGTTATCCACTATGCAATTCGGGGATACTGTACTTATGCGAACTACTTACAACCTACTCAATGCATGTCTTCCCCCCCACATGTCCACCTTTTATAGTACCCCATTCTGCAACTCCTTCACATTTACAAACCAACTACACCGTTGGTCATTCACTCCAAACACACACCAAAATCCCTCTCGTCCCCTACCATTCACCAATCTAAACTAAAATTGAACATCCTCTACCACATATTACAACAACAACCACGAAAGTTGCACATAATAACAAACAAAACCCTTACCTTTGAGATCTGAACAGCAACTCACTGGAATACCTCACTCCCTCACCAAGCGAGCACCAACAGTCCACAATTGCGCGACCTTCGTTGCATCTCCGCTGTCGAGATCAATGGCTTCCACTCCCTCAACGTCACCTTCAACCACAACCCTTCCCGTTAATCATTATATGGTGGTTTCTTACTCTGTTCTCGCTCACATCCTTCTTCAACCTCTCTCACTTAATTTTTCCAAAGATATGAACGAAATGGGAAATTTTTCAAAAGATATGAACGAAATGGAGGAGGGACAACTTTGGCACATTAACCTCCCTCTCTCCACCTGTGCTGACACATCAACAGGCATAAAGGGCACATGGGTTAGCCAAAAACAACACCATTTGGTAAATTCCCCAAATTATAATACATATTCGCCGTCGGCTCTCTTTTCGCTGTTCAGTATCTCTCTCCTCACGAAGAGAGAGATGGGCAACTCCGAGTCATCTTCAACAGACCCCCGATTCATTTCTGCGACCAGGTTCTCTGTAGATCCCTGCTTTTTTGCTGCAAAATTCACCGTTTTTTTTACCTCCAATTTGTAGAATTAAATTTCGTCTCTGTTATGTTTATTTTGGGATGAATTTAGAGCTTTCACCCAACATGGATTGGAAGAGCTTAGAACGTTATTTGGGTCCCTCGCTGCTCCATGTAAGAGCAATGGTAAATTCATCAACCCATCTGCTTTCAAGGTCAGTTCTCCTCACAATTTGAATTCTCTATTCTTCATTGATTTCCCACAGTTTGTTCATTATTTGGATGTTTGTTTTGAATAATTAATCAGGCTTATTTTAGAATTCCTGATCCTCTTGGGGATAGAATGTTCGATTTGATTACCAGAAATCGCCATGATCAGAAGCTTACATTTGAAGATCTTGTTATTGCTAAGGTAACAATTGTGTATTAGTAGCACTGGAGTTGGCTCAATTTGCTGGATCATTATATGTTTCGGCATACTTCAATGATTTTTCAAAATGGCCCTTGTGAATTTTCATTGAACAAGCTGTGAATATCCGTGTTGTAGGCCACTTATGAGAAAGGCACCAAAGATGAAATAGAGGAATTCATCTTCCAGTTATTGGATATCAATGGCGATGGAGAGGTTAGCAGGTATTGTTACGGGAACTGTGAAAACTCCAGAAATTTTTACCAGTTATCAGTTTTTTTTTGGGTGCGGGGGGGGGGGGGGGTGAAGCTAGTGTTGCAAGGTGGGAAATGGGAAGGTGATTGAGCATTGTATTATTTGTTGCTTGTTTGTGCCTGGGAGAAGAAGCCCTATATCTTGGCCGTTTAAGACCATTGGTACATGGCTGACCTATATTTTGTTCATCAAATCATTTTGTTCTTTTTAATAAAAAAATTTCATGTAAAGCTCAAGGAAATCAGTGGGGTACTATTAATATGGAATCGGGGGTGATGGGCAGTTCAGGGTGGTTGATCATTATGTAATTTTAGCTGTTAGTTTCATCGTCATGTGGTGTTGGTCTTTGTGACCTTCAGATTGAACTGACAGTTTGCCAGGTCTGATGTGCAAGCTGTTTTAGCTGCTATTCTTGCTGATTTATTTCCATCGAAAGACCACAAGCCTGGGTCAAGCTCACATCCATGCCTTGTAGATGCGATCCTAAGTGCTCCAACATTTTCAACAGATGGAGGAAGCAATGAAAAAAGCATGTCATTTGAGGACTTCAAGAACTTGTGTGACCATGTTCCATCTTTTAGGAAGTACCTCGGGAGCTTCTTGACTCCTCCTGATTCAGGTTTGTGGTTCCTCAGACACTTTCTGTTGTGTAATTGCATGACCTATAATTGTGTGACTTATACATAGAAGTAGCTGTCTGTTCTCAATATCAAAATCTTTGGACCAATAACACTTTTGTGATTAACAATCACATTACTTTTTATCAAAGAGAGTGCTTATGGTACAACTTAGTGGTCTTTTGTGGGCATTTATTCAACAGCTGTGCCTTCAGGCTCTTTGACATGTCTCCTAAGCCTTAAGTTGGTTCCATATTTCTATTTTTGCGATATCTCTGTCGTGCAATTAGATGATGCCAGAATAGAACTCTGGAAACTAAAACATTTGGTTGTGAAGAAACACCATGGAAAAAGTAGTCATGAACACGGAGAAACAGAGGGCGTCAGATTGGAACCAGGACATTCCGGGGAGACATATGTCTGCCTTAAGTCTTGTACCATATTTGGAGATAAATTGAGCACCTGGAGTAACTCGAAGATTTTTTTCATCAGATCAAACATGACTAATAATGTCCATTTACAAGACAGTTCAGAATCTTGATCACAATGGAGGGAATGGTTCTTTACTTTGTGTGTCTACCTGTGAGTGAAATAGAATGCTAGAGTATTGGCTCTTGAACTTTGCCATTGAGAGGGCTGTTTACTTTTTGGCCCCATGTTCTTTAATGGTCTTTTCACTTAAATTATTGGAAGTTTTCCTTTATAATGCGTTTGACAATGCAAGTTTCTTTCTTGCTGATAGTTAATCTATATTGATTTTATTGGAGTTTCTCTCCTTGCTAATGCACTATGACTGCCGTTTGAATAGGGAGGCCAGGTTCACGAGCTCCTCATCTAATGTATTCTGAAGGATTTGATTCCAAGATAATCTTGACAGAGGAGTATGCTTGGTTAATAGGTGGCCTTCTTACTCAGGCAGAGCTGGAGGAATGGAAGCTTCTGTACCACAGTTCATATCATGGCCTGAGTTTTAGCACATTCCTGGGCAATATCTCGTGAGTGGCCTTTAGCCCTTTTATCTTCAAGTCTTCAGATGTCACAAATCCTCAAATATGTTTTCCTTTGATAAATTTCATGTTAGCTTCATTCTCCCTTTGTTTAGTCATTCTTTTGGTATGATGCATTACTCCAGTCAATCGCTAGTCATTGTGTTCATGAGTGGCCTTATCCCTTTTGTCTTCAAGTCTTCAGATGTTACAAATCCTCAAATATGTTTTCCTTTGATAAATTTCATGTTAGCTTCATTCTCCCTTTGTTTAGTTATTCTTTCTATATGATGAATTGCTCCTGTCAATTGTCAGTCATTGTGTTCGTGTTAAATGGCTGAGAATAAGCAAATTCAGATATCTTTTTTCTCATGCCTTTCTTAGTTCATGGTTTCATATTCAGGTGTCATAGGCATAAGAGGAACCACACCAATCCATCCCGAACTTGGTGGTTAAGCTTTATTGTGATGAAGGAATGGTAGGGAAGGTCCTTTGGGAAAATTCCTCGACGCTAGGATGATAAAAAGCTTAACACCTCTCATTCTTATTACTTTTTCAATATGAAAAATGAAAAAAAAATAATAATAAAAAATGAAAAGGTCATCTTAATCAAAAACCCAATTATGACGTCCCTTATCTCCCACTTCACACGTCAGAATGCGCGATTCTTGTTCTTATAGAGACAAACGCGCTTTCACATCTTTGTAACCTGAAATGGTTTGGGAGAGGAAAGGTTCATTTTTTTGAGGATACTCTCAGGAACAAATCTAGTGGAGGCGTTGGGGCTTGTAGCTAAGAGGATTAGAGTACGTGACTACGAACCACGGTGTAGGGGGTTCGATTCCATCCTCGCCCACAGCCGAGCCCGAAGGGAATGATCTTTCCAAGGAAAATCATAATTGGGATAGCGGACCCAAAGCTACGGGACTTAGGTGTGGGTCTTTTGTCAAAGTGGAATGGGCCTTAACTTTTTTTTTTTAATAATTATGTGAAGGATTTTTAATTTCCTTATAGTTTGCCCTGGCCACCTGCATATTTTTTTCAATTTACCGCAGCTCTTTATAATTTACATGTTTCTTTGGTTGAATTTTCGCCAAGTCAATCCTGGCACTCTGAATGGCAAATATGCAGTTTCTGACACTTTCTAGTTTGATTGATGAAGATAATCAGCACAGATTTTTGCCATGTTTGTTTTAGTTTGACTGGTTAGATTAATCATCGTTATAAAAATTGACTGCAGAAGTGACCAAGGACCATCTTTGTTACTAATAAAGGATATAGAAGGCTACATATATGGAGGTTATGCTTCCCAACCGTGGGACAAGCACAGCGACTTCTATGGAGATATGAAATGTTTTTTGTTTCAGCTACATCCAGAAGCATCAATATACCGTCCAACCGGAGCAAATAACAATTTGCAATGGGTAAAAGATGAAATCCTAGTATATTTTCAGAAAGAACTCATGTCATCATCTGTTAGGGATTTCTTCTTAATTATACTTGTTTATGTTATTTGAACTCTGACAGCAATTGTTTAACACCATAGGACCCTCTAGGTGTCAGATTATTTTTTTGAAACTTTTACATGTTTTGGTCCAAAGTGAAGTATTAAGTGCCACTACTCATGTCTGTATCGAGAGTCCAACATAGGTACTTGAGGTGACATGAAAAGTCCACAATATAGCTTTTTGCTCTCATAAATCTAATATGCTATCTATCGTGCCATCCAGTTCTTTACAAAGCTTGTACATTTGATTACTTCCATAGCTGATGATCTTCTACAATGGCAGTGTGCTTATAATTACAGCTCAGTCGGCGTCCCAAATGGAATAGGCTTTGGAGGCCGTGTTAATCACTTTGGTCTTTTTCTGTCAGCTAGCTTTGATTCTGGGCAAACCTTTGAGTGTACCACATTTGGGAGTCCGTGCCTCTCAAAGTCCAACCGCATATGCCCAGAAGTGATAGAATGCTGGAATGTCTTTCCAAAAGAAGCTCAGCAAAAAGGGGACAATGCTCTTAAAGGTACAGTCTTAGAAAGATTCAAGGAAGACCGGCACATGCTTAACATGGTAGGGCTTGCAAATGCTAGTGAACAATAACACATCCCGGTGTTGGTTAACTCTTTTTGGCCCAGATCTCTTTGGTTCCTGTTTTCTGGGTCCTGGTGACTGTGGGTTGTGATTTGTGCATATATAGGGAAGGGCTATGCTTATCTTGTGAGATTGTTTTTATGTTGTGAGAGTATGTATTGATTGAAGCAGGGACGACTTGATGGTATAAGCAGATTTCTGGTGTTAATGTTTGCAGTAGTATCTAACCCTAAAATCTTGTCTGTTTATCATGGTGTCGAGAGGCAACTGAAACTATGGTGAAGGTGGCATGGAGTTTCTTCCTGTCTAACTCTTTCTAGATAGCCTAAACGTCCACATTGCATCACTATGGCACTATAACTTCACAAAGAGGCAGGTAGATCTGCAAAATTTTCAGGTAGTGGCGGCCAATGAGCTAGCTGTGATGAAATGCGCCTTGGCTAGCTAGTTGGATTTGGGCTAACTTGATTTGATTCACGAAATCAGGTGGTGATAGCCAATGAGCTAGCTGCGACAAAATGCACAGGACCAACTGGTGGGCCAACTTGATTTGATTGACAAAATGCGTGACCAGCAAGCTGGGTCTGGGCTGAAAGCCTTAAACAGTCCACTGTTAGTCCCGGTGACACTTGTTTGTTTTTTATCTTCCCTCTATTTCGGGTGCTTTTTTTTTTTTCAGTTGAGAGGTTTGTTTTGGTTTTTGTTTTTTTTTTTTTGTTTTGAGGGGGAAACAAGTATAAAAGAAAATGCGTAGACAGACTAGATGACAGTCACTGGTCCAGACTACGCGATATAGTTTACCTGCGTTCATCGGAAGAGCTGATAAGAGTTGTATAAGAGTTAGATATGTAACAGTAAGACGACGTACTCAACTGAACCACCTTGGGTTTTAAATGTTCAATCAACTCACTGCTTTTCCCAGCTTTGTTCCAAACCCAAGCTATGTCAACTCACCGGTTTGATCACCATACTTCTGACTTGAAAGTTGAAACACCTTATTTTAACGGAGCCCCTTCCTTTGACCACAATTACTGGTACATTCTGCGTATTTCACCCTCATATCTGGTTTCTGCCAAGGTCCAAGGAAACTTTTGGCATATGAGAGATGACAAGCTTGAGAAATGATGTCCAATGATTACCTCTCCATATGAAGCATTTGATGCGAGTCATGGAAGGGAACGGAAATGGTGATTGTTTGACTTCCACAGTAAATGCTGGAGGGTAAACATGATCCAAAGCGTACAATACTGCAGAAATCAAGAGTTTGCCTTCTACGTTCTTGCAAATTTTCATATAACAATTGCAAAATAACAGCGCAAAAATTTCACATGCCCCTCACGTGAACAGAATGCGAAGAGACAACGCTTACATATATCTCAGGTTAATGCCCCAGCCTACTATTACAAGGTAACACTCCTGTATGGCTTGCATCTTTGGGGATAAAAAAAAAAGAATCTATGTTTCTACGATTCGGTTACAAGTGTTTGAAAGTTAAAGCAAGTACATGTCCAAGAGTAAAACTAGCTCATTGCTTGAAATGTTGTCTGTCTAGCCCTAAAATGAGGTGCCTAAGCATAATGTTGCTTGTCGGAGCATCGTGTACACATGGGTGTTTAAGATGAAATCAGAAGTCTGAATGGTCATAAGAACTGTAAAGAATAAACAGCCACATACCACACGTATCATCAGATATAAATCAATATAGCAGCAAAAAGCAGCAAGCAGATAGCCAAAGCTCTAAATGACGGGCAATCAAGTGTGCAGAAATGGCATCATATTATAAGAGTGCAGTAGAAATTCCTTAACTTTCAGATGGGATTTACAGAATGATGCAAACCAATATATCGATTGGAATAATAGAATTACAAAAGGACAAGTAGGCAGAAACTGAGTCAATATGAGACATCAACAGATGTCCTGGGTCAAAAGTTGTAACATACATGGATGCGACAACGAATATCTGCTACATGAAGTCATACCACGACGACACACTTTTCTTTCTCCATGTGTTCATGGATAACATCTTTCACATGTCTGCGGTGCAGTACTGCAGGCATTTCAGTTTGATGGAACTGCCAGTGAAGAAATTTCATAATTATGCAACCCCAGACTTGGGCAGTCTTTAGAATCATGGCACTGGAAGTCTGAAATGAGGGACACCATGAAATCTCCTCAATTCCAGTATTCTAAACCAATTAAGATAGCCTGACCCTAGGCAGGGAAATTGTCCAGCAATAGGATTGTCCAAATTAAACTTTAAGAGCAACGCGGTTATGATTTGTATCACTGCTCTGGGAATAAAACAAGACGCAAAACACCTGCAATGAGAAACACTTAATTTTACGTCTGATCAATATCATTCTCATAACCAATAAAGACTAATAGTATACAATAGCGTGCTATGATTCAACATTAAAGCATGGGCAGGGAATATATAGTGTCACATTCAAGTAAAACCAAAGGTGAAAAATGTTTGTTGGGAAATTATGAAGTGAACTACAAACCACTGATGAAAATGGATATCTGGAAACAGTCAATTGAATTACGGGCAAGAAAAGTTGAGATGCTAGATACGATTAAAATAAAATAAAGCAATTTTATGAGATTGCCGGCAGCAAACTGTATCCTTCTTGTGCGTAATGAGGTCTGAAAATTATTATTCGTACCTTAGCCCCCCCCCCCCTCCCCAAAAAAAAGGTTCCGTCCCTGGGAGAAATTTGGAGATTTTTTCCTTGTTGCTTCTTCCTATGGGTTTACATTGGTCATCTGCTTTATTTTCATTGTTTTACCTCATTATAAAACTCGTGGGCGAGTTTTTTTCCGGCCGCAGGGGAATGATGCGGCTGAGGAATAAATAGATTTAGCATAGATTTAGCTAGCTTGTTTTCCAAGCCATAGAGTTTATAAATTGATTCTCTCTCCAAGGTTATTATTATGCTTTGATGAATAGTGATTATTGGTAATTGAATATTTGAGTATTTGAGTCACAAATATGTGATTATTCCCTTTGTCTACCCTCTGCTAATTCCTTTTTTCTTTTCTAATTTCTCCTCTTCCTTTTTGAGTCCTTTTCCCTTCTCTTCTCCCTGATTCCCTTCTGTTTCCTGTTCTCTATCTGTACTCAATACATATAAAATAAGAAAAGAAAAAGATATCATCTCTACAGGCTACCTGTCTTTGAATCTCATGTAGACAGCAGGATATGTCACTCTCAGTGTACGTACTCACCTTTCTCCAAAATCCGCCCCCCGGGGGGGGGGGGGGGGGGGACATAGGGTGAAGTGAACAAACAAAGTGACAGTTTATATGTGACTTGCTTATGGATCAAATGATCATGCTAGAAAGGAACTTTGGGATGGTCCAGCAAATATCGGGGGTTGTGCTTGACCCTTGGTTTATCCCTTGAGATTTCGATCGTATTTAGGACTCAGAAGATAGAATTGGTGGGAATCCTATGACTGTGGGTGAGATAAGACTACCATGATTGTACCTTGACTCGCCAGCTTCGGGAAGTTAAGTATGTAGGGGTAACTACACTTGGAGTAATAAGCAAGGACCAACCAAGATTTTTTATATGATTAATAGAATTTTGGCTAATGATTCTAGCTTTTCTGGTTATAAGGAGTCACATTTTTGCGTTCTACCTGGGGCATATCTGATCACTGTACTCTGATTTTGAAGTTTCACTCTCAACATCTCACAGGTATGAGGCGATTCAGATTTTGCAATGTGGGACTGCAGCTTTTATAAGAAAATTGCCTCACAGGTGTGAAATTCTCATTATGTGATAGTCACCTTCTTTACAGATTGATGTCCAAGGCTCTAAAGAAACCTCTCAGGCTTCTGAACTAAGTTTGGGGAGGCTTATCAAAAGGCTGTACTGGCTCAAGCGAAGTTACAGAAAATTCAAAAGGCAAATCTGCCAATACCTTTTCAATAAGGATCTACATAGAGAACAGGAGTTGGCTTTGGAAGAATACAAACAGTGGACAAAGGCTTCTGTTTCTCTACTGGAACAAAAAATCCCAAGAGAGCTGCATCAAGATGGGTGGTCAAAACACAACCTTCTTTCGTGCTTCTGCTAAGCAAAGAAGATATGTGAATAGAGTTTTTTTTAAAATTTAATTTTTAACAATGTACAGGGCAGATTGCTCACAAACTCTGACGGGATGGTGACTTCTGGGTACATCATTTTCAATCCTTCTTCAAGAGACAGGAAAGAACTGCACCAGTATGCGACTGCGAGGTTGTTTAACTTGGGAATAGGATTACTATGGGATAAAGAAGTTTCCTTTTGAAGTTTTATTCTGCTGAGAAAGTCAAAGAAGCATCTTTCTCTATTTTGCCCAAAAAGTACAGACAGTTTCGGTAGTGAGTTCTTCAGGAGTTCTTGGGATATAATGGGTGACGAGGTTAGCTCTGCTGTACTGGACTTCCTTAAGTATGGGAAGCTGCTTAAAGAGGTATACTTTACTTACTTGGATGCCAAAGGTACCCAATCAAAAGTCCCTAGGGGATCTCAGGCCCATCAAAAAAAAAAGAGCAGCCCAGTGCACAAGCATTCCGCGTTCACACAGAGTCCTGAGAAGGGCCGCACCCCAAGGGGTGAATTGTAGGTGTTGCAACAGACTTAGTATGGTGTTGCCTTGCATTGTCGATCCTAAGCAAGAAAGAACTTTCATTAAGAACAGATCTGTTATCCATAATACTCCGATTATGAAGATTGGTAAAGTGCCACAATCGGAAGGGTATCTCTCCAAGGTGCATCATGGAGACAAGACCTCAGAAGCATATGATAGAGTTGGCTGGGAGTTCTTGAAAAAGCTTTTGATTGCATTGGGTTTCCCTACCATATTTGTTGGGAGAGTTCTGACTCAGATCACCGCACCTAGCTTCACAATTGCTTCCAATGGTAGATGCCATGGGTATTTTCGGAATGAAAGAGGTATGAGCCAGGGAGATCCCATCTCAGCCCCTTTTGTTTTAACTGATAATGGAATATGGCCCAAGGATTCAAAATGCGGTTTTGGTCACGGTTGCAGTTTCGGTCGCAATATGGAAAAATCGTTCTAATGCCAAAATTGTGTTCCATATCATGGCTAAAACGCGGTTCGGCCAACTCAAAAACCTTTCCGATGCGGCTGTTTCGTCGCGGATCAGCCACATTTTAAATCCATGATTATACCTGAGCAGATAAATCAAGCTGACCACACGAGACAAGAGCTTCAAGTTTCATCGCAATGGTCATAGCTGATGAGAAGCGTGTGGGATACCTTATCTTAGCTTTTAACCGCTTCTCTCAAAATGCTGACTTGCAGGCAAATGACGATAAGTCTCACTCTCACATCATAAAAGAAAGAGTTGATTTGCAGTTGGAAGAAAGATTGATGCAGCCAACAGGTTTTCAAAAAGATCGCTCCCCTTCGGGTATCTAGGAGTTCCTAGAAAGCTTAAAAAATTGATTGCCAAGTTGTAAATGAGAAAATCTGCAATAGAATCAGCAGCTGGCCTCTCAAGAAACTCACTTGAGCTGGTATGTTGGAATTGGTGAACAGTTGCTTTTGGGGATGCATTCTTACTGGAGGCACATCAGAGTGTTATTCAGAGGGTAGCACAGAGTTGCAGGCAACATGTAAGAATTGCTGTTTGTCTAAGAAAAAAGGTAGGTTCAATTTAAGGGATGTCACCAGATAGAACTTAGCAGATTATGCAAGCATATTTGACACTTAGCTTCCGGAAAAAAAACTTTTTGGATTCAATGGTGCATCATTATTACCTTAGATGACAGACTATCTGGGAGTATCCATTAAACCCTAACACTAGTTAGTATCAGAGGAGATTAAGTAAGGGATGCCATGAGACCAGGTTTTGCCATTGTGATTAATAAATCGATGGAGGGCACATATGGTCAATATTTTTGGTAAGTAATCAAGAGATATATTAAATGGACACCAAGGAGATGTCACCCATGCATAAAAGGGGCAAATACAAAAACTTTATGCCCTTAAGCTCTCATCCATAATGCAATTGACAAAAGCCAAAAAATATAAATTTTTGTTACCACTGAGCCAGACACTCCAACTATACAACAACCTCAAAAAATAAAGCTTAAATTCTTGAAACGACCAGAATTTATCCTCAAAAATATGACGATTTCTCTCCTCCCAAGTAGCCCACCAAATAGCCAAGGAACCATGTTCCAAACTCCAAGGACCCAACTCTTCTTCACCCTTCTCCTCTAAGTCACTACCACATCTCTCACATTAGAAGGTTGAACGCAACTAATCCCTATAAGAGAGAAAGATTAATCCCAAAGTGAAGAAACCCACCGACAATGTAGAAAGAGATGATCCATAATTTCTTCCTCCTCCAAACACATGGAGCATCTACTTGGACCTTTAAAATTTCTTCTTTTAAGCATGTCATCCGTAGGAATCTTGCCTATGGTGGCTGCCCAAGCAAAGAAACAAAATTTTGTGGGAGCTTTAGACTTCCAAATGGACTTAGCACCAAAATCATGACCATCCAAGGCTTCAAATTGTGTGGAACAAAAACTCTTGACGCTAAAGGATCCCTTAAAGGTTAGTGGCCACACAATCTCATCCTTGCCTTGGCCAGAACCTCTTTGCCAGCAAGTATGGTTAAAAAAATTACAAATACTATCCTCTCCTCAATCATTAAGCCGCCTCACAAAAGTCAAATTCCAATGGCTAATGTCACCATTCCAATAAACTACTTCTTGTACCGTAGCATACTTCAAACGAGCCATCCTAAAAAGATCACGAAAAAGAGTCTTTAAAGGTTGATCCCCACACCAAACATCATGCCAAAATAACACCCTTAAGCCATCCTTCACGTCAAAATGCACTAAAGATTTGAAACGCTCAAAATCTGCTAAGACAAATTTCCAACAACCAATACCGTGAGAATAAGAACTCTTCTTACTCCACCAACCCAACTCATTGATCCTATATTTTACCTTGATCACATTTTTCTACATAGCATCATCCTCCTTTGCAAACCTCCACAACCATTTGGTCTTTAAAGCTTCGTTCATAACACGAAAAGGCCTTATGCCAAATCCTCCCTCTTGTTTAGGACGGCATACTTCGTTCCAATTGACCCAATAGAGGCCATTACCATTATCATTGGAATTCTAAAGAAAATATCTCACGATTTTCTCTAACCGACTACCAATGCTAGGTGGGATGGTGAATAAAGACACAAAGTAGATAGGTAGACTACACAAAGTGCTTTTCAAAAGGGTCAATCTACCCCCTCTAGGCAAAAGCTTAAGACTTCCAGCCTACCAATCCCTTATGGAACCTCTCAAAAATTAGATCCCAAATAGCTATGCTGTTATAAGGAGCACCAAGAGGAAAACCAAGGTATTAAGAAGGCAGATAATCAACTCCACACCCTAATCAACTCCACACCGAAAGAAACCTTAGTTTAAAAAAGCGTGAGGCACACTGAGGCGCATAGGGTCCCAAGGCGCACGCATCATGGATCCGAGTCGCACTTCTATGCAAATTTTTTTAAAAGTATTTCATATTTCACAAAGCATATTTTGTAGAAACAAATTAAATAAATGTATTAAAAATGTGATTAGACATCAATCTGCCTACTAATACCGCAAATAACCTTAAGATATGTTATCTTATCATCGTAGTTCCCCAATGCACGTACTTACGATACAAGTTTAACTCATCTTTTAGCTCCCAATGAAGGAAAAGAAAAAAAAAGGTAAAGGCAAGGCTAAGAAAAAAAAGAAAAAAGGGAAAAATATAACATCACATCCTTGAGGCGCACCTCATCCCCTCCGAGGCACTGGCCAGTAGCCTCACGCCGAAGCGTGCCTAGGAGTGTCTCAGGCGGGCTTTTTTAAACTAAGAAAGAAACGGGCCAAAACATGAATATTAGGCACCTCGCCAACGAGAATAAGTGCACTTTTGGAAAGGTTACCCTTAGTCCAGACATAGCTTCAAAAAGCAGAAGGATGCATGTTAAGTAACCCAAATTACTCTCATCCGACTTGCAAAAAACAAGGGTACCGTCAGCAAAGAGCAAATGGGATGTCAACAAACGAAATGAGGGTTGTTAATATGAAAGTCATTCAAGAAACCCTCCTCACCTGCTCTAATCACCAACTTACTGAAAGTCTCTATAACTAAAATGAACAATAAAGGCGACAAAAAGTCACCTTGCCTTAGACCTCTTGAACTTGAGAAAAAATCAGATACTTCACCATTAATCAAAATAGAGAAGCACATAATGGAAATACAACAAAGAGATCAATTTTCTCCACTTGTTAGGAAACCCCATTTTCTCAAGAATAGCCAAAAGGAAACTCTAAGAGACACGATCATAAGTCTTCTCAATGTCAAGCTTACACAGGATACCCGAAATCTCAAATATGCTATAAGAATCAATGCAGTCATTAGCAATCAAAGCAGCATCCAAAATTTGACAGTCAGGAACAAAAGCAAAAGCATGCTACGAGGGACCTGCAACTTTTCCAACAAATTTCCTCAATCTTGAAGCAAGGACTTATGTAAGAATCTTATATACACTCCCTACCAAACTAATAGGCCTAAAAAACTTATATCACCTGCACCACCACTTTAAGAATCAAACTAATAAAAGTAACATTTAAACTTTTCTCAAAGGCACCTTTATTATGAAAGTCAGCAAAAAATCCCATAATCTCCCCTTTGACAGTAGACCAACAATGCTGGAAAAAGGCAATATTGAAACCGTCAGGCCTGGAGCTTTCTCATTGCCTAACTAAGTGATGGCATTCCAAACTTCATCTTCAATAAAATCTAATTCAAGATCCCTAGCATCATCAAGACTAATAGAGGAAAAAGCGATACCATTAAGAAAAATCCTTGATGCTTGATCTTCATGATAAAGATTTTCATAGAAGTTAACAATTGCATTATTGACCAAGGGAGCATCAACATAAAGCTCGCCATCCACTTTAATTTTGTGAATAGCATTAAACTTCTTCTCTTATTTGCCATCTAGTGGAAAAATTTGGTATTGCGATCGCCATCCACAATCAACTGTTGCTTTGCTCTTTAGCACCACTAAATATCAATGGATCTTCGCACCACATAGAGTTCTTTCTTAACTTTCAATCTTTCAATTCTATCCGTCCACGAGAGAGACTGTTGCTGCTCCTCATCTAAGAGCTTTACTTTTTCCACCAAACTAGCCATCTTAAACTCTAAATGGTCAAACACATCGCTCTTCCACTGTATAAGTTTGATCTTTAAAAAGTTCAGTTTCTTTGCCAAAATAAAACTCGAGGGGCCAGTAACATCCAGTTCATCCCAAAAAGATTTGACAAGGTCACTAAAGTCATCCACCTCAAGCCACATATTCTCGAATTTAAAATGACGTCTAGCTCTAGAGACTTCTCCAACCCGAAGAAGATTGGGAAAATGGTCCAAGGTGATTTTTGGAAGGGTAATTTGATGAACCCCCTGGAAGTGATCTTCGCACTCAACTGAGAAGAGAAATCGATTAATGCGAGATAACAGAGATAACACAGGATTCCTCATGGGTGGACCAAGTAAATCGTGCACGTTCTAAAGGAGGATTAATGAGATTGCAAGAATCAATAAAACTAGAGAACTCTCTCATTGCCCAAGACGACCAACCACCTGCGGATCTCTCTGAAGGAAACCTAATTACATTAAAATCCCCACCCGAACACCACAGAATGTCCCAAGAAGACATAAAGACCACCAACTCCTCAAATAAAGCCAGTCGCATATAGCCGCCATTAGGCCCATATACCCCAATCAGACCCCACTCAAAATTGTCCTCCAAAGACTTAAACTTACAACAAATAGAAAACGACCCAATGCAAGAGTCACCAAGCTCTAAGACTTGAGGATCCCAAATCACAATAATGCCTCCAGAGCAACCCACTGAAGATAAGTAAAGCCACTCAATCGAGCGATGACCCCACAGCCTAATCGGTATCTGACGACTAACAACCTTCATCTTGGATTCTTGGAGAATGGCAACATCGCAGGCAAAAGTACGCAACACCCACTTAACATCCCCTCACTTATTTGGACAATTGAGCCCTCTGACATTCCAAGCAAGAACATTAACAGTTGGCCCCTATCCCCTACAACTGCATTCCCCATACTCTCTTCAACCAACTTATCACCTTTCATTCTATTTGCTTCCAACGAGGCAAGAAAAGAGAGCAACTCTATTTCTCTACCTTCAATGGTCAGACCAATCTTCTTACAAAAAAAAACAAAAAAAAAAGATCATTTTTTCCAAGACCCACGCAGAACCTTCACTGACATTCCCTGAATAAATAGAACTGCGCAATGCAGCACCATCTAAACCTTGAGTGTGGGCTTGATGCAAAGCTTCCTCAAACAAAGAAGGCCCTCCCACCTCCTGCATATTAGGAGAGCCCGACCCAGCATCAACAGCGAGTTTAGTCTTTCCAAACTTCTTCCTACGAGAGTAACCTAGCACACTTGTAGCTAGTGAGCAAGCTCCAGGATGTAACTCCTCCTCCACAACATTCCGAGGTGATTCTGGGATCCTTGAGGCACACAGAGAACTACAGTGGGATATGCGCTCGCAATTAGAGGAGGGATAGTTCTCCAAAAGATCTCTCAACACTTGGAATTGATTAACGTAGGGAGAAGAAGACTCTAAAAACTCCTTAGAAACACTATTCTTGCAAGACGACACTGACACATCATTAACATTGTCCTTGAATGAGACCTTATGCTTCAACACATTACCACAGCCATTATGTTCTTTGCCTATCACAGCTACACAAACATCCCATGAACCACAATCCCTACACTTCCACCCCATCAAAGGTGAATCAAGGGAGCCACCCAGATGACCTCGAACAATATTTAGCAAAAGACGTGTTCTTGCTCACCGGAAACCTGGAGAGAATAGAAGCATTCCTTGGTGGAGGAGATGGCTTCTTATGACTCTCAATCAAAGTCTCCTTAAGAATCTTTGTCACCCCAAACCAGGCCTCTGCCTTAGCACCCTCAGGAAAGATCACTGTCCTAGCCTGCCCACCATTATCCAAAAGAGAGGACAATGAATCTACCTTTGCTATTCTTTCTTAGTTGAAGCAACAGACACCTATGACCCCAACTAAAAGTTTTCAACCACAATGCTTCTCCCGTTGAGAAACAGAAGTGAACCATTTGAACTGCTAACCATCGAAACTCCTGAAAGTTCAACCAGATGAATGACCTTTTCCTTCTACTGGACTCAGCAACTTTAAAAGGAAAAAAGCCTCCAACACCCCCAGTCACTTCCAGGAACTTCCCTTACACCCTCACAGAGGCATACATGACAGAGAGATGGGGTAATGCAAAGTATCAGGAGGAAGAAAACGCACAAACGAAATCAAGCAAAGAAGGGAGCAAATGAGCTGACCGCAGAACCCTCCAATATCAAACACTACCCGGAGAAGGAGAAAACGACGAGAAATACACAAAAAACCAGTCGAGTAACAGATGGTCAATATACCATCTCGAAGGGCTATAAGTGGCTCGTAGCTGCTCAGAAAAGGGTACAATGGTTCCCTTTGGTTTGGAACAAGTTCAGAATGCCCTAATTTTCTTGTATTACTTGGCTGCTGCAGCAGCATAGACTGCTGACCAGGGACACACTAATTCTTAGATGATGCTAGAAGACTGCTTATGTGCTGTGTGCTGGGTGCTGTGTGCAGATGCTGATGAGAGCAACCAGCATGTGTTTTAGAACTGTCAGTTCACTAAGGAGGTAGCTCACAAGGGTGTTGGATCAGTTCTAATCTGAGATTGCTCCCAGCAATGGGGTAGTTCAGATTGTCCTTGTTGGAGATATATCCAAAAGGGAGAAGCATAGATACTATTTGCTTACTACTGCCATAGTTTATAATGTCTGGTTAGAGAAAACAAAAGGATTTTTCAGCAAAGACAGCCAGATGTTGAGGTTATAGTCAAACAAACTGAGATGGACGCGAGTGTATTTTTTAGTTGATTTGGGCCTTTTTGTGTTGTAAGCCCCTCTAGGTATGCCTGTAGGCTCTAGTAAGTTGTACATATTGGTTTTAAACAGAAAAAATGCAAAACAATAGATTGATATGTGTTTCTAATAGCATTCTATGAATTTATCAGGCTGCAGAATTGAAGAAGAAATGGGGCAATTTTTAGGGCAAAAACCCCTGAACCTATAGTACCAACTGGCAAGTACTAGTGTTACACGGAATGTTAAAACTAGGATGTTTTACATTAATTCCTGTAGGAAAGAAACAGATTGAATGGATCAAATACTGTATAGATGATTGAGCTTGAGGTTTGAGTAAAAGGAAGAACCCTTCATAGAAGGTGGCTTCCTTACTCAAATGCTCTTAGGTTGTATGGCACCCCGATTTGGGAAAATTTTGCTGCATGTAATGAAGTCTTAACTTCTTAACACCCCCCCCCCTTCACACCCCACCCAAAAAAACACAAAAAATAAAACAAAATTGAAGAAAAGAATGGCTAATTCCAAGAACACATTTCAATGTGGAAGCAACTGGATGCATATGAAACAGCAGAAGTTACAAAATGAGCAGTAACAGTAACCATAGTCTTGCACTTTCAATTTCTCCTAGATCCCTAGGTTTTAGTCTTTGAGAAGCATACACAGTAATGACAGTATGCCACTTACAAAATAATAGCGTGTTGGAGGGGAAGAGCAAGTACCCATTATAAGTCATTATGTACAGGATTCCACATCCACACCACACTTCCTGAACAGCAGATATTGCGTTCATCTCATTTCGGCTTTGAGCAGTAAAAGGGTCCAACATCCATGAAATAGCTGTCACCAACATGATGCCCGCTCTTTCAATGTGAAAACAAAGACTGCCATCTGATATAGCCACAAGATACATTGGTGAAATGCCACCTGATTACATTTGTCCAAATTGTCAGCAGCCAGCAGAGTTTCTGTAGTTACGAAGCCCATCCATCAGCCTGTTATAAGATGCAATGTCAGGAATACAATCTTTATCCAGCATCTCCTCAACCAAGCGCTCACCCTCCTTCCTTCTGCCTTCCCGTGTGTAACCATCGACCAATATGTTATAGGTCATGACATCAGGATCTAAACCCTTGCTGGAAGCCAACAACCTCAATTTATCAGCTTCAGAAGTTCTTCCTGAATGGCTTGCATCTCGAAGAAGGCAACTAAATGTTACACTGTCCAAGAGAATATCCTCTTTTAGCATCTTGTCCACCAACCTCAGTGCCTCTTCCACATCTCCAACTTTCCTTAAACATTCTACCAAAGTGCTACAAGCAATCAGGCACGGCGCAGTCCCTCCCTTCCACATTTCTTCCACGATCTCTAATGCTCTACCCACATTTGATTCACTGCACAGCCTCTCAATGAGATCTGAGCAATCAAACCCATTGGGCAAAGCTTTTTTCCTCGCAAAATCAATCAAGATCTCACAAGCCTTGAATGTCATTCCAACCATGCAGAGCCCATTGACCAAAATCTCACAAGTCACACTCGAGATATGACACCCTAATTCAATCATCTCATATGCCATGCTAACTCCCTCCTCAAACTTCCTTTCCCTAAAGAATCCTTTTATCAAAGTATTGAAACTAATCACATTAGGTTCACACCCTTTAGCTCTCATTTCCTTGAACAATTCCAGAGCTGAACCAAAGTTTGAATTCCTGCAATAGCAACTGATCAAAATATTGAAAGTAAATATATCGGGCTTAACTCTATCCATAATAAGTCGATTATACAACTTCAGAGCCTTATCATGCTGCCCATTCTTCACAAACCCATGAATCAAAATATTGTAAACAGCAACATTGGGTCTCCCATCAATTAGTCGCTGCATAGTATTAAATGCAAGCAAAGCATCATCCAAGCTCCCAATTCTACAGTAAGAATTGATGGCAAATCTATAGATGGGTTCGATCCTTGGGCAGCAAAAGATGCCATCAGAACACGGACATGGCTTAGAAGGCATACTTTCAAGGAGTACAGTGCGGAGGGCATCAAAGCGATCAGTAATAGCGAGTGTCCTAATCATCCACTCGTAGATGTGATGGTCATGGCGATACGAGTCAATGGTGGTAGCCCACTGGAAGATATGGAAGTCGAGGTGGGTGAAGTTCGGGCGGTAATGGAGCTTGTTCTTGAGGAAATGAAGCAGAATTTGTGGGGTTATCGGAGGTTTTAGGTGGGCTTTGAGGAAGATTAGGAGCTGGGTTTGGGTGGTTGATGAGGAGAGACAAACTGTAGGCAGCGGGGTGGGAAAGGATTCAGATACAGGGGCTAGAGCAGGATTGACCAAAGGCGGTGTTGATTGTAGGTGCTTTGATTGAGGCACTGAAAGTTTCCTCACCGCCTTTCTCATCATCAAATCAACATGTGCTGCTCACTCCCAATTTTCACACAAACTCAGCGGAGATGTTCACTTTTATTTTCCTTCTGTTGTAAAGCTGCCTTCCACTTTTCACTGCTAATGAGATTTGCAAAAGCAAATTAGCAGCTACAGAAGCTTGAAATGTTCCAATGTAAGCCTCCGCAAGAAACACAATCTTCTGTAACTCTAATGCATATCGACTCTGTGCAGTAACAATATGCAATGCCCAAAAGATTCATAATCAATATGCAATGCCCAAAAAAATGCCAATGTATCTTTTTTGGTGCAATATCGATATATGAAAAAAAAAAATGGGGCAGAATTATAATGTCAGCCACTGCTGACTTACTCCGACAGACAAATTAGGTTCTCAGTTAGAAAGTAATTTATTTTATTAAAAATGAAGTAAAAAAAGCCCCAAAAAAAATTACCTCTGTCAAAAAAAGTGATTTTTTTTTTTAATAAAAGCAGTTTTCGAACAGAACATTGTCCCATTTGCCCGCCTTCTAACCTAGAATGCTGATTGACATCGCCACCATCATCAAGAAGTGAAAATGTTCACATCCTCAATAAATCAACTCTCAAGTTGCGCTTGAAGCTTCTCTTAGCAAGTGCTTCACCAGTTCAAAACCTCATGCCACAAAGAAACCTAACCCTAGATTGGAAAGTTAAAATTGACAATGCTAATACTTGTGTTAGGAAATTGAGTTGAAATTTTAAATCCTTACCTGAATCGGATTCTCTCAACACGCCAAATGTGCACTTCCAATCTATGAAGGAGGCCCCATAAAGTCTTCCTTGATTTTTCATGAACAGAATCTTCTTCTAGAAGCTTCTCGACAGAAGCGTGAGCTGCAAAAATCAACTGCCAATCAGAAACCCATGCAGAAGATATTCACAAAATATACCAGCAATTTATCACCTGGCAACCCTCTCCCTATTGTCTATCAGAAACTCATACTGCACTTTATCCCTAAGGTCTGTCAGAAACTCATACTGCACTTTATACAAGCTTCCAAATAGAGAGAGAGAGAAAGAGCGAATGACATGAGTATGGACTATGGAGGCATTGATGAAGGGAGGATGGCCACGGCAATTAGAGACAGTGGGCTAGTGATTTTCTTTTTTCTTTTTTTGGGTGAGGATGGCCACGGCAATTAGAGACAGTGGGCTAGTGATTTTCTTTTTTCTTTTTTTGGGTGAGAAAGATAAGAATTACAATCTAGGTAGCATTTGAGCATTTTTTTCAAGGGTTTTTCCTAAATCATCTTCAATAAATATATAATGGAAGTCTCTATGTGAGACTTGATTGCACAACACAATGAAATGAAGAGAAACTCATAATTTCTCAAGACAGTCTCCTACATGATTACCTTCTCTAAAAATATGGTTAACAATTACTTGGTTACATGATTGCAAGTAAGAATGAATATTATGAATCAGGATTTGGTTTCCCACGGTGCTTGAATGTGACCTTGGACTGCTTAAATGAAAATTTTGTCATCCCCTTCAATATGTATGTTTTGTGTATCCTCCTGCTTGAACTAGGCCTCTAATCTCATTCCTCATTGTTGTTGCTTCTACAACTAAGATTGATGTTGCTCCCAAGTAGACTGTTGCTGCTTGAATACATTTTCCTGCTCAATTGTGTATGACAAAGCCACTTGTTGCCTGATGAGATGATTTGGTCCCATCAAAATTGATCTTGATTAATCCTTCTTGCGACTTCCTTCATGCTATCCAATATGTCTTCTTGTTGTTGACGGTTAGATTGTTTGTATGAGTTTATGTCTAATGCGCCATTCAACGCTAGCCTTTTTTGCTCAAATCAGCGTGGTCATTGAATTAGGTATTTCATCACGAAATACCTTGCTATTCCTAGTTTTCCATATGCTCCACATGAATGCAACTACTCTATCCATCTTTAAAAAATGGTTAGAGGTTTGTAAATTGGATAACCAGTTTTGTACACTATATGAGGTGTGAGAAGGTGCATTAATACTGACACACTCATGATCAATTGCATGCTTCCACACCTCCTTAGTAGCACAACATCGAAGGGAAAGGTGTTCTATATCTTCGATTCCTTCATTACATAGAGGACAAATTGAATCAATTTCCAGTCCTCTTTTCAAGAGGGTTCCCAAGTGGGGAAGTGATGTATGACACAGTTTTAATATTTTTATTTTTCATTTTTAAGAAATTACAAATGCTATGCTTTTTCAATAAATAAGGGCAATTTTAAGTAATAAATACGCCGACCTTTTTACTTTGACAAAGGAAAAATAACTCACAAAAAAGAAGTTATAAACTCATTAAGTCGACCCAAAACCCATAAAACCAAAATACGCTCCGCTTGTATTTTACTGGAACCCAAAATGCACCCAACCCCCTATTTTACCTAAACTCGTATATACGTGACCTGTATTTAACCCGCCCCTGAACTGATAAGTCTAAGGGGAATCACCCCACCACCTCAAATTTCGCCTCATTTCCCCCTTTTTTTTGTCATTCCTCTCTCCCTTTCATTTTGCCACATCCGCTATTATTTTATCTAGATAAAGGGCCTCTTCGTTTTCGGCATTATAGAAGAGCGGTTAATGGGTTAAAGCGGGTTGGTGCAGCTTGAATTAGTAGTTAGTATGGAACAAGGACAAGCATGTTGGAGTAGGAAGGAGTATGTTAGAGTGTTTTTGAGTAATTCCAAATAATTATGAGTGCTTAAGATTATTAATACTAATTTTTATGCAGAATAATTTTTGTTTTTTTTTTGTAATACTAGCTTACTTTACATTCAAAAAAATTATGTAATAAAAAAGTTAAATCTCATTTTAATGCATTATTGATATTGGTCAACCATTTGCAAATAGGTAAATGCTTGTCATCAGAACAAAAAGTTATTTATAGAATTTTAATGGTTGTTTCTAGATCGGGCAAAACTGACTTGAGACCCAAAATCCAAACCGAACAAACCAGACTCATGTCCGACCTGAAATCTGAAATATGTTCAATCGAAAGTAGATCCGAAACCCAAATTGACCTTAACCGAACCATACCTGACTTGAAATTTTGTACAAAGTTGTATGTTTCTGCATGACAAACGTATTAGACCAAAAATTAGTTGATCCAAAATCTACTAGAATCGAAGTTCATTTGAACCAAACCGAATTGACCCAAAATGTCACTCAACCTGAAGCATGACCCGACCCAAAGTTAACCCAACCTGTACCCGAATCGAATGACCCGTTGCCAAGTCTTGTTGTTTGTTGATGATGAAATCACATATGCTCTTGCATGCGTACATTCATTCGTTGTTTGTTTGTTTGTTTTTTTTTGCTCATTGAAGACCTCAATGTTGGGGATTGTTACAATACTTGTTGGTCTTGGTAAAGCAAAATGATAACTGTCTTGCTACAAGACACCTTTTAAGTATCTTATTTTTAATTAACATGTATATTGCACATATTAAATTGAAAAAAATGATATGATTGAAAAGAAGAAGGATGTCAAAACTTATAAATTGTATAAAATCATCATTTTATACATAATCCTTCACATTAACAAAATTACACATATGATATGCCTTCGCGGATGGGGTATCCGATTAGGATGTCTGTAACACCCCGCCCGAATGGGGGTGGGTGCGTCACCGCCGTGGATGCCCAATTAGGAGCAGCCACAAGGCTCTATGATCTTAATTAGCTTGTTGATAGCAGCGGAAGCTCTAATCACAGTCTAACGAAAGTTCGGGCCGGTAGTTCTAAAACATACATTGCATATATACTTAACCATGTACAAAATGTTCTTACACATGTCTCATCCCAAAATATACATCCATACTTGTACTTATAAACATAATCATAGCGCAAACATACAGCGAGGCCTGCATTTCCAACTAAGTTCTTCAAAAGTATTTCACACTGGCTAGCTTTCTTAATGCTCTTACGATCTCTTTTTGCTTCACAACCTGAAAAATTGTGAGGTCATGAGCTCCTCGAGCCCAGTGAATAACCCTTACCTTCCCCGTTGTTACACTTTGTACATTAACCGATTAACACATAAGCACACAGTACACGTATCTTATGACATCTAAACATAACATCTCATATATCATTAGGGGGCGATAAGAGGACACGCGTATGTTTCAAGAATCAAAAAGGCACTTATATCGTTCATATCTAATATGTTCATGAATATCACAAACAAACACACATTTCTGTTATGAGGTAGGCAATTAGATTAATTTAGCCGCACATGTCCCATACCAGGTACGTTTCAAGGACCCACGTTTACACTTGAGTCCTTGAACAAGCTTTGTTATTAGTTTATTCACTAAACTAACCATGATTGTCCCATACCAATCATGTCTTTTGGGCTCCTAGTCCTCACTGGAGTCCAAAAAAAAAGTAAAACCTGCTAAACAACCTAACGGCCCGCCCATAACCACAATTGGCACACGCATCAAAAAAACTTTATCACAAAAGTTCACATACTACATAAACACATAACGTGTGTCTTACAGCATGCTTATGAATCATATATGTGTTTCAAAATCAATTACAAGCTCATAGATGTTTTGAATGAACCTTCAAATCCAAAACCAAATCCAAAATCCAAAACTAAGATCAAAACCAAATCCAAACGAAACACAATTTCATATCATATCCAAAGTCCAAAAATCCAAGGCAAAACCAATTTCACAACACATCACACATTCTTAACTGAATACAAAACTTTTAGGTTAGGGAAAATCAACTCATGACTCACGCAAAGAACCATCACAATGCAGGAGTGGCAAACACATCCTAGTGGCCCAGCTACGGCTCAAACATATGGTATCAACCAATGGTGGACCAGCCGCAACTCATTCATATGGTCCCAACCAGGCACCCAACGCTCTGAAGGACGCGAACTGCCCACAACACAAACCATGGAATCGCATTCATATCCTAGTAAGTTTAGGCCGAAACCCTCCTCACTAGGGACCCACATGGCTCACACACATACACAAGGTCAACATTCATATCCCAAGGATTGGTTATAGTCTCTCCCACTAGGCGACCTGAACATAACGACAATCACTACTATGGTCATAGCTCTAGAACGTTCTGTAATAGCCTCAGTCAAGACACGAATTTCTTTCCCCAAAAACATAACTTAATGAAATCATATAATCACATTTTTATTTTCAAAGAACCTTAATTTCTTAGCTTTGAACAAAACATAGTCGAAACAGAGCATAATTCCACCCAAAATACTTTTACAAGTTTCCCATACTTCATCACACAAGCAGAATTCTTAGGCAGCTCAATAATGGCCTTTTCATATCTAATTTAGGAATTAAACACATAAATAATCCATAATTACTCTAAATAAGGTACTTTAACTCACAAATTCATAACTCACAACATACACATCCAATATTCACCAAACTTTGCACCAAATTAAAAAATAACATACAGATTCTAACATATAAATTTCATGATTTTTTTCCAGGCCCATCATTCCCAGAAATTCAAACAGTCAGCCAAAAGAATCAAAAGTCTGCGAATTCAACTCAAAAATTCATAACTTTTACCATACACCACCAAAATTCACAACAATTTACCAAAACTCACCCCATATCATGAGGAATCTACAGTAATAATTTGATAATTTTTCTCCTGGTAAACCGTTCATAACAAATTAAAACAGTAACCGAAATCAGGTACCAAAACAAGGCAGTCTCAATCTAAAATTCATAACTTCTAAAATACAAATCCAAAATTCATAAAAATTTACAGAAATTTTCCAGACCTCCTCATAAGTTTACAGTAAAATTTACATAATTTATATCGAACCCAATAGCTCACAGTAATTCAAACAGCATCTGAATTTCTGCACTCAACAACAGGATAGTTTCACTCAAAAATTCATAACTTATAAACTACACATCTAAGTTTCATGAAAATTTACCATAAGTTGCCTAGTATCCTGGGTAACGCACAGTAAAAATTTCAGAATTTTTCAAGCAGCCAGCAATTCCCAGAAAATCCGACAGTAACACGTTATCAGCAAAATCCAAAAATCCACCCTACTTTTCTACCATATTGTTCAACCAAATACTAGTAACCAATCCAAAAATCCATAGTTTAGCACGTATTTGGACGAATTCACAACATATCCATCAATTCACAACATCTATAGAATTCAAAAATCACAATAAATATACAACTTTTAAGGGTGAGTTTCTAACAATTGAATTTAGGATTCTAATCTACTAAATCCTAAAACCTCATATTCAAAGCTTCAATTCGACATTAATCTTGCAAATTTCAAATAAAAAACTCAAATTAATATTTCCCAAACCGATTTTAGGTTGAAGAAGAGTAAAAATTACTCACCTTAACTTTGTAATCAAAATCAAAACCCCAAACTTCTTCTCCTTCTTCTTCTCCACTTCTTCCTCTTCTTCTCTCTGCCCCTCTTTCCCTCTCTGCCGTGTGTGTGTGTATGAAGATGAGAAAAATCGAACCCCCACCCTCTTATATAAATTGCACACCAACTTTGACCCGGTCAAGGTCGGTCAAACTGACTTTGACTCGGTCAAAGGTTGACTTTGACTTTTTTTTTTGGGTGGGTTTGAAAACCAAAATCTTAGCAGAACACGAACTCAACTAATTTATTTCCCAAATATAATCATATTCACTTAAAACACATATATATTTAAAATAAAACACATAAAATACATACACATTAATTAGGAATTCACACTTGAATCAAAATTAGTAACAAAAAAATTTCAGGGCGTTACAATGTCAGTTTGTACTTGTTTGGATAATGGACGAGTATTAAAGTTTTATAACTCCTAATAAGTTGTAATTATTAACAATTTGGTGATTTTAAATCATAAAATATATTAATTTGGGTTAAAACAAGGCATTTAAAAGTATCTTACAATAAGACACGTATCATTATCCCTTGATAAAATTGGCATCTTTTTGCAGGCATTTAGATAAAGTTGTGTAGCTGGCCACATGATATAATTATGTCATCTTTCTTATTCTTTATTCACTTCAGGTGTTCTGTCCTTCAATATCTTTTGAGTTTTTTTGTTACAAGGAGCTCAGGAATTCAAAATTCACGTAATCCTTAGGATTTTTACTAATAAAATTACAATTTTGCCCTTAATGATTGAATCTTATGATATCAAAAGGGTAACAATGTCAACATACAAAATATGCTCCATCAATTGCCCATTCCAGTTGAGGTTAAAATTGTGCCTACAATCTTTGTCATTTTTTAAGGTCTCATTCATAATTTTTTTTTAAAAAGTAATTTTTCTACAAATGTTTTTATCTTTCCTAGTGAAGGTTGTGACTGTAATATTCAATTTCTCCTTTTCATTTTTCTGTTCACACAAAAAGCCTTCTATTTTATTTTGAGCGGTTTGGTGCGTTTTGGAGCAGGTTGGAAGGAGTTATATAATTTCTCTGAATTTTCTCATGATTTTAGCTAGCTATGCAATCCCAGATTATTCCTCAGAGTCCGGTCAGTGCAGGTCAACATCCTTATGATGTGTGGACTACCGCAAGCACACGGTGGTTGTAGTATAAATAAAAGATATCGTTCCTCAGAGACTAATCGTAACTTACTGAGTCTTGCCTATCATAATGTGCTAAGTAAAATTCTGGTTTAAGTGGATTCAATTTAACAATAGCAAAATAAACCTTTCTAAATCAATAAGGGAAAAATGTCTAGGAATTCTCGTAGTTGTGAAAGGAAATTGGATCAAGAATAATGAACATGTGCTTTCTTCTAATTGATCAAATTCGAGGAATTGCAATCTATCCAAAAATCCAGTCTATTCTTTCAAAATCAACTAAATTAGCCTAAACTAAGCAAAAGTTGTTCTTTCAAACTAATTTGCCTTAATTCAAGTTGAATATATTCAAGTACTTACTAGCCCTCCTAACATATAAATCTCTCTTTCGAGACAAAGTTACGTTTGGTCTTATCAAGCAGTCCAACAACCGAATGTCACATTTCAGTTTTTCATTCATTTGTTTCAAGTGTGCAAGCAAATTTCGGCTAGGAATCAACTCACAGCAATCCAAACACTTGAAAAAAAGAAATCGAACCAATCATGAAGATAACAACACAATTGTATAGATTAAAACATGATCCAATACAATTCCACAAAGTCCTAAATCCCTAGACTAAAGAAAACTACTCAGACATGATAAAAGATTAACAAACTAACCAATGACTGATGAAATTTGAGCGAAAAGGGGATTGACTGAGATGACCTTCAACCAAGGGCTTCGGAACTGCCTCAAGAACAAAACTCTCACACTCGAGACTCACACCAATACAAAAACCAAACTAAAAACTACAAAATTTGAGAAACTAAAGCACTAATCTATGCTACTCTACACTTTGCTTTGCTTGAAATGATCTTGGATTTTTTTTATGCTCCCTACATGCTACAGAACGTCGCCTTATATAGAAAAGCTCGACCAATCTCAACTACACAACCGAGGGAAAACAAAGAGGCAACAGTTGCAGGCTCTCCACAGTCCAACCATTGTCTGGGCTGCAATTGGGTTTTTACTCTTTCTTTACTCTATAGTCGTGGCATAACATAGATGACTGTGGAAGAGGTCAAAATACAGCTATTGAAGGGCAAATGCTGGGTAAAAAGACTAAATATTCTACAAAACACATCAAACAATTATACCCAAGCATAAATCGAGAATAGGAGAGTAAATAACAACAATAAGCAAAATATTCTTCCTAAAATTGACACAAAATAGCCCTAAAATGATATACATATTGAGCACTTATCAAACTCCCTCATGCTTAAACTGTTGCTTGTCCTCAAGCAATGCAAGGATTAAAAATATACACAGCCTCCTCAGGATAGATATAAGTAACATTCAAATGGCAAAGTTGTCCAAAGGTAGCCTAAAAAGATACAAAAATCATTAATAAACAGAATAGGGAATGAAATTTGCAAAAACTTTTAATAGACCACAATGTCGAATCTTGAAAGCAATCTATCCCAAATTGTGAAATACAGTCATTCAACATATAAAACAAGCAAAACTAGTAAGGCCGATAGAACCTTACTATAATTATGTGGCACTCAGCACTCATGTGTTTGAAACGTATATATGAAGGTTCTTTCAAATCTCATCCTTAGACGCAAATCTACCATAAGCTTGACAAGATTCCCAAAATTCGCCATCACTAAAAATTGCAAACACATCAGATAATCATGAGGACTTTAATAGGGTTGTAATGGGGCTAAGGGTAGAGGTAAGAGGGGAACAAATGTTTTTTTGGAAATGAGGAGCTAAAACCCAAAGACTAAGAGTTAAATAATTCCAATGCATCAAACAACATCCTTCTTAAGCCTTATCAATTCAGAATAAATCCCCAAATGAAGAAAGAGTCGAAAATCACAAATAACTTACATTCCCAACAAGGCTAACACTTTCTTCTTCTTTTTTTTCTTTCGAAAATTCTTGCTGTGTGCCTTTTTTCTTCTTCTTTGTAAGCACTTATTATATGTTTTTTCTTCATTCAAAAGGGATAGCCAAGGGGGAAATCCATAGCAAACTTTAAATTCCAACTCTTCTCTAAATTTTGTACAGTAAAACAAGGGATTAATCAATATCTCACAATCCTACACCAAATAACTAAAATTCACCACGAGATATCATTCAATCTTACTAACGCCCTTTCAAAATTGATGCAGAAGAATAGAACACTCCTCTAGCCTTGGCTTAAAGGTAAGATAAGTATTTGACCATGAGTTATAATAGGAGGTTCAAATCAAGAAAAACAGATACAAGCTCAAAGGGGCTAACAAGGGATATAATACACAACCAGGGTGGCTATCTGGTCGTGGTGTTCAACAAATCAAAGAAAAAAAATGCCTCAGTCATATTGCCTAAATGCATATGGGAATGTGATCTTGAACAAGAATCTAAGTAAGTTTTAGAGAAATGACGTCAAGGAGGAGTCACACATGAAAGAAATATGAGACTAATAATGATAAACAGTCTCTAAAGGCTCAAAGTCTCACGGGACATCTACCAAGGACAAAGCTAGCTCACTGGTAAACACATGCCAAAATCTTGTAAAGATTCATGGGGAAAATCAATTCGCATATGACATGTGGTCAAAACATGGAATTCATTTCCAAAACTCATTCGCAAACATTTTACGCACAATTCAGGCAAATCAAAGGATCAAACTAAACCAAACAAAGCTACCAAATTTATAGAGATCATCATCGGAGGATTGTTTTTCCTTTTGTTTTTTTTTTGGTGTTTTTTTAATGCATGCAAGCTCCTACAAATAATGCAAACTAAAATGCAAAAGAAACAAATAAAAGAAAGATACTAAAATGCAACCTAGAAGAAAACTAAATGCACTATTAAACAAAACAAAAATAAAAACTACAAAAACTACCACTAAAAATATTTACGAAGCAAAAACAAACACACCAAACAAAAACAGGCATCAAACGCCAAATGAAATGACTAGCTCCCCCATGCTTGAATCACACATTGCCCTCAATGTGGACACATAATAAAAGAGGGAAGGGGAGTAGTAGAAAACAAGGTCAGAGAGGGGGCGGTGGATAAGGATGTGGTGGTGCCATAAGAGATATGCCAATCTCACTAGGTCTCTAGACATTCCCTATAGTCTTGAAAATTAAATATTGGGTCTAGGAAGAAATCAACCCACGAAGCTCATCGTGGCGCGCTTGGACAAAGTCCCGAAGAGCGGGGCTCTCTGAAGCAACAAACTTTGGGAGGGAAACTTGCTCTTCTTGAATGGACCTAAGGGTGTCTTAGAGGTCAGAACAGTCACATGGGGGTGGATTAGAGGAAGAACTAGGTCTTGCTTGACTAGATCGAGGGGCTGGTTGGTGGGGCGCAGGTTGAACAACCTCCTCATCACCATGTACCTAACAAAGGTTACCTCAGTGAAGAAGAGCAGTGCAATCAACATTGGGAAGCGGTAAAATCCGGTCCCTGGGATAAATCCAACACAAACGGCCAGACTCAACTTTACAGAAGTTCAGAATCTCAAAAGCAGCTTGATCAAGCCGCTCAGACTCAAAAACTCTATCCTCAGGATTGGGCTCAACACCCAAGAATCTAGCAATAGTAGTGATTGTCCCACCAATGACTATCCTACTTTTAGTGCTATGTAATTGCCTAGCTAAGAATGAACCTGGGTCAAGTTGGTCTCCATCGAGCATACAGGATAGAAAGTACAACTCAGAAAGTCTAAGGACATTCAGACTATCATCCCGTGCAAACAAAGAACAAGTCAAAATACGCTGAGCTATTCTAATGTAGGCGTTCCTAATATTCGTACATTTTGACGAACTAGTACTGTACGTAACACTCCCTAAAAGTTCACCCAAAAATGCGTTCGGGTTGAATTCGTAGGGGACTTGACGATGCGATAAGTCCATGCTAGGGGGAAACTAAAAATACTGTTGAAGGTACTTAAGTTCAGTTCATACAATTATCCCTGCAAATAAAATGAAATTTCTCCGGCTTGACATTGAGGTCATCCAGTGTCCTCGACATGGAGTGTATTAAGGAATTCTAGGGTCAGGTCCCTATATGTATGCTCTTTGATTTCTAAAAAGTGACCCATACCACCTCTGGTAAACAACCAACGAATATCATCAAAAATTCCCAACCGGGCTAACAAATCCTCATCACAATATCTAATTGCTACAACCATACATTCATTCAAACAATTATACTTAGCAACATGATCAGGGTGCATTAAACCAAGAGGGTGAGGAATGTTACCTCTAGCACGTGCATTAGTTGATGTTCGGGATGCCTGTTGAGGTCGGGGTGATGCTTGACTTGAAGAACCAACCTCCTTGGTGCTCCTTTGTCTCTTTTGTTGGTGCCATTGTGCAAACTTGAAACAAAAACAAGACTAAAACCAAAAGTAAGAACTAAAACCTAGAAAATTGAAGAAATTAAGAAAAAATATGAAAAATAAGAGAGAGAAAGGAATGGGTGTGGTGGATGAATGAAGGTGAGATGGATTTGAAGTAAAAGAAGAAGAAATAGATGGATTTTAAGGAGAAAAAGGAAAGATTGAGGGAAAAGAAAGGATTTGGTGTGAAAATGAGTGGAAATGGTGAAGAAATGAGGGGAGATGAGTGAGATTTGGTTATGGAATTTAGAAAGAGAAAATGGGGGTAAAGAGAGGGTGTATGTTGAGAGGTTGAAGAAGATAGGGGGAAAGGGAAGAGTCGTTGCAGTCAAAAACCTAGACCGCAGCCCGTAGCAGACCACCACGGACCATGGGACTCACCACAGTCCGTCCGTGGTGTCCGCTGGCACTCGTGATTTTTTTGTTTGGTTTTTTAGGGTTGGCACCACACGGCCGTATTTCTAGGGCACTAATCGTGGTGCCAACAATTTATTCATATACATTTTTATATATTTTTTTTGTTCCTTTCTTCTCTTTTTTTTCGCATATATAACTACAAAAAGTAATAAAAATCAAAACTAGAAAAAGGAAAAAGGAAAGAAAGCTTTGGTTGCCTCCCAAGAAGCACTCTTTTAAGGTCAAGAGCTTGACCCTTGTTCTAGGCTTTGTCCGGATCAGATGTTGTATGGACATTGGCTTTGTCCCGGACCACAAAATCAAACTTATTCAGTTGAAGGTACAATTGCAAAAGTTCTGGCTGCAGGTCTTTCGTCTTCATAACTTGGTAACATAATGCACTGTTTGCATACAAAACAAATCATTCCTTTGGCCCATTAGACGGGCTGTCATCAACTCGTTCCACTCCTACATCAAAATCTGCATCAAAACCTTCCACAGGGGGCATAAAGAGTACAGTTTGTGCAAACCTGTAGTAATCACTCATTGAAGATTCATTAGAAATAGGGGCCTCAACCTCGGGCTTGTTAGGTGGCATAGGAGTAGCAAACTCCACCTTAACATACCCTTGGTCAGGGTCCTCATAAGAAATCCAATCTGAATCAGAAGGATCTTCACAATTCCAGACATCCTCTCTATTAATCTCAGGAGAAAGGGGTAATGCATCTAATATAGAAGAATGAGGAGAAACTATGTCCTCCTTCCTATGACTAAACATAGCAAATCGTCCTTCCACCTCAAAAGATACCCGACCCTCTCTTACATCAATGTGGCAACCAGCTGTCGCCAAAATAGGCTGACCTAGGATAATCTGGGCATCATCAGTTTCAGGCATATCAACTATAATGAAGTCCTCCAACACTAAAATGTCTCCTATATTGACTGGAACATTGTCCAACTTGCCTATAGGTTGCGTTACAGAATCATCAGCCAATTGTAGGGAAAAGGGTGCAGCCAGTAATGGTCTTAGGTGTAGCTTATGAAACAAAGAATAGGGCATTATACTGACACTTGCACCTAGATCACATAGACCTCTCTCAATATCTACCTTTCCTACAATGAAAGGAATAGGAAAACTACCCGGGTCAGGGAGCTTAGGAGGAAAAATGGTTGGGATCTCAAAGTGTCATTCTCTTTAAAAGTGGAAATCTTGCCACCATTGTTTCTCTCCTTAATACCAGCCATAGTTATTTCCATACCCTCTTCCATTGGTACTTCCTCAATATCAGTTAAGTCCTCTTCTTCTTCCTTCATGGTAACACAGTTACAGTGCTCTCTAGTGTTGGGTTCAAGTTTGCTAGGAAGTCTATCTGAGGGCGTAGATGAAAAAGTGGCTTTTTGGGTAATTTGGGCTTCTAGCATCCTATTATGAGTTGTAAGCACATCAACCTTTGAGTCTAATTACTTAATATACTCATCCTGTTTTTGTTGTGCCATAAGCATGTTTTCCATCATTACTTCTAAATTTGACTTTTGGGGCATCTAAGAAGGGAATGTGGGTCTTTGAAAAACAGGGGGTACTCTAGCATTCATATGGGGCATGTTCACAGTGTTCGGATTCGACCTATAAGAAAGATTCAAATTATTCTTCCAACCAAGATTATAGGTATTAGAGTAAGGGTCATTGGTCGGTCTCGTGTTGAAAATTTGAACATAAATAACTTCATCACGGTCTTAGAAAAAAGGACTCCCAACTTGACAATTCAGATATATATGTTCAATTGAACCACAAATTTCACAAGGGGAAGGGTCACTTGAGTTCACAGCATTAACATTCATTTGGTCCAGTCTTTTAGTCATGACATCTACTTTAGCAAAAAGTAAAGTAATTGCATCAACTTCAAGCTTACCTCCAACCCGCTTGGGTTGGCTTTGTTCAGTGGACCATTGGAAGTTGTTAAGCATCTCCTCGATCAGATTGTAGGCTTCATCCTCAGTTTTGCTCATCAAAGTTCCTCATGCCGCCTCATCAATAGTGGACCTCACAGGTTGGGTCACACCCATTATAGAAGGCTTGGATTATCATCCAACGCTGAAGACCATGATTGGGGCACATACGTAGCAGATTTTTAAAATGCTCATAGGCTTCATAGAGCGTCTCGTCATCTCTTTGCAGAAAGTTGGTGATCTGATTCCTTAGGCTCGCTGTTTTGGTTGGAGGGAAGAATTTGGCGAGGAATACTCTTGTCAACTCATCCCAGGTAGTTGCATCCAAACGACAAAGAGTGCAACCAAGCCCTTGCTTTATCCCTCAATGAGAAAGGGAATAAGCGCAGCCGCATCGCTTCACTCCATTTAATTTCAGCGTATCACAAACCTCTAAAAAGACCGAGAGGTGCAGATTTGGGTCTTCTTAGGGAGTTTTTCCGAACTGAGATTGTTGCACCATGGAAATGGGTGCCGGTTTGAGTTCAAAGTTGTTGGCATCCACAACAAGGCGAGCGATGCTTGAGGCGATCCCCTGGACTCCTAGGGTAACAAAATCACGAAGAGTCCTTCGTTGGTCTCCTTCTGCCATGCTTGAATTCCTTATTGCCTTGTGCCTTTGCTCTTCAATCTTTTACCTTTTCCTCCTTAGGTGAAAAGTCCAATCAATCTTTGGATTGGGTTCGTACAAGATTGGACTTCGCATAAACTAGGAAAAATTCCTGTCAGCACTTTCACTAACACTACCAGTGCAGATTAAACAAGCAAAGAAACAAAAATAAAAATAGCAATAAAAACAAATAAAATACTTAGTCACCTTCACAAGACTAACTCAATAGTTAATAGTTTTAGTCCCCGGTAATGGCACCAAAAGCTTAATGTGTGGACTACCACAAGTGAACGGTGGTTGTAGTATAGATAAAAGATATCGTTCTTCAGGGACTAATCGTAACTTACTGAGTCTTGCTATCAGAATGTGCTACGTAAAATTATGGTTTAAGTGGATTCAATTTAACAATAGCAAAATAAATTTTTCTAAATCAATAAGGGAAAAACGTCCAGGAATTCTCGTAGTTGTGGAAGAAAATTAGATCAAGAATAATGAACATGTGCTTTCTTCTAATTGTTCAAATTCGAGGAATTGTAATCAATCCAAAAATTCAGTCTATTCTTTCAAAATCAACTAAATTTGCCTAAACTAAGCAAAAGTCGCTCTTTCAAACTAATTTGCCTTAATTCAAGTTAAATATATTCAATTACTTACTAGCCCTCCTAACATGTAAATCTCTCTTTCGAGACGAAGTTATGTTGGGTCTTATCAAGCAGTCTAACAACCAAATGTCACCTTTTAGTTTTTCATTCGTATGTTTCAAGTGTAAGAAAATTTCGGCCAAAAATCAACTCACAACAATTCAAACACTTGACAAAACGAAATCGAACCAATCATGAAGATAGCACAATTGTATTGATTAAAACATGATCCAATAACAATTCCACAAACTACTAAATCCCTAGACTAAAGAAAACTACTTAGACATGATAAAACAAACTAACCAATGATTGCTGAAATCTGAGTGAAAAGGGGATTGACTGAGATGACGTTCAACCAAGGGCTTCGGAATCGCCTCAAGAACAAAACTCTCACACTCAAGACACACCATTACTAAAATCAAACTAAAAACTACATAATTTAAGAAACTAAAGCACTAATCTATGCTACTCTACACTTTGCTTTGCTTGAAATGATCTTGGATTTTTTTGATGCTCTCTACATGCTGCAGAACGTCGCCCTTATATAGAAAAGCTCAACCAATCTCATCGACACAGCCGAGGAAAAACGAAGAGGCAACAATTACATGCTCACCATGGCCCAACTGTGGTCTGGGCTGAAACCGATTTTTTGCTCATTCTTTGCTCTACGGTTGTGGCATAACATGGATGACCATGGGGTAGGTCAAAATACAGGCATTGAAAGGCAAATGCTGGGCAAAAAGACTCAAAATTCTGTAAAACACTACCCAAACATGAATCGAGAATAGGAGAGTAAATAACACAACAAGCACAATATTCTTCCTAAAAATGACACAAAATAACCTTAAAATGATATACATATTAAGCACTTATCACCCAGTCCTGTCTAAAGTCATATTTTATGTATCAAAGTTTTACACGCATCAATTAATCACTCAAGAAACTAATCTTAGTTATTCCTAAACATCAAATAGTTCCCTAACCACCATTAGATCCAACACCCCCCCAAAAGAGGTAAAAAGAGAGCATTAGGGTTTGTACTTCAAAAAGTGAGTGATGAGTGAATATGAGGAGTTGTTTCTCTCAAAACAACCTTAAATGTGAAATTTAACTTATAAGAATGCATTAGGAGCGTTAATGAAAGGTAAAAAAGGTTAGCTCATGATCATTACATTATGGCTAAGGATTTGCAGGAAAACCCTAGCCTTATAAACACTTATCCAAAAGAAGAAGCAAAGAAGAGGAGAGATAATGTCGCAACAGTAGCAAGTGGCACCTATGATATCTAGTGGCGAGGAGGTAGCAGTGGTTGGTCGCCAATGGCGACACCGAAAGTGACTAAGTGGTAGTGGTTAGGCAGTAAGCAAAGAGTGAGAAAGACTGAGAAAGTGAGGGAGAGTATAACATGAGGGATTTGAGAGGGGATGTGAATTCATGTGGAAAAACCTACTTTTTTTGGGTTAAATAAAGGAGGAAGGAGAGCTGTTCTTGGCTGTGAAGTTGGCAAGTGAGAGATTTGGGGAATCTTTGATATTCCTTCCAAAGTTCAAATAAATTCAAATTTTGAATTTGAAATTTCGTAAGGGAATATAAAATAAAAGAAATCTGAATTTTCTCAGTAATATTTTCTTTATTATAAAATCTTTTGGTTCGATAAAAAAATATTGAATTTTGGGCTTGGTCTAAAATCTAATTTGTGCAATGGGCAGACGCTAAAGTTGCTACCTATGAGCTCAAGCGAGTCACGGTAAATTCTGAAAATTAAAATTCACCTTAATCATGTCTTTAAGAATTAAAATAGGAATTTTCAAGATTTCACGTTCGACGCCTTTTAAAAGAAGTTTCGTTTTTGAAACTTCACAAACAACTAAGTCATAAACATCTAAAATTTCGGGTTTACATCTCTCCTTTCTTAAGAGAAGTTTCTTCCCTGAAACTTTTACATACCCGACCCAGCAACACATGAGAGTATTTAGATCACGTTTCCTCCCTTGGTTGCCATCCTCCCTTTGTCATAGTGTAGTTAGCCCAAAAGACCTCTAGAAGTGGAACCACTTTCTTGCAAAGCTGCTTCTCCAAGAGATCTAGAATATTAATAAGTTATTCCTCGTAGGTCCCGTCATCCCAAAGTAGCAAATGTTGTGGCTCGATCACATGAGATGGGTCAAAGTTGTATTTGCATAGTTAGGACACGTAAAATTGTCGTCTCATGAGAGTTTTTCTTGCTAGTATAATTGATATGCTGCTTCTCCCCCTTGCTCTATAATGGGATAAGGACTATTATACCTTGGGGTCAACTTGCGTGATGGCCTAAATTGGATGTTATCCTTTTTGGTTGAGACTCTTAGGAGGACTTGGTCCTCGACTTCGAATTCGGAAGGTCTTCGCCGCTTGTTCCCATAGTTCTTCTGACAACTCTCAGTTGCATTCTTCCTCCCTAGTTCATTCGAACCTCCTATGTGGTCATGCTAATCAGTCCAGTTCAATGATGAGAGCATCATCCATCTCTTGTAAATGTAGGGGAGTTCTGTATCTCTTACCATACAACACTTTGAATGGAAGCACTTCGATGCCAGAGGAGTAGCTTTTATTATAAGAGAATTGACTAGTGCCACTTGTTCATCCCATCCATTCATTAATCTAAAGCACAAGCTCGAAATATGCCATCCAACGCCTAGATTCTTTATTCATCTACCTCTTAGTCATTAGGTTGAATGAGGAAATGAAATTCAACCTAATTCAGGTAGGGCAGGCGTGGGGTGGGTTTGCGGGATTAAGCCATACTCGCACCCATACCCATTTTCAAAAATCATACACATGCCTATACCTATATTCATCTAGTTTTGAATGGTTATAACCATACCCATACCTATTAGGTTTTTTTAGGTTTACAAGTTTTATTCGGGTATATATAGAGTGTGCACAAGTGTTACCCATATCCAACCCATATTTGCATCCACACTATATTCGATTACTAATTTCAAGAGACACTATTAAAATTCATTTCCAAATAAATTCACATAAATAAAATTATAAAAAGATTTAATTTTTCATTTCTGAATAAATAAACACTATCCAATTAGAGTTTCTTACCTAATGTTTATTTCTAAGTTTTACCATATTTTGATCTCCTTTTACTAGCAAATCGGGTACACACTCGGCTACGAGTTTTAAGAATCCATACCCATACCCATGGCACTTTCAAACATAATACCCATACTAATACCCATACCCACTCAAAAACCATTTTCATCACCTACTCAGGTGCTAAATGGGGCAGGTTTTGATCGGGTTTTTCAGGTTCGGGTGAAACGTCCATCCCTAAATTCAGGGAGCCTCTTGAAGTTTTCACCAGAGTAGTGCTCTATTTTCGATGTCAAAAGCTAGTACCATTGAATAGGGCTCCCATACCACGAAATTAGCTAATCTTTTCTAGGTAGGCATGAGCAAACAAACCCAAGGCTTAGGTGTAGCAAGCAATGCTTAGTGTTAGCTTACGGATGAATCCACAATTTGTAACCCTCTTCATTAATGGTACCTTTCTGGGTATGTGACCTCCTGCTCTGGTCCTAGTTTACTTCCTCCTGTACCCGTAGTTCACGATAATATCATCACTAAGATATCTGACTCACTAAGCGACATATCTCAAGCACCCTTAGTTTATTATGAAATTGTTAAACTTTAGCCAACTTGTAGATATATCCCTAGAATTATATGCAATTCAATAAGCTTCCTCCCTTATCCCAATTGCATTTTTTGCCCCTTCGAATGTTCCTTAAGCATTCATAACAGTTGTCTCATAAGAGTCAAGCTAGCGAACCCAAGCTCGATTAAGGTGATGATACCCAAAAGTTTAACTTTATTTGATATATGAATTCTAAAATTGTAGCCAAATAACATATATCTTAATGGAGTACTATAATTGTCATTTCTTTATGTCCAAGCAATGTTAAGAGATTCGACTCGGTAATCGAACTGGTCAGCCGAGCAGGTCAATGGTTCAACCGGTTGGACCGTTTGGATCGAGGTCAGACTGGTTGACCCGGTTTACCATCAAACCAGGTTAGACCGACACAACCTGGTGAACTAGGAAAATCTTTTTGCATATATTTGTTATAATTTTTTTTTCAAATTTCACTACATCGTTCTATACAACACTATAAAGTACGACAAAAACATCAATTTAAGGCTCAAGTTTTCCACACATTTAATACACAAACATAATAACGAATAATCCTACACTTGATGTCTACAAGTACCACAAACTACGATTTAACACAGCTAACATCAACAACAAAAGGGCAAATAGATGTTCACATAACAACAAAGAAAAACAATCCATGTCCAATGCACAAGTAGCACAACTAGTCGTCCCTGGAATCAAATTCATCGCAATAGTCACTTGTATGTCCCCCTCTAGCATCACCAAATGAAGATAAATCCAATCCCTCGGGATACATCATCAAGTCATCTTCATCATCACTATCACGAGGTCCATTACCTTAACCATCATCATCATCATCATCATCAATTTCCACTTGCAAATTCACGAGTAATGAGAGTTAGTAATCCATGAAGTTTATAAAATAATTAGTATTCACATAGATTACTCATTACGAGGTGAATGGCTTGTTCATTGTGAAGCATTTCTTCTAACTTATCATAATCTAGCTCATTTTGGGGTTCATCCTTAACCGTCCAAAAATCAATTTTCTCTATACAATCAATATCAATTGGATGATAGGGTCTTTTCTTGTTATAAAGCCTATATCATATAAAAGACAAATTATAAACACTACACATAAAAACTATAGTAACAGTTATATGAAAAAGGAAGTTAACTTACCTATTCTTTAATTAAAGATTATAATGCACATAGACAAGATCATTCATCTTATCGTGCTCCAACCTATTTCTCTTCTTGGTGTGGATGCACTCGAAAACACTCCAATTCCGCTCACACCTCGAAAATGATGCAGTTTGACTAAGAAATTTTATGGCCAATTTTTTGAGATTTGGACAATTATGTCCAAATATTCACCATCGTTCATTTACATTAAAATCATAAAATAAACAAAGGTTAATAAATAAAAATGTACATATTCAAAATTAACTTATCTTAAATATATTAAAGAGCTATTAACAATTTGAAATAGTTTAATTAGTAGCATACCTGGACGAGTAGTCTTGATACTAGTCAAAGCTAATTGCCTTCAAAATCCCTTCTCTCGATCATGGAGGATTCTAGTCTCTTCAATGAGTTTTGAACTACTCCCACCAAGCTTGGAGTCAATAACGTCGAGCAAACCAACCATAACCTCAGGCTTTTAGCAAAAACTATCTTGATCATATTGAAATCCAGGATTCAACTAATAAGCAGCAGCATGTATACTTTTGAGCAATTGTTTATCCCATCTATCCTTCACAATTCAAGTGTAAGGCCTATACAACCTCTTCTTATTCCTAAAAATTTACTTAATTGCCTTTCGTGCTCTATGCATCGCCTCATAAACATAGCCTAAAGTCGACTTGTCATCGGAATCAGCAATACGAAGCAATCTTATGAGAAGACCAACAATTTTCACAATTACTGAACAATTATTCCAAAACTTAGAATCTAGAATGATTTTTTTTGTTGCTTTGCCTCTTGTTGACCTAAAAGGTCTCCACGCATGAAATTTAGAACTAGTAACCATAGCTTGGAAACCAAGCTTATGGTGAAAAACTTTTCAAAGCGATGAATGTAGTGGTAAACTTTGTATTCCCAAGACCTATTATCTCCATTCATCCAGGTCTTTTCCTTAACCAATCCAATGACCATTTATGATTACATAAAAACTTAGTCACTTGAGATCCACGTTGAGCAAGATCAACAACATGAGGCATTTTAGAAATATCTTGCAAGATCAAATTCAAGCAATGAGAAGCACATGGAGACCAACAAATATTTCCATATTTCTCATTCAACAACCTCCCAACAACTTTAAAATTGCTCCCATTGTCAGTAACAAGATGCACAACATTTGAAGCATCAACCTGAACAATTTCAGAAAACAGCTTGCAAAGGAGTTGAGCATCAGTCACAATAGTAGAAGCGTCAACAGATTTAATGAAGGTAAATTTTTTTGGGCAATAAACAAGAAAATTGATCAAACCTCTATGTCTACCATCAGTCTATCCATCGCCCATGATAGTGCATCCAGTGTTATTTCGAATACTTCTATAAGAGTCAATAAGCAACTTCACTTCATTTTTCACTTCTGCTAGAAGTTTAGCTCTCAAAGTATCATAACTAGGACCCTTATAACCAAAATTAATTCAGGCTATAGGATCAATCATTTCTTGATAGTAAATAGAATGAGCACAATTAAATGGAATGCAACAATCATGAAAAAATCAAGCCACGCACAAATCAACTAGCCTCTACTTTTCAGGACTTTGCAATTTTGCCTTGATTAAAGGTTGGGCACCACCGGCAGCCCCTTAAGGAAAATAGGAAGTGATTCCTGAATTTGTTTTCCTCTTTCCCAACGAAATTTTGGCAGTGGGATTGCTACTACCACCCTCATTAATTGAAATGCGCTCATATTGCCTTTCAAATTCTTGCTCAAGACTAAAAGATCTAAATGGGTTTCCTTATTCACTATTTATTCGTCGCTCCAGCTTTTGTTGAGCAATTTCTTTCAAACTTACATTCATTCGAATGAAAACATCATTAGGCACCTTTTTACATCGAGCTATTTCTCCGCTTTGTCTAGCTAGATGCATTGTCATCCTATTAACACCACCCCCTTTGATTACTTTTTCACAAAAATTGCGAATAAGTAGCTTCTTCCCATCACTATATTCAGCCATTGTAACATATGGCCATGCCGGATCAATTTTTTAATGAATTGATTGAGGATTAATAGTTGATGAATCTAGGGTTGAAATAGAAGGGGTTGAACTAGAATTCGTGCTTCCCTACAAATTAAGTGATTACATATTTACATGAGTTTTCTTATTCACAAGCATAGAGATCATAATTTGTAAATTGCAAGAAGAATTTCGCATTTCACAACCCAAAGTTCAAACATGAACCAGCCAATTGAAGAAAGCAAAGCTAATTGAAATCTCAAGCTTAATCTAAATTAACAATTAGTCAAGCAATCAAATGAAGCAACCGAAGTTAGTTTACATGCTTACAAGTTGCAACCAACCAATTGAAGCAAGTAAAGTTAATTGAAATCTTAAGCTTAATTTGAATTAATAATTAATCAAGTAATCAAAGTTATCAATCAATTGAAGCAAGCAAAGTTAATTTACATGCTTACAACTTTGAAGCAAGCACAACAATAAACTGAATCAAGCATTCGGTTCTGCACAACGCCCCAGCCTCATTCTGCCCACTGCTCATCTTTGTTCCTGAAAATTCTAGCAGTTCTGCCCAGTGCCTAGCCACGGAGCCACCCAGTCTAGCACTATAATCGAGCCTGAAAGAAAGAGAGTTTGAGAGTTGAGAGAATGAGAGTTTGAGAGTTGAGAGTTGAGACGTGAGAGATGAGAGATTGAGAGTGAGAATGTAGAGATCGAGAAGGAGGGAGATGGGGAGAGTGGCGGGCTACCTTTAGACCTTAAGCGTACACATTGGCCGACGACCGGCGGCGATGACAGAGAACAAATGTCGAGCGACGCTGGAAGGAGAGGATAGTGGGAAGCTAGGGTTGTAGTCGCCAGAGAGGAAGAGGGTGTCGAGGACAAATGGTTTGGTTTAATTTTTGGCCCATTGCTCTGACTAGTTCCCAGTCCAATCGGTCGGACTGGCTGTTCTAGGCCGGTTACCTTCACCATGTGTCCAAGTCTATGTTCATATTTTCTTATTCCTTTTTCTAATTAGTTCTCCAATTGTTTCAGTCAGGAGCTTCATGGATAAATTTATCACAACAAGGAAACCTAATAGTCGTATAAAATTCATAAATAGCCGTATAAAATTCATAAATAGCCGTATAACATGAATTACTCAAGAACACCTCAAATTATATGTGCAACCATGAAAATTGTCAATAGGCTCGTCTGCAAGCTATGGTATGTTAGAACACGATAGCTCGCTCCCAAAAACCTGTCTAATCTTAAGCTTTTTACTAGAAGGGGAATCATATAGGCTATAAAGGCTAGGATTGAGTTACAAAGGGATAACAAAAAGGAAAATATAAAGCCAAGTAGTTGCAAGGAAAACAAACAAATGGTATTTGCAGCAGGAACGAAACATCATTAGTGTCTTATAGAAATAATTCAAGGGACACCAAAGGAAGTATATTGCTAAAAGAAAGATATGGAATGTCAACCTCAGGCATCGTAGAAGTTTCAGCACAATATAGTTTCCCAAAAATCCATCCAAAGGGATACTTGTCTAATAAAGCAAACAAATGAAAGGAAGTAACAAGATGATGCTAAAGTTCCTTAAGCGTAGAGAAGCAATCTTAAGTAATGGTAGAGTACTATTGCAAGTGTATGTGTGTATCAAATACAAGCATCAATTGATAATATGAGATTATAAGGTTAAATATGACAAGCATAAAAGTAAAAATTGAATATATGAGATCACAAAGCTAATAATATCATCCAGCATAATTTATGTTCATAAAAGAAATCTAAAGTTTTCTATCGAAACAATGAAGATATCAACAAAAGAGAATGGCAATTGTCATTCCCAAGAAGCAATTGGTTACCAAGTGAACCTAACTTCAAAGGAAACGTAAGGAATTCCACACAAATTCAAAGCTCAATACAAGTCAACAAATTGATTCCATAGGCATGCTTATCCCAAAAATAAGACAATTCAAATTTTGAGATGAGATCATCATTAACAAACATAAGTGGAGAGAAATTTGAGAGATAAGAGAAGAACATAGGTAGTTATGTCAACACAATAAACTTGACAGTCAAGTGAATGCATAAGATCACAAAACTAAAACAAGAAGCACATGAATAAAGGTAAGCGATCACAAAGTTCTACAATAGTATAAGCACAATTTACTATAAAGACAAAGGAATCAACAACAAAAGGGATAGTGTTATTCCTAAGAAATGATTGATTATATTAGCATTAAAAAAAGCTATCCAAGTAAGGCAGGTAAATAGTAGAACAAAAAGATAAAAGATTTTGGAGGCTAGTAAGGAAGATGGAGCGGTAGGTCAAAGGAAATACAAAGACGGTTATAGCCCCCTATAATATGCCAAAATAGTCACCTGCCCCCCTTGATCCACCTTATGCTCACTTTTGTAGGACAATATTTTTTTCACTCAATAGCTTGAAGGTTAAGTTCAATCCAAACATTACCTTGAAGTTAATTAATACATACCCACAATGATCAAATAGGAATCATTCTATTAGCTCATAACACTTAGGCTTAACATCAGTCACAAGTTGTACACATTATAATACCTTCAACTAAGGGCACTTCTAATAGTCTAGGGATACAAGGAAAATAGTTGAAGGCTTTCATTTAGGCTATTTGTTTATTCTTCACCATAGTGATTCTCAATGCTAACAATTTTGACTACATGGTTGTTATCTCAAAAACACAGACACACACACAAAGAACATGGCTTAGTAACTTTGGAGACATATCTAACATTTCAAGTCATTACATAACATATAGAAGATATAAGGCATCTGCATAATGATGCTTACGAAATATATGCAACCCCTCTTACCCATACTTATGTTCACATTCTATTTAATTCCTATGTACATGAATTTTAAATTCTACCTCAATATGTGACATCCCAGGGAAATCTGTAGGTTGAACTCAGAGCTCTGATGCCATCTGTAATGCCACGAGCCCTTCTAGACCATGGATAGTTAACAAGAATGACTTTGTAATGATTATTGACTGGCCCTACAAATTATCACAAGCCTTTCCGGCATCCTTCGTCCTTGCTTACACGTTGCCTAGGAAACTCCCTAGAGGTCATCTATCACAAGAATTTTTTGCAACAAGTACGCTTAACTATTGATTTCTTAAGAGTTGGCTCCCCGAAAAGGAAGTTGCACATCTGGTGGTATAGGTAGCTACTTCAAATACTTTAAGCCATACCCGAGATATTGCATTTTCCCCCACAGGAAGAACATAGTGTCCTTGTTTTACCTCACTAATTGACTAACTTACAAGTCCTCTTGATCGGTGATCTCTCCATGTATCTTTTTCCCTACTAGGTATTGCCTAACTTACGATGGCTAGTAAGCTCTAACACCATTCTATAACACCTCGAAAATTCTAAGGCATTTTCAATCTAATCTATAGCCTATTGAATGCATTGATAAATAGTCTAAGTGGGAATCATTGTAGCATTTCGTTATGAAATACAAGGCAAATGGGATTTTTTTTTGAAATAATTAAGAACAAAATCAAAAGTCAACTATCAGAAGTCAATGGTCAAATTCAGTTAATTATAAAACCATCATTTATTCCATGCTAACAAAAGTTAACTACAGCTTCTATTATGACCACACTTACAACCCAATCCCATGTAACCTATTAGTACCTGAAAACAAAACATTTCCAACAATGAGATGGAGTCTAATAATGCCTACCCTTAAATGTAAAATACTATTTAAATTCATTTCAAACATTTAGAGGTGAGAGAAAAACATTCAAACATTTCAAAGAAAGGTTGATTCCTAGTCATTTTAAGATCTTTAAGCTGCCATTTATTTTCTATTATTCTTGGCAAACGACCCCACTAAAGGATTTCATGGCCTTCCACTGAACAACTTCATGGCTTACCAGAACCCATGACTTGGCATATGTTAATCTACTAGGGTATGTACCCAAACAACTGCATGCCATAACTTGGAAAGACTAACTTTCTCTATATTAAAGTAAGCCCACCCTGATCTCGGGAGGTACCCTACTGCAAACTCATGTTACTCTTTCACTTTAGGGTTTAGTATTTTATGAATTTGTCCATTTGGCTCCATCATAGTTAAACTTTTATTAACTTAGCAAAACCACTTTTAAATGTGAATTGCTTAAATATAAATATTCAATTGTAACTCCACAGTAGACGTTTAGAAATTCATGATGAAACACATATCGCAGTTCAAGTTTTATACTTAAGGTCCACTTGGCATACAACGCCACATAAACAGTTCCTAAACATCAAAAACACATTTTAAAAGGGCAACCAAGGGGAGGTAGGGCATAGACATTACCTCAATGAAGCGGAGCAACCTAGTTTGAATTCGTTCCTTGATTGTTTCACCTAAATGATAAACTAAGATATCACCATATGGGCTAGCTCAAGTCGAATTGTACACCTCCAAACAAAGATTTTTTTAACCCGAAAGCCCAGCAAGCCACTAAGGTCATATAATCATCACTAATACCCCAAAATACTAGTTTTTAAGTTCCTCTAAAATTTTAAAAGCTCATTTACTATTAAAAAGTTGTTAATGAAATTTAAGCCAATTAAGGTTTGTGAACTTTCAGGTTAACTTTTTGACTTGACTTGTAGAGTCTACAACTTTACGTAGAAATATCAAATCAAGGCATACATGCACAATCTGGAAAGTTATTTGTGCCTACTATAACTTTTATTTATGAGAAATCACAAATAACCGCATAAACGGTCAAAATTTTACATTTTTATAATTACTATTTTTAGGTCAAAATTACACACTCACAGGAGAAAATTCATCTTCCTTTGCTTTATGTCCAAAATTGATCGCTCAAAATTCTCAGTATGATATACTCACAAATCTACATCTTTTAATTTTGTCATGATTTTTAGCCAAGTATATGATTTTGGTCATGTATATAGTCATATTTCATGCATTAAAGTTTGACACCCATCAATTAAACACTCAAGAAACTAATCTTATCTATTCCTAAACCTCAAATAGAACCACCATTAGATCCAACTAAGGTCTCCCAAAAGAGAGAGAAAGAGAGCATTACCGTCTGCACCTCAAAAAGTGAGTGATGAGTAAAGGCCGTCCCAAAAACAACCTAAATCTGAAATTTAATTTACAGAAATGGATTAGAAGGGCTAGTTAAGGGGTTAGATCATGATCATTTGTATTAAAATTAGAGATTTGAAAGAAACCCTAGGCTTGTAAAAACTCATCCAAAAGAAGTAATAAGAAAGAGGCGAGGGAGAGAGTAGTGGTGCCAATGGCATCTGACAGTGAGGGGTGGCGATGATTGGTCATCAGTGGCAATGCCAACACTAGCTAGGTGGTGGTGGTTAGGCACAAGCAATGGGTGAGAGTGAGAGAGGAAGCCATAGAGAGAATAACATGAGGGATGGGGAGGGATGTGAATTCACGTCAAAGAAAAAATCAACCTTTTTTTTCTTCTTTTGGTTGAATAAAGGACTAAAAGGAGGAAGACAAATATTCTTGGTTGGGAATTTGGCAAGTGAGGGATTTAGGGAATTTTTGATATTCCTTTCAAAGTTCAAATAAATTCAAATTTTAAATTTGAAATTTTGGGAGGGGATTTGAAATAATAGAAATCTCAATTTTGTTAATAAAACTTAACATTTTCTTTATTAAAAAGTTTTGTTTGGATAAGAAATAAAGAATTTGGGCTTGGCCTGAAGTCTTAATTTGTACAAATGCCTGATGCTAAATTTACTGCCTGTGAGCTGGAACGACTAGGGGTAAATCCCTGAAATTAAAAAATGGCTAAATTATTTCTTTGGGAATTATATATATGAAATTGTGGGATTTCACATTCTACCCTTCTTAAAAAGAAGTTTTATCCTTAGAACTTCATAAACAACTGAATCATAAACATCTAAAATTTTGGGGTTTTACATATCACCCTTTTAGGAGAAGTTTCATCCCCGAAACTTATATGTACCTGTTCCAGCAACAAATGAGAGTATTTAGATCACATTTCCTCTCTTGGTTCCCATGTTGGCTTTGTTATGGTGTGGTTAACCCAAAGACCTTTAGAAGTGGAACCACTTTCTTAGAAAGCTACTTCTCCCTGTGATATAGGTTCTTAATTAGTTGTTCCTCATAGGTCCCATCTTCTCAAATTGGCAAATGTTCTAGCTCGTTCACATGAGATGTGTCAAAGATGTATTTGTACAATTAGGACATATTAAATACATTATGGTCTCTTAAGAGTTCTTCTTACTATTGCAATCGATATTCTTCTTCTCCCACTTTATGATGGGATAAGGACCAATATACTTAGGGTTTGCTTGCCTGATTGTTTGCATTACATGACATCTTTGGTGGGTGAGACTCTTAAGAGGACTTGGTCTTCAACTCCAAATTCCAAAGGTCTTGTCTACCGATCCGCGTAGCTTTTCTGATGACTTTGAGTTGCATTCTTCCTCTTCTGGACCACTTGAACTTTCTATGTAGTCATCTGAATCAGTTCAGGTTCCATAGTGAGAGCATCATTGATCTCTTACCAACATAGGGGAGTTTTGCATCTCCTGCGATACAACGCTTCGAGTGGAGGCATTCCTATGCTAGAATAGCATCTTTCATTGTAGTAGAACTCGATTAGTGCTAACTGCTCATCCACATCTTCTTTAATCCAAAGCATAAGCTCGAAATATGCCTTCTAAAATTTGATTTCTTCATCAATCTAGTCTTTAGTCATTAGTTCAAATGTGGGAATCAAATTCAATCTAGTTCGGGAAGCCTGTTAGAGTTTTCGCCAAGGTAGTGCCCTATTTCCAATGTCAAAAGCTGGTACCATTGAACAGAGTACCCCACACCATGTGATCAGCTGATCTTCTCTATGTAGGCATGAGCAAACAAACTTAAGACTCGAGTGTAGCAAGTGACACTTGGTGTTAGCTTTTGAATGAGTCTACATAACCTTCTTGATTGGTAATACCTTCAGGGGGCACATGATTTCATACTCTGATCCCAGTTTACTAATTACATGAGTGTTTACTCCTTAGACTTACTACACAGTTCCTGATAGTAGATAGATTTTATTTTCATTATTAAGATCTCTAACTCACCAAGCAACATATCTCAAGCACTCCTAGTTTATTATGAAATGCTTAAACTTTAGTAAACTAGTAGATATATCCCTAGAATTGTATGTAATACAATAAGCTTCCTCTCTTATCCCAATTGCATTCACAACAGTTGTCTACCAAGAGTCAATCTAGCCAATCCAAGTTCAATTAAGGTGTTGATGCCCAAAATTATAGTTCTTTTTTGTAAATGAACTCTAAAATTATAGCTAAATAGCATATATCTCAATAAATCATTGTAATTGCCATTTATCTATATCCATGTCAATTTTCATATTTTCATGTTCCTTTTCCTAATTAATTCTCCAATTGTTTCAGTCATAAGTTTCGTGGACTTGTTTGGCACAACAAGGAACCCTAATGGTGTAAAATCCATATATATCCACATAATATGAATCACTTAAGAGCATCTCAAATTATGTGTACAACCATTAAAATTATCAGCATGCTCAACTACAAGTTAAGGTATGTTAGAACACTGTAATCACACCAAAACCTAGTCTAAACTTAAGCTTTTCACTATGAGGGGAATCATGTAGCCTGTAAAGGATAGCATTGAGTTACAAAGTGATAACAAAAGGAAAATAGAAGCTCAACTAGTCGTAAGCAAAACAAAGAAATGGTATTTGTAACTAAAAGAAAGATCATTAATATCCAATAGCAATAACTCAAGGTTCACCAAAGCAAGCATAATGCCTAAGAAAAAACGATATGGAATGTAAACCTTAGGCATTTAGAAACTATAGTAGAATATGGTGTCCATAAATCCATCCAAAGGGATACTTATCTAATAAAATAAACAAATGAAAGGAAGCAATAAGATGAAGCTAAGGCTCCTCGAGAGCAAAAAAACTATGTTGAGTGATGGTGGAGGACTATTACAAGTATATGCATGTGGTAGACACAAGAGTTAATTGCAAATATGAAACATGCCACAATAGTCTCCTACCCACTGGATCTGCCTTAAGCTCACTTCTTTCTTAGGACAATATTTTTTTCACTTAATACCTCAACGGTTAAGTTCAACCACAAAATTATCTTGAAGTTAATTAATACCCTCCGACAATTATCAAATAGGTTCCTTAATAATCATCCAATTATCTCATAAAACTTATGTTTAACAACGATCACAAGCCGTATACATGACAACATTTTCTAGCTTCAGCTGAAGCTGCATGCCATAGTCCAAGGATACTAGGAAAATAGTTGAAGGATTTTATTTAGGCTATTCATATATTCTACACCATAGTATTCTCAATCTTAACAAATTTAACCACACGGTCATCATCTCAAATAAACATGCACAAAGAACGTGACTTAGGAGCTTTGGTTATACACCCATCTTTTCAAACCAGATAGCATATAGAAGATGTAAGGTATCCACATAATGATACTTATGAAATATATGCAATCCCCCTTAGTCGTACTTGCACTTACACTCTATTTAATTACTATGTATATGAGTTCTAAGACTCCACCTCAGGATGTAACATCCCAAAGGAATCACTAGGTTGAACCTAGAGCTCCGATACCATCTGTAATGGCCCGACCTCTCCTAAACAGTTGACAATTTTCATGAATGACCTTTTAAGGATTGTTAACTGATCCCACAAATCACCACCAGCCTTTCGCCATGCTTCATCCTTGCCTATGCACTGCCTAGAAAACTCCCCAGGAGGTCACCATCATAACACTTTTCTACAACAAACACACTTAACTGTGGATTTCTTAATAATGGGCTCCCCGAAAATGAAGGTGCACTTTGGTGATATAGGTAGTTAAGCCATATTTGGGGTGTTACATTTACTCCTACTTGAAGAACACAACGTTTTTGTTGTGCTTCACTAATCGACTGACTTATGAGTCCTCAGCTAAAGACCTCCATGTCTCTTAGTAGACCTTGACCATAGACCCACCGCTTCATATGATTGGCCAGTTAACTCAGTAGGAGAAATAACATTATTATCCTTCTTACATTGCCTTTCTCCATTAGAAGCATGCTTTTTCACTTCAATGATCATTCTTTTCTTACGTTTAGAAGAAAGGCCAATAGAAAAAGTTATGTCATTGGCCTCAAAGAAATAGAAGGGTTTTCCATGTCACTCCTGAGTAAGTCCCTTGTCTTTTTGGTAGATGTAGCCACATGATTACTAACTCCTTGTCTCTTAATAGAATTACCCAGTTTATCACATTCAACATATCCACTAAAAGCACCATTGTCACTGTGTTTGGTCCCAATTTAATATTTTGTTTCCCTTCTTATCTGCTCCATCTTTCAAAGTATAATAAAGAGGAATTATGAGCAATGGGCGAAGGATTTCCTCATATGGATAGTCCTTGTTCCTGCCATTAGTAACATCAACAAAGAGAGAGCATGACCTAACTAATCTAAGAGCTTTCTTTCTTATTTCATCACACTTCATTAACACGGGATTAGGTTGCCTGCATTCCATCCACGTCCTTTGCCAGAAAAATTTGTTATGCTGAGCCCCCTCATTGTATTCTCGCCCCTTGTGCCCTATACATTCACACATAAAGTAGAAATTAGATGATCACATATTTAAATATTAATTCATATGTTCATTCTTCACTGACATCCTTGGTTGATTAGCTCATGCACATTGAGATTTACCCTAATTTCAATATAGGCTTGTCCTTCCCCAGGTCAATAAACTACCCAGTCTAGTTCCTATCTTGAAGCATGTTCGCTTATTTGTATAGTTCTTTTGTTTTTTAATTTGTGGTAGGATTTTAACCTAATGTTAAATATAGGGGTCATAAGTTTAGTACATCCTCAATTCAATTCCATTCTCCTTATTTAAAAAATCAATTTTATCCGCACACTTAATTAAGATAGACAATCTCTCTATCTATCTTTACATAAGTACATGCAAATACATATAATTTAAGTGAAATTATATGCTTTGGACAAGTGTGATGATTTTATCAACTTAGACATTTGCTTTATTAGAGATCTTTTTCTTTTTGTTTGTTGGAGACATGGCTAATATCTCCCTAAACCCTCACTTAATGTAATTTATTCTCGTAATTTTACACCAACTTCTATGTATTTTTTGTAATTAGTTTTGTGATCCTTATGTATCATTTGATATTTTATTGTCTATTATGATGCATTATATTATCACATACATGTTTTAAGTTCTTTCTCTAAATCTTTAAAATTATCTTAATTCATATGAAAACTATTGCGAAGAAATAATAAAATTTTACAACAACTGGTATTATACTGTTTATGGAGATATATTATCATAGAGCATGTTCATTTATTTTCTTTTAGATCATAATTACACATGATTTGTATTAAACTCAAATTGCAAACTTTTAGAATGTAATTTTAATCTCTACTTGAATATATGATTTCAAATAAAGAGACAAGAAAGAAAAGAGCAACACAGTTGTAAATTGATGAAAACAAATAACAACATTCAAAATAAAAAAAAATTGGTATAAAAAGCACTTGGGAAGAGTACAAAGGAGTTCAGGAGTCCAAATATAGGGGACAAGACAAAAAATGATGTGCTGAGTCAACAGTTTATAGGGGCATATGTGTCTAATCGAATTAATTTTCATAGGAAACAAAATATTGCCATCGAAGAAAATCAGCATCCCTAGGAGTGTTCTTTTATACTTCAGTTTGCTTGTTTCTCTCTCTTCCACTTTAAGCCCCCCTCTTTAGTTAGTAAAACCTATCTCTTGCCTTTTTGTTCCCCTTGTCATATAAACACACATTTTTCGAAACTATTATACTCTTTTTTCACTTTTGGGTTTTCTCTCATCTCAAAATGTTTACTGTTCTTAAAAGCTTGACCTTTGGAGAAGTGGGACTAAGTACAACTACAACAATGTTTGGTTTTGTGATAAAGGAAGGATCATGTTGCAAACGCCTGAAAATGACATCTTGTTTTAATACACCCGATGACAAAAAAGATAGCCCAGCTTGAATGCTTAAGGGCCCAGCAGAATGAAAGTCCGAAAACAAATAAAAGAAAAGAGAGGTAAACCAAGACCGTTGGAGAAACTACCCCAATGGGCTAGTCTCAGTGTGAACTCGGTTGGGTTCCTCACAAGGAGAACCCACCCGGGTTCCTCTCCTCTATTTTTTTAAAGCCCTGTTCTTGTTAGACTGAGTTAGATAGAGCCCCACTAGAACTGAATTTCTACATTTCGGAGGTGTTTGGTTGGAAGGAAAATGGTTTTTTTGGAAAATCATTTTCTGTGGAAAATGTTTTTCTAAGAAAAATTGATTTTCATGTGACATTTTCCGTTGTTTGGTACAAGATAAATCATTTTTCATAAAAAAGAAAAAAACGTCAATTGAATTGTTTAAATAGAGAAAAATATTGACTGAATGGTCGTAATTCATATAAATATTGACCAAATGAATGAATTTTGAGCTTAAAATTCATATTTGAGTTTTTTCATTACTTCCTCTCAGATAATCAAGTTTTGATCTAAACCATCGAAATTATTTTAGTGACAAAAAACATCAACTGTATTATTTAAGTGGTAAAAAATATCGATTGAATTGTCGTGGCGGAGAAAATTGTTGACCAAATGAAGGAAAGTCATGCTCAAAGTCTGAATTTTAGCCTATTTTACTCTTTCATATCCGATGATAAGGTTTCGATCAAAACTATTAAAATTGTTTTAGTGGTAAAAAATATTGATTGCACTGTTTAAGGGATGAAAAACATCAATTGAATTGTCGTTGTGGAAAAAATGTTAAGCAAATGAAAGAATATCAAGCTCAAAATCTGAATTTGAGTCTATTTTTAATATTTTATATATGATAATTAAGTTTCGATCCAAACTGTTGAAATTGTTTTACTGGTGGTCAACTAAATTGCTTTAGTGGCAAAAAATGTCGATTAAATTATCGTGGTCGAGATAAATGTTGATTAAATGAAAGAAATTTGAGCTAAAAATTTAGATTTGAGTTTCTTTTAATCTTTTCCATCGGATAGTCAAATTTCGATCCAAACTGTTGAAATCGAATGTTACATCTAAATTCATCTGACCATATCATCAAAGAGTTGAAATGAGAAAATCAACTTCCTATCTTCTCAAAAAAGAAAGCATTTTCCTCCGTTGGGGGGAAAATCATTTTCCTTGGAAAATAGTTTTCTATCATTTATTTTGCCAAACAACAGAAAATTGAAAAACCATATTCTGGGAAAATTATTTCCCCCGCAACCCAACACTGCTTTAATTAAATTAATTTCAGTTAATTAATAAGAGTTCTAGTTTATTAAGTTAGTCTATTTAGATTAGGTTTAACCAAAATAGGACTGCGCCTCACTTTCCTAGGCTGATTCACATATCAACAACTATAAAAAGAGGGTTGACCCCTTGGTTGAGGGGAGGACATGAAATCATTAGAGAGATGAAAAGGAGAGATTTAGAATCCCTTTTCTGAAAGTGAGACTCAGTGTTTATAGAAAGAAATCAAACCTCAACTTCATTAAGCCTCACTTTGTTGGGTTCCAAAGAAGACTCAAGCAAGGTTATCTTAAGGGCGCATTTTATTTGACTAAGATGTAATCGTTAATTAGCTTCATCCCTGTCCGTTTCAACAATTTGAATGATTTCCCTTTCACTTATTTTTTAGATAGACATTTTATTTGAATTTATGAATGATTTTACTGTGTTGCTTGTATTTATGTTAGTGTAATTAAGTTACAATTTCCCATATTGATTAGTTGGGCTGTAAGTGATGATGGACAGTGATGAGATGCATGCCATCACATCACCATACCATTGTGCCCGAATCTGGAATCTCAATTCAGAACTAAGGAGTCAGGATGCTCCCTATACTAGGGATTGCTCGGGGGCCTTTCTAAAACCCCTTTAAAGCATCATCAGTATGTCCCTTCAATGTTCCTATCGGTGTGATCTGCTTCAAAGGGTAGTATTGTTTGTAAGTTTTTCCAAAACTCACTGGCAACTCTATTAGTTAAATTTTAATGATTTGTTTCTTTACTATTTCAGCTAGTATCTACTTTTGTGTTGCTGAATTTGGGGAAACAAATTTGGAACCTAGTAGTGGAATTAGCTTGGATCAGAATTAACTTTCGGGTCTGGCCTAAGAACTCGCTTAGGTTCTTGGATCACAATTGCATGTAGATTTTGGGTAAGGCTGAGGTTGCTGATAAGGGTCTAAACTAGGAAGACTTAACCTAGCTTTGCCCAGAGAACCCAACTGAGTTCCTTGGTCAAGCCCAAGGCCAAATTCCTGTGATTATGTAAACCCAATTCTGCCTGCTACTGTTTGCAAAACCAAAGAGTAAAAAGAGATTAAATATGTTTTTAGAAAAATACAAAGTACCTAGCAAATGAGTCTGACCGTTTGTGGGGGATCGTACCCCTGGAAAGGTGGATCCTTACAGTGGCGAATCCACTAGGGATTTTTTGTAAGATGGTGAGATTCGAAATTCAATACGGAAAATTATCTTCATTGTACTTGCATTAGGCATAGTTGCATTATAAGATGTTGCATATTGAGGATCAATAGCATCTCTAGGTCAAACCCTATTATTACACCTCGGTTAAATGGTTGGCCACTCGATGGGTCTTTGTATGATTTAACTTTTTTACCCCAAAAGACTATGCATTGATACTGTGAGTCTTAGGAAAGCCTAGATTAGGAAAAATTGAGTCTAGGAATAATAGGAAGCAAAGCGATTTCGAGGCCGATAAAGTCCTATAAAGACTCTTGATCCAGAATCCGAGAAGGTTCTAAATCCAGTTTAGATTATTTGTTTTGGTAAAAAGGCCACAAAAAGGGGAGACTTGGCTAGGCTCCCAAAAAAGGTCAAAAATAAAAAAGGATAAATCTCGTAGTCTGTGTATAGGAATGGAATGGAGACCATATTTGGCCCAATAGAACCCGACCTGTTAGGGTTTAGTAGTAAACTTTGCCAAATTGTATGCGTCAAGGCTTAGCGGAATGAGTAAGGAATTTAGGGTGTAAGCCTCCTAGTATGCTAGAACTCATCCGAGATCTAGGAGGAATCTAGTTCACTTTATGGCCTTTAAGTCCATTATAGGTCTATATTCATGGCATAAAGCAGTGTTCTTGGCTCTCAGTGTTAAAGTTAGGCCTATAAATAAGCATGGTTCATTTAAGGTCTTAGCACATCAATTGTAGAATACTTGAGGCCAAAGAGTCATGCATAATTAGGCCTTATCACGTATAGTCCGAGAGCCCATCTATGCCTAAGGTGCATAATACAACCCATTACACCTTTGGCGCACTAGTTCATTCTAGGTTGCCTCCAATCGTGCATCATATTCACAATGTATTAGTCCAATTAGGACCTAGATATCTTACCCATGCTTAAGTTCGTGGCCCACACATCATATGCCCTAGATCTAGGATCCCTATATAAGTCCAGCTAGGTCCACCCATGTGCTAAAACTAGCCCATTCTATGCAAACCAAACCATAGACATACTTTGGTCAGTACATGTATGTGATTTACCTAAGAAAGACTTGAGGCTGACTTAGGATCATAAGTCAGCTCTCTAAGCCTAGCTTAGGACCTAATCCAGGACAAGGCTAATTTCAACCTAAAACCCCACATCTTAAATCCATTTCAGCCTCAACCTTCAAGTCCACTAAGTCATCATCTCTTTCTTACCTAACCGTAATTACACTACCCAAAAGTGACTTTTACCTACAGACATAAGTGTTGGCATACCTGTTTTTTCTGTTGGTAAAACACAATATCAACAGATAAATATTTGTCACTAAATTGTTGGTAAAAAACCTGATGGTAAACGTTTTGTCAACAAATAAGACCATGTGTTGGAATTGAGCACTAACACCAACAGAAATTGTTATGTTGGTATTTTTCTAATTATAACAATAGATTATAATATGTTGCGAATATCCTACTTTACCACCAAAATAGGTTGTTGGTGTTGTTTTTTTACCGCGATACAAGTATCTCCAACTTAAATGTCCGCTGGAAATGGTCTTCTTTCCTTCTTTAGTCAGTACTAACCAACAAAATAATCTGTTGGTGATAGTATTCCTGTTATTTTTATAATAAATAAATATACCTATTGGTAAAAAACAAGTTGTATATATACCTAATATATTTTTGTTCGTTAGATAACAAATACACATTCTATAACAATATAACCCTCCAGGTGAAATAATATAACAATATGATGCACTTGCTACAACAAAATAAATAACTTTAGCTAAGCCCTAAATTCATTAGATGTTCATCACATGACAAGTAAAAAAAGCGAGAACATGTGTTTAATTCTTGGCAAAATATTTCCTAAAAGTCATATAAAAAACACAGTCAACTAAGAAATTGAGACTCAATCTATATTTCATTCATAATGTTCTTCGCTGTCTTCATTTTCTTTAATGACCTCCTCTTCATCTTCATGATTATTTGCATTTGCATTCTCAATATCAACGTCATCAACATCATTGTCCTCAATTGAAGCAAGATGATCGTCCAATATTCCCTACGAAATTGATACAATTCAAAACTTAATTAAGGAATCCAACTCTGATTATTTCAATGATTATTCATCATACATATAAAGGTAAAAATTAGACCTGTCAGTTTGGGAGGGTGGGTTAAATACGGGTTGGGTGTATTCCGAGTTCGGATAAAATACGGGTCGAGTGTATTTCGGTTTTACGGGTTTCGGATCAACCCAACGGGTTTAGAGCGCCTTTTTCGTGAGTTATTTTTCTTTTTTTAAAATCAAAAATTCTGCATATTTATTACTCAAAATTGTCATTATTTAATGAAAATGCATAATAATTGTAATTTCTCAAAATAATATTAAAATATTCAAACATTTAATTATAATATATGAACATCTTGTATGGACGGGTAAAGAATTAAGCCCCATTTGATTTTGGGTAGATTGACCAGTACATTGAAAGAAGGTTAATAGTGGATCGACCATTTATTGGGCAGCCCATCTAAAACATTTTAATGGGTTGTAGCAGTTTCACCAGCAATAATCTATTTAATAGTTTAATATTTTCATTAACTAACCGACCAATGTCCAATCTGGTAAAACTTTATTAATGGACCGACCCAGTACAAATACGGCTAGTCGTTTTTTTACCGTTACTATCATAGTTCAAGACTAGTCAGAACGAAAACCAAATAAAATTAAATAAAAGAAGTACAAGATATTATCTTGCAATTATAACATAATGGTATGACTTTTAGATTAGACAGATTAATTAATTTTAAAAAAATTAGACAGATTTGTTTAACGAACTATATAATGGTATGACTTTCGCATCTTTAATGCTTGTGTTCTTTTAAATCAACTTTTCAAAAAAGATTAGATAGTTATTCCATGCAATTTTGTACCTATTTTAAATGTTTTTTCATTTAAAAGTTGTGTACGGTTTTATTTTTAGAGAATGAAAAAGAAAAAATAAGGTTATTATTATTTAATTTGTAAATAGATGCAATAGTTATATAATATCTTTTCAAAATACTCAATAAAAATGACTAACCATTATTGTTAAAAGAGATAAATTAGAGAAAAATAAAAAACTAAGGATATAATGTTCGGGTCAAGCGGGCGGGTTCGGTTTCAGGTCGGGTTTGACCCGCTAATTTACGGGTTTTTCGGGTTTGGTTTATTTCGGGTTCGGGTCAAGAAAATCGTGTTCAAAACCCAAATTTTTCGGGTGGGTTTGGGTTGGGTCAATTTTTGACAGGTCTAGTAAAAATGCATTATTCATCATCCAACTTAGTCAATACAACAAAAATTATCACGTAGCACTAAATGACAGGGCCACCATGTTCAACAATCATTATGGGTTTATCAGCATTATAATGAAAGCTCTTTACCTTTTAAATTTGTGGATTCTGCTTCATATCTAGTTATCATATCTGACAGATAAAATTTTGTACACCTTGCTATAAAATGGCATTTAACAGTGGATGATAAATTAGTAAACAAAAGAAACTGCAATCCAAATTTGGGCCTTGATCCTTCAGTCGCTGTAATAGCAAATTACTTTTTTAAAATGTTGCGATGAAAGGCATGAATCATATTATTCTTTTTGTTTGGTAAATATACAACACATACCACATCATAATATAATAAAAATCAAGCTCAAGTCAAGCAAAGAAGTATTATATGTGAATGACAACGACATCGAAATAGTTTCACAAAATTTGGCCAATTAATCAAATATGGGGTCCAAGTGCATACATAATAAAGTTTACAATAGATCAAACACTTTAAAATTCTTTGAAAAGATGTTTTTAGAATAAGCAGTTTTGAGACGGAAAATTTCTTTTATAAAATAAGGCCAAACATGCTCTTGGTATGAGTTATCAGGAATTACCTAATGTTTCATAAGCAATTTTACCAAATGGGTGATATCACTAACTTTGTTCTCTAATTTTTGAACTTTTTCTTCACTTTCTTTATATTATTTCTTAATTTTGACTCTTTTAGCACACTCTTCCTATAGAGCACATCTTTAAAGCTTGAGCGAGCAACTTTGACACCCATACCATGAGTCTTTGCATAGGCATATTTGTCATCTCCTATAACCTTTTTGAAAATTTCTTTTCGAACACCATTGTTGCATAAAATTTCTTCAACTTGGGCTAACTCAGCCTCAATTGTTTGTTAAATCACATAAAAACACAAGGACGATTCAAAGCTTGTCCGTTTTGTTACCTTTTTCCTAAATAGTATATATGATTCTGGATGAGTTGCTTAAATTCACATCAAGAAACATATCAACAAAATATGAATAATGCCTCCTCTTCAGTACACACACACGTGCAAAGCTCTTTGTCCCCACATGATGACACATTTTGTTATTCTCATGATTTTTGATACCTCTCTTATTTCTTTGTTGATTGATAGTTGCAGTCAATGAGATTAGTGTTGTTTCAAAAATAAGAAAAATGCTTAATTAATAGTCCTGGTGGTAATTACCTTCCCCTTGTTATATTCCCATAATGTTACTAAATTGTCCCATGTGTCAGGAGGTTATTGAAGAGGCCTAGATTCCATCACTCCATCGTGACTGTTATCATCAAAATGTTCTACTTTCAACTTGGATTTGTATCCTCTCCAACAAGGCATTTTCTCAATTGCTCATCCGTAAGGTTCTTTTTCTTCAGGAAAGCGAAATGAACTCTGAAAAATAGAGATGAAAATAGACCATAAAGGAAAACTCAAACACATATCTTCACTTTTTATCACTGCAAAATTAATGGCATATGTACACATACCTTCACCTCTAGCTATAATGAACCTTTTTATGTTGTTCTATTTTTCTCCAGTCAAAACAATCAAGTGTCAATTTTTAAGAATCCCGTGCAATTACACTAATTAAACTAGACATTTGCCTCAAAAAAGCACTAATAGGTTGAAGGTTTTCATTAACATTGACGAAGATGGGGTTCTTGTGAACCTTCAACTTTTTAAGCCCACAACCTCTGTCATTCTTAGGTTTGGTTGCTCGCATTTACCTCCTGTTGTGGTATTATAACCAGTTGGTATTGCTTCAGGGGTTTTTTGTTTCACATCACTTTGCTCAAGATTCATCATGTTCAAATTGCTTCCACCTGGTTGTGTAAATTAAAGCAATTAGCAATCGAATCTTAACAAATAAAACAAAAATGATGTAAACAATTACTTGAAAAATAAACACATAACCATGGTTAGTAGTTCATAACTTATCGCTAGAAACTAATTGATGAGCTCTAGTTTCTGAGTTTTTCACTTTATTGTTAAGGTGTAAACTACTTTGTTTACTGGACTGTTTGGGTGGATTATGTCGTGGTCCTAGTCAAAATAGAAAATCTTATTTACTATTCAGCAAATAATGCATGAATAATTAATGTACCAATTTGTATTCAATATCCTGTTGAAGATGTTATATTAGCAGCATTTCCGACCATTGTGCAACTGTTAGACCCATCCTCATTTCCACCACTTAGCAATATCATTTCCACATCATATTGCATAATTGTTATCCATTTGTTTTCTCTTAATTAAAAGGAAAATTAAAGGAAGGAAATAAAAATCGATAACAACAAACAACAACAACAATACCTCCCAGTGTGGGTCTCGCTTTCGCGGGGTCTGGGGAGATCCAGATATAGGTAGCCTTACCTCTACCGGCATCCCTGCCCCGTAGAGAGGCTGAATCCAAGGGACATACAAAACAAGATTTTGTGAAAACATTTTATAGAAGAAATGTTTTGTGAAAACATTTCATGGAAAAAAAAAAAACTAAGAATACGCAGCAAGGAATGAACTAATAGATAATAACAACTCAGGTGGCCGTAACTATGAAAATAAAGGTACAACATAAGTATAACATAGCTTAGAAAGGAACTATACCTTTACAAACAGAGGTAGCCAAACAATGTCTCTTCCCCGATGTAAGCACTACCTGCATATAAATATGACATACGAAAAAACCACAGCTAAAACTACCCTACTGCAGCTAGAAGACTACAACCAAATCAGATGGCCAAATCTCTGGGAACTAAGATCCTAACCCTATCCCGCCAAAGTCTCCTATCCTAAGCCATGTCCTCTGTCAATCCTACAACTTGTAAGTCCTCTCTAATCACTTCGTCCAAACTCTTCTTTGGTCGTCCCCTCCCTCTTTTACCTTCGAGGATGTTAATCCTCTCACACCTCCTCACTGGAGTGTCCACACTCCTTTTCACATGGCCAAACCAGCTGAGTCTGGTTTCTCTCATCTTATCCTCAATGGGAGCCACTTTAACTAAGTATTTGATTACTCCATTCCTAATTCTATATATTCTCGCATAACAACACATCCACTAATCATCCTCACCTCTGCTATCATCAACCTTTGAACAAGTGTCTTTTTTATAGGCAAACACTCCGATCCATATAGTATAGTAGGTCTAACTACCATACGATAAACTTTACCTTTTAATCCTATAGACATCCTCTTATCACACAGCACACCTGAAGCATACTTCCATTTTAGCCAGCCCACTTTTATGCGCTGGTTAATATCCTCGTCAATATCTCGATTTTGCTGAATGATCGAGCCTAGATATTTAAACTTCTGAACCTTTGGTATCGCCATCCCATCCATGGTGACGTCTCCCCCCGCATCTTCTCTTCCACTGAAACAACAATGTCGGTATTCAGTTTTTGATCTACTTACTCTAAAACCTCTAGACTCCAGAGTACATCTGCAACGCTCCAACTTGTCCATAACTCCCTCTAGTCTCGTCAATAAGAACAATGTTATCTGCGAATAACAAACACCATGGTACCTTATCTTGAATTCCTTTTGTAAGTTCATCCATAAATAAAGTGAAAAGGGCTTAAAGCGGAACCTTGATGCAGGCCCAAACCAACGTAAAAGTCATTGGTAGCCCCTCATAGAGTCCTAACCCTTGTCCTACCTCCCTTGTACATATCCTTAATAACTCGAATATATACAGGTGACACTTCTTTCTTTTTCAAGCATCTCCATAACACTCCACGCGGAACTCTATGATATGCTTTTTCGAGATCAATGAACACCATATGAAGATCCACCTTTCTATCTCTGTACAATCCCATGAGCCTTATAAGGAGGTAAATCGCCTCTATGGTCGACCTGCGAGGCATAAAACCAAATTGGTTCTCTGATATCAAAATATCTTTTCGCAGTCTTCTCTCAATCACCCTCTCCCATAACTTCATAGTGTGACTGAGCAACTTCATACCTCTATAGTTATTACAATCCTGGATATCACCTTTATTCTTGTACAATGGGACAACTAAGCTAAACCTCCATTCTCTAGGCATCTTAGTAGTCCTAAAAATAACATTGAAAAGCTTTATTACCCACTCTAATCCCTCTTCACCCAAACACTTCCACACTTCTACCGGTATCTGATCTGGTCCATCTGCCTTCCCATTGGCCATCTCCTTTAGGGCCTCTTTAATCTCGTCCTTGCTGATAGGTTCGTACAACCAGGAATTATGATGCCACTCATAACCCACTCTTTCCCTACTTCGCAAATCTTCCAACACTTCACTGTTGAGGAGCTTGGAGAAGTACCTTTGCCATCTCTCCTTAATTTCTGCATCGTCAACCAGCACCTTACCATCTTCATCTTCGATGCACCTCACGACACCCAAATCCCTTATTCTTCTTTCCGTAGCTCTGGCCAGTTTAAAGACTTCCTTTTCACGTTCTTTGGTCTCTAGTTTATGATATAACCTATCACAAGCCATGCTTTTAGCTATAACAACAGCTTTCTTGGCTACCTTTTTTATTACTTTATATCTAACTCTACTGATCTCTTTCTCTTCATTTGTTTCACTGTTAAAGTAAGCAGTGTATGCCTCTTTTTTCCCCTTGACTTTCTCCTTTACCTCCTCGTTCCACCACCAAGCTCCCTTCATTGTATTACCACCTCTCCTAGATGCCCATAGGATTTCCTTAGCCGACTTCTGAATACATTCTGCCATTATCTCCCACATTATATCTACATCCTCTACCTGCTTTCAAGCTCCTTCTTCAGTAATCATCTCTGATAATTTCATAGCGCTCTCCTTAGTAAGATTCCACCACTTAACTCTGGGGTCCCCAACACTTCTCTTCTTCCACTTTGAGCGCTTGAGCTCCACATCCAACACCAACAACCTACACTGAGTACCTAAATACTCACTAGGTATCACCTTACAATCCTTACATAACCTCCGATTATTCGCTCTAATCAGGAAGTAATCAATTTGAGTCTTTGTGGAACCACTCCTAAAGGTCACCAAGTGGTTCTCTTTCTTCTTAAAATAGGAGTTTACCACCAACAAATCATAGGCAACCACAAAGTCCATAACAAAAACTCCCCATTGTTTCTCTGCCCATAACCGAAACCTTCGTGAGCCGTTTCATACCCTTCTGAGCCTTCCCCAATATTGCCATTAAAGTCTCCTCCTATGAAAAGTTTTTCGCCCTGAGGTACCTCCTCAATGACCATATCTAAATCCTCCCAAAAAAGCTTCTTAATATCGTCCGGTAAACCTATTTGAGGAGCATAGACACTAATCACATTAAGGATTTCTAATCCCACCAATACCTTAGTGGCCATAATACGATCACTCTTACGCCTCACTTCCACAACGAAGTCAACCAATTCCTTATCAACCAAGATGCAAACTCCATTCCTAGCCTTGTTTGACCCCGAATACCACAGCTTAAACCCATCAACTTCTCTAGCTTTAGCCCCCACCCACTTAGTCTCTTGGACACAGGCTATGTTAATCCTACGTCTATGCAAAGACTTCACTAATTCTATAGACTTACCAGTAAGAGACCCAATATTCCACGACGCTAAGCGCACCTTCCACACCCCTCCTACCTCTATAGTTCCTCGGAGGACTGGCTGAAGCTACTACATTGCTTGCCACTAGCTTGAGCTGCCACCACTTATCCCCAGCTATGCAATAAAAGTGATAATAATAATAATAATAATAATAATAATAATAATAATAGTACTAGTAGTAGTAGTAATACTAATAATAATAATAATAATAATAATAATAATAATAATAATAATAATAATAATAATAATAA
>JACYFF010019584.1:35612945-35687613 GCA_017589665.1 Selenicereus undatus
TAATGGTGCATATATTCGAGGCTCTCTATTCTCAGATGACACTTCCTCTTTCGCTCACACTGTTACTCTATATATATATGTATGTTTGTCTATATATAGTATATTCATGATTAGGAATGTCATAAAATAAAACCCACTAGCAAATTTATATTGAGTAACTTTGTTAGCCATAGAGGAAGTTTCATCTGAGAATAGAGAGCATCGAATATATGCACCATTAGGCAAACTAAGTGTAGAAACTTGAATGTATCTTGGACTATGTTGTGTAATCCTTGATTGATCCCATGTTTCATCCATAATGCAACATATTTTGCACCACTGCTGAACACTATTAACATGTATATCAAGGTGATTAAGTCATAAATTGGCTTTCACTAACAACGTATCGCCAATTGACCTGTTGTGATCACCTTCTTTTTGCCAATAGATTTCCCCGTAAAAGCCATAATCTAAAAAAGGGTACAAATAATAGTCGCACAATAACCTCACAAGCTTTAGCATAAATCAGTAAATGATGTCAAAAACACATAAAACACCAACAATGTAAAGTCAAATAAAAACATTATAAACATTTTATACAAAAAAATAAATATATGTAAAGACTTAAACATATAATGTTTAATCAGAATCCATATAATAATGTTAATCAGAATCAGAATCATATGGTGTTGCATGTTCTTCACCACCTTCATCATTGCTATAATCTGATTCCATCTCTACAGCATCGTTCGCTTCAACCGAATTAGCAAGTGACTCATCTAATGTGACTCATGCTATATCTTCTCTAACATCATTAAATCCATCTTGGTAAACCATAGACGAATTGCTTGCTCGTAAGAGGTATGCTTCTGGTATGATATTTTCTTCAATTTTGAATAAATCTTTTGGCTTAGGTTTAATCACCACATGCCAATTTTTCTCCTTGGATTTTGGTGTATAGAACAATTGTACTGCTTGAGAGACAAAGACATAAGGTTCATTTGTCCTCCAATGTGATTTGAGGCTAACAAGAGTAAATCCATGTTCATCAGCCATGTAAGAGTCAGTAGGAAGATTCCTACAAACCTGATAATTTATATAATGTGTTAGACTAATAATGTGACTAAATTTTGCATACATGAGTGTATTGTATATTTGAAGACACTTACATTTTCTCATACCAAATCTTACTTTATGAATCTCATATGCATTTTCATTCGTAGTTTCACATTCAATACTAACAATCTCAAAATGCTCTTTGAATTTACAACAAAATTAAAACTAGTGAAATGCATTTTAAGAAGCTTTATAATAATAATGGAGAAATGCAATGCTTACTTACTATGCATTAACTTGAACTTCATCACAATTAAAGAACACATAACTATGTACTTGTTTAATTATAGAATAATCACTTTGAATGACTTTCTTTCTAGATGATGCATGAAATTTGAGAGAGCAAATAGAAAGTCCTTTATGTTGTCATTCACTGTGATTGTTATTCCTTGAGGACCTATTCTCCCTCGTTTTAACACCATGCAAGTATCTTGCGCAAAAGTTAAACATTCTTTTACTATATACACTTTAGCGATGCATCCCTCTGGATGATTTTTGTTGTGAACACATACGTTATAAGTTCTTAAATCCATATGACAATCATTAAAATCCCATAACATGACTCATATGTTTCTTAATTCTTAGAAAAAAAAGAAAAAAACAATGTTGGCTACATGCCTTTCTGTAGGATACATACAATGATAAATAACAGAACCAATCACCTTTGCTTCATATGGCAGTTGAACAATTAGATGCACCATTATGTTGAAAAAGGAAGGCCAGAAAATGCTCTCTAATTGACAAAGTGTAATAATGACATGGTCTTGTGAACATTCAAAGTCTTGAGTCGTTACAACTTTAGAACAAACTTATGTAAACCTTGTGGTGAAATTACTAATTGAGATAGAAAACTTCTAATTTTTGCTTTTTGTTTTTTGTTTGATCTTTTTTTCTCCATCCCTAAATTACTTCATATTGTTTACATCTGTATTTAATTATTAATAGTGATACTTTTATGGTTAAATACACTTTAAATAGGAAACAATGAACATGCATGTTGAATTACAGAGACCATTTTAAACAAATGGCGTATGTGACATCTCAAGTATGACAACTAGCAAAAATTGTATGCTTAAATGAATCATGTTGAATAGGTTGAATGGATAAAAAGGGTCGTGTGTCATGCAACTAACAAATATGTCTTTAGGATATAAAGACTGCTCCCTTATCTGCATATTGCACTTAAAAAGATAGGTTGCTAAGCATATGAAGACATGCCATAATTTCAACCGATTATGTTGTTTAACTATCTTGTGATCATACCTTTCTTGCATACGTATGCATGCTATGCACTCGTACATTTGAAGAGATCCTTGTGCCTTTTCATGAAAGAATGCATCTTTTCAGTAATTCATTGTATATATGAAACATATTAATTATCCAACTTATTATTGACAAGTTTTCTTTAATAGCATTTACCAATGGATCCAAATAATAAAGTAACTTTTGGAAAAATACAATGAATGACCAACAAACACAAGCCTAGGACGAGTTACAATATACTACATGATAATAGATCTAGGTTCATCCCAATGGCAAAAACAAACATGCTACATGGATCTTGAACTAACCTAGCAGCACAGGGGATCATGTCTCTTGGAATTCGCTTGAGCCAAGGCTTAGTTTTATCAATCTTGCAATAGCATATGAAATCACGCTATCTACCCGCTTAATAGTGTCTCTTATATATTGACGACAATTAATTACATTTTTATTTTTTTTTATGGAAGTAACTCCAACAATTTTCCACACATTTCATAATAGATGGTGTTTATATTTTTCTTCAGGTCTTCTGCAAAAACAGAGGTATCTTGTGATTAAGCCTTTATTTGGGTAACTTGACGATAAATGGTCAGTATAACACATTAGATTAGCTATGAACTAGCTTTCCCATTGAACCACTTACGTCTAATTGACACACACGACTTCAATCATGGATCACACAATAATTTGCACAATCAGTGTCTACGTATCCCGTATCTAATTCATAAACGGCTCTAGACCTAAACACAAGTTAAATATAAATAGTCAAATTTTACACTTTCTAGGTAAGCCTTATCAATATCCCCACATAAATTTTTAATGACAACATTTGAACACAAGAAATAAGAAACATCATTGACAAAGTATATAAAACTAAGTCAAACACTTATTTCTATGCGATTATAGGTGTTTTAGTAGATATTCTGCATTATCTAATTGCTTAATCTCCCAAACAGGTTCCAATCTATGGTAATATCATTGATATGTTCCCCATTGTTTACATACCCTCATTCCCTATTATTTCCCTTGACGTGTATATAATTCCCTTTGAGGTGGATAGTGATATATACCCTTAGATTCTTTAGAGCTCGTAAGTCCTTCTGCTTCCCAACACTATGTTCCTCAGCAACAACCACAACGGACTCTATTAGCTAGCGAAGACAAGTTGATCAGTCCATGTCTGGAGGCATATATCTAAATCTACTTGTTCACATCCAAGGTTCTAAGTTTAACTTGTTAGAAAAATAGAGGTTGATCCATCCATGTTTGGAGGCATGTATCTAAATCTGCTTGTTCACATCCAAGGCTCTAAGTTTAACTTGTTAGAAAAATAGAGGTTACGACTAATAGCCAAAAAAAACAAACTTATCTGATTTAGGAATGAAAGACAAAGCTGTGGCATGGTAGACTATTGCCCTACAACTGACTTGCTCCCCCAAAATGCACATTGGAGACTGGCGAGCCATCGATCTCTAGGTATACATGACTAGTTGTTCGAATGGTGTACTAGAACATACAATAGTGAAGATCGTTTTTGAATTATCCATAATAGAGAGTTTAGGAGAAAGTTTGCGGGGAGTGTTTGTTTTTGTGTCTGAAACTATAGTAGAGGGCATAACTTATAGTCAGAGAAGGACAATAAAATTGGCAAAGACAAAGAATGCTAAATTGGTAGAGAAAAGTCAGCACCAATACGGTTGGGAGAATAATTACAGTAATGGAAACAAAGTGTATAATAGTTACTCACCAAATACTAAATAACCAACTTGATCCAAAAAGATTGGTCAAGAGCCCATGCATGCAACCTAGCTCAAAATGATAGGTACATAACATGCGTCTTTATGGTCTAGTGCCACTTGCTTTCTAGGAGGCAAGGGGGGTAAAAACATGAGTTTCTCTTTGAAAAAGTTCCATATGGGATACTAAAAAAGTAACCTAATGAAAAGAGTTTTTGTCTCTTCCTTCATTGCAAACTCCAATATAACTAAGTTTGTTCAAATCCCTTGGTAATTTCATCAAACTTGAGCATTTCCTTAAATTCAAAGTTGATAGAATAAGTAGTTCCATGGTTTGATTAATGACACATCTCCTTCTCAAAATTCCTATGCAGATTGAGGTATCTTAAAAGCAATAACTTACTTGTTACATTTGAAAACCTTTGTGTACCCAAAAAGGCAAAGTCTAGTACCCTTACATTTCTCCATTTTGTTAGTAATGCACAGGCAAAAAATGTAGACTTATAACACGATGGGTTTCTAGAGTAATCTTTAAGCTAAGTGTGGATCTTAGAGATAATGTAAAGGGTTTTTCCATTATTGTAATGAGTGCAATCATATTCATAGTGGATTTCATTATCTTGCACGCGTGCCTATGAGGGAGTCTGCCAAATAAATGTCATGCCCCCCAATCGCAACAAGATTGTGTATCATGTTGTTAATTTTACAGTGTACTATTTTGTAATTTTTACCTATTTCTAGATTTAGTAAAAAAAAAAAAACCTTTGTACAAAATTCGAAAGTATCCCTCATTGGTTTCTGAATGCTTCAATCTCTATTCAATGGCTCAATGCAACCATGTGCCATCCATGGGCTAATTAAATTCTCCTTTTTAAAGATGAAATCCTTGAGTACCAACACACAATAGCTAAAGCGGCATCCTCAATCTTATAGAAAGACAACGATCGCTAAACTTCAATAGTGTTGGAAAAGTATAGTTCTCATCAACTGCATTTTCACTTGATGACATTGCTGTATAGACTGCCATACTTGTTCATCTTGACCATGTCATAGGCCTTACTAATTAGTTGTGAGAGCCATGCTTTCATATATTTTTACAATCACCATTTTAGCCTCAAGTAAATAATTGTGGTTACTTATCTTCCCCAAATATCATCTCAAACAAATGTCGTAACTATTCTTTGACAAATTTATTAAGTCATAAGTACATTCGCTCCGTGTAATTGTAGTCGTACAACATATTTTTAAATTTACACAATTCTACTTCCTCTTAATCAACATGATCCCTTAACAACTTGACGTGCTCAAGCCATTCAATTTGACTTTCAGTCTATCACTAACAATAACAAAGTACCTGCCTTTGTCTAAGTTCCTTATGAGCATTTTGAGGAAGCAAATTCATTTCAAGGCCATTAATATCATTCTTACTTATTGGTCACTCTAAAATACTACAAACCCCTACCATATCTTAATTATACATCAATTACATAAACGTACAATATTAATGGGAATCCCTTTCAATTTTTCGACCATTGTAGGCAAGTTTAGCAAGAGAAATTTTCCACAGCAAAACCATTCTGGGCATATTGAGAACAAAAAAAGCCCCCTTAGCTTTGCTTTTTTTTTTAAAAAAAAAATTAACATTTGAAATTTGGTTACTTACAAAGTATTTTGAGTTCAAGTAAAATACAGTTAGATGTGTTTCGATATTGTGCATTTGGATTAATCCGAGTGGTTAACATGCACCCATTATTATTTATAAAAATTACAATAATTTTATTTCCTTAAAAAAAAAACTTGAAATTATGAAGGTTTATGTCATGACACAAGTGTTATGATTAAAGGTGAGTTACAATGAGAATAAAAAACAAAGATAATTGCCAAGCACAAGGGAAAAAAATTATCCTTGGCTTTTCTTAAATATAATTTAACTTCTAGAATTTGGTTATTTGCAAAGTAATATTATTTAAACCTTAATTAGTTAGATTCTCTTGAGGTTGGCCATAAATATAATGGTTGGTTTATGCCTTTTCAATGTTCCTTTTATTCTTATTACTTCCATCAAAGTACGGAGTTTCATTCATACATTTGATAATTTTAACTTTACTTGTTTAATATACTATCATGATAACTGATCATAGAAATGATAGTAAAGTTTCTTAGTAGGCATTTGCAAGAGAGATTGATAATTATCTAATGTCCCCGAAAGGATGGCATAAAATAATATCTACTACTCTCAAGATGCAAAAAAATAGAAAGAAAATCAAAGATTAGGGGCTTATCAATTATTGGACATTGGAGAATCACATAGGTACAAGAGTAATCTTATGCTTTTGCACATTACTATTTTAATATTCATATAACAATAATGAAGCGAAATTAATATTGTAGCAAATTCAAAGGAAAAGTTATATCAGTATCTGGTGAGTGAAATTAATAAATAATTAACTCACAAATTACATGTCATACGATATTTTGTTTCTTGCCAGTTATAATAACAAAAAAGAAAAAACTGCCAAGAAAGTAATGCAATGGTTGATCCAACAACAAACTCTTAAATTTTAGAAACACACATATATGGCAATCTCAATCTTTTCGAAAGGCGAGCATTTTAGTTCAATGAAAAAACAAAAGAAATTTAACATCTTGCAATATATTTTTGACACATTTAAAGATCCTAATAACTAATTAATGTTATGGTGGATCCAAGAAGTTCACAGCTCCCCACCACTGTACCAATTGCTCAATCTTTATTACATATATATCTTGAATTCCAAAGTGTGTAACATGAAAGATGAGTACGCATCAACGAAGAATTAGCCAACTTATAGTCACTAGCATATCAAATACTAGCACGTAGAAGTGGTTGAAGCATACATAGGAAGGGTTGGAAGATTAGTTTCACTTGAAAAACAAAGGGTCAAATTGAAGTCAAAATCGAATACCCTATATAACAAAAGGACAAGCAACATCATTAACTGAACAAACTACTTGGTTTTGTGTTCATCATCAATAGAATAAAAAGGCATAAAGATAGTGAAAATTAAGAACGACACTTCAAATGAGAGTGTTGCTCACGATAATAACTACCTCACATTAGCTTCCCATAGGCTAAGACCAAGATTAATATCAATTAACCCATCAAAGCGTAAGATAAACACTACCCACGCCTTTCACATCAATTCTTTGTTAGTCAAACAAAAAGCAAAGAAACTCAAATCACTTTGAGCTGGTAAATGCCCAACTTTACAGAAATAGGGGTACAAGTTCACATAAATGCAAGCATAAGTTCTCATATGCTATAGAACCAATGATATGAGGTTGTTTGTCTTCTTTTAAAGTATCATGTCCATAGGGTTGATGAGTATTGTTGCCTCAATTAATGTATAAGGTTTTGATGATGACAATCCAAATGCCCTAGCCAATATGCTGTGAGTTATGTGTTGTACTTGAGTTGTATGTTGAGACAAGATTCGAAAGATACATGGAGCAGTTCGAATTGAGCCTAGAGTATCAAGTTGGCAACATGTGCAAGAAATTGAGAACATTCCTCATAACAGTTCCAGGAGTGGTTGCGTGGAACTATGGAAGAAGACTTCGAGAACACTCCCTCCAACCAGGTCTGGAAGTGGAAGCATGGACCTACATAAGAAGTCCAGTTGACAGCAAGAGTCTTAGGATTAAATGCGTATATACTAGCTTAGATTCTTGTTAATATGTCAATCAGAAGATACTCAATTTTCCGTACACCTTGAAAGGCCTTTTGGTGACTCAGAAACACGTCTTAGAACAGGCAATGACTGCAGTGTTCTGAGGCTGGAATTTAAATCCGATTTTCAACGATTTTTTAAAAGGATTTTTGCACTGTCGTTTTTTCAAGAAATAAATTAGGAATAAATTTCCTAATGGTAGAGTCAAAAAGGAGTCAAAAAAGATTTCTTCCATTGCAAATATTTGTCAAAAGATTTGATTCTAATTTTTGGAAAGAATATCCAGCAAAATCTTATTTTTGGAAGGATAAGAAAATAGAAAAGATTGAGGGATTTCCTACTTCAATTTGGAAAGGAGAGTTCTCACCTCCTTGGTCTCCTTGTAGCACAAGAATACTAAAGGGATAAGGATTTTTCCTTCACATACACACATCCCTCTATTTATGAAGGAATTATTTAAGCTGACTCAGAACACTGCTCAGAACAATTGAGCAAACAGGTATGCAGTGTTCTGGGGGCATCGAGTGCAAAAATCGGTTTTCAAAGATTTTCAAGAGTTTTCCTACTACCAAAATTCCTAATATATTTAGGATCGATTTTCTGATAATATTGTGTTTTAGAAAGAGTAATTTCCTAAATAATATTGGTCTCCTAAAGGATTTTTCAAAAGATTTTATCTTATCCTTAAAAGATATGATTTCCTAAAAAGATAAATTCTTGAAGGATTTAATTCCTTTTAAGACACTGAGCATTTTCAGAGTTATTATGGAAATCAAATCCTTGCTTTTTCATGGGTATATAAGCACCCGCTTCTCATATCTTCATGCAAGATTTTTAAAGGCCTTTTCACGATTATTCAAGTGCTAAAATTGCTTTTCTGAGTCTGAATTTTTCTGTGAGAAAAACCTTCAAAGTGTGCGCTTAATTGAGTCTTCATTATTGGCATAATAGGAGCTGTATTGTACCTTGCACTTAGCTTATTTAGAAGCATTCAAGTAAGGTGTTCTTTATCTCTTTTCTGTCATCGTGATTAGAGGTTGTCGAAACTGTTGGACGTGGTCTCTTAGGAGACGTGTGGACATTGTGTTCGTGAATGTTTTGTCCAAGTCTAGGGAGAATTTGGAAGTGTGTTTGTAACGAGAGTCTTGGGTAGACTAAGTTACGTGTGTTATGGTGGTAACGTGTTCGGCCCGTTTAGTGAAAGTGTTGCTGAAATCCTACAGTGGTAGGTCGTGATTTTTACACCTCAGTTGGGCCAGAGGTGGTTTTCCACGTAAAAATATTGTATCTTCTTTACTATTTCTGCAATTACTTTCGTTTCTATTTCACTGAGAACATGCATCACAAATAGGTCTCACGAGTGTTCTGAAATAAGTTTAGTTTCTGTCTCACTAGAAACACTTACTCCAAACAGTTCTCACGTGTGTTTTTGAAACAGTTCGAAAAATTGGTAGACACAATTCACCCCCCCCCCCTCTTGTGTCCTTGAGGATTAAAGTCTAACAAGTGTCACGAACAATTTTGTTCGTAAATTTAAGCTCAACATTAGCAAAAGTTTATATTAAAATCACTCCTGAGAATAAAAATATATTTGTCAATTTTTTGAATAATTCTTGTTTTTTGTTTAGGGCAACAATTTGGGACGAGGATAATCCTCTTTTTGGGGGGGGGGGATCAAGTTCACCAAGTATTGAATCAAAATTCATCACCCTAATTTTGATATTTCACTAAATAGATTGCAAAAGTTCACCAAATATAATGTAGCAGCTTCACCCTTGAATTACAAAAATTATTAATTCCTTTGGACCCTAAATTAAACTTAAAAGCATCTAACAGTCAAAGGAAGAAGTGACACTGTCAATGAAAACTAGGACAATAGTGGCTTAGAATAGAAAATGTCATAATGAAACAAGAACTAGAAAGCTTCTATTTCTTAAAGAATCCCATGTGCGTAGCCATTGTTCATTATATGAGCAAAAGAAGATGCATGAGAATGCTTGTCCTCTTAAGAGACATGATGAATATATGGATGAGCATCAAAATGTAGTATATCGAAGAAAAGAACTAAGAGCTTAACAATTGTGATACAATATTGAAGGAAAAAGAAGCAGAAATAAAAAATTTGCTAAATTTCTGCAAAACCAAACTTGTCTAGAACTTATCAAATTCAAATATAGAAGATGAAGTAATTTCGATTATTTAGTAAATATATAAAAACAAAGACTTGAACTTTGCTAACACGAACAAATAGACCAAAATGAACAATAAGAAGAGACTAAGTTCCCAAATTCCAAGTTTACATCAAACAACAGCCAATATCACACTAAAAAAAAAAATTGCTGAGAGTAATATCAGACAATAATTTCTTAGTTCATCTTGCAAATCCACTATGCAATTCACTATAAGACCAAAACATTGAATGAAGCATCATAATTAAGGGAGGAGATAGGCAACAATTAACAATCTAGCAAAGCACGCACGCACACACAATAGACATAAACACATTAGTATATAATATATTATTCAAGATATAAGTGCAATATTACATCTTAATGGTACACTTTTTTTGTTTTACACTTCAAGCTTTGGATTTTCTCAATTCTAATTATAACATTATATTTTGTTTAGGCTACTTTAGCCATAACCTGAGCTAAAGAATTAATGAATGTTTGATTTCCCTAATTAATGTCATGCATGAAAATCATAATTAATTATTACATTCTTTATTTACCTTCTGGGCCATCGAAGTATAGTGCATGAATTTTCTGAACCCACGACTTTGAAATTGAATTTCCTGAATCATTGAACTATTGTGCAATAAATTTATGGGGGACAAGTCACTATTAAACCTTCTATATAATTCCCAAAACTTTTCATATTTGTAAACTTTACCCCACTTCGCAAAAACTTACTTTCGAAAATTTTAATTTTGTGCATGTCATATTCTTCTTACAAGTACTACTCAAAGCCCTCTTTAATTTGGTATCAGAACTATGTGACAAAAAATAATTAAGGTAATTAAGCTAACAAAGAGTCTATTAAGCTAATTAACTACATTTAATGCTCGAATTATCATGTAATTGTTATACTCCTAATTATTCACATAATGTACACTCACCAAAAGGAGGCACTTCTATAGTGCCACAATTAAACTATATCATTGAGATATTTTTAGAATTTAAAGCCGAATGAGCAAAAATTAAGGTTGAACTTAAGGAGATAAAAAAACCAATTGTCTATAATCCACCTTTATTTAATTAACGAGATTAGACATAGTGAAAAATTTAGTTTTAAGTATTGGCACTTCATTTTAGCATCTTTTCAAAACTTAAATAGAAAAAACCTATTTCCTTTGCATGATATAACAATTCGAAAAGAAGTAGGAGAAAAATAAACTAAAAAATAAACTAAAAAATCATTTGAAAAGGTCGAAAAAGAAGAAGAAGATGGAGTATAAGTTGTATAATCTTGAGGAATTACAGAATATGTTTGATGAAGAACAAAACCCTGAAGAATTAAACAAAATCATGGGCACAATAGTTAAAAAACAAGATGTATTACCTGATGGCAATGAAGGGACAAATAATGTCAAGTTAGAAGAAGAAATATATCAGCTGATAAACCTAATTAAACTAGAGGATCCTAACGTTGTTCCTTTAGAAGAAATTAGGGGGAGATTAGATAAAACAAATATGGTACAATGATATTTGATGATGAAATCAAATGAGACTGGAGAAGAACTCAACACATATGAAATCGAGTTCAATCTAGTTAGCAATGTTGTTCCTAAACCTAAAGAACTTAGTGAACCTTCTAGAAGAAATACTCATTTTATGAGACTTAGGTATGTTCTTGCAGGGCGTATAACTAACTTTTCCTTTGGATTTATCGCAGGGAAAACCACGTCCTTTGATTGACCTTACTCTAATTAACCAAACAGGATACATCTTAAACATTGATGGACCTCATGATAGAGAAAAAATATTTGAACATTGGAAAAGAGGTATGAATAGTATTTTGAACTTGGATATCACATGGTCTGATAGGAATTTCCTAAACTATATCGAGCACAGTTTTTCTAGCACTGCAGCTGACTAGTATGACTCATTAGATAAGGAGGGTAAAAATGCATTACGAATGATGAAAGCACTAATTGCAATGTTCAAAAAATTATGTGAGGAAATTGAAACTGAATTTATCGGAGTTAAGTTTGATCTGAAAGAAAAATCCAGAGAATGGCAAAGAAAGATTAATAGCATAGAGTTGTGGAACATGAGACATCTGAAAAATTAGATTGTTGAATTTTGCCAATATTATTAGAAAATTAGGTATAATGATGCAAATTTTGGTATGTTTTATGACAAATTACCATATCCTATCAATTCTATAATTAATGAAAAATACATCACATGGCTTGAGAAAGCAAATGTCATTGATACTCATGGTATAAGAATCTCTTATGCAGGAAAATGGGTCAATGATCAATGTCTCAATCTCCGAAAATAAAAGAAACTGAAGAAACAATTTCTAGCCTGTTGGGATGGCTCTCACCAATGAGGAAAGGAAGCTGAGAAGAGAACAAAAAGAAGGTTTTATAAGAAAAGGAGCTTTAACAAGCAAAGGGGAGAGAAACACAAAAGAAAATATTACAACAAGCAAGCCCTAAAAAATGATGATTTTTTAGAGAAACTGCTTATTGTGCTATCGGGAAAAACAACTGTAAGTGTTCAACAAGCGAAGAAGTAGGGCATTATGCAAATGAAAAATTGGGAGAATAACAAACTTATACACGCTTTGGATAGTCTAGATTATTTTGAGCCTAATGAGGAAGAAGCATTAGACCTAACCCTAGAAAACAACGAGAAAATTGTTGAAATTATACTAGGAGATGAATATAAAGAAAATGATTGTGAAGAAACCAGCCACATGATGGAAACTAGTTTAATTAGCCGTGGTGATCTTTAAGGTGAAGAGTTTATTGTAGATAATGAGAATGAAGAAGTCAAAGGAGATTGCATCCTTCGCATAATCTAGAATGACATGATATATAAAAAATCTATATTTCAATTAAAAAGTAAGTACATATGTGAAATGATGGAAGGAGACATAGAAATAAAAGATAAATATATTTTAGCATAACAAAGAAAGTATATGCATATCCATGTTGGAAGTGTCCAAGTGCAATTTACTGCTTTGTAGTATTATAACAAAGATATTGATGTTTCTACTTTGCTCTATGATATCAGGTATACCAAATTTTATAATCAAATTATCATAGGGATTAAGACCAATTTATATAACGGATTAGTAGGATTCAATTGCCAACTTGAATATTCTATAAGCCTAAAAGATTAATTTGTTAAAAACTTCCTATCCCTTAAGATAAAAATAGTTGGAATGGACATGAAAAGAAGAGGATATCGTCTAAGGATATTCTAAAAAATAATCTACAAACTAGATAATATTATAGGTCCAAAGACTAAGATAACAATGATAGAGACAGAAAAATTTGAAAGTCTTAATCTAATGTAACAAATTCAAAGGACAAAATCGAAATCCGCTGGAGAATAAAATCGATAGGCCATGGATATCTAGCTTTGCCAATACCATAAAAATCAATAAGAAAAATGTAATAAAAATTGATGAGAGCAATAAACTTACCATTAAATCCCAATTATTAAAAAACATGAGAGCAAGATTAGAATGGAGAGAAGGATCTTCAACTACAAAAGAAGAGCTCAAAGAAAACGATACAATTAGTATGACTAGTGAAATGAGTAGAATGAGTTTTGAACCCACAAGACACAATGTACATTGAAGTATGAGTCTAGATAGAAAAGTCATTGGGTATAAAATAGGAACTGCTAGTGAGCTATTCTATGAGGATGAATTAGTCAAAAATATAACTATGAAAATATGCTATGAAGACACAAATACAAATCCTAATGGCATCTATATCCGAATAAATATAGGTTTAGACAGATATAATAAGTATGAATGGTGTGCCTACATCAATAGTGGTTCTTCTATCTATTTTTGAAAAAAAAAATCCTTATTTATAGAATTTATGTGGAAAAAAGTCAAGAATCCTTTACAAGCAAGAACAGCTAATAATAGTTATGAGCCACAACGAACAAGTCCTATGGGCTACTGATTAATCCTCTCATAGTGTGATTATTGAAAATAATTTTCAGATGCTATATGCCTATATTCTCCATGCATGTAAACCATAAACCAAATAATATTCACAATAAATGATCACTTGGTTTCTATTGACAAACTAAATAAAGCCTATGCACATTAGAAGAGTGAGTTTACATACAGCCAGTGTGGTGAGAAGGTAATCCCTGCATAATGTGAGATGGCACTAATAATCTCACTACTTGAGTTATCGATTAAAGTGGAGATTGTTGAATTTATGCAACGAACTCTACTTTAATAATCCTTTTAAATTTTGGGATCAAGATAAGACATTTGCAAAAATCACTTTGTTAAATCTCAACACTATTATCCAAGTCCAATAGATGATGTATATACATCAGAATATTCAAGAATTATACAAGCAAATCAAAGAACTTTTGGAATAAGGGTTAATTAAGAATACTAAGAGTCCTCACACTAGTCCTACTTTTATGGTAAGAAATCATGCTAAGTAAAAAGAAGAAAAGCTAGAATAGTAATCAATTACAGAAAGCTTAATGGTAATACTGTCATTGATGGTTATTATATTCCTAACAAAATAGTTCTTTTTAATAGAATTCAAGGAGCTTTTTGGTTCTTAAAAATGGATTGTAAAAGTTGATATTGGCAAATAAAAATGGATGAAGAAAGCTCATTTACTAATAAAAAGCTATTATTGAAATTTAAGCCAATTAAGGAAGATTTAGGTCAGTTTTCTGCCTTGACTTGCAAAGTCTACAACTTTACATAGAAATATCAAATTAAGGCTTACAAGCACAATCTGGAAAGCAATTTATTCATACTGTAACTTTTGTTTTCTGAGAAATCACAAATAATCATGGAAACTATCAAATTTTCATATTTTTCTACTTGGTATGTTTCATGTTAAAATTGCGCGCTCACAAGTGAAAATTCATCTTGCTTTGCTTTATGCCCAAAATTGATAACTCAAAAATCTTAGTACGATATACTCACAAACCTACATCTTTCAATTTTTTTCATGATTTTTAGCCAAGTATATATTTACATATTGTTCCTCCAAGTCATGTTAGTCATGCAATATTTTTGTCTTGTATAAAGCCATATTTCATGCATCAAAGTTTTATACCCATCAATTAACCACTCAAGAAACTAATCTTAACCATTCCTAAACATCAAATAAAACCATCATTAGATCCAACTAAGGTCCCCCAAAAGAGAGAGAAAGAGAGCATTAGGGCTTGTACCTCAAAAAGTGAGTGAAGAGTGAATAGGACATCTCAAAAATAACCCTAAATCTAAAATTTTATTTATAGGAGTGGATTAGGATAGACAATCAAGGGCAAAAATGTTATATCATGATCATTGCATTAAAATTAGAGATTTGAAAGAAAATGCTAGGCTTATAAGCACTCATCCAAAAGAAGCAAGGAAGAGGAGATGAAGTGTGGCAGTGGTAGAGGTGGTGCCAATGGCGTCTGGCAGTGAGGGGCAGCGACAATTGGTCATCGGTGGCAAAGCCGACACTAGTTGGGAGGTCGTGGTAAGGCAGCGAGCAAGGGGTAAGAGTGAGAGAGTAAGTCATGGAGAGAATAACATGAGTGATAGGGAGGGATGTGTGAATTCATGTTAATTTTTTTCTTCTTTTGGCTGAATAAAGGACTAAAAGGAGGAAGGTAGATATTCTTGGTTGCAAACTTGGCAAGTGAGGGATTTGGGGAATTTTTGATATTTCTTTCAAGGTTTAAATATATTCAAATTGCAAATTTGAAATTTCGGGTAGGAACTTGAAGTAATAGAAATCTGAATTTTGTCAATACAACTTAATATTTTCTCTATTAAAAACTTTCAATCGGATAAGAAATAAAGAATTTGGGCTTCGTCTGAAATTCCGATGTGTACGAAGGCGTGACACTAAATTTACTACCTGTGAGCTTAAGAGACTAGGTTTAAATTCTTGAAATTAAAATAATGCCTAAATTATTTCTTTGGGAATTATATATATGAAATTTTGGGATTTCACATTCTACCCTCGTTAAAAAGAAGTTTCGTCCTTGAAACTTCACAAACAACTCAATCATAAACATCTAAAATTTTGAGGTTTTACATCTTACCCCTCTTAAGAGAAGTTTCGTTCCCAAAACTTGCACATAGCTATTCCAGCAACAAAAGGAGAGTACTTGGATCACATTTCATCTACTGGTTCCCATGTTGGCTTCGTTGTGGAGTGGTTAACCCAAAAGAACTTTAGAAGTGGAACCAATTTCTTGGGAAGCTGCTTTTGCCTATGATATAGGTTCTTAATTAGTTGTTCCTCAGTTCCCATCTTCTCAAAGAGGTACATGTTCTAGCTCGTTCACATGAGACGTGCCAAAGATGTATTTGCATAGTTAGGACATATGAAATGCATCGTGGTATCTTAAGAGTTCTTCTTACCGTTGTAATCGATATTCTCCTTCTCCCACTTGCTCTATGATGGGATAAGTGCCAATATACCTCATGATCTGCTTGACAGATTGTCTGAATCACATCACATCTTTGGTGTGTGAGAGTCTTAAAAGGACTTGGTCTTCAACTCTAAATTCCAAATGTCTCCTCTACTGTCTGTGTAGCTCTTCTTATGACATTGAGTTGCATCCTTCCTCTCCTAGACCACTCAAAATTTCTATGTGGTCATCTGAATCAATTCAGGTTTAATAGTGAGCGGATCATCGATCTATTATGAACATAAGGGAGTTTTGCATCTCCTACCATATAATGCTTCGAATGGATGCATTCCTATGCTAGAATAGTAGGTTTCATTGTAGTAGAACTCGATTAGTGCTAATTGTTGATCCCATCCCTTCCTTAATCCAAAGCATAAGGTCAAATATTCCTTTTAACGTCTGGGTTCTTCATCATTCTACTCTTTAGTCATTGGGTTGAATGCAGAAATGAAATTCAACCTAATTCGACAAGCCTCTTAGGTTTTCGCCAAAGTATTACTCTATTTCCAATTTCAAAAGTTAGTACCATCGAACAGAGTGCCTTGCACCACGTGATCCGCAGATCATTTCTATGTAGGGCGTCAGCAAACCAACCTAAGGCTCAGGTGTAGCAGTGTTAGCTTGTGAATGAGTTCCCACAACGCTCTTAGTTGGTAATACCTTTAGGGGTACATGACTTTATACTCTAGTCCCACTTTACTAATTACGTGAGTCTTTACCCTTAACTTACTCCATAGACCTTGCTAGTAGATAGATTAATGTAATCATTAAGATCTCTAACTCACCAAGCAACATATCTAAGCACCCTTAGTTCATTCTAAAATGCTTAAACTTTAGTGAGCTTGTAGATATATCCCTAGAATTGTATATGACATAATAAGCTTCCTCTCTTATCCCAATTGTATGTTATTTTTCAGCTCTAAACATTACTTAAGCATTGACAACGGTTGTCTACCAAGACTCAATCTAACCCATCCAAGTTCAGTTAAGGTCATGATGCCAAATATTATAATTCTTTTTTATTAATGAATGTACGAATCTTTTTTCACAGTTTTGGATGTCTACAACTATTCACAATCTTAGATATCCACAACTAACAAGTATTCACAAAACAATAACACAATCAAGGGTGATCATAGCCAACATGGCTTCACAAATCCCAAATTGCTCCTCAAGATTGATCACCCATAAAATCACAGTCCTAAATGTCCACAACTACGTATGAAAAGAAAAGAAAACAATCCTAAATATCCACAACTATGTACAAAAAGAAAGAAAAGAAAAGAACAGAAAAAGAGAGAGGGGGAAGGTGGAACGATCATAGCAGGTTGGATACTGATTGTACCAAACTAAATGTCTCACTCATATTACGTCGAGGAGGTCCATGGAGCATCGATCGCCCCATCACAACTCATAAGCAGCTACTTGAATCAAAACAAACGAATGATCGAAGCAGCTTATCAAATAATTGAGCGCAATCTTCGCAGAAATACAAATAGTTAGAAATAAGAAGTGGAGCCTAAATAATGTGCATAAATGCAATGCAACTCAAGGCTCTTTTGAGCTTATCAAAGCTCTTAGCCCAAACAGAAGCGAGATGTGTATATGCAAAATCAGGTGGACAAGTCAATGGCCTAATAAATATATGACTATATGAATGCATAGGCCATCTAAAGTAATCTGAATATCCAAAATGAAGTACAAAATCTCTAAAGGGGGAAGAGAAAGGACTAAAGCAAGGCTAATCAGATGCAATATGAAAATCAAAGCTCATAGAAAAGCCTAAGGTCAAGTCCTTCACCTCAAAGTAATCCTCGAGTCTCTATATGTCACTATTATGAAGAGTTTCATCTAAACAAAGACTACCAAGCACAAAAGTCTTAGACTCCATAAAAGTAGACTTGGGAGGGTCTAAAGAAGGAACAAAAATGGGGAGGGGAGAAGAAAGGACTGAAATGGCAAGGGGGGGAGCTAAATCAGGAGAAGACTCATCAGAAATGGGATAACTAAGCTCCATGTGGAGTGAAACCTCAATAAACTCCACATTAGAAGGCTCATCGAGAGAATGTTCCTTAGAAAAGGTATCATCTAACTCAACCAATGTGCCACACTGAATATCAAAGCTAGCATCAGTCTCAAAACAATATCTCTCCTTAAGCTCCCATAAGGAAGCCAAAGGCAGAGAGCGGTCGTGATCGCTCAGACCACCCTCAAGGTGGTCACTAACTGTGTCAAACTCTAGGGAGGGTGCAACTACTAAAGAAGATAAGGTATCACTCTCTTCCTCAAGGTCATCAGAAGATGTATCACCATAATAATCACGTCCCTAAAGAAATATGTGTCTCACTCCTAACATCAAAGTCCTCATAAGACCTAAGGTCAATCTTGAGTAAACTTTGCAAGTAAATATCCCTATTAAAGGTAGCCAATGCCTTTAATCTGTGTGGTCTACTAAGCAATGGATAAGTGTTAACATCATATTCAAAGGCATCATAATAATTACATGAAACAGAAGAACATAGAGTATGAGAATGCTCATAAAATAAACCCTCAATTTGACTCTCAAATAAAGGTGTAACGTGCATCATATAAGGATCGAGAGAGGAGCAACTATATGTCTCTCTAACAATGTCATACTCCCATGTATCATGAGCCAAATATTCAAACAAATCCCAAATCTCATAAGGAGTCTTAGTAAACAAATAATCCAAACCCTCGGGCTACATAGCCTCAACATGACCCCTATCTTCATCATGAAGACCATCAAAGATCACTTGAAAAATTTCCCATTTCTCAAAACAATGATCAACACATTGAGCATGAAATTTAGTCAATCTACTCAAATATCGTCAAAATATTTCATGCTCATATTGAGGGTAATAGAAACTTGCCATTGGTTTTTAAAATTTTCAAGTTTTTTCCAATTTTTAGGGATTTTCCAGTTTTTCAATTTTTAGTAATTTTCAAGTTTTTCTAATTTTTTTCAATTTTCTTGACTTTGTGAATTTTTTGTGAATTTTTTTCAAGAAATAAACTAAGCTAAGTCCCAAATAAGAACGAAACAAAGGAAGCAAGATAAATCATGTGCAATAATAAGAAAGAAGTAAAGTAAAAGAAAACGTGACCCAAATCTCACGCCGCCGTCTCAGCAGTGACATCAAAAACTTGTACGAATATTTTGAGTGTAAATTAAATGTTGTAAGGATACGACTATCGTCGTAGTACTTGAGGGTCGTCTCCATAGGGAGAAAGGTGATATTAAGAGCACGAAACAAAATTTAAAATATTCTAAGCATAATTAAACTAACCTAGACAATGAAATATGCAAAATTAATTAAATCTAAACAAAAGTCATGAATTAATCACATCTAATTAAGCTACAATAGACTAAACCAAAGGATTGAGCTAGACCACATGAATACTAATAAAAATGATTAAAAAATAAAACATTAGGATAAAGAAATATTTACAAAGAAACAGGCTACAGACGAACCCAAAAAACAGGGTAATAAGTAAGTGAAATTTTAACAAAAAGGGGAAAGGAAATTCAGGCGTCCTAGGCCAACTAACTCTGCCCAGGGTCACCAAGCAGTGCCCAAGCTATGGAATCAACAACCCCCAGCTCCTCAATTCGAAAACCAGGGCATAGGAAAAGTGGATTCGACCTCCCAGATTGCACCAGACATTAAAACAAAAGAGCATAAGCAGACTACTGATCTGAGCATGAGCATAACTAACTCAACCCATTCATAATCAAAACATAAATCAAAACAAACAGAACAAAACAAATGAATCAACTACCTCAGATTATTCAATGAATGAGGAGCTAAATCGAGCTCCATTATTGGCGAAGAATAGAGAACTGAAATAGGGACAGGGGAAGGGGAAATCGAATTAGTCCAATATCGAACCAAAACATTACGTTTGCTAACCAAAATCATGAATGTTGACTCCGAATTAGCAAAGCAAAGCCAAATTACATGAAATTGAAAGCTAGAAACGAATCAAAAATCGAAATAGATGAAACAAAACAAAAACCCTAAATTACTAATACTGAAATTAAAACGAAGAACAACCTACAATTAAACCTAAAAAACATAAAACTAAACCTCGAAATATACCTAGCTGTCACTGCCTCTTCAATGTATGCTCATGCGAGCTTCAATCGCGGCCCTTCATTCGCGGATGCCGTGGACAATCGTGATGATGGTGTGCTGGCGTGCTGTGCGACTGGCGATGCGTGTGATGGTGGAGATGGATGGAGATAGTGGCGATGCTTGTGATGGTGGAAGAGGAACGAGAAATGGAGAGAGAGAGAGAGAGAGATAAAGCTGTGAGGATGGAGAGTGCGTGAGATTCATAGGAGGGTATCTGGTTTCTGGGGTTTTTCTGTTAGTTCAAGACCAAGAGAGAGGAGAGAGAAAGTGAGGAGATAAGTGAAGGGGGGGGGGGGGGGCAGGTCACGTGATAGGCGCGTGAGGGAGGTGCTGGGTAGATTTTAAGATTTTATTTTATATTTTTTTTGTTTTCCCTTGTTTTTTTCCAATTTATTCAATACCTACAAAATCAAACAAAATCAAACAAAAATCTAAAAATAATAATTATTACGAGCATAAATTAAGCATAAGGATATCGTAAAAAGATCATATTTTTAGCACAAACAACGAACTCTAAAATTGTAGCTGAATAACATTTTTCTCAACAGATCACTATAATTGCTATTTATTTATATCCATGTCAATTTTTATATTTTCATGTTCCTTTTCCTAATTAGTCCTCCAATTGTTTCAGTCACAAGTTTCATGGACATGTTTATCACAACAAGGAACCCTAACGATGTAAAATCTATATATAACCATATGGCATGAATTACTCAAGAGTGCCTCAAATTATGTGTACAACCATTAAAATTGTCAACATGCCTAGCTATAAGCTAAGGTATGTTAGAACACTATAATCAGTCCCAAAACCGAGTCTAAACTTAAGCTTTTCATTAAAAGGGGAATCATATAGGTTGTTAAGGCTAGCATTGAGTTAGAAAGTGATAACAAAAGGAAAAGTACAAGCTCAAGTAGTTGTAAGCAAAATAAAAAAATGGTACTTGTGACCAAAAGAAAGATCATTAATGACCAATAGCAATAACTCAAGGTTCGTCAAAGTGAGCATAATGCCCCCAAAAAAATATGGAATGTCAACCTCAGGCATTTAGAAATTATAGTAGAATATGGTACCCACAAATCCATCCAAAGGGATACTTGTTCGATAAAATATACAAATGAAAGGAAGCAATAAGATGAAGCTAAGGCTCCTCAAGCGCAAAGAAACTATCTTGAGTGATGATGGAGTACTATTGCAATTGTATGCATGTGTTAAATACAAGAGTCAATTGAAAATATGAGACATGCCACAATAGTCAGCTGCTCGCTAGATATGCCTTAAGCTTACTTCTTTCCTAAGACAATATTTTTTTTCACTTAATACCTTGATGGTTAAGTTCAACCCTAAGATTACTGTGAAGTTAATTAATACCCTCCCACAATGATCAAATAGCTGCCTTGATAATCATCCAATTAGCTCATAACAGTAGGTTTAACATCAGTCACAAGCTATATACATTACAGCATTCTCTAGCTTCAGTTAAGGCTGCATGCCATAGTCCAAGGTTACTAGGAAAATAGTTGAAGGATTTTATTTAGGCTATTTGTACATTCTACATCATATTATTTTTTTAACAAATTTGACCACATGGTCATCATCTCAAACAGACACACACAAAGAACATAACTTAGCAACTTTGGTCATACACCCAAAATTTCAAACTAGATAGCATATAAAAGATGTAAGGTATCCACATAATGATACTTATGAAATATATGCAATCCTGCTTACCCATACTTGCATGCACACTCTATTTAATTCCTATGTATATGAGTTACAAGACTCTACCTCAAGATTTGACATCCCAAAGAAATCTCTGGGTTGAACATAGAGCTTAGATACCATCTGTATGCCCCGATCCCTCCCAGACCATGGACAATTATCAGGAATGACTTTTTAAGGATTGTTAATTGGTCCCACAAATCACCACAAACCTTTCGGAATGCTTCATCCTTGCCCATGCACTGCCAAGGAAACTCTGCAGGAGGTCATCATCATTTCACTTTTCCACAACAAACACACTTAACTGTGAATTTCTTAACAATGGGATTCCCGAAAAAGAAGGTTCACCTTTGGTAACATGGGTAGTTACTTTAAATCCTTTAAGCCATATCTGGGGTTCTACATTTACTCCCCCTTGAAGAGCACAACATCTTTGTGGTGCCTCACTAATCGACCAGCTTATGAGCCCTCAGCTAAAGACCTTTATTGCCCTTAGCAAGCCTTGACCACAAACCCACCACTTCATAAACTTGGCTAGTTAACACAGCTGGAGAAATAACATTATTATCCTTCTGACATTAACTTGCTCCCATAGAAGCATACTGTTTCATTTTAATGATCTTTCTTTTCTTACTTTCGGAAGAAATGCCAACAGCAAAAGTCATGTCATTGGCCTCAAAGAAATAGAAGGATTATCCATGTCACTCCCGAGTACGTCCCTTGTCTTTTTAGTGGATATACCCACATGATTAGTAACTCCTTGTTTTTTAATAGCATTGCCCAGTTTGTCACATTTAATATGTCGACTCAAAGCACAATTGTCACCATGCTTTGGTCCTAATTTAATATTTTGTTTCCCTCTTTATGTGCCCTGTCCTTCAAAGTATAATAAAGAGAATTATGAGCAATGGGCGAAGGATTTCCTCGTATGGATAGTCCTTGTTACTCCCATTAGTAATATCAACAAAGGGAGAGCATGAACTAAGTGGTCTAAGAGCCTTCTTTCTTCCTTCATCACACTTCACTAACACGGGATTTGGTTGCCTATAATCCACCCACATCCATGACCAGAAAAATTTATTATGCTGAGCCCCCTCATTGTACTCCTGCGCCTTGTGCTCTATATGTTCACAAATAAAGTAGAAATTAGGTGATCGTATATTTGATATCGATATATGGATTCCCATGTTTATTCTTCGATGGCATCCTTGGTTGATGTAGCTCATGCACATTGAGATTTACCCTAATTCCAATATAGGCTTCTTCTTCCCCAAGTCAGTAAGTTGCCTAGTCTAGTTCTTATATTCAAGCATGTTCGATTATTTTGCATAGGTTTTTTTTTAAACTTTCTGGTAGGATTTTAACCTAATGTCAAATATAGGGGTCATAAGTTTAATACATCCTCAATTCAATTCCATCATCCTTATAAAAAAAATCAATTTTTTCCTCATACTTAATTAAGATAGACAATCTCTTTATCTATCTTTACATAAGTACATGCAAATACACATAAAATTAAGTGAAATTATATGCTTTGAACAAGTGTCAATAATTTTATCAGTTTCAATATTTTCCATATTAGAGATCTTTTTTTCCTTGTTAGAGACATGGGTAATATCTCCTTGAACGGTCACTGAATGTAATTTTTTCTCTTAGTTTGGCACCAACTTCTATTTTTTTTTCTACTTACTTTTGTGATCCCATCATATTTTATTGTCCATTATGATGTATTGTAAGGCATTATATTATCACATACATCTTTTAAGTCCTTTCTCTAAATCTTTAAAATTGTTGAAAACATATTGATTCATATGAAAACTATTGCTAAGATATAATAAAAACTTTGCAACAACTGGTATTATGCTATTTATCAAGATATATTAGTATAGAGCATGTTCATTTATTTTCTTTTAGGTCATAATTACACATGATTTATATTAAAAATTATAAACTTTTAGAATGTAATTTTAATCTATACTTGAATAGATGATTTAAAATAAAGAGGCAAGAAAGAAAAGAGTAACATAGTTGTAGATTAATGAAAACAAATAACAACATTCGAAATAAAAGATATGAAACTTTTTTTTGTATGGAAAGCATTTGGGAAGAGCACAACAGTATTCAGGAGTCCAAATACAGCGCACAAGACAAAAAATGATGTGCTGAGTGAACAATTTGGTAGGGGCATTTGTGTCTAATTGAATTAATTTTCATGGGAAACAAAAATGTTGTCATCAAAGAAAATTAGCGTCCCTAGTAGGCTTTTGTTATACTTTAGTCAGCTTTTTTCTCTCTCCCCCGCTTCAAACCCCCTCGTATTAGTAAAACCTATCTCTTACATTTTCGTTCCCCTTGTCATATAAACACATATTTTTCGAAACTGTTCTACTCTTTTCTCTATTTTGCGTTTTCTCTCATCTCAAAATGCCTACTGTTCTTATAAAGCTTGACCTTTGGAAAAGTGGAACTTAGTACAACTACAATGAGGTTTGGTTATGCGACAAAGGAAGGATCATGTTGTAGATGCCTAAAAATGGCATCTTATTTTAATACGCCTAATAACAAAAATAATAACCCAACTTGAATGCTTAAGGGCCCAGTGTAATGATAGTATGAAAAAAAAAAGAAGAGGTGAACCAAGGTCGTGAGAGAAACTGGCCCAATGGGCAAGTCTCATTGTGAACCAGATTGGGTTTCTCATAAGGAGAACCTGCCCAGGTTCCTCTCCTCTATTTTGCGGAGGCCTATTCTTATTAGACTAAGTTAGACAGACCCAACTAGAATTGAATTTTTGAGTTTAATTAAATAAATTTCGATCAATCAGAGTTCTATTTTTTCAAGTTAGTATATTTAGATTAAGTTTAACCAAAGTAGGATTAGATCTCCCTTTCCTATGTTGATTCAAGTAGCCTTCTAAACAAGTATAAAAAGCGGGCTTACCCCTTGGTTAAGGGAAGGATAAAAAAAAAAAAACATTAGAGCGACACAAGTGAGATAAAAGAAGAGAGATTTAGAATCACTTTTTTGAAAGTGAGAATAAGTGTTTAAGGAGAGAAATCAAACCCAACTTCATTAAGTGTCACTCTCCTTGGTTCCTAGAATATTCAAGTAGCGTTATCTTGAAGGTGTGTTTTATAACCTTCTCCTGTTTCTTTTTACTTGTTTTCGTTGAACTAGGTTGATTGCCATTTGACAAAGATGTAATCTTTAATTAGCTTCTTCCCCACCTGCTTTAACAATTTGAATGGCTATCCTTTCACTTATTTTTTAGATGGACATTGTATTAGAATTTATATGAATGATTCTAATTTGTTGCTTGAATGTATGTTGTAATTAAGTTCTAATTTTCCATGTTAATTAGTAGAGGCTGTAAGTGATGATGGCTAGTGATGAGATGCATCCCATCACATCACTATACCATTGCTCCCGAATCTAGAATCTTGGCTTAAGACCAAGGAGTCAGGATGGTCCCTGCACTAGGGATTGCTCGGGGACCTTTCTAAAACCCTTTTGAATAAGTGTCAGTTTCTCCCTTCAGTGCTCCTATCGGTGTGATCTTCTTTAAAGGGTAGTATTGTTTGTAAGTTTTTTTTTTTTAAAAAAAGTTTTCTTAAAACTCACTGGGGGCTATATTAGTTAAATTTTAATGCTTCTTTACTTTATTGTTTTAGCCGGTATCTACTTCTACATTGCTTAGTTTGAGGAAACAAATTCGAACATTGGCAGTGGAGTCAGCGTGGACTAGAATCAAGGTTTCGGTTTGGGCCAAGAACTTGGTCGAGTTCCTAGATCACACTTGCACCCAGATTCAAGGTCAGGCTGAGGTTGCTGACAAAGGTCGAAATAAGGAATACTTAACCTAGCTTTGCCCAGAGAACCCAACCGAGTTCCTTAGTCAGGGCCAAGGCCAATTTCCTATGATTATGTAAGCCCAATTTTGGTTGCCGTTTTCTATAAAAAGAAAGAATAAAAAGAGATTAAATCTACTTTCTAAAAAAGTATAAAGTACTTAGCAAATGAGTCTAACTATTCGTAGGGTATCACATCCTCAAGGAGGTGGATCCACTAGGGATTTTTTAAGAGGGTGAGATTCGAACTTCAACATGAAAAATTATCTTTATTGTACTTGCATTAGCATACTTGCATTATAAGATGCTACATATTGAGGATCAACAGTGTCTCTAGGCCAAACCCGATTATTACCCCCTCAGAAAAGTGGTTGGTCATTCTGTAGACCCTTTAGACTTTCAACTGAGTAGGAAGTTGCTCCACTCTCTCACGACACAATTTCCTGGTCCCCATGATACAGGAAAGGAACTGAAACATTACAGGCTTCCCATGCAACCCATGGATGGCGTACGAAGTGTTTGGGTCGTGAGAGGACTGCTCAAAACCTGACATGAAACCCCTGTAACATAGAACTCTTGTTTAGGTTTGTGTGCAACTGGAATGCAACGTGTCCTTATATGATTTAACTTCTTTAGTTGAAAAGATTATGCGTTGATACTGTGAGTCTTAGGAGAGCCTAGATTAGGAAAAATTGAGTTTGGAACTATAGGAATCAAAGCAGTTTCTCGGTCAATTGAGTCCTAAAAGGACTCTTGATCCCAAATTCGAGAAGGTTCTGAATCCAGTTTAGATTATTTGTTTTGGTAAAAAGGCAAAAAGGGAGGAGACCCGGTTGGGTCGGGAAAAAGAACAAAAAGAAAAATAGGTAAATCAAGCAGTTTGTGTATAGGAATGGAATGGAGACCATATTAAACCCAATATAACCCAGTCGGGATCTGTTAGGGTTTAACAGTAAACTTTACCAGACTGCATGCATCAGGGCTTAGCGGAATGAGTCAGGAATTCAGGGTCTAAGCCTCCTGGTTTGCCAGAACTCAGCCGAGACCTAGGAGGAAGTAATCCAATCCAATCTATGGCATTTAAGTCCATTGTAGGTTTGCATTCATGGCATAAAGTAGTGTTCTGGGCTCTCAGTATTAGAGTTAGGTTTATAAATTAGCATGTTTCACATGGGGTCTTAGCACATCAATTATAGGATGCTTGAGACCAAAGAGTCATGCATCGTTAAGCCTCACCACACATAGTCCATGAGTCCATCTAGGCCTAAGGTAAATGATATGACCTATTAGACCTTTAGCACACTAGTTCATTCTAGGTTGCATCCAATCATGCATCATATTCATAATGCATAAGTCTAATTAGGACTCAGATATCTTACCCATGCATAAGTTCATGATCCACGCATCATATGTCCTAGATCTAGGATCCTTATATGAATCCATCTAGATCTATCCATGTAGCTAAACTAGCCCATTCTACGCTAACGAAACCATAGTCATACTTAGATTAGTATAGGTCTGTGATTTAGCTAAGAAAGGCTTGAGTTTGATGTAGGATCATAAGTCAGCTTTCGAAGCCAAACTTAGGACCTAATTAAGGATAAGATTCGATTTCAGCTTAAAACTGTAAAACTTGTCGAGAGCTACAAATTTAACCACTACTTCGGTTATTAAATACTTTTTATAGCATAGGGAAGTAGGGATCGATCCACGAGGAAAGATTGTTTTAAAAAGGCTAGCTTAATCCTAAATGATTTTACTAATCTAATTTACTAAATCTAATCTTAATAATTTTAAAATAATTAAAATCTAACGAATACAAATCTGGAAAAACACCCAATTATGCTCCTAAATATTTTGGATTATATTCTGGAAAGAAAATAGTAAAAAGCTTTCCTAAATAATCTAGAAAAATAAAATCAGAATAGTAACTGAAATTCTAATTAAAAGTCAAAACAGCAAATAATAATCAGAAAATAAATATTAAAAATGTCAAACAGTAACCTAAAATATTATTATTCAGGTATATAAGCTTATAACTCCTCAATTGTATCCAAATAATTTCAGAAAAATCAAATCAGAAAATTACCACAGAATGCAGAATATTAAATCTGAAATTAGAAATAAAATAATCTGCATAAATATAAATACGAAAATAATCAAGAAAATTACCCTAATTCTAGGACCCAATTTTCTAGACTTAACAATACCTAATAATCGTGAATTAACAATTAAAAACGAAATTTTCAGAATTAATAACCTAAGAACCTGCACATATCAATTTCGCAAAATAATTCTGAAAAATTATCAAATAACTTCAAAAATTTGCGAAATTAAATATGGGAAGACTAGAAAACTATATAAACTCTAGGAACTGATAAAAATCGAAAAAGAACAAAAATAACTATTTTAAGTCTAATTTCTAACAAACCGGTAATTCAATACTAAAACTGAATATAAATCAATCTAAAATTATAACCACTCTAAAAATCAAAGTCTAAACTATCTAAAATTACCTAGTCACTACTAAAAGACTATACTTTTTGGGGGGAGGGTCGATTGAAATTATATTTAAGCTAATAAAAATAGAACAAAAATTAATAAACTAATCAAATTAACTCTACGCAACAAATAATGATCAAAAGTTGTCAAATTTATGAAGGATACTTAGTATAATCTCAATCCACCTTGCAAATTAATATTTATCATTAACACACAAGTTAATTTCATTCATGAGTTAACTGTAAAAGACATCCACCAGCAGTTCTTCCCCATTTTTCCTTAGATTCTAGTTTAATTAGGTCCAGCCCTAATGTAAATCCTCCTAATTTGGTAATCTTTACACCAGCGCAAAACTTTAATCAAACTAGAGCATTACATATTAGAAAAACATCATTTAACACTTTGTAACAATTTACCAGCAAATCGATTTAACAAAAATCTAAAGCAATTACCTAATTAAAAGAGATGGGTTTGAGTCATCCATGATTAATTAGGGTAATACCTAAGCATAAAAGATTATAATTTTTACGTATTATAGTCTTCTACATTATCAATCGAAATCGTATTAAATTAACTAGCATACATTCTAATTAATTTAACACGAATATCATAAACGATGAACACTAATCGCTATAGAATCATGAATATGAATCAGCTAGGCAATAAAGCATAAGACTTGTTTCAAAATAGTAAATTTAGCATAGTTTCAAGAAGATTATACTAAGCAAAAAAATATTACTCACTCATATTAAAAGTAATGTCACAATTAACTAAAGGATTCATGTTTAATAGTAAACTAAACACAAAAAAAAAGAAAAAAAAAATGAAAATCAATTACGAAGGACAATGGCCATGGCTTTGTGATGATGCAAGAATGATGATGGTGATTAGATGATGATGAAGAAGGCTGTGGGGGAGATTGATGATGATGGTTTATGATGTTGGTGATGAAGGGATATGAAGGGTGATGACGTGCAGCGTGGCTGTGAATGAAGTTGATAGAGGCATGAGGTTCTTTATGAAAGGAGGAGATGATGATGATGTTATGGGAGAAAGAGAAAGGCGTGGAGATGGTTGGCCGTGGATGTATGGCGTGTAGATATGTTGTGTGTGGGGATGATAAGCATGAAAGATGATGGGAAGGAGATGTGGCCGTGAGCTGCTGTGGAGATGTATGGAGATGAGGATCCTTGTGGTGATGGTGATGATGATATATATCGGGAGGAAAGGAGGGGTGTGATTAGGGTTAGTAACTATGGTTTCCTTCTTCCTTTCTTCCTTAAACTTCTTCTCCCTTAAGACTTCTAGTTCTTCTCCAACTCTTAAAATCCTAGCCTAGACAATATCTTCGTAATTATCATTTTTGGACCATCTTCTGCCCATGCATGTAAAACTCGAGCCTCAACAACTCGTCTTCTCCTCTTCATTAAAACAATACCTAACCTGAAAAATATATGAGAATAACATAAATTAGATGCAATAATGTGTAAAATATAATCAAAATAATTAATAAAACGATGCATGATTAATGGCTTAAAAAATTCCCCCACACTTAGACTTTGGACGTCTTCGCGTAAAGAAATCTTAGACTCGACCTAAAACTGTCCCTCTTCCCTTCTTATAAAGTCATGGATAAATATGATATTCATACTAAGACTTGGCTTGCTTTAAAAATGGTTTTATTGAAAAGTAATTAGTTTTTCCTCATACAAGTGAATAACTACTAGACATCCAACTACCATCAAAGAGTTTATTCATCAACCTCACAACATTTTCTTAATGAAATAACAAGATCAATAATTATCTATCTCTTTTAGATATGCATACACCAATCAAGAGGTCTAAAAAAAATTTAAGATAGAAAAATTTAAGCATGGTATGGCTATAGAGACAATTTAACTAGGCAGAATAACTCATTGAATTGATTCTAACTTATCTTGTACTTATTTCTCTTTCTTTTTTTTTTTGTTTCAAACTCTACTTGCGCACATATTCGAGGCCCATATAGGGTCTTAGAAATTGAACACTCTCTGTCTCGCACTCACCCGAATAGAGGTGCTGGAGCAAATAATTCATCATTATTTCTTTTTGATTGTTAGTTTGGTTCGAGTCATTGATCGGCCCAAAAAGGGGCATGACTCTCCCAATTATGGGTTACTCCATACATAAGGCTCACTTGAGACCTAAACTTAAGGGGAAAAGGTGCCGAGCCACCTATTCCTACCCTTGTTGGTAATCTAACCTTTTTTCCTTTCCTTTTTCACTTTTTTTTTAAATAAATAGACAAGAAAAGGTCACAATTTTAATGAATTATTCTACTAACTCAATAATCTAGGAGATGGGTAGGTTATTTTATTGCCTCTGTACGGCTAGATAAAATAAGATGGATACTTATGATAATTACTCACTAAAGAGATATACGAGGATCAACTTCAAACTTCTCTGAAAGATAGCTAGCATGCTTAGAAGTGTTCACTCATAGAAGAATAAACTAAAAAAAATAAAAATAACTAAAAAACGCAAATTTTTTTAACAAGCAAGCCTAACATAAACTCATATCATGCATTATTTATAAGAGAGAAAAAAAAAATCAAGAATAAAACACTGCAGCAATTAAATGCAGGATGCACCCCCCAAACTTAATTCATGCATAGTCCGTAATGCATGCAAAAAGATAGAAATAATGAAAATAAAAACAAAATTAACATGGGTAATGTTGGGTTGCCTCCCAACCAACGCCTTTGTTTATAGTCGTTGGCTCGACTTCATGAAGCTCTTGGATTCTCTAGTTGGATCTCTTCCAGTAAATCATCATTAATCTGGTAAGGAATTTTTTGAAACTCAGCATGATCAAGACTCTTAGTAAGCACAGTCAAAAATTCATCCTCATTGGATAAGTCATAAATATATTAGGGCAATTCAGCGATAACATCAAGTGCATACATGTAACTCACATCAGCAGGGAATCTCATGGCATCAAAAATATTAAATTTAATCACTTCACCATCAAATTTCATGGTTAATGTTCCTTCATGCACATCAATTTTAGTCCCAGCTGTTTTCAAAAATGGCCTGCGAAACAAGATGGGAATATCATGACATGCATCCCCCATGTTCATCACATAAAAATCAGTAGGAAACACAAGTTCATTCACTTGGACTAAGACGTCCTCTAACACTCCATCTGGATAAATACTGCTCCTATCAGCTAACTAAAGCACCAGTTTTCTTTAACTTTTTCAAGTTCAGTTTGTCATAAACAGACCTAAGCATAACATTAATGGAAGCACCCAAGTCAAGCATAGCCTTATCAAAGTAAAGGTTTCCTATCTTACAAGGAACAGAAAACACACCTGGGTCTTTGCACTTAGGGGGAAGTTTCCTTTGAAAAACAGCAGACACATTTTCCCCCACACTTACGTTTTCATTCCCTACTAATTTTCTTTTAGTAGTACTTAATTCTTTCAAGAACGTAGCATGATGAGGCACTTGTTTAATGGCATCAAGGAGAGGTATGTTGATCTCTACCTTCTTAAATGTCTCTAAGATCTCTTGGTTAGCCTCATTTACCTTAGAAGTAGGGCTTCTAAATCTACTAGGAAAAGGCGGAATTGGCTTATAAGGTTCTCCTTTCTTCTCTCCTATTTCCTTAGTAGCTTGATTAGATTCTGTGTCCAACTCTGGTTCAGTCCCCTTGCCCTCTAACTCAGGTTCTAATTCTCTACTCTTCCTAGGCTCTTGTAATTCTTTCCCCCTCCTAAGTGTTATGGTACTAACATTCTCCTTAGGGTTAGGGTAAGGCTGAGATGGTAACCTATTTTGCATTTGAGCCTGCAAGTTGCTAACTATGATATCAGTTGCAATTTGTCTCTCTTGAACCTGCTTAAGAGTTGTCTCCAAAATCTGGAACCTATCATCCATCTTCTTAAGAACTTATTCTAGTAGGAAGTTGGTCCTATCTTGATCAGAAGGTTGACGAGACATTTGGTCAAAACCAGGTGGATTGGTTTGACGACCATATCTAAGATTAGGGTGGTTTCTCCATCCTTCATTATAGGTGTTAGAATAGGGATCATACCTCCTTTGACCTTGCTTAGAATAGACAACATTAACATTACCCTCTTGAAGTGTAGAACATGCATCAGTAGAATGCCCCTCTAGACAACAAATGCCACATACAACTGCTTTTTGTACTCCCCCAGTGATAATCTTATTTAACATAGCAGTAATATAAGATAGCTGATTCTCTACAGATGAACTAGAACCAATCTCATTGACCCTTTTGACTTGTGACTCCCTAGCACCAAACTGCTGAGTATTTTGGGCCATTAGATTAAATAAATTTCTAACCTCTGCTGGCGTTTTATCAACTGGAGCCCCTCCACTAGCAGCATCAACCATATTACGATCCATAGGAAGCAAACCCTCATAAAGATATTGAATCAATAGTTGTTCAGTTATTTGATGTTGGGGACAACTAGCACACAGTTTATTAAATCTTTCCCAATACACACAAAAAGTTTCCCTATTCATTTGTTTGATTCCACATATGTCTTTCCTAATAGATCCAATATGGGATGAGGGAAATTTTTTATCTAAAAATGATTTATGCAATGCAGTCTATGTAGAGAAAGATCCAGCAGGCATGTAATACGACCAATCCTTAGCATTACCAAGCAAAGAACAGGAAAAGGCTCTCAATCTAATTTGGTCCTCAGAAATTCCCCTAGACACCATAGTAGAGCAAGTAATAAGGAATTCACTAATATGTCGGTATGGGTCCTCTCCAGCTAATCCATGAAACTTAGGTGGTAAATTGATGAATCCAAAGTTCAGTTTCAAGGGTTTATCTAATACAGCATAAGTAATGGACATGAGTTGAGTTTCTAGGCTAGGGGCAGCAAGTTTCTGAAGAGTGGACATTCTTACCTCTTTAAGCTTAAGACTTACTAGCAATCTGCAAAAATTAAAATAAAAACAAAACAATAAAATTAAATAGAAGTAAACTAGCAATTTAATTTTCTTTCCTCGACAACGGCGCCAAAATTTGTAAAGCTTATTGAGAGTTACAAATTTAACCACTACTTTGGTTATTAAATACTTTTTATAGCATAGGGAAGTAGGGATCGATCCATGAGAAAATATTGTTTTAAAAAGGCTAGCTTAATCCAAAATGATTTTACTAATCCAATTTACTAAATCTAATCTTAATAATTCTAAAATAATTAAAATCTAATGAATAAAAATCTGGAAAAACACCCAATGATGCTCCTAAATATTTTGGATTATATTCTGGAAAGAAAATAGTAAAAAGCTTTCCTAAATAATCTAGAAAAATAAAATCAGAATAGTAACTGAAATTTTAATTAAAAATCAAAACAACAAATGATAATCAGAAAATAAATATTAAAAATGTCAAATAGTAACCTAAAATATTATTCTTCAGGTATATAAGCTTATAAATCCTCAATTGTATCCAAATAATTTCAGAAAAATCAAATCAGAAAATTACCACAAAATGCAGAATATTAAATCTGAAATTAGAAATAAAATAATCTACATAAATATAAATACGAAAATAATCAAGAAAATTACCCTAATTCTAGGACCCAATTTTCTGGACTTAACAATACCTAATAATCGTGAATTAACAATTAAAAACGAAAATTTCAAAATTAATAACCTAAGAACCCGCACATATGAATTTCGCAAAATAATTCTAACAAATTATCAAATAACTTCCAAAAATTACGAAACTAAATATGGGCAGACTAGGACGCTGTATAAACTCTAGGAACTGATAAAAATTGAAAATGAATAAAAATAACTATTTTTAGTCTAATTTCTATCAAACTGGTAATTTAATCTTAAAACTGAATATAAATCAATCTAAAATTATAACCACTCTAAAAATTAAATTCTAAACTATCTAAAATTACCTAGTCACTACTAAAAGACTGTACGTTTGGGGGGGGGTCAATTGAAATTATATTGAAGCTAATAAAAATAGAACAAAAATTAATAAACTAATCAAATTAACTCTACGCAACAAATAATGATCAAAAGTTGTCAAATTTATGAAGGATACTGACTATAATCTCAATCCACCATGCAAATTAATATTTATCATTAACACACAAGTTAATTTCATTCATGAGTTAAACTGTAGAAGACATCCACCAGCAGTTCTTCCCCGTTTTTCCTTAGATTCTAGTTTAATTAGGTACAGCCCTAATGTAAACCCTACTAATTTGGTAATCTTTACACCAGCGCAAAAATTTAATCAAACTAGAGCATTACATATTAGAAAAACATCATTTAACACTTTGTAACCAATTTACCAGCAAATCGATTTAACAAAAATCTAAAGCAATTACCTAGTTAAAAGAGATGGGTTTGAGCCATCCATGATTAATTAGGGTGATACCTAAGCATAAAAGATTATAATTTTTAAGTATTATAGTCTTCTAAACTATCAATCAAAAACTTATTAAATTAACTAACATGCATTCTAATTAATTTAACACGAATATCATAAACGATAAATGCTAATCGCTATAGAATCATGAAGATGAATCAACTAGGCAATAAAGCATAAGACTTGTTTCAAAATAGTAAATTTAGCATGGCTTCAAGAAGATTATACTAAGAAAAAAAATATTACTCACTCATATTAAAAGTAACATCACAATTAACCAAAGGATTCATGTTTAATAGTAAACTAAACACAAAAAAAAGAAAAAAAATATGAAAATCAATTACGAAGGAGGATGACCGTGGCTTTGTGATGATGCAAGAATGATGATGGTGATTAGATGATGAGGAAGAAGGTTGTGGGGGAGATTGATGACGATGGTTTATGATGTTGGTGATGAAGGGATATGAAGGGTGATGACATGCAGCGTGGCTGTGAATGAAGTTGATAGAGGCGTGAGGTTCTTTATGAAAGGAGGAGATGATGATGATGTTGAGGGAGAAGGAGAAAGGCGTGGAGATGGTTGGCCGTGAATGTATGGCGTGTAGATATGGTGTACGTGGGGATGATAAGCATGAAAGATGATGGGAAGGAGATGTGGCCGTGAGCTGCTGTGGAGATGTATGGAGGTGAGGATCCTTATGGTGATGGTGATGATGATATATATCGGGAGGAAAGGAGGGGTGTGATTAGGGTTAATAACTAGGGTTTTCTTCTTTGTTTCTTCCTTAAACTTCGTCTCCCTCAAGACTTCTAGCTCTTCTCCAACTCTTGAAATCCTAACCCAGACAATATCTTCATAATTATCATTTTTGGACCGTCTTCTGCCCAAGCATGTAAAACTCGAGCCTCAACGACTCGTTTTCTCCTCTTTATTAAAACAATGCCTAACATGAAAAATATATGAGAATAACGTAAATTAGATGCAATAATGAGTAAAATATAATCAAAATAATTAATAAAACGATGCATGATTAATGGATTAACAAAAACCTCACATCTTAACCCCATTTCAGCCTCAGCCTTCAAGTCTACCAAGTCATCATCTCTTTCCTAATCGTAATTCACTACAAAAAAAGTGACTTTTACTAACATGAGATATGTGTTCGTATAAGTGTTTCTTCTATTACTAAAACATAATGTCAACAGATAAATATCTGTCACTAAACTATTGGTAGAAAACCTAATGGTAAAAGTTTTGCCAATAGACAAGATCCTCTGTTGGAATTGAGCACTAACATCAACAAAAAGCGTTATGTTGTTATTGTTCTATTTATAACTTATAATCTGTGGCTAATATCCTCCTTTACAAACAAAAAAGGTTGTCGGTGTTGGTTTTTTTTCCCCCCTGCAATATGAGTATCTCCAACTTAAACTGTTTGTTGGAAATGGTCTTCCCACATTCTTTGGTCAATGTTAACAAGTAGAATAATCTGTTGGCAATAGTATTCCTGTTGTATTCGTAATAAATATATATATCTGTTGGTAAATATCAAGTTCTATATATACCCAATATATTTTTCGGTTGGCTAACAAATACACCTGCTATAACAAAATAAACTAGAAGGTAAAATAATGTAACAATATGATACACCTACTATAACAAAATAAGTAACTTTAGTTGAGCCCTACGTTCATTAAATGTTCATCATTAAAAAAATACATGACACCTAAGCATGTATGTTTTTTTAATATTTGAAGCACCAAATCAAGAACACGTGTTTGATTATTTGCAAAATATTTGCTAAAAGTCATCCAAAAAACATAGTCAACTAAGCAAATTGAGACTTAATCTATATTGTATTCATAAAGTTCTTCACCGTCTTAATTTTCGTTCATGACTTCCTCTTCATCTTCATGATTATTTGTATTTGCATTCTCAGCATCAACATTTTTGGCATCATTGTCCTTAATTGAAGTAAGAAGATCCTCTGATATCCCCTACGAAATTGATACAATTCAAAACTTCATTAAGGAATTCAACTCAAATTATTTCAATAATTATTCATCATCCATGTAAAGGCAAAAATACATTATTCATCATCCAACTCAGTCAATACAACAAAAATTGTCATGTAGCACTCAATGACAGGGCCACCATGTTCAACAATCATTATGGGTTTATTAACATTATGATGAAAGCCCTTTACCTCTTAAATTTGTGGATGCTATACCATATCTAGTTATTGTATCTGGTAGATAAAATTTTGTCCACTTGGCTATAAAATGACATCTAACAGTTGTGGAAGAATCAGTAAACAAAAGAAACTACATTCTAAATTTTGGGCTTAATCCTTTAGGGGACGTAGTAGGAAATTACTTTTTTGAAATGTTGACTATGAAAGGCGTGAATCATATTCTTCTTTTTGTTGGGTAAATAAGTTACACAAACCACATTACAATACAATCAAAATCAAGCTCAAGTTAAGCAAAGAAGAATTATATGTGAATGACAAATGCAAAGAAATAGTTTCATGCAAGCTTGGCCAAATAATCAAATAATTGGTCCAAGTGCTTACATAATAAAGTTTACACTAGGCCAAATAATTTAAATTCTTTGAAAAGAGGCTTTTAGAATAAGTAATTTTGAGAAGGAAAAACCTTTTTATAAAAATAAGGCCAAACATGCTCTTAATATGAGGCGAAAGGAATTGCCTCGTGTTTCATAAGCAATTGTACCAAATGGGTGATATCACCAACTTTCTTCTCTAATTTCTGAACTTTTTCTTTACTTTTTTAGCACACTCTTCCTATAGAGCACATCTCTTAAAGCTTGAGCGAGGAACTTTGACACCCATACAATAAGTCTTTGTATAACCGTATTTGTCATCTCCTATAACCTTTTTGAAAATTTCATCTTGAACACGATTGTCGTATAAACATTCTTCAACTTGGGCTAACTGAGTCTCAATTGTTTGTTAAAAACACATACAAATACAAGAAGGACTGATTCAAATAACAAAAGTGTAAAAGAAAATAAGAACATAAGCATCATTATCAGGGCATTCTAAAAAAAAAGATCAGTATCAGTCTCAGTTTGTTTATTGAAGGTACCTTTACCATACTTGAGGCATCGTCCAGTTTGATAAATTTCTTTAGTTCATGGGTTTTCATCCATATTGAAGCTTGTCTGTCATGTTACCTTTTTCCTAAATAGCATATATGATTCTAGATGAGTTGCTAAAATTCACATTAAGCTGCATATCAACAAAATATGAATAATGCCTCCTCCTTAACACGCACATGTGCTAAACTCTTTGTCCATGTACATTTTGTTATTCTCACGATTTTCAATACCTCTCTTGCTTCTTAGCTGATTGATAGCGCAATCAAATGAGATTAGAATTGTTCAAAAATAAGAAAAAGCTTAATTAATAGTATTGGTGGCAATTATCTTCCCCTTGTCAGATTTTTAGAATGTTACTAAATTGTCTCATGTGTCAAGAGGTACGTGACTAGGCCTACATTCTATTACTTCATCGTGACTCTTACCATCAAAATGTTCCACTTCAACTCAGATTTATATCCTCTCCAACAAGCATGCATTTTCTCTATTGCCAATTCATAAGGTTCTTTTCCTTCGGGAAAGTAAAATGAACACTGAAAAATAAAGATGAAAATAGACCATAAAAGATAAGTCAAACATATATCTTCAATTTTTATCAATGCAAAATTAATGGCATAAGCACACAAACCTTCACCTCTTTTCATAACGAATCTTTGTTTTGTTATTCCATTTTTCTCCAATCAAAACAGTCAAGTGGCAATTTTTGAAAATCTCGTGCAAGTACTCCAATCAAAGTAGACATTTGCCTCAAAGAAGCACTAATAGGTTGAAGATTCTCATTAACATTGACCAACATAGGGTTCTTATGAACCTTCAACATTAAGCCCACGACCTCTGTCATTCTTAGGTCTGGTTGCTTGCATTGGCCTCCTATTGTGTTACTGTAACCACTTGGTGCTGGTTTAGGGGTTTTATGATTCACATAATTTTGTTCAAGATTCATCATGTTTGAATTGGCCCCACCTTGTTGCGTAAATTAGAGCAATTAACAATTGAATCGTAACATACGAAACAAAAATAATGTGAACAATTACTTAAAAAATAAACATGACACTATAGATAACGAAGTACTTAACTTACTGCTAGAAACTAATTAGTGAACTCTAATTTTTGAGTTTCTAACTTCATTGTTGAGATGTAAATTATGTTATACTGTGGGCTCCTTGGATGCATTACGTCGTGGTCCTAGCAGAAATAGGAAATCTTATTTATTAATAAGCAAATAGTGCATGAATAATTAATGTAACAATTTGTATTCAATATACCTATCGAAGATGTTATATTAGTAGCTTTTTCAACCATTGTGCAACTGTTAGACCCATCCTTGTTTCCACCACTTAGCAATAGTCATTTCCACATCACATTGCATAGTAGTTGTCCATTTGTTTTCTTTTTATTAAAAGGAAAAATTAAAGCAAGGAAATAAAAAACGACATGTATAGTAAATTAGTGATTAGTAATGTCGTAAAATAAAACCCACTAGCAAATTTAGATTGGGTAACTTTGGTAGCCATAGAAGAAGTTTTGTCTAGAATGTAGAGCATCGAACAGATGCACCATTAGGCAAACTAATTGTATAAACTTGATTGGATCTTGGACTATGCTATAATTCTTGATTTGTTCTCAAGTTAACTTAACATACGTTACACCAATGTAAAATACTATTAACATATATATCAAGGTAATTAAGTTATAAATTAGCTTTCAACAATGTATCGCCAATTGATCCCCTGAGATCACCTTCTTTCTGCAAATAGATTTCCCTATAGAAACCATGATCTAAAAAAGGGTACAAATAATAGTCATTGTTTAACTAGAAATTATGTTAATTTATATCTATTATTTGCACGAAATAAATTATTAAATTAGGATTTTAATATTATTTCATTTATTTTATAGGGATTGGAAAAAAACTTGGGAAAAATAAATAATGCTCAAATGATTAATATTGGGTCAAGTGGAGAAGCAGAAAAAGAAGAAGAAAAAGAACTAGCCCAGCAGCTGCGGCCGAATTCCCCTTGTCTCTTCCATTCTCAGGTCTTCTTCCCTCTGTGCCTTGCCAAGTTATTGCTTCGTGTGGACTTGGCCCAGAAGCCGAGCAGCCTAGTGACCTAAACGCACAGCCAAGTCTGGCTTCGCTTCTTCTTCTTAGCCCCCTCCCTTTTCCCCTTTCTTTCTTTCCCGTGGGCCAGGTTGAGACCCAACGACCCAGTATCTCCCTCCCTTCCTTCACTTAATGAATCACTCATGTCTCACGTGATCTCTTGCCTATCTGCACGTCTTCTTCCATTGTTGTGCTGCCTAGAAACACAATGACCATAGCTCTATCTCCTCTGTGTGTTGTTGCTCCATCTTCTTCATAACCGCAATTCTCTCTCCCCCCCCTTCATTCACCGCATTCACTCCACCTTCTGTTACTTAGCATCAATCACTAGTTTGCGGTTAAAATTAACTCGAGTTTAATAACATTAATCAAGAGGAGCAGACAACGTCCTTTGGAGGTCTTCAAATGGAGTTAAGCCTGAAGGGATAGAAAGATAGCTCAAGCAGTTAAAGAGAGTAGTAGGATTTAGTCTTGATTTTTCTTCATTTTAAGAAAGAGATCTTCATATTTTGTGATGCTTTTAGATTCAGGCTTTACTTTGATTTCATTTTCGTAGAATTTGAGTTTCATGAATTTGAAATTATTTGAATGAGTTGTGAGATGTTTTGACATAAGAATTGCACACAATCTGTCTAGCTTTCAGTTTATATTTGATTCGCTCGAGGTCACCGTTGTGAGCTTGGTTTTGATGTTTGATCAAGATCTTTACTGCTTTTCTTGTCTTTGTTGTGCGTTGATCCTCCCATCCCTCAATTCAGCAGCTTTCGTAACTCAATTTTGTGATTCAACCTTTGAGTTTTGAGGCTTCTAAATTTCAATTAGTTGCAATATTGGCTTACTGTTTGACATAGTTCTTGTGGCGTTTAAGTCTCCTATTTTCCTTAGTTGTTATTATAAGTTTTCCACACAATTAGTTCAATTAGTTTGCAGTAGTTTATTTTAGCAAAGGAAATTTAGTCTATTAGGTTACCTAATTTCATAACTCATCCCCGAGGACAACACCCGTAATGGTTACGGGCAAAACCTGTGCGCTTGCGAAAATCACAACAGTCGCAGAATAGCCTCACAACCATTAGCATAAATCAGTAAATACAACAACAACAACAACAACAACACCTCCCAGTGTGGGCCCCGCTTTCGCGGGGTTTGGGGAGATCCAGTTGTAGGCATCATTACCTCTACCGGTATTCCTACCCATAGAGAGGTTGATTCCAAGAGAACCACGAAAAAGGTTTTGTGAAAAAGTTTTATAGAGGAAGGCGCTTACAAAGCATTTAAAGAGGAGAATCAGTGCCAAAGAAGCTGAAGCTGAAAGAAAGCTGAAAGAACGTACCTCAACAATCCACGATAAGCAGCGGCTGACACTCCCAGAAAAAAAGCACAACCTGTATACGAGCACGACAAGCCCTTACCGGTACTAAGCCACTACAGCTACTGACACCTACAGAGTCGCTTCTCTGCCATCTAAGATTCTAATCCTATTCTGCCACAGCCTCCTATCCTGAGCCAGGTCCTCCGTCAAACCCACAACTTTCAAGTATTCTCTAATCACCTCGTCCAAACTCTTCTTCAGTCTACCCCTACCTCTCTTACCATCGGGGAGGTCGATCAACTCACACTTCCTCACTGGGGCGGTCATACTTCTCCTTTTCATGTGGCCGTACCATCGGAGTCTTGATTCCCTCATCTTCTTTTCTATGGGGGCCACTTTAGCTAAGTCCCTGATTACATCATTCCTAACTCTGTCAATTCTCGTAAAACCACACATCCACCTGACCATCCTCATCTCAGCTACCATCAACCTCCGAACCTGCGTCTTTTTTAGAGGCCAACACTCCGATCCATATAGGACAGCCGGTCGGACTACCATCCGATAGACTTTGCCTTTCAATCCTAAGGGCACCCTCTTATCACACAGCACCCTTGAGGCAGACTTCCATTTTTGCCAGCCCACTCTTATGCGCTGGTTAATATCCTCGTCAATGTCCCCATTTTGCTGGATGATCGAACCAAGGTACTTAAACTTATCTACCTTAGGTATCTGTCTCCCATCTAAGGTGACTTCTCCCCCCTCTTCTATCCTCCCACTGAAACAACAATGCAGGTATTCCGTTTTCGATCTACTTAATCTAAAACCTCTAGCTTCCAGCGTAAGCCGCTAGCTCTCCAACTTGTCATTCACCCCCTGCCTGGTCTCATCGATAAGAACAATGTCATCTGCAAATAGCATACACCAAGGGACCTCATCCTGAATCCCTCTAGTAAGTTCATCTAAAACTAAGGTGAAAAGGAACGGGCTTAGGGCTGAGCCCTGATGCAGACCCATACTAACAGCGAAGTCATTTGAGACCCTTCCTGGCGTCCTAACACTCATCTGCCCTCCCTCGTACATATCCTAATCAAACGAATATACACGGGCGACACCCCTTTCTTTTCCAAACAGCTCCATAACACTTCCTGTGGGACTCTATCATGTGCTTTTTCCATGTCAACAAACATCATATGGAGATCCACCTTTCTATCCTTGTACAAACCTATGAGCCTTCTGAGAAGGTAAATCGCTTCTACGGTCGACCTGCCTGGCATAAAACCAAATTGATTCTCTAAAAATTGCAACATCTCTTCGCAACCTTCTCTCAATCACCCTCTCCCATAGCTTCACAGTGTGGCTGAGCAACTTGATACTCTTAAAATTATTACAGTCTTAAATATTCCCTTTGTTTTTGTACAGGGGGATGACTGTACTAGCCTTCCATTCTTTGGGCATCTTAGCGGTCTTAAAAATGACATTGAAAAGCTCCGATAGCCACTTTAAACCTGCTTCCCCCAAACACTTCCAAACTTCAACCGGAATCTGGTCCGGGCCCTCTGCCTTCCCATTCGCCATCTTCTTCAAGGCCTCCTTAATGTCATCCTTTGTTATATAGCCACACACTCGTGGATCAATACACCTATCACTACCTTTTCCACCTCTACTACCGGCTTCTCCCATCCCTTCCCCATTAGGGATTTTGGCAAAGAATCTTTGCCATCTCTCCTTGATTTCAGCATCCTCATACAACACCTTACCATCTTCGTACTTGATGCACCTCACCATACCTAAATCCCTAGTCTTCCAATCCCTAGCCCTAGCCAGTTTAAAAACTTCCTTCTCCCCCTCCTTGGTCCCCAATCTATGATACAGTTTATCAAAAGCTAGACTCTTTGCTACTACCACAGCTTTCTTGGCTGCCTTATTAGCCGTCTTATATCTAATCCTCTTAGTCTCCCTTTCTTCATCAGACCCACTATTCAAGACCTCCATGTAAGCCTCTTTTTTCTCCTTGACCTTCTCCTTTACGTCCTCGTTCCACCACCATGCACCCTTCATCTTGTTGCCACCTCTCCTGGACAAACCTAGGATATCCTTAGCCGACCTTCGAATACAATCTGCCATAGCCTCCCACATTGAGTCTGCATCTTCAGCCCTCCTCCAAGCTCCTTCCGCAGTAATCCTCTCTGCTATTAACCCTGCGTTCTCCTTTGTAAGGGTCCACCACTTAACTCTGGGGTCTCCTACTCTTCTCTTATTCCTGTTTGAACACTTGAACTCTGCATCTAGAACCAGCAACCTATGCTGCGTTCCCAGATACTCGCTAGGGATCACCTTACAGTCCTTACATGATCTCCGGTTATCCGTCCTCGCTAGGAAGTAATTGATCTCCGGCTAGCCGCTCTTGAAGGTCACTAAGTGATCCTCTTTCTTCTTGAAAAAGGAGTTGACCACCAACAAATCAAAGGCCACCGCAAAGTCTAGTACAGAAACTCCTCATGTGTTTCTCTCTCCGAAACCAAAACCCCCATGAGCCGCAACGTACCCAACTGCTTCCGCGCCAATATGGCCGTTAAAGTCGCCTCCTATGAAGAGTTTCTCGCTCCGAGGTACATCTTGGATGACCATATCCAAATCCTCCCAAAAAAGCTTCTTAATGTCCTCCGGCAGGCCTACTTCCAGCGCATAAACATTAACCACATTCACAAAACCTGAACCCACCAAAACCTTAATGGCCATAATCCGGTCGCTCTTACGCCGCACTTCGACCACGAAGTCCGCCAGCTCCTTCACAGCTAAGATTCCAACTCCATTCTTCACCTTGATTGACCCCGAGTACCAAAGCTTGTAACCATCAATCTCTCTAGCTTTAACTCCCACCCACTTCGTCTCTTGAACACACGCTATGCTAATCTTACGCCTACGCAGAGACTTAACTAATTCTATCGACTTACCTATAAGAGACCCAATATTCCAGGACGCTAGGCGCACCTTCCGCCACCCTACACCCCTCCTAACCCCATAAACCCTCGGAGGATCGGCTGAAGCTGCTACATAGCTCGCCACAAACGGAGGTTATTAAAGTAAATGTTAGCGCAAAAATGAAGCAGGTGGTTAATAATAACAATAATAATAATAATAATAATAATAATAATAATAATAATAATAAGGTATAACAAAAGTAATAACAAAAAGCAAGTACAAACAAACAAAAGCAAGTACAAACAATATTATTAAAAGGAAATAAGCAGCACAACAACTATGCCCCCGATTAAAAGCACTAAATAAACACCAAGGGCCCTACAAAGAAATCAACGCCACAAAAGAATGGTTAATCAAAGAGAACACCAACCACAACAACTGGCAACAAAGACTAGATTTTACAACTTCCAGACTCCAGAGACAAAAACCCAGACCAATTAAAGCCTGTCAGCCAAGTTAGGAATCTCCACCCTGGACAAAGCACCCTAACCAGAGAGAGAGTTGCACAAACCCAAATATGCGTGAGAAAAAAACTAACCCAGACAGACAAAGAGAAAGGATAATCAAGTTTCAATAGCCCAAAACAGCAACCCTACCACCGAACCACTGCAACCAGAAATTGACTCAACACCGACCAAAGTCCGGCAGGAAATTCCCAAAAAAATTTGTGTCGTTGTCGATTTTGTAGTCCAAAAAAGAGGCAGTTGACTAAGCAGATCGATCAGGGCTCAGTTTGAATTGGGTAAAATCAGCAAGAAACACTAACGAAGAACTTGAAAATACCTGAGAATTGAGGGAGACAGAGATGATTGGGGCAATTGGAGCAGCAAAAGCTCAAGACTCACAAATGTCCAATGAAATTTCCATGCCCCGACAACTGCAAGTTGCGCCGACGAGAACACCCAAAAGCGAGAGGGAGGAGAGAGGAGCTCCCAATTCGCTAACTTGCGCAGCTTGAAAATTTAGCCTGTTGGCGTTGAGCGCTGTGATGCCGATGAGCTGTCGACTGGGCCAGTGATCATTCTGATAATCGCAGAGAGAGAGAGAGAGACTAGAGAGAGAGTAAGGAGTAGCATAAATCAGTAAATGATGTTAAAAAAACACATAAAACACGAATGAGGTAAAGTAAAATAAAAAACATCGTAAGCACTTTAGACAAAAAAAACATATAAAGACTTGAACGTATAATATTTAATTAGAATCCATATAATAATGTTAATCAGAATAAAAAAATCATATAATGTTGCACTTTTGTCACCACCTTTACTATTACTATACTCTAATTCCTTTGCAGTATCGTTCACTTCAACCGAATCAGCAAACGACTCGTCTAATGTGACTCCCACTATATCTTCTCTAACATCATCAAATCCATCTTGATACGCCATAGATGAATTTCTTGCCTGTAAGGGGTCTGCTTCTAGCTGGACAACTTCTTCCATTTCGAATAAATCTCTTGACTTAGTCGCAATCAACCACTTGCCAATTTTGCTCCTTAGATTATGGTTTATAAAACACTTGTAATGCTTCAGAGGTAAAGACATAATGTTCGTTCATCCTTCAATGTGATTTAAGATTAACAAGAGTAAATCCATATTCATCTTGTTTGATACCTAGAATTGGCCAACCCAATCACATTTAAACAAGATCACACTTCGTCCCTCGGGATATATCAACTCAATTATTTTGGTCAGAACGCCATTGTAAGCTATATTATCCCCTTCATCTATAATTGAATTCATAACATTACGGAACCTAATAATTTGCATAATGTGTTAGACTAATAATGTGACTAAATTTTCCATTCATAAGTGTATTACATACTTGAAAACACTTACATTTTCTCAGACCACTTTGAAAATCTTGCTTCATGAATCTCATATGCATTTCTATTCATAGTTTCACATTCAATACTAACAATCTCAAAATGCTCTATGAAATTACAAAAAAAATAAAACTAGCAAAATGCATTTTAAGAAGTTTTATAATAATAATGGAGAAATGCAACACTTACTGTGCGTAAACTTGAACTTCATCACAATTAAATAACCCCTAACTATGTGCTTATTCAATTATAGAATAATCAGCTTGAATGCCTTTCTTTTTAGAAGATGCATGACATTTAAGAGAGCAAATAGAAAGATATTTATGTTCTCCTTCACTATCATCATTATTAGTTGAGGATCTATTCTCTCTCGTTTCAACACCATGCAAGTACCTAGCGTAGAAAGTTAGACATGCATTTGCTATATACCCTTTAGTAGCGGATCCCTTTGGATGATTTTCGTTGCGAACTCATCCTTTATAAGTTCTTAAATCCCTACAACAATCATTAAAATCCCGTGGAAAAAGAAGGTTAGAGAAGCATTAAGAAAGATGAAGACTGGGAAGGCTATGGGCTTGAACTGTGTCCTTATGAAAATCCCTATTGTAAAGCTTGTCGAGAGCTACAAATTTAACTACTACTTCGGTTATTAAATAATTTTTTATAGCATAGGAAAGTAGGGATCGAACCACGAGGAAAGATTGTTGTAAATTGCTAGCTTAATCCTGAATGATTTTATTAATTCAATTTACTAAATCTAATCTTAATAATTCCAAAATAATTATAATCTAATGAATACAAATCTAGAAAAATACCCAATAATGCTCCTAAATATTATGAATCATATTCATAAAATAAAACAGTAAAAAGATTTACTAAATAATCCAGAAAAATAAAATCAGAATATTAACTGAAATTCTAATTAAAAATCAAAACAGCAAATAATAATCAGAAAATAAATATTAAAAATAACAAATAGTAACCTAAACTAATATTCTTCAACTTTATAAGCATATATCTCCAGAATAATTTCTGATTAATTTCAGGAAAATTAAATCAGTCAATTACTGTAGAATAATTAAACAGAATATTAAATCTGAAATTGGAAATAAAATATTCTGCATAAATATAAATACGAAAATAATAAATAAAATTACTCTAATCCTAGGAAAAACTTTTCTGGAATTAAAAACACCTAATAATCGTAAATTAAAATTGAAAATCGAAATTTTCAGAATTAATTACCTAAAAACCTGCACATACCAATTTCACAAAATAAATCTGAAAAATTATCAAATAATTTCCAAAAATTACGAAACTGAATATGGGCAGATTAGGACACTATATAAACCATAGGAATGAATTAAAATCAAAAAATAATGAAAATAACTATTTTTAGTCTAAGTTCAAACAAACCGATAATTAAATACTAAAACTGAATATAAATCACTCTAAAATTATAACGACTCCAAAAATCAAAATCTAAGCTATCCAAAATTGCCTAGACACTCCTCAAAGACTAGACTCTGGGGGGGGGGGTTGATTGAAATTATATTGAAGCTAATAAAATTAGAACAAAAATAAACAAACTAATCAAATTAACTCTAATTAACCAATAATACTCAAAAGTTATCAAATTTATGAAAGATACTTAGCATAATATCAATCCACCATGCAAATTAATATTTATCATTAACACATAAGTTAATTTCATTAATGAGTTAAACTGTAGAAGAGATCCACCAGCGGTTCTTCCCCATTTTTCTTTACATTTTAGTTTACTTAGGTCTAGCCCTAATATAAACCCTACTAATTTGATAACTTTACACCAGCGCAAAAATTTAATCAAATTAGAGCATTAAGAATTAGAAAAATATCATTTAACACTTTGTAATCAATTTACCAGCAAATCGATTTAACAAAGATCTAAAGCGATTACCTAATTAAAAGAGACGGTTTTGAGCCATCCATGATTAATTAGGGTGATACCTAGGTCTAAAAGATTATAACTTTTACGTATTATAATCTTCTAAACTATCAATAGAAGTTGTATTTAATCAACTAGCATGCATTCTAATCGATTTAACACAAGTTTCATAAACTACAAACGCTAATCGCTAAAGAATCATGAATAGAAATCAACTAGGCCTTAAAGCATAAAACTTGTTTCAAAATTATTAATTTAGCATAGCTTCAAGAAAATTAAACTAAGCATAAAAAAATTACTCACTCATATTAAAAATAAAATTACAATAATAACTCAAATTCTTCATGTTTAACAGTAAACCTAACACAAAATAAATAAAACGAAGTAATAATAATAATAATAAAAAAATACTTTGATGGAGATGATTGCCGCCTGGAGGAGATTGAAGGCGAGACAGTGATGATCGATGGTGAAGTATGATGATGATGAGTGTGATGGTGATGATGGTGAGATGAGGGAGCGTGAGTGTGTGATGGAGAAGGGGCTACGTGGGGGTGAGGAAGGCTGATGAAGGTGGGTTCTGTGTGTGAGAGGATGAAGTTGATGATGAGGGTGGCGATGATGAAGATGAAGGGTGATGGTGATGGCTGGGCGTGATGATGGCTTGAAGATGGTGATGGAGGTGTAGTGTGAGGGTTAGATCGGGTTTTTGAGGAGAGGTAGGGTAGGTTTATTAATAGGTTGAGAGTTTAGGGTTTTTGCTTAGGTTTTGTTCTCCTCTTTTCCTTAGATTTCTTCTTCTTCAAGAATTGTAGCTTTTTACCAATTCTTGAAACCCTAGCCCAATATAATAATTATGAAAATAATAATTCCCATAATTATTATTTTTTGACCGTCTTGTAGCTACGTGTGTAAAACCCGAGCTTCTACGTCATCTTTTCTCCTCTTTATTAAATTAATACTATCCCTGAAAAATATATAAAACAAAACACATTAAACGAAATAATATATATAATATATTCGAAATAATTATAAAAATAATGCATGATTTTTGACTTAACAAATTCCCCCACACTTAGACTTTGGACGTCCTCGTGCAAAGAAATCTTAGACTCGACCTAAAACTTACATCCTTTCTTTTCTTATAAAATCATGCATACTTATGATATTCATACTAGGTTTGGGCTTGCTTTAGAAAAATAGTGTTATTGAATTAATTAGTTTTTCCTTCAATAGGTGAATACCTGCTAAACATCCAACTATCCTTATAAAGTTTATTCATCAGCCTCACAACATTTTCATAGTGAAGTAACAAGATCAATAATTATCCATCTCTTTTTGATTATGCATACACCAATCAAGAGGTCGGAAAAGAATTTAAGATGGAAAAATTTGTGTATGGTCTGGCTATAGAGACAATTGAACTACATAGAATAACTTCATTAAATTTGATCCTAAACTTGCCTTGTATTTATTTTCCTCTTCTTCTTTTGTTCAAACTCCAATTGCGCACATATTCGAGGCCCATATAGGGTCTTAGAATTTAAACACTCCCTGTCTCTCACTCACCCGAATAGCGGTGCTGGAGCAAATAATTCATTCTCATCTTATTATTTCTTTATTTTATTGGCTCACTAGTATGGGAAGCAAGCTTTCTAGTGGCAGTATTGCCTCAAAGGGTAACACCCAGTAGCGCATGCCTCAAAGGAGTACTTGCCATTCCCTACTTTGACTTTCTTTTCTCTTTTATTTCTTTTTCGTAGATGAAAAATAGACAAGTAAAATCACAATTTTAATGAGTTATTCAACTAATTCAATAGTCTAGGAGATAGGCCAGGTCATTTTATTGCATCTGAATCGGATATATTACATGACCAAAGAAGATGGATAATCAAGAGAGTTACTCATTAAAAAGATGCACGAGGATCTGCTCAAACTTCTCTAAAGCACAACTATCATGCTTAGAAGTCGTCACTTATAAAAGAATAAACTACAAAATAGCTAATAAAAAAAAATTTCTAACCAAGCAAGCCTAGCATAAACTCATATCATGCATTATTTATAAGAAAAGAATTTTTTGTTTTTTTCGATTTTCTACTTTTTTTTTTCCAAGAATAAAAACTGTAGGAATTAAATGCAGGATGCACCCCCCATACTTAATTCATGCATTGTCCCTAATGCATGCTAAAAGAAAGAAATAATGAAAATAAAAGCAAAATTAAATGGGTACTTCCCTAAACCCATTGGGTTGCCTCCCAACCAGCGCCTTTGTTTATAGTCGTTAGGCTCGACTTCATGAAACTCCTGGATCCTCTAATTGGATCTCTTCCAGTAACTCATCATTAACCTGGTAAGGAACTTTTTGAAACTCAATATGATCAAAACTCTTAGTAAGCACAGTCAAAAATTGATCCTCATTGGACAATTCATAAATATCTTAGGGCAATTCAGCAATAACATCAAGTGCATATACGTAACTCACATCAGCAGGAAATCTCATGGCATCAAAAATATTAAATTTAATCACTTCACCATCAGATTCCATGGTTAATGTTCCTTCGTGCACATCAATTTTAGTCCTAGCTGTTTTCAAAAATGGTCTGCCTAGTAAGATGGGAATATCGTGGCATGCATTGCCCATGTTCAGCACATAAAAATCAGCAGGAAACACTAATTAATTCACTTTAACCAAAACATCCTCTAACACTCCATCAGGGTAAGTGTTGCTCCTATCAGCTAATTGAATCACTATGCCAGTTTTCTTTAATTCGCCTAGGTTCAGTTTGTCATAAACGGATCTAGGCATAACATTAATAGAGGCACCTAAATCAAGCATAGCTTTATCAAAACAAAGGTTTCCTATTTTGCAAGGAACAGAAAACACACCAGGGTCTTGACACTTAGGGGGAAGTTTCATTTGAAAAACAGCAGACACATTTTCCCCCACACTTACCTTTTCTTTCTCTACTAATTTTCTTTTAATAGTACATAATTCTTTCAAGAATTTAGCATAACGAGGCACCTGTTTGATGGCATCAAGGAGAGGTATGTTGATCTCTACCTTCCTAAATGCCTCTAAGATATCTTAGTTAGCCTAATTCATCTTAGAAGTAGGGTTTCTAAATCTACTAGAAAATGGTGGAGTTGGCTTATAAGGCTCTCTTTTCTTCTCTCGTATTTCCTTAGTAGTTTGATTAGAATTTGTGTCTAACCCTGGTTCAGTCCCCTTGACCTCTAATTCAGGCTCAGCCTCTCTACTCTTCCTAGGCTCTTGTAACTCTTTCCCACTTCTAAGTGTTATGGCACTAACATTCTCCTTAGGGTTAGGGTAAGACTGAGATGGAAACCTATTTTGCATTTCAGCTTGCAAGGTTCTAACTATGATATCAGTTGCAGTTTGTCTCTCTTGAACTTGCTTAAGAGTTGTTTCCATACTCTGGAACCTATCATCCATTTTCTTGAGGACTTGTTCTAGGAGGAGATTAGTTCTATCCAGATAAGAAGATTGACGAGATGTTTGGTCAAAACCAGGTGGATTGGTTTGAGGGCCATACCTAAGATTAGGGTGGTCTCTCCATCCTTCATTATAAGTATTTGAATAGGGGTCATACCTCCTTTAATTTTGGTTAGAGTAAAGAGCATTAACGCTACCTTCTTGTAGAGTAGGACATGCATCAGTAGGGTGCCCCTCTAGACAACAAATACCACATACTACTGCTTTTTGAATACCCCCAGTGACAATCTCATTTAACATAGCAGTAATATAAGATAACTGATTTTCTACCTATGAACTAGAACCAATCTCATTGACCCTTTTGACTTGTGACTCCCTAGCACCAAACTGCTGAGTATTTTGGGCCATTAGATTAAATAAATTTCTAGCCTCTGCTGGCGTTTTAATAACTAGAGCCCCCCTACTAGCAGCATCAACCATATTACGGTCCATAGGAAGTAAACCCTCATAAAAATATTGAATCAATAGCTGTTCAGTTATTTGATATTGGGGACAACTAGCTCATAGTTTGTTAAATCTTTCCCAGTACTCACAAAAAGTTTCCCCATTCATTTGTTTGATTCCACATATATCTTTCCTAATATATCCAATACGGGATGCAGGAAAAATCTTTTCTAAAAATGATTTATGCAATGCAGTCCATGTAGAGAATGATCCAGCAGGCATATAATATAACCAATCCTTAACATTCCCAAGCAAAGAAAAAGGAAAGACCCTTAGTCTAATTTGGTCCTCAGGAATTCCTTCAGGCACCATAGCAAAACAAGTAATAAGGAATTCGCTAATGTGTCTATAGGGGTTCTCTCCAGCCAATCCATGAAACTTAGGTAATAAATTAATAAATCCTGAGTTTAATTTCAAAGGCTTATCTAAAACAGCATAGGTAATGGACATTGGTTGAGTTTCTAGCTTAGGGGCAGCAAGTTCCCGAAGAGTAAACATTCTCACCTCTTTAAGCCTGAGACTTATTGGCAATCTGCAAAAATTAAAATAAAAAAAAAACAATAAAAGTAGTGAAATTAAATAGAAGTAAGCTAGCAATTTAATTTTCTGTCCCCGGCAATGGCGCTAAAATTTGTAAAGCTTGTCGAGAGCTACAAATTTAACTACTACTTCGGTTATTAAATAATTTTTTATAGCATAGGGAAGTAGGGATCGATCCACGAGGAAAGATTGTTGTAAATTGCTAGCTTAATCCTAAATGATTTTATTAATCCAATTTACTAAATCTAATCTTAATAATTCCAAAATAATTATAATCTAATGAATAAAAATCTAGAAAAATACCCAATAATGATCCTAAATATTATGAATCATATTCATGAAATAAAATAGTAAAAAGATTTCCTAAATAATCCAGAAAAATAAAATCAGAATATTAACTGAAATTCTAATTAAAAATCAAAACAGCAAATAATAATCAGAAAATAAATATTAAAAATAACAAACAGTAACCTAAACTAATATTCTTCAACTTTATAAGCATATATCTCCAGAATAATTTCTGATTGATTTCAGGAAAATTAAATCAGTCAATTACTGCAGAATAATTAAACAGAATATTAAATCTGAAATTGGAAATAAAATATTCTGCATAAATATAAATACGAAAATAATAAAGAAAATTACTCCAATCCTAGGACAAAATTTTCTGGAATTAAAAACACCTAATAATCGTAAATTAAAATTGAAAATGGAAATTTCAGAATTAATTACCTAAAAACCTGCACATACCAATTTCACAAAATAAATCTGAAACATTATCAAATAATTTCCAAAAATTACGAAACTGAATATGGGCAGATTAGGACACTATATAAACCATCGGAATGAATTAAAATCAAAAAATAACAAAAATAACTATTTTTAGTCTAAGTTCAAACAAACCGGTAATTAAATACTAAAACTGAATATAAATCACTCTAAAATTATAACGACTCCAAAAATCAAAATCTAAGCTATCCAAAATTACCTAGACACTCCTAAACGACTGGACTTGGGGGGGGTTGATTGAAATTATATTGAAGCTAATAAAATTAGAACAAAAATCAACAAACTAATCAAATTAACTCTAATCAACCAATAATACTCAAAAGTTATCAAATTTATGAAAGATACTTAGCATAATCTCAATCCACCATGCAAATTAATATTTATCATTAACACATAAGTTAATTTCATTCATGAGTTAAACTGTAAAAGAGATCCACCAGCAGTTCTTCCCCGTTTTTCTTTAGATTTTAGTTTACTTAGGTCCAGCCCTAATGTAAACCCTACTAATTTGATAATCTTTACACCAGCGTAAAAATTTAATCAAACTAGAGCATTACGTATTAGAAAAACATCATTTAACACTTTGTAACCAATTTATCAGCAAATCGATTTAACAAAGATCTAAAGTGATTAGCTAATTAAAAGATATGGGTTTGAGCCATCCATAATTAATTAGGTGATACCTAAGCATAAAAGACTATAATTTTTGCATATTATAGTCTTCTAAACTATCAATCGAAATTGTATTAAACTAACTAGCAAGCATTCTAATTAATTTAACAAGAATATCATAAACGATAAACGCTAATCGCTATAGAATCATGAATATGAATCAACTAGGCAATAAAGCATAAGACTTGTTTCAAAATAGTAAATTTAGTATGGCTTCAAGAAGATTATACTAAGCATAAAAAAATTACTCACTCATATTAAAAGTAAAATTGCACAATTCATCCAAATACTTCATGTTTAATAATAAACTAAACACATAATAAATAAAACAAAGCAAAAATAAAAAGAAACAAGAACAATACTACTTTGCTTGGTGGGTGATGATAATGGTGGAACGTGATGATGATTCATGGTGAGGTTGGTGATGAAGAGGATATGATGATGAAGGTGATTGATCAAGGGTGAGGTGTGGCGTGGGTGTTTGTGGTGAGATGAGATGGTGATTAAATGTGATGGTCGCTTATGGTGATCGTGAGGAAGGCTGTTGGAATTGAAGATGATGTATGATGATGATTAATGGTGAGCTGAGGGCGTATGATGGTGAGGAGGGCAAGCAGCGTGGAGGTGGGCGTGAAAATTCTAGATGGTGTTAGGTGTAAGGTGTATATATGGGAAGTGAGAGAGGTTAGGTTTAGTAAATTAGGGTTTCCTTTCTCTCTTCCTTAGACTTCTTCTCGCTCAAGACTTCTAGCCTTTTTCCAAATCTTGAAACCCTAGCCCAATTAAATAATCATGGAAATAATATTTTTCATAAATTATTATTCATCTTTTCAGCAAAGCGTGTAAAATCAAAGCTTCGACATCTTGTCTTTCCCTTTTTATTTTATAAATGCCTAACCTGGAAAATATATAAAATAAAGTAAATTAGACACAATAATGTGTAAAATATAATCAAAACAGTTATTAAACAATGCATGATTTTCTGGCTTAACAGATTTTCTCTAACAAATAATTCTTAATCTAATACTTATAATCATGGTTGGAAATACCATACTAATTTTTGATGCAAGTCACAAACTGTTAAGAATTCTCAAGTCAGTCTGGTAGACCTATCTCTTGTAGTTTTTAAAATTAATGATATGCTCTTCCTTCTCCTCGTTGAGTCCATCCCAGCATTCTGACCTAGACAAGCAATTTCATCTCTTGGTATCTTGACTTATGTGGTGCAAAATATTGGCTTCACAGTCCTAGGAATTAAGTCTAAAATCTATGTTGTATATTTCCATTCACAATCTACAGCTAAGTTAGAAACCCAACTTGGACAACTCGCCACAACTGTAGGTAAAATATGATAAGGAAAACGTTTAAGTCATGACATAGGAAACCTTAATGCCCAACAATTTGAACAGTTGAAAATTTTCACGGCTTTTAAGAATGGTAAAGAAACATTTAATAAAGTGCATAAGAAAAAGGAACATGATAAAAAGAAAAGACCAACAACCATTGAGATTGACCACGAAATTGAGAAAGAGAATAAGCCATCCCCTTCCCTGGTTATGTTTGACTCTATTGTCACATATAAGCCAAGGGTTCCTTGTTGTTGAGCTCCGGATGCACTATACCCTTTTAGGAAAGACAAAAAGACATATGACAGTCTAAACACATTTAAGCAAGTTAAGGTCAATCTTCTCCTTTTTAAAAGCAATAAAACAAATCCCAGCTTATGGGTTCCTTAGACACATGTGTACATTTAAAAGTAAATTTAAAGATGACAGGTATGAAAAGGTTCTTCTAAGTGAACAAGTGAGCTTAATTTAGAAATTGATAATTCGATTAAGTTCAAACATCCTAGTTTCACTACTATTCCATGATATATTGGTGACCATAGAATTGAAAGGGCACTCTTGGATTTGTGTTCTACTGTTGATTTGATATCGAATTCTATTAACTTAGAGTTAGGATTGGTTTAGTTGAAACCTTCCGACTACTCCTTTCAAATTATTGATAGGTTAATTAGGACTCCTGGGGGGAACAGATGATGTTGTGGTTCAAATTGATAAAGTTATCCTTCCTATTGACTTTATTATGTTGGACACGAACCTTAGTCAATGTTTTAAGCAGAATCCTATTATTTTAGGATATCCCTTTGTAGCCACAATTGATGATGTCGTTAGTTGGAAGTTGGGAATGATGGATAACTTTGTCATCGACACAAGGATTAGGCTTAATATTTTCAAGTCCTCTTCCTAATCTACGATTGAAGATGAATCCGAATGTTTCTTTGTTGATGTGATTGATGAAATGATTGAAGGAGCCTTACTCGCTATTCTAAGCAAAGATTCCTTTGGAACCTTTTTTTTCTCATAGAGGTTGGGGGTTATTTGAATTAGGAAGGGCAGTCGATGAGATGTATTTTACTTTGGATTCGTCATCTTGAGTCTTCCCTTGGGTGTCTACTTATGAGTCTTTTCCACATTTATCTAGTTCATTTATGCAATGTTCTGTTGTCTCCCCACCTAAACATGAGTGAAAACCTAATGTGAAGTAACTCCCGAGCTTAGGCCTACTCTTGCCAGTGAGGGTCATGAATAAAGTTGCGCCAATATTGACCCTCGGTCAAGGACTCGGTTCCCCTAGGTCAATATTGACTTGTGGCCCTTACGAAGGCCCAAGAAGGGTTAGGATAGGTGGTTGGGCGAATAGTAGACCTAAATAAGGAGTTAACCACTTAATCCCCCCAAAACAACCTCATTAGCTCATTTTTAGTTTCCATGCAAAATAACTTCATTTCTAACTCAAACTTAACCTAGAAAATGAGCTCTAATTTCTGCAAACTATACATTGGTTGAAATCCCCAAATGTCTATTTTCTAACAAATCTTGGATCGCACTAAAACTTCAAGTATTAAAGAAGCTATGGGCTAAATACCAAGCAAGAGTCAATCCAAGACTAGAAAATGCAAAGGTTCTGATTATAGGATTAATTAAATATGTTACAGCTATAATTTTGGAGATTAATTAGCATGGGATGATTCTTGACACACAAGAGAAGAGTTAACAAGTGGCGGCACCTTCATTAGAGGAGTAAAGCCTACTCAAGGCTCTCTAGAATATGGAGGATGAATCTTGGAAAATACAGCTTACGGGAAACCAGGTACTAGGTCCGGTTCCAAGCTTTCAAGACCCGACTTCGGACCTGGTTTGAACCGGTTCCAGGATTTTGGAACCGATGCCAAACCTAGTTCAACCGGGTCCAGGTATGGACCTGGTGGGTCCGAACTGAGCCAGTCCAAAACTGGGTACCCGATTTTTTTGCCCAACCCTAGTTATGGTACCCTTACCTATAGTGATTGAAGTTGTCATTTCCTTATCCGTAGCTTCAGGGGATAACTCAATCTTTTTCAACTCTTCAATTAAGAGTTGTCGATGCTTTTGAGATACCAGTAAATAGTCACTTCTATTTTATGTTTATTTAGTTATTTTCAGATAGATTCATCTACGTGGACTAGTGTCTCCTTTTGTTTTTCTAGGCATGTTGTGGCCCCTCTTCGACTTAGTGTCATCCAACTTTCAAAAGTTGTTGGACCATAGCTTGTTCTTCCTTTCCCCAAAAGGTGCCTTTTTCAGTTTTTCCTAAGAAATCATCATCACTTGCTTTAGCAAGCTAGTGACCTATGTGAGTTTCATATGCATCCTCCTCATCGCATTTCCATAAGCTATGAACTTTTGAATATTGTATGGCTATGCATACCTTTGGCTTTAACCTATGAATGCTTTGTATGTATGTGGATGGGCTCATTCCTTTTCTTGATCATCACTAATATTGAAGATACTTTCATGATCTCTGAGTGAGTTTTTATCATTATTAGGAGCTCCTTTAGGCAAAGCGAGCTACCCTAATTTGAACATCCTTTATAGCTTGTTCTCGAAAGTCCAACAATTCTCGATGTTATACACCCGAGCCCGATGATATTTGTGGCATTTAGTTGGGTCAAAAGATTGGGTGGTTGACATTGTATGAATACTGAAATAAGAACCCCTTACAAACATCACCCCAGTTTATCACTTTTTGTGGGTCCACAACATTATACCAACTCATCACATCCTTGTCAAAGGTCCAAGGAAACACAGTGTGGAACATGTACTTATCAATCCTTTTGAGAGTCATATCACTAACAAAGGTTCTCACAAGATGATGAGGGTTTTTAATTCTGTGGAAGTTGATGTTCGACATGGTGAATTTTGGAGGTAACATCCCTTTTGGGATTGAAGTGAATCCCACATAATCATTAGCGTAATTGTTAAACATGGAGGATTGCTTAAGTAATCGTTCTACACAATATACTCACGAATCGATTTGAGGAGGTCTCTTCCCCCTTTTTCTTCCTTGTTGTCCAACTCTCCATTTCGACCACATTTCCCCTATTCATCATATGGCTACTCACTATTCTCCCCTTAGGATTCCTTGGTAATGTTTCGAAGTGTGCAGCCAATCATCTCCGTCTTATTTTCACTCTCCTCCATTCCGGTCTATATTCTTCCTATCATCTTCATAAGTTAAGCGATCTTGTTGTTTCCAGCCATTCGAATTGGTCAAAAATTAGACCTTGATTTGGAGTTCCTTAGATTCTTCTCGAGACAGATGTCTCCTAGTTTGTGAACTCAATTTATACATCATCTACGTCTCTTCTATCCTGATTGATTGACAAGAGGTGCTCTAGACTAGCTTATCTTAGTACTTTTGAAAAAGAAATTTAAAAATTATGAATGAACTATGTTGACTTCATGGACTAAAACCTCATGCTTGAGGGCCTAGGAAACTAACTCTATACCATGAATGCATACCAGGCATGGACTGAGGTGAAACGTATTAGACTGGATCCCATGTGTGGATCCCGGTTGGGTTCCCCTGTAGGCTGTATGATGACTGCTCTGCTTCCCTTTGAAACTAACTCATGCATATAGACTCTCAAGATCTCGGTCAGCCTTCTATGGACCCATTCTCCTAAATTGAGGTGGTATTCAAGCTCTTTTTTTTTTTTGACAAAACCCAGTCGGGTTAATCGCTTTTTTTTGATGTATATATTTTTTAAAATGAGACAGTTGTTGTGACCCCTTTTTTTTTTACAAAACCCTGTTCAAATTTTGATTCAAGTGTCGTTAAAGCTCAACTGGCCCAAAAGTTAAGCTCAACTAGCCCAAAAGTTATTTTAGTCGTTCACAAGTGTTCTTGGACTTGCTCTTTCCTAACCTAGGCCCATCTAAGACAAAAGACATAAATAAATAGTCGTTAGGGATGGAGGTAATTAGGTTACATAAAAACACATCGACGCAAACAAGTGAGTCCCAGTCTAAGCCAAAGTTCTATGTTCCAAGGAGTTAAGGTAAGGTATATAATGGTCCTGTCATAACCCATATGCTTCGTTCATCATCCTTGAGGAGCATGGCAAGACTGGAACATTTTAGTTGTTTCCCATATCTGTAGGCGAAGAAAGTGTGTCACGAGTGGTTGGATCAACTGCATGATTAGTTGAAAGTCTAATGGACCCACCGATTCAACCACTTATTCTCCTAAGATGTAATAAAAGGGTTTAGCCTAGAGGTGTTGTTAACACAATCCGACAACACCTTCAATGCAAGTATAACTAAAAATAATTTTCCGTATTGAACTTCAAATCTCACCTTCTTTTTTTTTTTTTTTTAAAGAAGTCCTCAATGGAGTCGGCACTATGAGAAGCACATATTGGGGTTTACCCTTGGTTTTGGTTCCCCTACGAATGGTCGGACTCGCTTGCTAAGTATTTGGATTCAAAAACTGATTTTCGTTTTTTATTTAAAAGTGATCAAATTGTGACCGAATAATAGCGCTAGACTAGAATTTTTACCTAGGAACTAATCTGAGTTCTCAGGCTAGAACTTGGTATAGTCTCCCAGTCTTGTTCCCGACAATGTTAGATGACCAACCATAGAACTGGGCAACAACCTGATATAGAAAGCCCATTGGGTTCATTTTAATCACTGCCACTATATGATGCCTTCCTATAACTTTCCCTTTCTCTATAAAAGTCATTTATATTTCAATGCATCACCGTACTTGGAGGAACTACCCCTTGGGCCTTCCCTTTCAAAGAGGATTACTAGGTGAGATCATTGCCTTGAAAGCTGAGATTGTTTAGCTTTACTATGAGGAAGCCAACTGTTGCCTCAGGGAAGAATAATGGCAAACCCAATGGCATCAAGCTTAGAAAGGGGTAATGCTAATTGAAGGAATTTATCTAATGAATTAAGTGTAAACATATTTACCTCAATCCTGCAGCGGAAGACGATTGAACCATGGCTTGAATCACTGGTTGTAGAAGGAACTCACTATATGGAGAACCTTCCCAATCCCACAACCTAAAAGCCCTGAGTTTCTGTGCAAAAACTATCTTTAAAGAGCTCTCGATGTTTCTCTCTTATTACTTTCCTCATAGACTAACCTCCCTTTTATATCAAAAGGATAGTCAAGAAACTAGGGTTTAAGTCGTTGACTTATTAGGCTTGCACCCCTTATGAGTGTATCATGTCCTTAGTCCAACATCTCCCACTCACACATAAAGGAGTATTTATTTCCACCTTAAGAAAAACTTATTTTTTCTTTTATTTCTTCACAATCTTCATACTGGGTAAATAGATCATAGGACCAGCATGCTTGTGAAAGATCTATGATATACATCTGTTAGGAATATATAGCCTCTCATTTAGAATCGCAGGTGAGTAGTTGGAAGTATGCAAATACCCTAGATCATTTACATCTCATTAAGATGTCTCATTTTGATGTCATCAAATCATCATATTTCATATTCACAATTATAACCCATATGTCATAACTGGTGCACCGGTGAATAGAAATTAACGAGATTCCATGAATGATCTTCCTCTTCTCACGAGACTCTCGACCAAATCCAACTCGCTTTTCTAGACAAGTCCCGCCAGACCGAATCACTCATAATCCTTTGATAACACACTAAGATAACGAACATTAAATCGAGTTAATATAAGTCACTGATTGGAGTCCTGAGGGTACAAATATAAGGCCATAACCTTATGGGATCTCACACAAATATAAGTAGAGATCTGACTTATATTAACCCGATTGGTCGTCTCTTGCACACATAGTCTGAAACATGTTATACAACATTCTCTCCTTTCCCATGGAGCGTATGTCTTTTGTTTCTTTAACCAAAATGCTGTACAGATGATATTTGGACACCATATTGTCCAGACTGAGTTCCCAAATCTACTCATTAACGCGAAGTCACGTTTGGCCTCTTTAAGGTAGGCTAGGTAAAATTTATTTTTACACATATGTTATAGTGACCTTTGGTTATTATCAAGGCGACATTCATGATTTTAAGTTGACAAGTTCTCATAATAATCCTTCTGATAATTCTACTTAAAATCTTCTCTCATCTCCCGTTGATACTCAAATGAATGGAGGCGGTTAGCCGTGTGAGAGGGCTAACCTCAAGTCTACCCGACATACTTTTTGCATTCAATAATGCCCACAAGCATCCATGAATAAGAATGCATATTCCAGCCTTCTAATAATAAGTGTATGCAAAACAACTTATTTGAATTCCATAATATTAGACAATCACTTTCTGAATGTTGGGAAAAACAATTGGCGAACAACATGCCGATATAGAATTATCACCTACGAAGACAGTTAAGCTCTTATGTGCTTAACAACCACACCCTCTTACCAGGGCTAGCTCAATGGCTCTAAAACCATTTCCTTCATAGGAAATTATTTTACGTTCACTATCTTTGTGTGTCACCATGTCATTTACAAAATTGAACCTTGTGTCAAATCTGTTTGGTCATATGATAACACTTAAGGTTCTTGGTACATGTGATCACAACTTGTCCTAGTAAACCATTACTGGACAATCTTATTTGGTCCACTAATAAAATAATCCAAGTACCTTTTCAACCAAACAGATTCTTTTGCTTTTAAGGATAGAGCTATAAAATCTTCCAATGACAAGGCAACATATGACTGGTTCTTAACACTATTGCTAAGTTAGAAGACATATTTGGAGGTTCATTTCTCATCTAAACCTGTCGCAGTTAATACCGTTGCACCCTTGTGATGCAAGCCATTGCCTGTGCGCCAAAAGCACATGATCAGAGGTTCCTTTCAGGTTCTTCATGACGTAACTGTCTGCCACTATGCTATTCTCAGGTCTCATTTATATCTATTTAAACATACCACGTTTAGTATGCACCACATCATGCACTAGACTTTTAACCATACCTAACAAAGTAAGTTCTACTTATTAGTCCTTTTTCTAGTAGAGTATGACACATTTCATTGTAAGGTCTCACCTTTGTTAATGTGAGTACTAATAAGGTCATAGGTGTGCGTATTAGATTATTCAAAGGTCTTTTGATGTCATTCCTTTTAGGAAAAAGAATAACTTCTTTGAATATTAGCTTGCAAACTTTATTTCAAGAGCATACGCTACTTTTCCTATATTAATCATCTCAAAGTTAGATGGTGACAAGGCCTTTTGCCTTACATAGTAACTCTAAACCATTTCTACCTATTAGTAAGTCATCCACATTTAATGACTTGACTACTAAAATTGCCTTTGGACCATTTGGTATTACTCATAGTGCAGCCACTAGAGATAACCACAAGTGTACCAATCCATTAATGAATCTTTAAGGTCACAATTGATCTCACATGTCCACAAACCTCATGTTTGTGATCCTTTTCAGTGGAACATCACTTAATCCCTTTTGGGATTAGTATTTGCACACCCATATGATGTCACTTTAGGTCCAAACTAGCCATAATAGCCAGCGTAAGGCGAAATTAGGATAAAGCACACAATAAGAGGGAAAAACTCTTTGTAGTTGATCCTATCCTATTATGTGTACCCTTTTGCAACAAGTTGAGCCTAATGCCAACTATGCCATTAGCCTTAAAATTTAAGAACTGCTTTGCTCTCAAATAACTTTTGTATCCTAAAAGGCCAACCAACTATAATTTGCTCCCGCTTGAAACAAGAATAGGATCAGTTTCAGTTGCTCTTGATGATGATGAAGGTGGATCTTGATGATAAACTTATTCATCATCTATTAAAATCCTCCCACTCAAATGAAGGGGTCCAATTCGGTTTAGAGAGCTAATAGAGATGAGCTTTGACCTATCTCACCCTTCTTTGGAAATCTATTCCTTAGAATATGATATATATTGTTTAAGTTTTAGTTGCACTCCCACTTTCTTATAGCCTAATGAATCAAAAAATCTTTGAAGGTTATAGTATCCCATAAACACGTTCTTCCTTCCCCCTTTGGAATTTCCACAGGAGGGGTTGTGTTCATGGGTTGTATGCCCCTTAGGTCCAAAGATTCTCATATTAGGCTCTAATCCATAGCTTATATGGAGTGGTAGCAACTTACTTTACAAGTTCAAGGTCAAGATCACAGATTTCAACAAAGGTAGATCTCCTTAACAGGAGATTCACAAGTTTTGTGCAATTGTTGATCCTATCATATCAGGTTCTTTCTCCACAACAACATTTTGTTGCAGGCTTTTGGGATAATTAGCTAATAAACTATCCATTTTTCATCACAATATTCACCAAAATAATGCCAACAATGGTCTTTCAGGCCATAACCTGTTAGGGTTATTTGATTTCTAATCAAGCTCACGTCTTTTCTAAAGCAACTTATCGCTTTAGACTCATCTGAGGTCAAATAAATAAGACCAAATCAAGCGAAATGTGATGAAACATAGAAGCTCTACACCTTATTATCACATTCATTGGACCATGAATATTCAAAAGAATTAACTACAATGTAAATTAGACTCTTAGTAACCTATCTAAAATTAAATGGTTTTCTTGTTGTTTTTCCTGCTAGATGATGTTCACGATTGGGCTATTCCACTTATGTTTCCTAACAAATCTTATTTTGCTAGCTTTTGCACATATATGCTTTTGACCCTTATGGTCTAGTCTAGCATGATAAATAAACATTTCACATTATCATAATTATGTGAATATGTTAAAATAAAGACTCGGATTAGTGGAACAAATATCCAATCCATTACAAGTAAACCATTTCAAATAAAGCAGAACCAAAACTAAAAGGTGCTCTAACTAGGCTTCAATACCATGAACATATTCAAATGATAGCAACATTATTTCAACGAATCTTAGGTGGAAGTAGGTTTTCACATAGGATTGGGTATCGGCCTATGCATGACTAGCTTGTATGCTCCCATTCCTCTAAAAAATGCATGTTGTTGTCTCCACATGTGTCCTCATTCAACCATGTAAGAACCTGTTGGAAGCCCAATAAAGCTTCTTGGTTCCTAGCTCTTTGGGTTGGATTCTTGAACCTACAATCCACATAGGATTAACTTCAGAAAGAAGAATACAACTAGCAACACAAAAGTCACTAGGAGATATTGCTAAGTACCTTCTTGGGCTCAATGCAACCACAAGCATGGTGACCCATTTGGTCACAGTTGAGGCACTTAGCTTCCATTAAATCCTTCTTCCTCGTACATTTTTCTTTGCCTTGTTGGTTGTACTTAGTCTCCTCATTTGACTAAGTCTTTCCAATCCAGTTCCCTTGGTCCTTCCTTTTAGAACCATTCCTAGAATTAGAGATTGACATGTGCACTTCTACACTTGTCATTTCAACGGCCTCTTGTCGTTCCTTCTCTAACTCAAGTCGTCACCTAATGTCCTCGAAAGTAAGGATATACTTAGTTTGAGACAAGAGCATCTTAATATGGCCCCAGTCATTAGGTAAAGAATAGACCACGACATGAACTTGTTGCTCATTGGTCAATTCATAACCCATTCAACCAATTCACTAATCATGTTTGACATGTACCTCAAATGCTCCCTCATGGATACATATGACCTCTTCTAATGATTTTCAAACCTTATAAAGAGGGACCTAAGTCTAGCAGTTGCAGCAGCTGACATGATGCTTGTAAAACACAAAAGTTTTGCAATCAGTACAAAAAACACACATACGTCTAACAGTTTAGCATACACTTATCCATGTAACTTGGCAATAACCTACAAAGTTAACGTACGCAAACAAAGACCCTAGAGTCGAAAGTTCACATATAGTTCCCAATCATCGTCATAGGAAAAAATGTTTTAGTGTAATTAACTTTGTCGTTTCATTCTAAGTTACCAGAACACTCATATAGGGAAATATTCTAAAAGGAATTCTCAAATTTCTAACAAAACAGGATATGCCAAACTCAAGAATATTTCAGGAAACTTCAACGTATATCCATAAATATATGCAAATGAATTTAATCATATTAGGCATAATTTGCATATTTAACAAAATTCTCAAAAACATATTTTTAAGAAACTTCAATGTCCTCTCACCTGACTTATTTAGGGAGGTTACATATATAACTTTTTACGTGCAACATATGAAACATATTCTCATAATATGTAACATAATAGTTCATGAATCCCAATCAAGCATATATATACTTATTACATATAGCATGAAATTCAATTGAAAACAAAAGAGCTCACTACAAGAAAATTGATATTGGGCGAGGCACACTTTCGTCGCCCAATGTGCACAATTCGTTGCCCTTTTATTAGGGCGGCGAAATCGTTTCGTCATGAGTTTGACGTCTGAATGTCGAGGCCCACAAAAGGGGCGATGAAATATTTGGTTCGACGCGCATATGGACTGTGTGGGCCACGAAAATTTTCGTCGCCCTACTTCACATTGGGCCTCGCTTTCTATTTTTGTGGCCTGCATGTGCTATGGGGCCACGAAAATTTTCGTCGCCCTACTTCACATAAGGCCTCGCTTTCTGTTTTTGTGGCCTGCATGTGCTATGGGGCCATGAAAATTTTTGCGGCCCCTTTTTGTATGGGGCCTCACTTTATCGTTTTCGTGGCGCTTACATTGTGTATGACCTCAAAAGTTTTTGTGGCCCATCCTCTTTTAGGGCCTCGCTTTTTCAATTTTCTGGCCCTGTCTGCGTAGAGGACCACGTAATTTTTTGTGACCCTTTGTCCAGTGAGCTATATTTGGTGTTTCATGGCCCTATTGCTCACTAGAACATTGTCGTTATAGTTTTGGGCATTGAATTTTTGTATTACCCAATGTATGATTTCCTGGGTTGTTCGATACATCATAATCTGAACTATACAAACATGTCCAATAAAGCATCGCTATATATTAACAAAATTCATGCACAATGATTACCACTAATTAGCATGGAAACATTCATACATGTATATACTTTAGTTTTTACAACACCCAAAATATGAAAATGGAACAAGCAATGATAGTTTTGTGTCCAAAAAAGGAAATCAAAAACAGATACATAGTAGACAAGTGAAATACATACGCGAACTGTACATATTACAATGAGATATGTGCAAAATGATTTTTCACTTGCCTCTAAGGCTCCCAATTAACCTCTTGCATTCTTTAAGAAGAACATGTATCTACTCCTTGCTACAATGCCTTGTTGTATATAGCAAAAAAATTGATGTCCATTGCTCGATTTAAATAAACCTAGCATTGAGCAATCAAGAATGAGCAAAAGGAAACATTGAACAAAACAAAATAATAGATTGAAGAAGCCTCGAAAAGATTCAGCAATCAAGAATGAGCAAAAAAAAGCCTAGCATCAGAAGTATGTAAAGTAAACATTGAAGACACATCGAAAAGAGGATAATAATACCTTCAAATTTTTACTTTCGGATGACAAAATGTGCCAGCATCAAGAGCAGCTTATCAAAACAAAAAGTGACATCAATAATGTCAGAATAAACCAACGGTATAGAAGATTTGAAATTCTCACTATTTGAGCAAAAAGAAAGCATAAATGAACAGGCTAGGAAGATATAGAAGATTCCAAATTCTCACATAGTTCTGATGTATAAGTCCTGCTGCAGTCATATTTCTCCTCCACCAAATTCTCTTATTCGTCAACCAAGGAAGCAAAAGAAATCTTCAATAGAAGAAACATATCTAGCATATGCATTTTACTCTCATAATCCTCAATAGATTGACCAAACAACTATACCTATCTTGAATTCAATAATATGTACACACACAGAAGAGCAACATCTTAGTTATTAAAAAAAATATTGCACCCTATTGATGGACTTGTACAATCCTCAATAGATTGATCAAACAACAAGTATACCAATTTCGTGCTCTTTGCTTCCTCAACAGTGAAATACCACATTGCAGGTTATGTTATGTGGCTGCATTTCTGCTATGGCAATATGCCCGCAAGCTTTGATTGACAGAACACATTACAATACATAAAGAGCAAACTATACCCAATTCTTATGACCCAATTCAGACCTCGAACCTGAATTGATCAGAACCAAGCTTGTTCCATGGAATGCACTTGCCATATATAAATGAATCCTCCATTTAACATATAACCTGAATCCTCCATATATATACCCAATTCAGACCTCCAACATGAATCCATCACAACATATAACATAGTTCTTAAAGCAATTAATCTGACATAGTTCTTAAAGCAATTTAGAGGAAGTCGAACCTGAAGTGTTACCAGTTGGGTTTGAATCCTCCATTTAACTCATCGTTTTAACTCTCAAACTAAAATTCCATAGCAATCAAACAAATATTTAGTGAGGCACTAATCACTAATTGCATTTAACCCCCCAAAAAAAGGACAAGACAATAGCGCACACACACACACACACACACACAAACTGCCTGGCAGTGGGCATTGCCACTGACCAAAAACAAAGTAGATTGTTGCAAAGTAAAAAAAAAAACTAACATTTCTAACACACAAAGCCTAGCTGCCCTACCTGCCCAGCAAATTAAAAAAAAAAAAAAAACCAAACATTTCCCACACTCAGAAGGCTGAAAGAAAGAACAGAGGATGAGAGCAGCAAGTCAGCAACATGCAAAACAGAGAAGGAAAACACGCAAAGGGTCCTGGAGCCCGAGGCGCGGGCTTTTCAGACGCGAGGCGGACTTCGGTTATAAAATGCTCCAAAATTATTTCCAAACCAGATTTCTTGGAAAATAAGGTAAATAATGACATTAAATAGGGAATTAAACATGAAAATAACATACAATCAATTATTCAAGTATTCAACCCAAAAATCAACACCACAAATGAGTTCACTACAATTTCAACCAAAAAAAAAAGACACAATCAATTACACAAAAATATATAATCAAAAATTTAAAACTGAGGAACAGCTGATATCACATGAGCTCCATATTCCTATCATCAGTAACCCTTACAAACAGTCAGTGGGCTTACAAACAGTCAGTGGGCTTACAAAATTTAGAGCTCCAAAGTTGCCATTCAATCCCACTTCAATAATTTTAAACACTACTTTAAGATAAGATTAAAGCACCCTGCCCGGTTACCCCATGAAATTATTAGACACAGCCACACAGCTCTGCTCCCTTATTTACCCCAAGTCCCCAACTAAATAATAAAATCCCAAACATGTCCTTGGATGGGGGAGGGTAATTCGAGAATTCAGGCAGAGCAAGAAGCGAAAAGAAGAGAAGAAGAGGGGTATGGCACTGTAGCAAGGGCGAGTCTGGCACCAATTCATGCCCTGAAAAAAAAAAAGGGAAAGCTCGAAACCACTTCCATGACAGTCGAGACTCAAAGAAGAAGGAGGATGAAGAGGAGGAAGATGGAAAATTGAAAGGAGAAAGGAGTAGAAGCACTTACCTGGTGTTATGGAGTCTAGGGTTTGCGCTGAAACAAACAGAGAGCAGAAGAAAGGAGTAGCACCACCAACCAGATGCACAAGGGGGCTCGAAAGAGGAAGGTGAGTCGCAGTGGCCTCGAGCCCTTCAAATTTGGCCTTTATATTTTTTTTCCCTAACGGCAAGTTAAGATCAACGAAGCCCACAAAGCGCCCGCCCCGCGCCTCGACCAGAAGCCTAGAAAAGCCCGCGCTTTAAGAATGGGTTGCGCCTGACTCTCTTCAAGGCGCAACAGTGTGCGCCTAGGGCTTTTGTGCACCTAGGGGCACCCCGGGCGTGCTTTTTTAAACACAGCTTCTACCACAAACAAAGAAAAAAACTCATGGCTATTTAAAGGATGGCTACAACAAAATACCATAAATAATTACAAGTCGATCAACGAGGACCTAAAATCGTTGCTGCAGCCATGACAATTACAAAAACCATGCCGGACACAGACTACCTCTAACAAAAACCCAACTCTAAGTCAGAGAATCTGCCACACAACAAAAACCTAGCTCTAACACAAATAGCTGCAGCCATGAAAATTACAAGTCCATCAACAGGGATCTAAAATCATAACACACCACCAACACTGACCAAGACCCAACAACCCAGCAACCACCAACACCGACCAAGCAGCCACAAATATCCAACAACCTAGCAACCACCAACACCAGCCACAAATATCCAACAACCTAGCAACCACCAACACTAACCAAGCAACCACAAATATCCAATAACCCAGCAACATGACTTGGCATATAGAAACCCAATTGGACAATAACAGGTAAAAAACAAAAATGCAGACAACAACCCACCTCAAATTGAGAGAGAGAGAAAGAGAGAGAGAGGAGCCAGACAATGAATACAACTATCACTTCATTATGTTGGGGGAGAGAGAGAGAGAGGGAGAGAAAGAGAGGAGAAAATGAAATAAATTGAGAAAAACTGAAAAAGTAATGTACCTGAGCGATTTATATGCCACGGCTCAGATTATGCGGCATCTCCATGACCTCTGCTCTAATTTTCTTTTCTCTCTCTATTGCTTCCTTCTTATGTTTACGTTCTCTCTCTATCAATTCCTGTTTGAGTTTAGTGTCTCTCTCTATTGCTTCATATTTCATTCGCTCAATTTCAGCTTTGAGCTCTGAATTGGCTGTTTGGAGCTCCTCGACTTGACTTTGCAGAGCAGCCCCTTTTTGCTGCAGTCGTTGGATTTCAGCAGCGATTTTGACCCTCACCTCAGCACATTGCCCTCTACCTTTTCTAGGCAGTTGTGGACCAGGCCCAAGCCCTCTATGGTAACCTGACTTTTCTTTCATAACCAACAGATAAGCCTCTTTGAGAGACAAGTTATCTGCACCTTCCTTAAATTCTTCATACTTTGCCGCTGCTTCAGGATTCTAAGATCCATCTTTTTGCCTATTTACAACATATAATAAGATTCATTGGTTCATATATTAAAAGAGATTAAGTATACAAAAGATGAATATAAATACACCTTTTTGTCCTCTCCCATAATTGAACATATGCAGGAACTTCTTAAATTTGTTGGGTAGGATCTTGCGCACCGTCATGGTTGGGATCTGGACAAGAGTCTTGGGGGTGCATTAGTGATGGACTTATCTGTAAAATAAACAACATAGTTAAAGCAAATAGTTAAATACTAATATATGACTACATAAAGCTAGTTTCGCTAACTCTCCTCATCATGATAAATTCTGGCTGTTGACTTAGCACCATTTGCTGGTTTTATCTTTCGCCTCAACCTATTTGCCCAATTTTTTTCACTTATATGCTACAAGATGATAGTCAGGTAAATATGAATGCAACAAACCTTAATCAAACAACCAACCTAATGTGAGCCTTTAGATGAAGAGTGATCATAAGATACCTACTGCTTCAGATCTCCCCAATGGTTAACTAGCCAATCCCATTTGTCTTTGTGCACTTCTGGAGGCTCATTGCTAATAGCTTGAGTTATAGTATTTCCGGCAAAATGTTCTTCCTTTGGCCTGTACCTCCAACCTCTAAATAGCAGCACACATTGTAGTTCCAATGCACGCCCGACATTAATTCCATCGGCTTCTCTAGCCAAATTCCATTGCCTTGATTGGGGCAAATAAATACACAAACATTAAAGTGAAAGTGAACCTCTGACTTGATAAACTGAGTGGAACAAAAACGAATCACGTGGGCAGCACCTTATTGTTAGATTTCGTACAGTCAACATGATAAGCTATAAAATTGTAAATTTACCTTGATTTTGTCCAACAATCTTGTCTTAGCATCTTTATCCATCCTAATCTAGTTCCTGCAAGTGAAGGATTATGTTAAATAACTTACAAGAAATATAACTATGATTACTTAACTGGGTAGTGCAAGAGTTTAAGTAAACTGGGTAGTGGAACAATAACTGGGTAGCGCCTAATTTGTGTTTCAAAGTCTACAAGCATCTATGTTAGCTTGGTCAAACAGCTTCGCAAAAAATTAAAATAAATTACCTTGAATCTAGTGGGCAGAATTCCTTCACCCACTTGCTACACTCACCAATGAAGTGGTTAGCATGTTTACCAACAACACGTTCCATCCAACCAAAAGATATTGGATCCAAGGGTTCTATTTTGATCATCAAGAAACAGAAACTATATACACTGATCAATCTTTCTTTAAGGGGGAAGACCTTCTTTTATGCACACCCAAAAAAAAAATTTAAAAAAAAACACTGTGTTGCTTGGGTGCAATTAACCCAACATCACATTAGATTTTGAAATTCCGTCCAACCAACTTCATGCAGAAATACACAATTTTCACTCTTGAACCCTCAATTTCAGTATGTGAAAATCGAAAATAGACAAAGACAGGAGGCCACTAGTAGCTCGTTCAGTGATACTGATAAATCTTCAACCCTAAATTTTCAATGGGTAACATGCAGAGTTCAGAGAAATTGAAAAAAAGAAGAAGAAGAAAAAACAGGGCATTGCAATTACATCCCAAAGACAAGATAGAGAGAGAATTCTATAAAGAATTCTAACCTGAAAAATACAAGAATAGAGAAAAATCGCAAGAAAACTAGGTAACATTACCTTGAAATGGTGTTCATATGGTCAGAATGAAGAAATTTTCTGTTGATTGAGCTCTATCACTCACACCAATAATCACTCGATCCTAGTTAAACCAAGGACGGAAGACTACAGAAAATTTTTATGTTCAACTTTTGGGGCATTTATATTGATTTGAAGATGTTCATTTCACCGCTTTAATCGCTCACAATGGCTCCTAAATGCTCTTAACAACATATCATTATATTTAACTGCTTTTAGATGCTTCTAATTGCTCCACATCACTTCTAATCGCTAACCGTTACTTTTGTATATAAGTTTCCCATATAGTGGAAAGAGTGTTACAACTTAAAAATTGTGTAAAATTATCTTTTTATCCATAATTTTTCATGAATATAAAATTACTCATATGATACATCTTCACAGATTACGTTGATCCAATTATGAAGTTATTCTACACTTGTTGGTATAACCAATGAATACTAAAACTTTACAATTGAAAAATAATTGTAACTATTGAAAGTTTGATGATTTTAAATTATAAAATATATTAATGTAGATTAAAGCATGACACTTAAGAGATATCTTACCCCAAAACATATATCACTGTCTACAGTCGAACTGCTCTTAACTATTAATTGCTAATCTCAGCTGTTGAAACAAATAGACTTTCAACTTTTCAAATTAAGTAATAATGTGAGCTTATTTATTGAATAAGATATAGTGGCAATGGTTGTCATTAAGCTCCCGAGATGACTTATGATGTGATCAATATGAGAGTCCATTACCATACACGAGCTGGACATCCTTGACTTCCTTAGGATGACATTGACCGGGCAACATACATAACATATTGAGGTGCATAAGCAATCACATTCCCATACAAAAAATTCCAGAAAATTAAGTTCAATACTTGCAATGTTCTCTACACATTTTGATAGGAACATCAAACTCCTATATGTCTTATTTGTGCAAGCTTTTTGTTCATGTTCTTATTTACACAACCAATGTAGCAATATGATTATTGGCAATTGTTAGAATGCTTTCCAAGAAGTATTACAGGTAACTCCTTTTCATGACTATCTAAATCTAACCTAATTCCGTAAATTTATAGTTTTTGTTTTTGTTTTCGTGCGTTCATTGGATTAGGATGCCGAGGAATTTCAGATTTTTGCGTCGTAATTCTGGGAAGGATCAAGATGTGGAAGAAATTGAGAATGTACCCATAAACCCTAATGATTTATCTTCTATCCAAGCACTAAATCCTAAGCCTAGCGTGGAGCAAGTGGGGAGTGCTAAAAGGAAGTGTGAATGGACACCTATGAACGCTAGGAGCAAAATGTTGGACACAGCAACTCTGCCAGTCTCTACCCCAGAAAGGCCAGGGACTGGGGATGTAGGGAGGAAGAGGCCTGCACTTTCAAGTGCACACGAATGCTGTGATGCGGGTCAGTCTCAAATGGCTAACTATTTCAGCCACTCCGTATCCATTAGAAATGGGAGTTCTTTGAATTTGACACCTCGTGTGGGAGGAACTGCTGGGAGGGCTTATCGGGGGCACTCGGAGAGAGACTGTGCTTCTACTCAGAATACACCAGCTAGGAGTGTTAGCAAACCACCCAATCCTGGGTTTGCTCCTTTCAGCAGCTTACGCCATCCTGGAAGTGCTCGTGCAGGAAATTATGCTGCACTTTCGAGAAGGTTCTCAGTTTCGAGTGGTCAGTTATGTACTGCCAATACAGTTGAAGTTCCTCATTTTGATCTTAAAGAAGATCCAACTTTCTGAATGGATCACAATGTGCAGGTAAATGGAGCTTGTAATCGGCTCAGGTTGCTTTGTAACTTGGTGTCCATTCCATTGCATAAAGATATAAGTTGACCATAATTTTTGGAAAACGTATTGCATAACATGGTAGCTGGCGGACACCATCAAGAATAATTTTTGGGAATTTTGTGATGCAATTTTTAGGTCATACTAAGGGTACGACCTTTAAACAGCTTCGAGATAAGTACACACGGGTACAATAGGTGTGTCAAACAGGAAAATGCACAGACCATTACTTGGATTGGGCAACCAGAAACTCGATTTACATTTGACCATGTAGCATGTGAGACAGTGGACCAAGTATGCTTAAAAGTGGGTCTGATCTCCACTACATCGGTTCTAAGATGTTGACTTGCAAGACACTTTTTAAAACCCTTGGACTTTTGCAGGAGATGCTTTTTAGAATGTCTGGTCTTCCAATGGTAGAGAACTGCCTGTCTGGATATAATAGTTGCATGTTGGCCTATGGCCTGGTAATTTTTCGTTTCCTACTTCATATAGTTTGAATAGTCTCTAAACATCAGCAAATTTAGAAGTGCAAAAGAATTGTCTCGTTTTGATACAAAGATTGGGTTTGTAAGGATATTTTTTGGTTGGTACAGCTGTGTTGTTGTTCTGTTTTGCATATCTGATGACTTCTCCCTCTGGGGGGGGGGGGGGGGGGGGGGGGGGGGGGGGGGGGGGGG
>JACYFF010019584.1:35792394-35839522 GCA_017589665.1 Selenicereus undatus
GAAATCCTGAAAACCATAGACTTGTTAGAAGTGAACCCGAACCCAAGCTTGAAGAAATGGCACATGAAAGACCTTTGAGTGATGTCTTCTATCATCCCAGGACTGCTTTGCCATATTCCTTCAGTATACCTGACCTTGGACCCAATGCGACCTTCGAATTAAGACCTCACTATGCTCAAATGCTCCCCAAATTCACTGGCTTAGAGGATGCTTATTTGTTTTTGAGGGAATTCGAAGAAGTCTGTTCTATGATGCATTTTCCTAATATTCCCATTGATGTTGTGCGCATGAAATTAATTCCTTTTGCTTTGAAAGATTCTGCTAAACATTGGATGTATAGCTTGGTTGCTAATTCTGTAACTTCTTGGAATGATTTTGTGAAATTGTTCTTGAGAAAATATTTTTCTAATGCCAACACTGTTAAGCTAAGTAATGAAATCAATCAATTTGTGCAACTAGATAGGAAATCATTTTGGAAATATTTTGATAGGTTCAAGAATTTGTTGGCCCAGTGTCCCTATCATGGTTTAGACCAAGCACGTTTGTGCCAAATTGTTTATGAAGGACTTGACCAACAGACTAGGACCATGGTAGAGTCCATGTGTTATGGTGACTTTCTTTCTAACAACACCACAGATGCTTGGGAATTTTTAGAGAACTTAGCTGAGAAAACTATGCAGTGGGAAACCGCTCGGGATGACAGCTTAAGTACTAGGATTGCAAGGGGTAGGTTACATTCTGTATCTGATGTGAGTTACTTAGAGTCTAAGATTGCTACTTTGGAAAACATGTTGAAAGGATTGACTCCTCAAATGACTCAGTTATCCCAGACTTCTTTAGTGCCTTGCTCTCATTGTTAGGCCTTAGATCATTCATTGAGTGCTTGTCTCTACTTTGCTCACCAGTTAGCAACTGGGCAAGAGCAAGCGAATATGGCCTTCCAGAGACCTAAGAATGACCCTTTCTCTCCTTTTTACAATCCAGGGTGGAGAAATCACCCTAACTTCTCTTGGAGTAATGGACCAAATGCTGCGGTTCCTAACTCTCTACGCATCTCTCACCCTTTTAGTTCCTTTCAGAGACCGGTTTTTTCAGGTGTACATAATGCACCTAGACCTCCACCTCCTGTAGCTTAAGTTCAACCTCTTCCTGATTACAGTGATATTGATAAAATGAAGCGGAGAATTAATAATAATGTGGAGAGAATGATTAATGCTAACATGGAAAGAATGATGAGAATGATGAATGAACAGTTTTTCCAGTTAGCATCATCTTCTAGGGAGCCAGGTACTTTTTCAAGTCAGCCTGAGGTGAACCCTAAGGGTCAAACATCTTCTTCTTTAGGTAACCCTAGTGAGTCTGTGAGGAAAGTACATGCAGTGATATCTCTCCATTCTGGTCGAGAGATTGATAACCAGGTTAGAAGTCCTAATGAGCCTTGCAGGTATCCTCACAAATTCTTCGAGAATTCTTCTTCTTCTTTACCTCCAGAGACTAGCTCATCCAGTGAGTCAGGGGATGCTACTGATGGTGTCCCCAATGATTCTAATTCTCACCATCTTCTTGAGTCACTGTATAAGGAAGAGGAGCTTAAAAAGAAAGACTTCTCTGAGTCGGTTGACCCTTCTCCTTCTAAGGGTCCTTCTTTTTCTTCTTCTCCTTCTTCTTCTGAGGAAGTCCATATGCCTTTGCCTCATTTTCCTCATAGGCTTAAGAAAAAAGACCAAGCTCGTGTTGAGAAGATGAGAGAGACCTTCTCTCAAGTCAAGATCAACATTCCCTTACTTGATGCTATTCAGCAAATGCCTCCATATGCTAGGTTTTTAAAAGATCTGTGCTCAACCAAGGGAGCTACCAATGTCCCTAGGAAGACTTTCTTAGCCTCTAGTGCTAGTTCTATTCTATCTCATCAAATCCCAGTGAAGTATAAGGACCCCAGTTGCCCTATTATTTCTATAGTTATAGGGGACCAGCTCATTTATAGAGCCTTGCTTGATTTAGGGGCCAGTGTCAACTTGATTCCCTTCACTGAGTATGAGAGACTAGGGTTAGGTGAGCTTAAGCCTACTAAGATGGTTATTTAATTAGTTGATAGGTCGACCAGATTGCCTAGGGGGATAGTTGAGGATGTGCTGATTCGAGTGGGTGAATTCATTTACCTTGTGGACTTTGTTGTGATTGAGACTGAGATGGTGTCTAACTTAGCTAGTCAAGTCCCTGTGATTCTAGGGCGTCCTTTCTTGGCCACTGTTAATGCCCTCATTAATTGCAGGAATGGCATGATGAGACTGTCTTTTGGTAACATGACCTTAGAGCTTAACATTTTTAATTTACAAAGGCAGTCATCTGGTTTTGATGATATGGAGTTCTCTACTCTTCACTGGGTAGAGGATTCTATACTTGATGATGCTTGTAATGATGTGTTTGCTGTTGAGTATGAGTTATTTCTTGTGAATGATGAGCCAGAGTATAATGCTTTTGAGTTTGATGACTTGTGCTCTACTGCTGATTGTTTGCTTACTGCTGCTTCTGAAACCGTTTCCCCTCCTGCTCTTGAATTGAAACCCCTTCCTGATTCTCTTAAGTATGCATTTCTAGGCCCCAATGAATTTTTGCCTATTATTATTGCTTCTGACCTAGACGGGGACCAAGAGACCAAGTTGATTGCCTTACTTAGAGATAACAAGGAAGCTTTGGGTTGGACCTTAGGGGATATTAAGGGCATTAGTCATTCCATTGTGCAACATAGGATTCATCCAAAGGACAATGCTAAACCCTACCATGACCGTAAAAGGCATTTGAACCCTACTCTTTAGGAAGTAGTTAGGAAAGAAGTGCTAAAGTGGTTAGACCATGGGATTATTTATCCCATTTCTGATAGTGAGTGGGTTAGCCCCGTTCAAGTTGTTCCTAAGAAGACCGGGATTACCGTGATTAGGAATGACAAAAACGAGTTAGTCCCTACTCGAGTGCAATCTGAGTGGCGTGTTTGCATAGATTATAGAAAATTGAATGCTGCCACTAGGAAAGACCGCTTTCCCCTTCCTTTCTTCGACCAGATGTTAGAGAGGTTAGCTGAACATTCCTTCTATTGCTTTTTAGATGGATACTCTAGCTATACCCAAATCTCTATTGCTCATGAGGATCAGGAGAAGACTACTTTCACCTGTCTCTTTAGAACCTATGCCTTTAGACGTATGCCGTTTAGGCTGTGCAATGCCCCTACTACCTTTCAGTGTTGCATGATTTCTATTTTCTCGAATCTAGTTGAGCATTGCATGAAAATTTTCATGGATGAATTCTCTGTGTTTGTGTCTTCCTTTGAAGTCTGTATGTCTAATCTGAGGAAAGTGTTGGAAAGGTGTAGGGAGAAAAATTTGACTCTAAATTGGGAGAAATGCCATTTTATGGTTAGGAAGGGAACAGTCTTAGGCCATGTTATTTCTAAAAATGGAATTGAGGTTGATAAGGCTAAGACTGATTTGATTGTCAATCTTCCCCCTCCCACTTGTGTGAAAGAAGGGAGGTCTTTCCTTGGACATGCTAGCTTCTATCATCGCTTCATTAGATACTTTAGTAAAATTGCAAAGCCCTAGTCCAACTTGCTAGCTAAAGATGTGCCTTTTCACTTTTCTGATGAATGTCTTGAAGCATTTTCTAAGCTTAAGGAGGCCTTAACTTCTGCTCCTGTTCTTCATCCTCCTATCTGGGGAGAATCATTTGAATTGATGTGTGATGCTTCTGATTATACTGTTGGGGTAGTTTTAGGGCAGCGTGTTGATAAGAAACCCCATGTGATTTACTATGCTAGTCATACTTTGAATGATGCCCAACTGAACTATACTTTGACTGAGAAGGAATTTTTGGCTGTGATTTTTGGATTTGAAAAGTTTAAACCTTACCTGATTGGGGCTCATGTGATTGTTTATACTGATCACTCAGCTCTTAAGCATCTTCTTTCTAAGAAGGATGCTGAGCCTAGACTTGTTAGATGGATATTGCTGTTGCAAGAGTTTGACTGTGAGATTAGGGATAAGAAAGGTTCTGAAAACCTTGTAGCTGATCATTTGTCTATGATTCTTTATGATAGAAAGAGTGAGTCCACTATTCCTAAGTGCTTCCCTGATGAGCAGTTGTATGTCGTCCACCCCGATCCTTGGTATGCTGATATTGTGAACTACCTAGTTGGTGGTAGGATCCCTGAGAGTTGGACCAAGAATGATATGGATATGTTCTTTCACCTTGTGAAGTTCTTTGTTTGGGATGACCCTTATTTGTTTGAGTACTATGCTGACCAAGTCTTTAGGAGGTGTATTCCCGACCATGACGTGAGAAGTGTCATTTCTTTCTGTCATGACTAGGCATGTATGGGGCATTTTAGTGGTAGGAAGACTGCAGCCAAAGTTCTTCAATGTGGTTTCTACTAGCCCACTTTATTTAGGGATGCTTTTGAGTACTGTAAGAATTGCCTTAGGTGCCAACAGTTGGGTAGAATCAGCAAGCAGGATATGATGCCACTGAACCCCATCATTGTGCTGCAAGTTTTTGATGTGAGACTTTATGGGACCATTTTCATCCTCTTTTGAGAATGAGTATATTTTGCTAGTTGTGGACTGTGTCGAAATGGGTTGAAGTCATCCCTTCTAGGACTAATGATGCTAAAGTTGCTGTGAAGTTCTTGAGGGAGAACATCTTTGCTAGATTTGGCATGCCCCGTGCTATTATTAGTGATCAGGGCACCCATTTCAATAATAGGTCCTTTGATGCCTTACTGAAGAGGTATTCAATTGTCCATAGGCTTGCTACCCCCTATCATCCCCAAACCAGTGGCTGGGTTGAGGTGTCTAATCGACAAGTTAAGCAGATTCTTGAAAAGACAGTGAGTCGGAATAGAAAGGATTGGGCTGACAAACTCGTAGATGCTCTTTGGGCCTATAGGACAGATTTCAAAACTCCCTTAGGTATGTCACCTTATAGGGTTGTTTATGGTAAGCTTGTCATCTTCCTGTGGACATAGAGCATAGAGCTTGGTGGGCCATTAAGAAACTCAACTATGATTGGTCTGAGGCTGGTGAAGAGCGTAGACTACAACTGAATGAGCTTGATGAGATTAGAGCCGAGGCTTATGAGAGTGCTCGTTCTTACAAAGAAAGAGCGAAGTTGTTTCATGATAGGTGTATCTTTCGGCGAAAGTTTTCCCCAGGCATGAAAGTGCTCTTATATGACTCTAGGCTCCATTTATTTCTAGGGAAGTTATGGTCCCGATGGACTGATCCTTACCTTGTCTCACGTATTTTCCCCTATGGTGCAGTCGAAATTCAGGACCTTGACAGTAGTGCTACTTTTTAAGGTGAATGGCCAAAGATTGAAACAATTTCTGGAGTTGCCTAGCAAAGAAGATGTGGAGTGTCTGATACTCCGCGAACCGAGTCCTGCTCAGTGATGTGTTGAGATGATAGCTCGGGTGTACTTAGCACCCGACCTGGTTTGCTAAGAACTTTTCATCCATTCTCTCTCTTACTCTTTTTCTCTTTTTCCCTTTTTCTTTCCTTTTGTATAGTTGGTTCTTTTTGTCTTTCTTTTTGTATAAATGTTGACTATTTGATTTTGAGTCGTCTCTGTGAGTCTTGTTTTCTTTGTTTCTTTTTCAGTTTTATTTTGTGGTTTTATGTTTCTTTCTACTTCCAATGAGGGCATTGCTCGGAATAGGCATGGGGGTGGGACAGTTTGCCAATTCTGCCAAAAAAACAAAATAAACAACTAACAAAAAAAAATAATAATAATGATAAAAAAAACAAAAAAAAGCAAAATTTTGAAAATCCAAAAAGATTTTTGTTTTATTTTGGAAAGCTTAGTACTTTTCTGATCAACTTAAATGCCATGTGTTTGGTTGTTAGCCTGTATATACACATGATGTGCTTGATAGGTTGCTGTTCTTGGTGTGGCATTTTTGGCTCTAATTCTAATCCCGTTTGTTCATTATCACTGTGTAATTCAATCCCTACTTATATCCTCCTCATTGTCTTAAAGTTTTAGTTTTCCATTATCGGCTCCCCCACTTGTTTTAGACACAATTGCTCTGATTTTTGTCTTGAAAAACAAAAGAAAATGGAAAAAAAGGAGAAAAAAAATGAAAACTGAAAAAAAAGAAAAAAAAGAAAAAGAAAGAATATAAAATGAAAAAAAATTGGGAATGACAAGCAGCCCTTTGATGCATGCGCTACTAGGTGTTACCCTTTGAGGTAATATCGCTACTGGGAAAGCTTGCTTCCTATAATGATTAATCAATAATCTCAGTTGTGTTAATCAAGTGGGATTGGGTTTGATTTTGGTAAGACTAAGCCCTAGGATGATGATACACTTGCACACGAGCACTGGGATAGATTCCAAGCCTTGATGAACAGTGGGGTGAAACGTTAGGGCGTTAACGTCATTCATGGGGTACAGAGCCTTGATGTGTACATTTTGTTTATATGTAGGCCACTATCTTTGCTACATGGGTGATTTAGCTGATTAGAATTTGTGCATATCTTTCCTCGATTTTGCACACATTATTTTTGTGGGTATATCTTTTCTTTTTCTAGGATTTTTAGGTTTGTTTTACTTGAGGACGAGCAAAACTTAGGTGTGAGGGTGTTTGTTCAACCTGAAATTGTTATGTTTTTATACTCTTTTACTATCTAATAATTGCTCGAAATAAATTATTAAATTAGAATTTTAATAATATTTTATTTATTTTGTAGGAATTTGGAATTTTGAAAAAAATTGGAAAAGAATAATGCTCATTGGACCAAGAGTAGAGAGAAAAGAAGAAATGAAGAAAATGGCCCAGCCAGCCCAACCCCCTTCTCTCTCGTTTTCACGTAATTGATCACATGCATTGCATGTGACGGCAGTCCCCTCCCCATTTTCTTCTTCCTCCTCATCTGCTTGCTTCGTTTCTCCTTGCCCAGAGCCAGCGAACAGGACCGACCGAAGAACAGAGCAGGTTGTGGCCTTTCCTCTTCCCCACCATAGCCGTTACTCCCTCTCTCTCTCTCTCTCTCTCTTTGTTCATTTTCCATCATCATCACCATCATTACTCCTTCGGTTACAAGGAGTCAATGAAGGCAACCCTGGGGGTGATTTCTGGAGCTTCAAACAGGGCTCGAATGGCATAGCACAGGGGGTAGTGAGGAGATTAGCAGAGCAAGCTTAGAGTAGGGTCATGTTTTTCAGTTTTAATTTCGATTTTCATATGAAATTTTTTTTTTGGTTTAAGATCTCGTATTTGGTTTTACGATTGGTGTAATTTGGGTTTTGAATGAGATTTTGAGTTTGTTAGTATTGGAGTTGCAAGCAAAGCCTCAAGTTCTTTACCAGTGGTTCAAATTCTTAACCTGAGCGCAGCAAGATTGCCGGGCTCTCGTAGTTGCTCTGTTCTCTTCAATTTCGTACTTTGTTCTGAAGTCTGCGTAAGCCTCTCTTCAATTGTGATTGGAATTCAGGAAAGTGTTGGATGCTCTACACTTTATCACTTGAGTGCTTTTCATACTCATTGGTGTTGAATCTAATTTCATATGGATGTCGCATGCTAATTTACGTTATAAGATTACAAATTACAGGGCTATCTATCAAGTTTAATTTAGTTGAGTAGTAACTTAATTTTACAACCATCCCTAAGGACGACACCCATAAGTACTACAACGGTTAAACCGTACGCTTGCGGAAAATCACAACAATGGTGATACATTTGATAACATTTGTGCAGTGAGATGTCTACTTCACGAACTAGTCCCATCGATGGCAATGTTGATGATCCAAGTATTAGTGACAAAGAGCAACATTCCTAGCATTCCAAGCCTGATCATATGCAAACTGATCGTTGTGCAGTAGAGAGCACAAAAACATCTTGTAATGTTACCTATACATATTTTCTTTTTTGTTTCAACTTGGTTATTGTCATTTTGGGAAGCATGTGGTGTTATTGATTTCTATTTATATGCTATTTATATGTTGTTGATTTGAACATCGGTTAATTTCATTATGATATGTTGTGCATGAAAATCACAAGACTATGCATTCACTTTTTGTATGAATAGAACACGTATTTAGATAAGATATTATTAATTGTCTATAGTGATTTAGTTATGTGGTTCCATATGGGATGTCATATGTGGTGGGCTATGGTGAATTAACGCTAAAATGTGGTAGTTTCAAGATGTATTCATACAGCAAACCATGTTTTTTGCTCACTATTTTATTTAGTTATAATGATGTGTGGCGTTACATGTCCAGTGAAATTGATTGTTGTGTTTTTTTGATAAAAAATAGATTCAAATGATTTGACACCAATCCAGACCAATTCATCCACTGACGCTGGAAGGGAGTGGGTTCCAGTTTGTGAGGAAGCGTCCTTCATACCTAAGTTAAAAATGAGGTTTCAAAACATTGAGGAAGCCCTAGCATTTTACAAGAGATATGCTAATTGTGTGGGTTTAGTGTTTGAAAGTCTTCCAACACAAAGAATAACACGGTCAAAATTTGGAAGGTCTTTGTTTGTTCAAAACAAGGGTATAGGGAGCCACATAAAACTCCACCCCAAAGTGCAATCGCCTTAGCTACTGCAATATCTAGAGCAAGAGAGAATGTTGAGGAAACAAAGGTTAAACAAAGAGAGGTGTGCGATGCGCTGAACTTAAACGAAGTCTCCAGTGATGCGATTTGGCTGCGCTTATTCCGTTTTTCATTGAGGGATAAAGCAAGGGCTTGGTTGCACCTTTTCCCGTCTGGTAGCATAACAACTTAGGATGAGTTAACAAGAGCTTTCCTCGCCAAATTCTTCTCTCCAAGCAAGACAGCGAGCCTGAGAAATCAAATCACCAACTTTCTGTAAAAAGAGGATGAGACGCTTTATGAAGTCTGGGAGCATTTTAAAGATTTACTACGTTTGTGCCCTTGTTAGGGTCTTCAGCGCTAGATGATTATCTAGGTCTTTTATGGCGGTGTGAACTAAGCTGTGTGGTCCACTATTGATTTGGCGGTAGGAGGAACTTTAATGAGCAAGATCAAGGATGAAGCCTATAACCTTATTGAGGGATGGCGCTTAATAAGTTTCAATGGTCAACTGAACGAGCCCAACCCAGGCGGGTTAGAGGTAAGCTTGAAGTTGATGCTTTTACTTTACTTTCTGCTAAAGTAAATGCTATGACTAAAGACTGGACCAATTGAATGTTAATGCTGTAAACCCTATTGCCCCTTCCCCTTGTGAGATTTGTGGTTCAATTGAGTATATATCTTTGAACTGTCAAGTTAGGAGTCATTTTTCCTAAGACCCCAATAAAGTTAATCATGTTCAAAATTTCAACCCGAGACCGACCAAATGACCCTTACTCTAGTACCTATAATCCGGGTTGGAAGAATCACTTGAATTTCTCTTATAGGTCAAATCCAAACACCGTGAATATGCCCCCTATGAATGCTAGAGTACCCCATGGTTTTCAAAGATCCCCATTCCTTTCTCAGATGTCCCAAAAGTCAAGTTTAGAGCTAATGATGGAAAACATGCGTATCGCACAACAGAAACAAGATGAGTACATTAAGCAATTAGCCTCAAAGGTTGATGTGCTTACAATTTATAATAGGATGTTAGAGGCCCTAATTGCCTAAAAAGCTACTTTTTCATCTGCGCCCCCAGACAGACTTCCCAGTAAGCTTGAACCCAACCGTCGTGAGCATTGTAATTATGCCACCATGAAAGAGGATGAAGAAGACCTAACTGACTATGAGGAAGTACCAAAGGAAGAGGGTAGAGAGATAACTATGGCTGGTAGTAAGGAGAGCAACTATGGTGGCAAGACTGCCATATTTGTAGAGAATGATTCTATTCAGATCCCCACCATTTTCCCCCCCAAGCTTCTTGACCTAGGTAGTTTTTCTATCCCATGCTTTGTAGGTAAGGTAGAAATTGAGAGAGGGACATGTGATTTATGTGCAAATGCTAGCATAATGCCTTACTGCTTGTTTCATAAGCTGCATTGAGGACCATTACTAGCCGCCCCCTTTTCACTACAGTTGGCTGATGGTTCTGTAACACAACCCATAGGCAGGTTTGAAGATATGCCAGTCAATATCGGAGACATTTGGGTGTTAGAAGACTTCATTGTAGTGGATATGCCTGAAACTGATGATGCCCAAATTATCCTAGGTGGGCCCATTTTGGCGACAACTGGTTGCCATATTGATGTGAAAGAGGGTCGTATTTCTTTTGAGGTAGAGAGGAGATTTGCTGTGTTTAGTCATAGGAAGGAGGATGCGATTTCTCCTCATTCTTATATATTGGATGCATTACCCCTTTCCCCTGAGTATGATATGGAGTATGTCTTGTATGATGAAGATCCTCCTAATTCTGAATGGATTTCATATGAGGACCCTTACTAAGGCTATGTTAGAGTGGAATTTTATGCTCCTATGCCACCTAACAAGCCTAAGATTGAGGCCCCTGTTTCTAATGATTCTTCAATAAGTGAGTATTGTAGGTTTGTACAGATTGTTCACTCTATGCCCCCTTTGGAAGGTTTCGATGCCGATTTTGATTTAGGGGTTGAGCAAGTAGATGATAGCCTGTCTAATGGGCGAAGAGAGCGATTTGTCTTGTACTCAGACAGTGCGTTACGGGACCAGGTTATGAAGACGAAGGACTTGCAGCTAGAATTGTTAAGATGGTACCTTCAATTGAAGAAGTTCGACTTTGTGGTTTGCGATAAGGCTGATCCGGACCAAGCGTAGAACAAAGGTCAAGCTCTTAACCTTAAAAGAGCGCTTATTGGGAGGGAACCCAAGCTTTCTTTCTCTTTCCTTTTCATAGTTTTGATTTTTTATTAATATTAGTTGTTATTAAAAAAAAAAGAGCAAGAAAAAAGCAAAAAAAGAGAGGAAAAAATAAATATTCATATATCAATAAAATGTTGACACCACATTCAGGAAAACCAGCAATACGACTGTGGGGAGCCAACACTGAAAAAAATAGAAAAAAACGAGTAGTAACAGACACCACAGACCTCCCGTGGTGAGTCCCATGGTCTGTGGTGGGCTGTTACGAGCTGCGGTGTAGGTTTTTGACCGCGGTGCCGTTTCCCTTTTCCCTCACTTCATCTTCTTCACTCGACACTTTCTCTCTCTTCCTACCTTCTCTCTCTCTCTAAAACCTCCATAACCAACACCTTCAATCTCCCTCAAATCTTCTCCATTTTTCTTCATTTTCACACCAAAATCCTTCGTTTTTCTTAATCTTCCCATTTCATTTACAAAATCGCATCTCTTTTCTTCTTCTTCTTCCAAATTCATCTCAACCTCATTCATCCACCCATCCTTTTCTCTCTCGAAATCTTCACATTTTTACTTATTTTCTTCAGTTTTCTAGGTTTTAGGTCTTATTTTTGGTTTAGTTTTTCTTTTGGTTAGGTTTTGTAACCACAACACCAAACAAAAGGCAAAGGAGCACCAAGGAGGTTGGTTCATCGAGTCAAGCACCACCCCGACCTCAAAGGACTTTCAGAATGTCAACCAAATGCTCGCACTAGAGGTAACATTCTTCACCCTTTTAGTTTGAATCATCCTGATCATGTTGCTAGGTCCAATTGTTTGAATGAATTTGTAGTAGTAGCAACTAGATACTATGATGAGGATTTTTTAGCCCGATTGGGAATGTTAGATGATATTCGTTGGTTGTTTGCTAAAGGTGTATGAGCCACATTTTAGAACTCAAAGAGCATACATATAAGGACTTGACCTTAGAATTTCTAAGTACACTCCATGTCGAGGTCACTAGAGGACCTCAATGTCAAGCTGGTTATATATCGTTTTATTTGCAGGGTCAATTATATGAACTGAACTTAGGTACCTTCAATAGTATTTTTGGATTTCCCTCTAGCATGGACTTACCGAGTCGTCAAGTCCCCCGTGAATTGAACCCGAATGCATTTTGGGGTGAACGTTCGGGGAGTGTGAGGTACAGTACCAGTTCATCAAAATATACACATATTAGGAACCCTTGCATTAGAATAGCTCAGCGTATCCTTACTTGTTCTCTGTTTGCCCAGGACGATAGTCTGAATGTCCCGAGACTTTCTGAGTTGTACTTTCTGTCCTGTATGCTCGATGGTGTCCAACTTTATCCAGGTTCATTCTTAGCTAGGCAATTGCATAGTGCTGCTATTAGCACTAAAGGTAGGATAGTCACTGTGGAATAATAACTACTATAGCTAGATTCTTGGTTGTCGAGCCCAATCTTGAGGATAGAGTTTCTAGATCTGAGTGGCTTGATCAAGATGCTCTTGAGATTATGAACTTTTGCAAAGTTGAGGCTGGCCATTTGCGTTGAATTACCCTGGGGACCGACTTTTGCTACTTCGCAATGTCGATCGAACTACTTTGCTTCACTGAGGGAACCATTACTGGGTGCCTGGTGATGACAAGTTGTTCGACCCGAGCCCTACCAACCCGCCCCTCACTCTAGTCAAGCAAGACCCAAGTTTTCCTCTCAACCGCCCCTACCTGGCTATTCTAATATCCAAGACACCCTTAGGTCCATTCAAGAGGAACAAGTTTCCCTCTGAGCCTTTGTAGCTTCAGAGAGCGCCACTCTTCGGGACTTTATCCAAAAGTGCCACGATGAGCTTCGTGGGTTGCTTGCTTCCCAGACCCAATATTTCTAAGATTATAGGGTATGCCTAGAGAACCACCCCATCCTCCTCCACCTCCACCCCCTCCTCTCTGATTTTGATTTCTACTACTCCCTTTCCCCTTTTTATTATGATGTGCCCACATTGAGGGTAATGTGTGATTCAAGCATGGGGAAGTTAGTTATTTTATTTGGCGTATGATGCCTGTTTTTGTTTAGTGTGTTTGTTTTTTCTTTCTATATATTTTTAGTGGTAGTTTTTGTAGTCTTTGTTTTAGTTTTTGTTTTAGTAGTGCATTTGGTTTTCTTCTAGGTTACATTTTAGTTTCTTTCGTTTGTTAGTTTCTTTTCCATTTTAGTTTGCATTGTTTGTAGGAGCACAAAAAAAACCAAATAAAAAAACGAAAAAAATCCCACGATGATGATCTTTATAGATTTGGTATTTTTCTTCGGTTAGTTTGATCCTTTGATTCGCCCAGATTGTGCATAAAAGTTTGCGAATGAATTTTCGAACTGAGTTCCATGTTTTAACCACATGTTGAATGCGAATTGATTTTTCCCATGAGTCTTTACATGAAATTTTGGAATGTGTGCTAGTGAGCTAGTTTTGACTGCGGTAGATGTCCTGTGAGACTTTAAGCCTTTAGAGACTGTTTATCATTATTAGTCTCATATTTTCTTTCATGTGTGACTCTTCCTTGATGTCATTTCTCTAGAACTTGCCTTGATTCTCATTCAAGATTACGTTTCGCATATGCATTTAGGCAATATGATTGAGGCATTTTTCTTTCTTTGATTTATTTGAAACCTACGACCAAATAGCCACCCTTGTTGTGTAATGTATCCCTTGTTAGCCCCTTTGAGCTTATAACCATTTTTCTTGATCTGAACCTCCTACTTTTAGCCCATGGCCAAATACTTGTCTTACCCTTTAGCCAAGGCTAAAGGAACATTACATTCTTTTTCATCAAGTTTGATAGGGCGTTAGCAAGGTGGATTGTTATTCTCTTTAGTGAATTTTGGCTGTTTGGTGCAGGGATGCAAACATTTGATTAATCCCTTGTTTTATTGTGTAAAGTTTAGAGAGGCGTTCGATTTTAAAGTTCGTTATGGAATTCCCTTGGCTATTCCTATTTTCAAAAAAAAAAAGAAGATTTGAACCAAAAAAAAAGAAAAAGAAAAAAATTCGAAGAAAGTGATTAGCCTTGGTGGGAATGTAAGGTATTAGTGATTTTTGACTCTATCTCTTTTCATTTGGGATTTGTTTTGTTGATGAGTTGATAAGGTTCGAGAAAGATGTAGTGTAATGCATTAGAATTGTTTAAGCTCTTAGTTTATGGCTTTGAACTCCTCATTAAAAAAATATTTGTTCCCCTCTCACCTTTACCCGTTACATCCCTATGAAATTCCTAATGATTGATTAAGGTATTTGCATTTTAGTGGTGGAAAATTTGAGAATCTTGTCAAGCCTATGTTAGATTTATGTCCAAGGAATGAGAATTGAGAGAACCTTCATATATATACATTTTCAAACATATGAGTGCTGATTGTCACATAACTATAGTGAGGTTCTACAGGCCTTGCTAGTCTTACTCGTTTATGCGCTAGAATGTTTGTATTTGCTAATTTGGAGGACGATTGGTTCAAGTTTTGCATTATGGTCTATAAAAAGTTTTTGAAATTTCATTCCCTAGTCTGTTTGTTAACTATATTTTTGCATCTTTTTGGGCTACCTTCGAATCATGCTTGCCATTTGAAAGTTACCTATGTCTATCTTTGAGGAGGCTGTGTATGTCTTTAATCCCTGCAGTGTTTAAGGACAAGCAACAGTTCGAGCATGGGGACTTTGATAAGTACTTAATATGTACATCTTTTTAGGGTTATTTTGCCTCATTTTTAGGAGAATTTTGTGCTTAACGATGTTATTTACTCTTCTTTCCTCGATTTATGCTTGGGTATAGTTGTTTTATATGTTTTATAGGATTTTAGTCTTTTTACCTAGCATTTGCCCTTCAATGGTTGTATTTTGACCTCCCCCAAGGTCATCCATGTTATGCCACGACCGTAGAGCAAAGAAAGAGCAAAAATCCAAATCCAGTGCAGACCACGATCAGACCGTGGTGAACCCCACGGACCGTGGTAAGCCTATAACTGTTGCCTCTTCGTATTCCCTCGGCTATGTGGCTAAGATCAATCGAAGTTTTCTACAAATAGGGATGTTCTATAGTGAAGGAAAAGCATCTCCAAGGCAATCCAAAGCAAGCAAGCAAGTAGGATTAGAGTTTAGTTTAGTTTAGTTTAGTTTAGTTTAGTTTCTCTCAAATGTTGTTCTTTGTTTAGTTTTGAGTGAGTTTTGATTGTGAAAGTTTTGATCCTGAGGCGGTTCTGAAGGCCATCTCAGTCGAGTCCCTTCCGCACAAGATTTCGTCGATCTTTTTGGTTAGTTTATCTTTTATCATGTCTGAGTAGTTTTCTTAGTCTAGGAATTTAGTAGTTTTGGAAATATTATTGGATCATGTTTTGATTTTTAAAGAATTGTGCTTATTTTTCATGATTGGTTTGATTCCACTCTATCAAGTGTTTGATACGTTGTGAGTTAATTTTTGGCCAAAATTTACTTGCACACTTGAAACAATCGAGTGAACATTCGAAAGACGACATTTGATTGTTGGACTGCCTGAATAGACATAGTATAACTTTGTCTCGAAAGAGATATTTATATGTTAGGAGGATTGGTAAGTAGTCGAATATATTAAACTTGGATTAAGTCAAATTAGTTTGAAAGAACGACGTTTGCTTAGTTTAGGCAAATTTGATTGATTTCAAAAGAATAGATCAAGTTTCTTGACAAGATTGTAATTCCACGGAATTAATCAATCAGAGAATAGCACATGTTTATTCATTTTGATCCAATTTCTTACATAACTGCGAAAATTCCTATATGTTTTTCCCTTTTTGATTTAGAAAAGTTTATTTGCAGTAGTTAATCGAATCCACTAGAACATCAGTTTTGCTTACCATATTCTGACAAGACTAGGCTCGATAGATTACTTTAGTCCCTGAGGAACGATATCTTTTACCTATACTACAAACACCCGTGCGCTAGTGGCAGTGTTGGTCAGTCACTTGTTGAATGGCTGTGAGGATTTCCTAGAGTAGATCAAGCTATGTGTAATGAATTCACCTTGGGGAGTAATGATTGGCTGAAACATATATACAACAACTGGGAGGGTTAGGTACAAGTTTATTTCAAGGATGATTTCTTAGGGGGAATTATGAGGACTACGTCAGGTTCTAACAGTTAAAATGCTATGTTTCGCAATTTAACAACTCCAATATTGAGTTTGGTAGAGTTTTGGGTTACGTTTATGCATGCCCTTGAGTCCCAGTGGTGTCAAGAAAGTAAGGCTAAAAATGCCTCCTTTATCTCCCTCCCTAAGTTGAAGATGCCTATGGACATAGAAAAATATGGGAGGGTCATGGACACACATATTAAATTCTACATCTTTCGCGATTAGTTATGCGATGCATTGTTTAATTGTGAGATATTAAGCATCAACATTGTAGAGGGTGACACCGCTTACAAAATGGAGGATAAAAGGCTTTGGAGATATAGATATGTTGTGTATAACAAGGAATCCCTGGATGCCACATGCACATGCTGCTTCTTTCAATTTGAAGGGATTCCTTGTGCTCATATTTTGCTCGTGTTGAAGTCACTGAAAGAGATTCATGCATGCTTTATAGTTGATAGATGGACTAAACTAGCGGCTAAGAAACCTATCTTTGAGCTTGACATAATTGTGTCCATAGGCGAGGACAAGTGCGGCAGCAAAGTAGGATCAGTGCATGGATTTGGCAAGGTGAAATGCAGTTAAGCTACAATATATGAGAAATGCAGCCGAATCAATTCAACAAAAGTTTGAAGAAGTGGCTAGTGGTGGTTCCATGAATAATGCATCTACAAATCTTTAGGCATATTTTGGGTGTTCGGTGCTAGATATAATTGAAATACAACCCCCTCCAATTTCAGTCACGAAAGAAAGAGGAAAGAGAATGACTACAGGAGTTGAGAAAGCAGTTGAGCAGCAAATGCATATGCGGATGTGCCACTACTCCAAGCAGGTCACTTCTCATGATAATAGAAACTGTCTTGAGAAGAGGAACTAGCGCTCTATCACAAAAGTATGTATACCAATTTTTCATTTGGCATGTTTTTCACTTTAAAAATGTTGATTGGTTTTCTAACATTTTATTTTTTTGCATTTTTTTTCACTTGTTCGTAGATTATGCCTGTTTCTTTCTCTTTTCCCTTCACGTTTTGTATGGTGAGTTAAGTAAATTTGATTTTTTGCTTTCAGTTTATAATTTTAGACTTAGGTACATAAAGAGTTTCTAAAACTTTGAACATATTGAAATGGGACGCCCTTTCATGAAATTTTTGGGTCTATGTTCTGCCTCTAGAGCACCACGCTAAATTTTTTTTTGCTAGTGCTCTATCTTCTGTGGGCTACATATTGTGAGCTACATATTGCTGCATTATCATTAACATTGTCCTTATGGTGGGTTAACCATCATTATGATTGAGCAGGTGCTGACAAGAATCATGCATTATTATGAATGATAATGCATCGAATCATATTGTCAATCAGGGGTGTTTAAGGTTCGTGTGATTGAATCGTGTTTGTTTGGATGTTCTTCTGGTATAATGCCAAGCGCAGACATTGGCGCCGCACCAAGCTTGGCTTCTGAGGTGCCAACCCCATTTTGTCCCCCTTTTTTACAGAACTTGGTTTGTGGTTTTTTTAGCTTTGTAACTGATGGGGAAAGTTATGTAGCTGATTTTGTTCCAAAGCACTGTAATGGAGAGCCCTGAAGAGTGGTTTAATGATGCCTTTTGTTATGTATGGCTTACCCTTGTTTTGATCTGGTCCAAAGGAATACTTTTGATTTCAGCTATCCATTTTACCATGGCTTCATGTTGCTGTGATTTTAGTTTGAAAATTTGAGAGTTGAGATTAATGTTTCCTGGGCGCTTACTAGTTCTCAAAACTTGTGGTGAACTTGCCCTTTCTTCGTACGAGATTGCATTCCTTTGCTCAAGATTTTGCTCAAGATTTTGTTCTGCACCCTACTTTCCTACACAAGATTGCACAAAAGAAGACCTATTTAATCACAATGTGATGTGGTGCAAGAACAAGTGGAGAAATTTAAGCCCTTTCTTTGTGTGAGGTTTTTGATACTCACAGGTTGTCGTGTTTTTTGCTAGGAATTCGACTCCAAATTTAAGTGTGAGTTGTTTTCTGGTAATTTCTTCATTGCCCACATGGTCATTTCTCTCGTTCTTCCCTTGTATTGCTACCGAGGTGCATTTTCCATCATGTTATTTGCTCAAAAAAACATGTTTCAGTTAGAAAACTATAGCAAAGGTGCGTTTTTTATGCCAGCATTATTTGCCTCTGCTAAAAAACTTGCAAAAGAATATCCCCCTTTTTGATCATATTAAGCTTTAGTTACATCATTCGATTGTATTAATGGTTATTGTTCCTCTCTCTTAAGAATTCCACTAGATTCTTTGTATAGAATACTGACTGGTGCATTAAAGAGAGAAAATACACATTATTAATAGGTAACTACTTTTTGAAGTTTTCCTTAGTGTTCTGGGGAGACTTGGTGTTTTTAAAATTAATGATTTGAGGGTTGTGGGGATTTAGGATTTTTAAAGTTTTAATAAGTAGCATTGCGGTTTTGGTCAAAAGGGTACTTGCTTCCTTAATCTATCGATCACTTGTCTGAATCTTGGAATTGGGTGGGTTTGAACTTCAATTTGGTTTTAAGTAATACTAAGATTGGATTGCTTAGGGATGATCACATGATTGCTTGTTAATGGAGTTGCCTAGTATTATATATTGAAGGAAAGGGCATTGGTTGTTATGTGCTCATTGGATAGATTTATAATTTTGTTATAGGTTTGCTACTCCATGACCATTTGCCATCTTTCTTGGTGCTCAACTTGATATATTATTTTGCAAACTGTATGGGTCATCTATGCGTTTCTCAAGGATTTTTATGTGATGCAGTATGTTTATGATATGAATACATGTTCTTGTTGAAGTAGAATGCATAAAATTGAAGATACAATTTTTAAACATGGATGTTTTTGGGATCCTTGGTGAATTTACCACCCAATTGCTGATTTTCACATAGCTAATGAACATTTCAGTTGTTTTGGTATAACTTCATATTGTTGATTCGTTATACATTGGTCTTTTTCTCTATGCTTCTTCATCCTTCTGTGCGTGTGTTTGTTTTTTGGGGGGGGGGGGGGGGCATTGTTCCGTGCATCCTCTGTTAATACTTAATACATCATGATATATCGGCTCTTAATTTGCAGCATTTCATGATGTTATTTGAATCTTATGAATGCCCCTTTGCTCTGTTTTCAGCTGATCAATTTTAATTGAGGTGGGCATAGAGGCTTCTGTTTCCTATTGCTTTGATTATAGTTCATAATCTATAATCCAAGCATACGATTATAAATACGGTCAGATACATGGGAAAAAGTGGGCATAGGCTCGGAGCTACCAAAGGGTTTTGTTGTTTAAATTTAGGCCTTACTGGATATGGCACAATGAGCCAAAAACCAAATGGGACCTTGCGCCTTCTTGTGGCAAGTTTCATAGGTGTTGTTTTTTGTTTCCTCGTTCTGTTTCACTCTTCTCAGCATCTAAGGAATGCAGTCCATTTCATTCCCTCCATTGTTATTTGATGGCTATGTATTTGTGGTCATTATATTTGTTACAATTTCTCTGGATTCAGCTAAATCCAGTTTACTAAATTGTGCCAACTGTTGCCCGGTTGCCTGGAGATGGTCCACGCCAAATACAAACTCTGAACAATGTGCCAAGAGTATGACTGCTACTCTTGTATCATTTTCGTACATCTAAAAGTAAGCATATATTTTAGCTTAGCTTCATTGTTGCTACAATGAACCTAGGGGTTAGTCCTTACTCTTGAACAATATTGGCCTAAGGTTTTATGCTTTTAATAATTAGAAGATTGGCGTTTCTGACTCCTTTATATGGTAGACAATAATATGTTTGTTTTGGCTTTTGTTTCACAGCGTCCACTTCTGTAGATGTACACTGAACTTCTTATTCCTTCCTATTTTTGGATGCTTACCTCTGAAATGATCTTCAACCCAGGCAAACAACCCATTGTGGATACTTCAAAATTTAAAGAACTACTGTGCTTATGGCCCGGGCAAGTGACCATTCTTTTGCATATGTTAATTTATTAGGGGTAGTTTGAACTCTGTCAGCTACTAGTGAAGCGATTCACATGTTGCTATCCATGCTCTGCTTTGGACAATCAAATTGAAATTTGTCAATGAATGTTGATCATTTTTTGGCATAGGATCTAGAAGTTAATAAAAGTTTTTTTCCTTAATTGATTTTCTGACCTCTTCGTAACTTTGTCTTTGTTTTGACAGATTTGGGTCCAATCAAATCCCATAGGTGCAGGAAAACTACCAGCCAACATTGTACAATCTAAACCCAACTTCTATCTCCACAAACTATGGGTTGATACAAAAGAGGTACATGAAACTTGCCTAATACTTTGATGCCATATCTCGTTTGGTTCATGTTTCATCAATGGCAACTAGTTCTGGAAGAGGTATACTATAGTAAGTCTTATTGATGAAGACAAATGCAATCTTGTCAAAAAGAAGTGCATCTCGAACCTCTACCTTCATGCCTCTTTTTGCCACTCTTCTATTTGTTTGATATGGCGATCAATAATGTATTTGGGCGACCTTAAAAGTCTTTGGATCTGTGAGTTTAAATTCCAAACCTTTGGCTTTCGAAAGATCTTCCCCACAAACCAAAGTATCTTGTGCCTTCACAGTTGGTTATGATCTGAGGGATAATATTGATGCAGCTGTTAAAAAGGTTTGCCTCCTGAAATTTCTTGTCATATTTCTTCTATGGGCCAATATGTAAGTTGTTTCGTCATTGAACACAGATCTCAGAAGACTTCACTATTTTCCTTTTCGACTATGATGGGAGGGGGTGAATGACAGGCTGGAGCGTTGGAGGCATACACTGGAGGCTAGGGGCTTTCAGTTGAGTAGATCGAAAACGGAATACCTTCACTGCTGTTTCAGCGGAAGGATAGAAGAGGGGGGAGAGATCGTACTGGATGGGAGGGCAATACCGAAGGTCGCCAAATTCAAGTATTTGGGCTCCATCATCCAGCAGAATGTGGACATTGACGAGGATATTAGCCAGCGGATTAGAGTGGGCTGGCAAAAGTGGAAGTCAGCGTCAGGAGTGCTGTGTGACGAGAGAGTGCCAATGGGTTTGAAAGGCAAAGTCTATCGGATGGTAGTTAGACCGGCGGTTCTCTATGGATCGGAGTGTTGGCCCCTGAAAAAGGCGCAGGTCCAGAGGCGGATGGTAGCTGAGATGAGGATGGTCAGGTGGATGTGTGGTTTTACGAGATTGGACAGAATTACGAATGGGGTTATTAGGGGCCTAGCTGGAGTGGCCCCCATAGAGGAGAAGATGAGGGAATCGAGGCTCAGATGGTTCGGCCACGTGAAGAGGAGAAGTGTGGTCGCCCCGGTGCGAAGATGCGAGAGTATCAACCCACCCGGTGGTAAGAGAGGGAGAGGGAGGCCGAAGAAGAGCCTAGAGGAGGTGGTTAGAGAGGACCTGAGAGTTATCGGTCTCACGGAGGACATGGCTCAGGATAGGAGGTTGTGGCGGGACAAGATTAAGGTCCCCGATTGTAGGGGACCGGCTCCGTAGGAGGCGGTAGCCTAGGTGGGGTGGGGTAGGGTGGGGTGGGTTTTCGTTGGTTTTGTTTGCAGGTAATGCTTTTCCGGATTATCACGACACCAAGCACCCACGATGTGTTGAGGTATGTCTCCACCCCCTCTTTATTCGCTTATGGAGAACCTTTTCTCCCCCCCTCTCTCTTACTTCGGTAAATGGTTTTGCATTCGTTTTATCTTCACCCCTTTTTCTCAAAACTGTTTTGTGGGTCTTATGGAATCAACCTCTCTATGGGTAGGAATACCGGTAGAGGTAAGGTTGCCTACAGCTGGATCTCCCCAGACTCCGCGAAAGCGGGACCCACTTTGGGAGTTTGTTGTTGTTGTTGACTATGATGGGAGGACAACTGAATGGGATCAGTTTGAGTGGTCAAAGAGTGTTATTCATATTAGTGCTTCGAAAGCAGACAAAATGATAAGTTGGCTAATCTTTTATAATTTTTCACCAGGCTTGGTCTGATTATTCATTGCACTAATTTCTCTTCCCTTTATATCAGAGGTGGTTTGCAAAGCGATTTCTTCATCCTGATATTGTTGCACCCTGTGACTACATTTTTTGTCTGGGATGAAAATTTAGGAATGTTTAACTTCAATGCTGAAAAGTCGGTCTTACCCCTGCCTAGTTATGATTTTTGAGCTATTTACGGCAATTTCATCATTCTGATATTGTCCTTGAACTCCAGATATATAGATTTGGTGAAAGAAGTACAGATTAGAGATTTCATAACCCGGTTTGGAGACTAACAGCGCATTAACATAAAGGATGACCGGGAGGAGAAATCATAGTGAAGTTCACAAGTAAGAACAGCATAGAGTCTACATGTTCGTAACCTCTCCATTTGCGCCGCCCCCCCCCCCCCCCCCAAAAAAAAAGAAAGAAATCTGACAACTGAGTTTAATTAATGTTATGACATTGTGCTGGAAAATAAAGAGAAACCAAGGTGGTGTACGGACCTTCGTTACCTCCATGTGCCGGGTATAATCAAACTTCTTTTGCATCCTAATTTTTTGGTTTGAGACTTTTTCTTTGAAGTTAGGTAATAATATGTTGCTAATGTTTCGGTAGATTTGTTGGGATTATGGCTTCAGCGTTTTCTTGAGATGAATGGCGTTGTGTGTGGCACATTATTCAGGTCAATTTTCTAGCAGGCATTATTTTTCTTAAATGCATGGTCTAAATCTTAAGCCTAAGCCCTCCTTTTAAATGCATTCCAGAATGGCCTGGTTCATGGATGGGGCCTTGACTTTGCTCTCCAGAAATGCACACAGGTTTGTCTTTGATTATCTTGTATAGTGCCCCATTTTAGCTAGTCTAATATGTAAAAAGCAGTCTATAAGGTGCATTCCATTGTTTTTTGGGTGTTGAAAACGGCCTGCACATGAGAAAATAGGAGTTGTGGATGCTCAGTGGATTGTTCATAAGTGTGTTCCTTCTCTTGGTAACCAGGTATACTTGATTTATCCTCCTTTTGTTTCTAGGGTGTTGTCAACAACTTTCAGATCTAGACCCCCATGAGAACTGCTTTGCGATTTGAAGTCCAAGGGTAAAGTCTTGCATGTCTCCTAGGCAGTGCAAACTTGACTTATATTTAATTAACCAACCAAAAGGGCTTGGACCAAAGTATGACCCGTGACTCATTCTAGACCTGAATTCTCATCAACTTGGACATCACTGGACTTGAATATGAAACGAACAACCCCTTTACATGTCTACGGGAAGTTGTATGATTGTCGGGTTTGGTAAAGATGAGATATCTTATTACCAGAGAACTAAACATACCTCAAACCCAGAAAGGGCCAGAATAGGACAGCTCAATTCTATCCTGAACTCCATTACGACCGAAAATGGAACAACCCAATCTGCCATAGAACCAACTGACCTGAGCTTAAACCCAAATACCTTAATGGACTGTTTGCTATATCCGTATATGACATTAGTTTGGTTTTATTCAATTCTTTCCTTGTATTATTATACAAGACAATATCATCTTAAAGTGAGAAAATCAATTTTGATATGCTTGCATAATTATGGCTCTGATCATGGCCATGTCCTTCTCTGTGTTTTTCTGTTTCATTACTTTAGCCCTTAAGGGCTTTTATACATGAGAGTCAAAGTCCTAATGCCACAAGGAAATAATCTCCCTTGGGCAGCAAGGTACTATACAAGGAATAAAATATAATCTCCCAAATCTATTGCAATTCTATCACTAGTATTTTATTCCTAATACCCCCTTCTCAAGTTGGAGCATGCAAGTTGGTCATGCCCAACTTGTGCTTAAGATATTGAAATTGCTTTTTCCCTAGAGCCTTAGTGAAGATATCTGCATGTTGATGTTGAGTGGTAACATGTAGGAGGCGAAGAAGACCAACTACAAGCTTCTCGCGAACAATGTGACAATCAAGTTGAATATGCTTTGTCCTTTCATGAAACACAGAATTTTTAGCAATATGTAAAGTGGCTTGACTGTCATAAAAAATCTTCATAGGCTGCGAGTGAAACACTCCCAAGGAGGATAAGAGACTCCGTAACCAAACTAGTTCACTTGTAGCTTCTGCCATGGCTCTATATTCAGCTTCTGTCGAGGATCTAGACACAGTAGCTTGCTTTTTGGTCTTCCAAAAAATAGGGGATCCTCCAAGGGTGACAAAATAACAAGTCAATGAACGCCTAGAGAGTAGACAGGCCCCCCAATCGGAGTCACAGAAGCCATAAAGTTGGAGCTTATTCTTGGCGTAAAGAAGAATGTTGTCACCTAGACTCCCTTTTAAGTACCGCAAGGTTTGGTGAGCTGCTTGCATATGCTACTCCTTTAGGAGATTGGATAAATTATGACAGAACATGTACTGCATAAGTCAATGTGATCATCAGGTATATAACTCTGCCTACGAGTCTGCGATATCTTGCAACATCATTTAGTATCTCTCTTGAGGCTAAAGCCAGTTTATGATTTTCTACTATAGGAAATTCCACAGGTTTGGCTCCTAAAAGGTCACATTCCTTGATGATGTCTAGAGCATGCTTTTGTTGGCAAAGGAACATTCCTTCGGGTCCTCGGGCAATCTCAATGCCAAGGAAGTACTTCAAAGGACCAAGATCTTTAATGCTAAAACATGCATTAAGATAGTCTTTGAATTTTGGGAGGCTTGTCAGTTATTGCTTGCAAGAACTATATCATCTACATAGATAAGCAAGGCCATAAACACGTCCCTTTGGCAGTAGATAAATAGGGAATAATCAGCATACGCACGAGTGACCCCATACTGACACAGCTTGAAAGAAAGCTTAGCAAACCATTGTCGCGGAGCTTGTCTGAGTCCATATAAGGACTTTCTTAAGCTGCACACTTTGGTAGGAGCGCTAGAGGAGAAACCTGGAGGCATTTTCATGAAAACCTCCTCATCCAAGTCGCCATGCAAAAAGGCGTTGTTGACATCCATCTGGTGTAATTCCCATCCTCTGGCAACTGCAACTGCTAAAAAACATCTGACGGTAGTCATTTTGGCGACAAGAACGAAGGTCTCAGTATAGTCGAACCCTTCAATCAGATGGTCACCACGAACAACCAAGCGTGCCTTGTACCGCTGAATGTTTCCATCAGAGTTATACTTGACCTAAACATTTGCAGCTAATGGGTTTCTTTCCAGATGGCAAGTCTTCAACTGTCCAAGTTTGATTTACTTCCAAGGCTTGAATCTCTAAGGCCATAGCTTGCCGCCATTAGGGATCTTTTACTGCTACCTGGAACTGCTTAGGCTCAACTACCTTTGTCAAAGCATCTAAGAAATTATGATGAGTAGAAGAGAATTTATTACAAGTGACATAGTTGGAAATAGGATACCGTGCACCTGAGGAACTCTTTTGAGGTGGGTGAGCAAGCGAGGAAATGTCGTAAGGGTCATTAGGCCGAACGCTTTAGCATACGTAATCCTTCAAGTGGGTTGGTCATCTGCTGGGCCGAGAAGTTCGACGAATTTCATTGCTTAACTCTGCCTAGGTTAAGTCACCGTGCGGCTGCCCTGTAGGAGCTGATTGAGGCCCATCTTCTGTAGTGGGAGTAGCGTCTGGCCCATCGGAGAAGTGCTGTGGAGCTTGCGCCAGTGAGCTGTGCTCCTCCTCTGCGTGTTTTGTTTCTGTGGCAGGGAAGGGGCAGAGTTTGGTTGCTGGATCTTGCGGACTGGGTTCAATTTCAGCACCCGCTCATCTCTTCAAACTCCCCATAATCTGAACACAGGAGCAAGTTGTGCCCATCTTGAGCAGATTGTTTTTCCGAATTTTCAACTTTCTGAAAGGAAAAAATGTGTTCATGAAAAATCACGTCATGACTTACGAAAAACTCGTGAGTCTCCAAGTCATACACGTCATCCTTTTTGGCCAAATGGATATCCAACAAATAAGCACTTCTGGTTGCGAAGAGCAAACTTGTCGTTGTTTTTCATTCTGTTTCATACAAAGCATGACGTTCCAAAAATTCGAATGTGGTCATATGAAGGTGCTTGGTGATAAAGAATTTCATAAGGAGTCTTCCCATTCAAAAGCTTACTTGGGGTTCTATTTATTAGATGAGTTGCCGCCAATACACAATCCCCGTAAAACTTGATAGGTAAGTGGGCTTGGAAAAGAAGAGCACGAGCCACGTTCAAAACATGTTGATGTTTACGTTCTACTCTCCCATTTTGTTGAGGCATGTCAACACAACTGCTTAACGTAGTATACCATTCTCTTAATAAAACCTTTGCATGGGCCTAGAAGTAAACTCAGATATGTTGTCACTTTATACAATTTTAACATTGCTTTCAAATTGAGTTTTAACCATGGCAATAAAGTTTTTGAGTAGGCTACTTGTCTCACTTCTATCATGCATAAGGTAAACCCAAGTTGCTCTATTTGCATCATCGACGATCGTAAAAAAAAAATAGTGAGCACGACAAAAGGATGATTCTCTATAAGGTCCCCAAATGTCATAATGGATAAGATGAAAAACACACTTTGCTTTATTATGACTCACATGGAGTTGATTACGCATTAGCTTTGCGTGATAAGATATGTCACACACTTGATTGTTATCCTTTTTAAACACTACTCCTAGACTATTTGGCAGGAAAGATAAAACTTCACTTGACGGATGACCTAACCGCTTGTGCCATAGACCAGAAGAGTTGACGACATTGACTTGATCTGCCCCCAATAACCCATCTTTGAAGTAGTATGCACCTCCTTGTTGCTCACCCCCACCAATCAGAGTCCTCAAAGTATGGTCCTGGAGCATACAAAAATCATCAAAAAATGTCACAGCACAATTCAAGTCTTTACGTGATCTAGTAATAGACACTAGATTGCACGTTAATGAAGGCACAAATAAAACATTGTCTAGTTTCAATTTTTTTCTGAGCACCACACTTTCTTGCTTGTTTGCCAAGGTATGTGTGCCATTAGGCAAATCGATGGAGATAGGTTGAATGGTTTGTTCCTCGTGGATCACGCTTGGATCACTCGTCAAGTGGCATGATGCTCCGTTGTCCAAAATCCATAGGGTTTTTGTTGTGATGTTTATGGTTTTGATGATAGCAAATCCAAGTGTTGTTGTTGTCCCAAACAGGTCCACTCTACTGTTCTCAATTGCTTGGTTAACAATGTTCAAGAACAGGTCTTAAGAACAGGTACTGAAGATAAGTTGGCTGACAAAACTTTCCAGAACTTCAGAACAACCTTAAGAACAGCTCTGCGAAGTGTTTGGAGCAACAAGTTAAGAAGGCTGGTTGATTCAACAAGAGTTTTAGGTTTGCCATGGTTTTATTTTATTAGATTCTTGTTAATATGCCAATTAGAAAGTCTTGACTTATCACTTACTTAGAAAGTCTCAACAAGACTTAACACCTTGAGAGATCCTTGAAGATGAGTACCCTACAAGGCATACTTGAAGGTCAATCCATAACTCGACCACCATACTTTAATGGTCAACATTATAGTTGGTGGAAGAATAGAATTGAAAACTACATTCAAGCTGAGGACTACGAATTGTGGATGCTTATCAAGAATGGACCACTCATTCCCACGAAGGTGATAGAAGATGGAAGTGAAGTCCCCAAAAGGCCTGAAGAATTCAATACTGAAGATTACAAAATGATGGAGAAGAATGCCAAGGCCAAAAAACTTCTATATTTCGGCCTAGGTCCTGATGAATATACTCGCATATCTGAACGTGAGTCTGCCAAGGAAATCTGGGATGCTTTACAAGTAGCTCACGAAGGGACCAATCAGGTAAAGCAATCTCGGATTGAATTGCTTATGAGAAAATATGAGCTGTTTGAAATGGGTGATCGTGAAAGTGTGATGGACATGTACACTCGCTTCACTCACATAACGAATGAGTTGAAATCCCTGGGAAAATCCTTCACCACCGAAGAATTGGTGAGGAAGATCCTAAGAATTTTACCTCATGCTTGGGAAGCGAAAGTAACGGCCATCCAAGAAGCTAAGGACATGAACAAGATCACCTTAAATGAGCTGATTGGAAATCTCCAAACGTATGAACTTAGAAGCAATTCCCAGCAGAAAGATGAGACAAAGAGAGATCGAGGCCTTGCACTAAAGGCCTTAGAAGATGATTCTGATTCTGATGAGGAGGAGATTGCCATGATAACAAAAAAATTTAAGAAGTTCTTCAAGAAAGTTAAAGAAAACAGCAAACGGAAGGACTTTGGCAAGGCCAGGAACACCTCTTGGGAAAAGTTTTCCGGATGCTTCAAGTGTGGCAAGTTAGACCATATTGTGAGAAACTGCCCACTGCTAAAGGAAGAAGAAGAACCCGAACACCCTAGAAAACAGGGCAGGAAATAGGGTGTAAGCAGCTCAGCAAAACGATTCTCAAAAGCTATGCTAGCGGCCTGGGGTGATTCAAGCGAGGATGAGGAAGGGTCTAAAGCTGAGGAAGGTGATATAGCACTCATGGCAAGAAGTGACATTGATTCAGATGATGAATCAACAAACAGTCTGACTCAACTCAAGAACAAGGTACGTGGTCTCAATAAATCAACCCTTGAAGAATTGGTGTACACTATAATGGATATATGTGCTGAGTTAAGAAGGGATGTTCGAGACCTAGAACTGGAAAATGAAACTCTCAAACTGGAAAAGCTTGAAGTTGACAAAGAAACACTTGCCTTACATGAAAACATTAGTGTGCTTAAAGAGACCCTACTCACGAAAGAAGAGACTTGTTCCATTAATCTGACTGAGTTGGAAAATGAATCCCTTGAACTGAAACAGAAGGTTGAATCCCTGCTTATTGAGAATAGTAAATTGCTTGAAAAATTAAAACGAGTAGAATCAGACCTTACTGCAAACAGGCGCTGGAACAGGTCCTCACAGACGCTAAATTGGTTGAACACTCACTTTAACCGAAGCAAAAAAGAATTAGGCTTTGTGACTAAGCGCACCGTTTACCTTGTTAATAGAAAATATGTGGGACTACCTGAAAATATTGTTTGTTTTCATTGTGGTAAAACGGGGCATTATCGATATGCGTGTCCTATAAGAAGGTATGCCATTGAAAGAAACACAATTTATGTATGACAAATATGGGTTAGGAAAGATGAGATTTGCACATCTAAAGGAAGGGGACCCAAGTGGATCTGGGTTCCCAAAACTAACATTTGATTTGTTTTGCAAGCTGAAGTGAGAGAAAACAACCCTGCAAACAACCTAGCAAACAGCTCGGGGAACAACCTAGGGAACAAGCAGCTGTGGTATGTTGATAGTGGGTGTTCGAGGTATATGACTGGTGAAAAATCCAATTTTCTCTCACTTGCAGCTTCAGAAGGAGGGAGTGTGGCATTTGGAAACGGCAAATCCGGGACAATTGTCGGTATAGGTAAGATCGGTGAGTCACTCTCCCATTCAATTGAAAATGTTTATTTTGTGGATGGATTAAAACACAACTTACTAAGTGTGTCCCAACTGTGTGACAAAGACAACCTAGTAGTGTTCTCTCCGACACGTTGCTTGGTTGTTAATATGAACACAGGAGATGTGTTGTTAAGGGGGAAGCGACACAAAAATGTTTATAAAATGTGTATTTCTACTCTTCCCCAAAATAATTTGACTTGTTTGAATGCCTTAAATAATGATGTTATGGTTTGGCACAAAAGACTAGGTCATGCAAGCCACTTGCTCTTGAATAAACTTGTTACCAAAGACTTAGTGGTTGGCTTACCTTCCATCAAATTCAATGATGACAAGGTATGTGATGCATGTGCCAAAGGAAAACAAGTCAGAAATTCTTTTAAATCTAAAAATTGTGTAAGCACTACCCTACCGCTTGAATTGCTACATATGGATCTATGTGGTCCAATGAGGATCATGAGCAGAGGTGGAAAGAGGTATATGCTTGTGATAGTAGATGACTACTCTCGTTTCACTAGGACCCTGTTCTTGGCGTCCAAAGATGAAACATTTGAGAAATTTCTTGCACTTATTAAAAGGATTGAAAAGAGAGTAGGATACTCATTGGTTGACTTAAGGTCTGATCATGGTACGGAACTTGAGAATTCAAGCTTTATTAACTATTGTAATGAGCATGGTGTAGATCACAACTTCTCAGCCCCAAGAACACCCCAACAGAACGGGGTGGTTGAACGCAAAAATCGTACTCTAGAAGACATGACTAGAACAATGCTGGTTGCTAGTGGTCTTCCTAGAAATTTTTGGGCTGAAGCTTTGAACACATCATGTTACATTATAAATAGATGCATGATTAGACATCTTCTTAACAAAACACCTTATGAGCTCCTCAAGGGAAGAAAACCCAATATTATGCATTTGAGAGTATTTGGTTGTAAATGTTTTGTGCATAATAATGGGAAGGATGCCTTAGGGAAATTTGACCCAAGGAGTGATGAGGCAATATTCCTTGGCTATTCCTCGTACAGTAAGGCATACAAAGTGTTTAATAAGAGAACCTTGTGTGTTGAGGAAAGCGTGCATGTGCTTTTTGATGAAACTAACTCTCTAAGTGAGAATGATGCACAGGAGGAAGACCTTGAGCTAGGTCTTGCTAGAAAAGACTCGTTGCTCATACATGAGAAAGGTAAGAGTTCTGAGGATGGATCAGGGCCTGGAGCTGTTTCCTTGGAAGGTGGGCATGGTCTGAACCAGACAGGGGGAAGCTCTGCTGAACCTAGTTTGGCTCAAAACCAACCTAATTCTTCTCGAACAGGCTCCAGAACAGGCTCAGGAACAGGCTCCAAAACAGGCTCAGAAACAGTTCCTGAACCTGTTTCGCCAAGTATTCCAGTTAGAGTAGAAAGCGTGTCTGTGGATCCACTCACTCTACGACCATGGAAGCACCAAAGTTCGCACCCTCTTGACCAGATTCTGTCCAACATTAATACAGGAGTGCAACCTAGATCCAAGCTTAAAAATTTCTATGCTTTTTATGCTTTTCTCTCTAACATTGAGCCGAAAAATGTTAATGAAGCCCTTGCAGATACATATTGGGTCACGACAATGCAAGAAGACCTTCATCAGTTTGAAAGGAACAAGGTGTGGCACCTTGTACCACAGCCAGAGGATAGATCAATCATTGGCACCAAGTGGGTGTTCCGGAACAAGCTTGATGAGTTCGGAACAGTCACTAGGAACAAGGCTCGGCTGGTGGTTCAAGGCTACAACCAAGAAGAGGACATTGATTATGAGGAAACCTTTGCACCCGTTGCAAGGATTGAGGCTATCCGCATCTTAGTAGCTTTTGCAACTCACATGGAAATAAAGTTATATCAGATGGATGTGAAGAGTGCATTCCTCAACGGATATCTTAAAGAAGAAGTGTATGTGATGCAACCCCCTAGTTTTGAAAATAAAGAATTTCCTAACCATGTTTTTAAACTTGACAAAGCACTTTATGGTTTAAAACAAGCTCCTAGAGCTTGGTATGAACGCTTGTCAAACTTTTTATTGGAAAATAGTTTTAGAAGAGGTAAGGTTGATAACACCTTGTTTCTAAAATCTAAGGGGGAACATTTGTTGATTGTTCAAGTATATGTCGATGACATTATATTTGGTGCAACACACAATGATTTGTGTGAAGAGTTTTCAAAAATGATGAGGAGTGAGTTTGAAATGAGCATGATGGGTGAGCTTAAGTTTTTCTTAGGCTTGCAAATCAAACAAACTTCAAACGGCACCATGATACATCAACAAAAATATGTCAAGGAATTACTTAAGCGATTTGGAATGGAATCGGCCAAGCCCATTGATACTCCCATTTGTCCTTCAACCAGGTTGGAAATGGATGATGGGAGTCCCTCAGTTGAGGACAAATATTATAGGGGCATGATAGGGTCACTTCTTTACCTAACTGCTAGTAGACCTGACATTGTTTTTAGTGTTGGTTTGTGTGCCCGTTTTCAGTCTAATCCTAAAGAATCTCATTTAAAGGCTGTTAAACGGATCTTTAGATACTTAAAACATACACCTGATTTGGCTTTATGGTATCCTAGAGGATGCAACTTTAACCTTGTTGGTTATGCTGATGCTGACTATGCAGGCTTTTTGGTTGATAGAAAAAGCACCTCAGGTATGGCTCATTTTCTTGGACCCTGTTTGGTATCTTGGGCAACCAAGAAACAACACTCTGCTGCCTTGTCCACAGTAGAAGCTGAATATGTGGCAGCTGCATCATGTTGTGCTCAATTACTATGGATAAGGCAACAACTCAAGGATTTTTGTGTTGACATAGGATGCATTCCTATTTATTGTGACAATACAAGTGCAATTAACATTGCCAAAAATCCATGTCAACACAAAAGAACAAAACATATTGACATTCGCCATCAATTTTTAAGAGACAATGTTGAAAAAGGATTAATCTCAATAAATTTTTGTGCCACTGAAAATCAAATTGCTGATATATTCACCAAGGCACTGAGTAGAGAAAAATTTGAGAAGAATAGACTCGACCTAGGTTTGATAAAAACAACTAGATCATCTTGTTGTCTTTCCTTGTTGGTAATGTTTAAAGGCTACAAGTTCAATATGTTAAACAAAAAGTTTGCAATCAATTCCTGTGCTATTTTTAGCATATGTGTGGTTTGCAGCCTGCTGACACTTGTTGAGGTCTAATGAGATTGCCCTTATTGTCCCATGTTACCGAGCAAGTAACCTCAAGAAGAAGCGCCAGAAACATGTACGCTTCTTGTTTGTCAAATGTGTGCAACTAGTTGTTGAGAATTAAAATCCCTTACCCTTCCTGAAGCATACGCGGCTAACATTAAATGATAAGCCCGTTGCAACGGACAAATCTTTAAAGATCTTCCACTCCTCCCTCTATTAAAACCCTCCCAGATTCGTCTCTCTCTCACCTCACTTCAGCCTCTTGCCTTGAAATCACACACAAAACCCTAATCTCTCTCTTCCTTCTTGCAAAAATGGCGTCTCCCATTGGCAACAAGAGCTCTGTGTCCTCGATTCAGGGTAGTGAGTCATCAATTATAGCAGCACCAATAGCTACCGCCCTGTTCTCTCAACTTCTAGCAACTCTAATTGAAGGTAAACTTGCTGAACCTCCGCGCCCCATTCGCTATAAGCCTTTCGGATTCCTAAAAAGCATAGACCTCAAGAACATAGGTCTCAATTTAGCAGACATCCCCTATGATTTTGGGTGGAACTTGGTCCCGTTTGGAGAAGTGGGTGCATGTCTGAGATCTGGAGAGGAATAAATTAGGGAGTCGAGTGAGGATATGGGGGCCAAAGATAAGTTCTTTTTGCCTAAGAATGGCTCGGGTGACATCTGGTTAACCGAGTCATACTCTTTCGGGCTGTTTCCCGAACAGGAAATAGGTGTCGAAACAGGGTCTGAGCCCTTTGACTCAGTATTCAAAGATGACCTAGGAGATGAACTGAAGGATGACTCAGACGATACTGGGGGAAGTGGTGATAGAATGGAGGTGTCCCTTGCTGAGATTGAAAAGGCAACACCGGTACAACCAACTGGTGAAAAAAGAAAAAGGTACAAAATGGTGGCTAGGCGCAGTAGAACACCAAGATCAAGAACCCCATCAAGGCCCAAAAGTGGCCAAGCTGAAGAGCTCACAAAAACCCCTGCCCAACCACAATCCACAACCAGACCAACCAGAAAATCGGCCAGAATAGCCTTTCAGGCCACACCCCGATCTGTGGCACAGTCCTTTCCTGTGATTGAGGAAATTGATTCCTCTTCTTCTAGTTCCTTTGAAAATAATACCGAGAACACCTCCTTCAAACAGGGCACCCCCGTGTTCTCAGAATCCTCAGAGGACAAGCCCTTGCCTGAACCCTCATCTGAGTCTGCCCTGCCAATTTCCAAACAAGCCTCCACTTTACCCTCCTTAAAACCATCAACCACAAAAACCCCCACTAAACGCAAAGTTTCTTACAAACAAGCCTCCAACCAAGGTCGGACTGAAGACCCCCCTACTGCACCTCATCCTAAGAAAGCCAAGAAATCTGCCTCTCCTGCACCTCATCCTAAGCTTCCTCAACTGCTTCAAAGACGAATAGTCAGCGGCAAAATCGTTAAAGTCCAGTATTTTGAGGAACAAGGTCTTGGGGTGTTCCTGCAAAAATTGAGTGCTCAGGGTTGGTTTGAGCTATTCACAAACACCCAGCTGGGGTGTTCTGTCCATGAGTTGGCCGAGTTTTATGCCAACTGTTCAGTCACCGAAGGAGTGGTGACTAGTACTGTCAATGGGAAGCAACTTCGTTTTGATGCGAAGACATTAGGGGAAATTTTGGGGATTCTTTCCACGGGTTTTGATGTGTACATGAGGGAAGATAAGACTGTTCTTGGGGCAGCACAGCTTTTGGAACTTTCCCAAAAACTCAGCCAGCAAACACGCCTACAAACACCCAAGTCAGTCAAAAAGGGGGATATGACATCCATTCATCAGTTACTATTTTGGTTCATTATCAAGAATGTCATCCCCAGGGGCCAGGGCCGCAATCTTGCAAATGCTATGGATCAGTGTCTTATGGATCTGATGGACAGGGAGGAGCAAATCAATCTTCCTGCCCTCATGATTCGTCACATCGCAAGGATTGTAAACATCTCCAGGGGACATGATCTTGGGTATGGCTTTCTACTAACTTGTGTTTTTGAGCACTTTGGGGTAGAGTTGCAAAAAAGGGTGGGAGCTCAATTTATGGATGAAATCGGGAGCAACACCCTTATGGGATGTGGATATACCTTGGTTGAGGGATCTGCCTCTGGACAGGGGACAAACACCTCCCGTCCTCCTGTTCCTGGCAGTTCCTCAGTCCAGGTTGAGGCTGTTCTGGAGCACAACTCTCGCTTGAATGCTGAAATTAATGCGGTGAAGGCTGCTCTGGACGAGGAAAAGGCTCTCAATACCAAACTCCATGAAGATATCCTAGCCCTTCTCACTTCCCTCTCAGCAAAGTTCTCCCCTCCTGCACCATAGGCTGTTCTTGTAGGCTGTTATGTTGTGGCCTCCTCTGTTTCTTCTCTTGATTCTCATTTGGTTTCTTACTCTATGTTGCACTCATTTGGCAAATAAAAGTTATCTTGCTTTTAATTGGCTTTGCCTTGCTTGTTTCTTGTTGTGAATTGCTTATGTGTGACTAGGATGGCCAATCTCATTACCGTACCAAAGCACTTGAGTGTATCGCATGTTGGTTTTCCTCCATTACCCAAGTGGTGGTGATTGCAAACACCCTCTATTTCACTGTTTGCTCATTCCTTTTTAATGATGCCAAAAGGGGGAAGATAGGATGACCAATGCTGTTGTAGTTTTGCCATGGAAGAGTCGTTTTTCTTGAAATTTTTCAATGCTAGCTGCCCCCAGTGAATTTTCGGTCCTATGAATAATTGGCACTAATCACTTCGTTTGTCTTCGAAAGTCAATATGGTCGCTTGGTTTGTCATCATCAAAAAGGGGGAAATTGTTATGATGTTTATGGTTTTGATGATAACAAATCCAAGTGTTGTTGTTGTCCCAAACAGGTCCACTCTACTGTTCTCAATTGCTTGGTTAACAATGTTCAAGAACAGGTACTGAAGATAAGTTGGCTGGCAAAACTTTCCAGAACTTCAGAACAACCTTAAGAACAGCTCTGCGAAGTGTTTGGAGCAACAAGTTAAGAAGGTTGGTTGATTCAACAAGAGTCTTAGGTTTGCCATGGTTTTATTTTATTAGATTCTTGTTAATATGCCAATTAGAAAGTCTTGACTTATCACTTACTTGAAACGGTTTGCTCTTTTGAAAATCTTTTTGGACCAACTTTCAGAAACAGTCCTGGAAACAGGGCGGCTAGGGTGTTTCCAGACTAAACTGCGAAAAATGGTTTTACACGATTTTTTTCTTGATTTTTGGGCTAACATTTCTGATCTTTTTTGGATAGATTTTCTGCAAATTGATAAAGTCCAAAAGGGCTATTTTTGGCTTTGAAAACTTGGAGAGGATTTTGTGCCTATTTTTTTGCTTTATCTTATCCTCTAAATAACTTCTTCTCTATTTTTAGAAAATAGCTGACGTTGTGGAGAAATTCATGGGCTGAACTTCTGAAAGTTTGTGGCTAACATTTAGCCATGTAACTCAAGCAGTTAAAGGAAGAATTACATTCACACTTCCCACTTCTTATGGGATAAGCATTTTTTTGAAATTCCTCCCAACTATCTCTATTTAAAGCAAAGTCTCCACATTCACTTGGGCATCAGTTTTTGAAGAGAAAAACATTCAGTATTCATGTGCGTTAAATTTTCAAAAGAAAAAAACCGAGTCAAGGGAGTGATGTTTTGAGCTTTCAAGATTGGCATACTAGGACTTCATTTGTACCCTATATTAGCTTGGTTGAGAAGTATTATAATAGGGTGTTCTCTTTGTGATCTCCCTTTTATAAAAGTGAGGTGAGTGTGTCCTAAGTCAAGTGGACTTTTGGACGTAGGGTAACCGGTCTTAGGGAAGACGGTTACGTAGGTTGCAATTAGTAGCAAGGTGTGTTACTGTTGTAACGTATTAAGCCCGTTTAGTGAAGTGGTTAAAATCCTACACAAGGTAGGTCGTGGTTTTTTCACCTCAGTTGGGCTAGAGGTGTTTTCCACGTAAAATTGCTGTGTCCATTATTTCTGCATTCAATTTCGTTGGATTTTCACTTCTGCTCAACTCAGGAACAGTCTGTGCAAACAGGTTCTAAGACTGTTTGCCAGAAAAATTGCGAAAATCTGACACCACAATTCACCCCCTCTTGTGGCTGTGTACTCTCAAAACTAATACCTAATAACTTCTCAGTGCCAGGTTTAGGTGTCTCAATCAGATTGAGGAGTCTGCGGCTCCCCTTCATTCACCCCCTCTTGTGGCGGTGTTTCATTCACAATTTCGCGCCCAGCTCCTCGTCCCTTAGCAGCGGCTCCCCTTCATCCTCTGGTTGTGCGGCCCCCACAGCCTCCACGTCCACGCCTGCGGCTGCCCCATCCTTGTGGATACCCCATGATCTCATAACAATTGGCTTCTTCATGACCATACTTTCCGCAGTGCTTGCACGTAACCCTCTCGCTTGTGCTCTGAATTTTCATGCCGTGATTAATAGCAACTGCTACAGCTCAGTCTGATTGATCTTTACGCCCCACCATAAGCTTCTTATGCTGCTCCTCTTGGGTCACAATGTTAAATATTTTTTCCAAGGATGGCAATGGTTCTCTGGCAAGTATTTGCCCGAGTATTTGGGAGTAAAGATCGTCATTCAAACCAAGGAGAAATTGATACAATTTGTCGGCTTTGAGCATCTCCACGATCCTGGATGCTACCTCATATTTACATCTTTTATATGTGCACCCGACACAAGTACATGGTGGAATTTTGATAAGATTGTCAAGCTCACTCCAAAGTCCTCTTAGTTTGGGGTAGAACTCGATAACACTCATGCTTCCTTGTCTACATTTAGAGATACTTGCTTTTAGTTGATAAATTTTTAGGGCGCTAGCAACTCCATATCTCTTCTGAAGATCTTCCGACATTACCTTGGCAGTTTCGGTATAAGCTACATTGGGGCGTAGTTTTCGTTCGGTCACAGTTAAAAGCCACGAGCGTACCATTGAATTTACCATGTCCCAAGCAGGGTATTCAGTGAAGTCTCCTTCCCTCACTTTCGGTTTCTTTAGGGTTCCATCAATGAACCTAAGTTTGCTTTTGGCCTTCAAGTCGGTTCGTACCGCATTCTCCCATAGATCATAGTTCTCGCCGTCGAATATCTCAGTTGTGATTAGTGCCCCGGGACCATCCAGAGGATGAAGATAGTAAGGGGAGTGAGGTTCTATCAGGTACATCTTTGTCTCTCCATCTTTAGTCATGATTGGGTTCTATTATGTGAGCAAGGGAAGCGAATGATTTATTGGACTAACCAGCTCTGATACCATGAGAAAATCAATTTTGATATGCTTGCATAATTACAGCTCTAATCATGGTCGTGTCCTTCTCTGTGTTTTTCTGTTTCATTGATTTAGCCCTCAGGGGCTTTTATACATAAGAGTCAAAGTCCTAATGCCATAAGGAAATAATCTCCCTTAGGCAGCAAGGTACTATACAAGGAATAAAATATAATCTCCCAAATCTATTGCAATTCTATCGCTAGTAGTTTATTCCTAACATAAAGACAGTTATTTGAACTGTCAGCACACATGGCATATTTCAGGGCGAAAATTTTGCTGGCCAGACGCTGCATGTCGAGGGTTATGTTTAACCACCACGTTTGATTTCGTAACATATACACCTAAACAACACTTTCCAATTGTCTTAAGCTGCTATTGCGACATGCAAGTATGATGAAGGTGCGAAAGAGAGTGGAAGATATCTAAGAATCGACTAAAGAAGGCAGAGCAGGAAGAAGCCAAGTATATGCAAGCTGGTTGAAGGTTCCTCATAATTTCTAGCTATATTGATGAACAAAGCCCTTTGCAAAATGTTTACGACAGAGATGGTAGCAAAATTCTAGGCTAGATGTTCATAGTTATAAGTATACAAACTTGAAGGGCCTGACTTTTCCAACTTAGAGCCTTTGTGCACAAATAGCATTATGGACATTGACTTGAAAATTTAAGCAGGTCTTTGAAGAAATAAATGGTATGGCAAGCCTAATATTTGTCCCTTAATGTACATGTATTTTTCTTGTTATATTATTTACACAGTTCAAACATGTCAATTAGTTCTAATTCTGAAACTGTTTAAAATTTTATTGGTATTTGGCTTTAGATATGCCTTCATGTATATCTATAATTTCTAAACCGAAAACAATCATGATAAAACACATTGATAATGGCACTAAGAAGTTGATACATGTTACTCTTCTATTGTAATGATATGATTTCCTAAGGTCAGTACATTCTACTGTAATGATATTATTGCTAATTTTGTTCTTCCTTCTTCTTTTTGTAATGATATGATTTAATCTCTATGTTGCTTGTACTTTGCCCATTCTTTGGGCTTGATAATGATCGGAAAAAAAATAATGCCCTAATTGTATTCCATTGGTGGTTCATTCAGGTTGAGTAACAAAATTGACACCCTTTCATTTTTTCTTTTAAATGTTTTCCAACACTAAATTCAATAGGCTCACTTTCGGTCCCTTAACAGATCTTTTTAAGCAATGAAGAGTTAGTAATAGATATAAAGACGAACATTGAAATTTTATGAAGTTAGTGCTTAGCAAGTGAACGCTTAAATATAAAAAAAAATGAATATTTCAGCTTTAAGTAGTGAACATTTAATAAATATGTAGGTTTTAAAAAATGAAGTTCGAAAGACTAAAAAAATGAATGCTTTTGACTTAAAAAATGAACATAAATAAATACTTAGTTGTTAAAAAGCACGCCTTTACATGTAGCAAAAAATTAATATTTAGCTTTAATTATGGTCGACTAAAGCTTTATTTGGATTTAAAAAATCATTCACACGAACACAATGATAAACATAATTTTATATGGCCAAATTCCTTGCCTTTCAAATAAAACAAGAAGAATTTTTATGTGTAATTTTCCATCTCTCCCACTTATGTTCAAGAAGATTAAGGCAGATAACGAGTTGTGAGGATCACAAATATGATGATTTCGTATCGCAAATGTTATCTGGATGATCTTTACCAACTAGCATTGTACATGTCCTTTAGTTTTAGTCGTACGACTTCTTTCAATTGCTTACGATCCCCTACACAACTCTAAGAATAATAAGGTTTTCATCTCGTTCATAATGAATTTTGCCTTTACTCTTGGTGAAGATTTTACACATTTTGTTTTCTAGCATGCAATTATAGTATAATTGCTTATATGTTCAAGTTATGCATTTATAATTTAACTAACATATAGAAAGTAAAATGCAGTGAAAGAGTGAGTTATGAGTAGCATGTCTCATCTAGATATGAGATGCGCTAGGGTATGGTTTGATAAGCTAAGATTTCAGGCGATTGATGCACTTGCCTTTATCATAATTGAAGCAAAGAAGTGGCGTTGTTCCATTCACCAGATAGTAATTTAAAAATATGTAACAAGAGTGTTACAATTTTGTAAATGTGAAAATTCACTTTCTAAGAAAAGGTTTCTACTGTGTCATGTACATACTTTTTCTACTAGTAATTAAGCATCTGTACTCCTAAAAATCAATGCTCTGACCAAAAAGAAGTCTCTTGTACAATCTACCTATTGCAACATACCAAAAAAGAAATTAAACTGATTATTTAAAAATATAGAAACGAACAATTATGTATTAGAAAAAAAGGATGTACCGCCTAATTGTTAACCTATTCTATCTTTAGATATCTTGCAACTTCGCCTACATAAATGGAAATTAACCTCAGCATCAACACATTCGATTGTTCGTATAGGTCTCCATTAAGAAATGGAAGAAAAATACTTCTTCTAATAAAATCCCTTATTTGCAGTTGTCTTCTTTAACAAGGCAATACAATATATTGACGGATTCCTCGGATATATCCATGAGTTTTGAAACTTACGAGCCAAACATAAGCATGAGCAACCCCAATCTTACCACTATTTCCTTGAACTTTTGAGCTTTGTAGTTTCATAAATAGCTATCTTGTTCTTTAGCTCTGGAGCAACGACATTGGTAGATGATGTGATGATCTCGTCGCAATACTGGACCCTTAATTTGTGAATTCCAACAACCTACAATTGGGGGGGGGGGGAGGGCGGCAGAGGAAGCGGATCCATCAACTTGTATTACAACCTTATAAGATAAGCACAAGGAAGACAGACAAAAAAGGTCATTATTGAAGCCTATTTCAGTCTATCAATCAGTTTGGGGACATCCGAAACTCCGAACATTCAAAATTCTTGTAGGCTGCATTTCATGAAAAACATTTTGCAATCCACAATACTAATAAGGTTAGGTCACACAAATCATGTATTCAAAAATAAAATAAAATTGGAGTTTCCGAGTTAACCTCAAAACAATAACATCTCCAGGAAAATACAACACATCGCACAACAGAAGGTGACCATGGCAATTATACGCAAGCAATATCCATAACCTAAATGAAATACTACAACCACTTGTTCATCATCGCCTAAGCACTTAACAATAACTACAAGAAACAAGTTGTGAACTGACTATCATGAACGCTAAATGTCTTAAATCCAAGCTATTAATGTTTAAGCACTCTTTACTACTACAATAACGCCATTCAAGCAAGTTAGATTTCAGCTTCTTGCAAAATTGACTACCCGAAACACGTGATTTATAAGGTGTAAAGGGATGCATAACCGATAAACAAGTTGTGAACTGATTGTCATGAAAGATAGATGTCTCAAATCTAAACTATTGATGTTTAAGCACTCTTTACTACTACAATAAGGCCATTAAGGCAGGTCAGATTTCAGCTTCTTGCAAAATTTACTATCGAAACATGTAAAATAAGGCTTCCTGTCCACTGCTCCCCAAGCCACCAGTGGCTTCGCTTCTACACTCGCCCTTTCCCACAAATGCCTTCCAACTTGACTGATCTCTTTCTCTTTCTCTCTCTCTCTCTCTCCCCCTCTCGTCACTAACATACCTCTTGCTCAGCAATGTCTCCAACAACCAGTGAAACTAGTTGTGCCTTCTTTTTCCCTCCTTTTGGATTCGCTTTTTTTCTTGTTTTTCACAATCTCTCTCAGATTTCTCTCTCTTGTGAACTCTCATCTAATCTTCATCTTCCTCCATGCGCCTATCCATAATCTCCTTAACAATCTGTATGCTGCAGTAGTTTTCTTCCCATGATGGTCACCCAATTGCTCTATTGAAGGCAATTCACAAAATGTTCAACATCTTTACCAGCAATAAAGATTTCCATTTCTTTCAAAACCCTTCATAAATCCTAATAAAACCTTCACAAAGTATTCCAATTGGAAGATTCCCCAATATATTTTAGAAGGGACCCAGAAAACAAGGGATTCTGATGATAAGAGAGATGATGACGCACAATTTATAACCAAAAAAGGCAGAACTTTTCCTCCCCCAAACAGAAATTAATAGCTAAAGCACAAAAGAGTGTAACTTCATAGTTCATTATATATCAAAAAAGAACCAGTCCTGAGCATCTAACTCTCTGCAATATTTCAGTTATGATATTCTTGTGATTCTGACTAGGACAACAAGCATTTCTCATATCATTGGACAAGAACTTGAGCTTCCTTAATTTTAGCATTTCAATTAGTATTTATACTAGGAAGATCTCCTACAATGTGTCTTAAGATGATAAGAGAGATCATCACACACAGATGAGAATTGCATGTAGTTTTTACTAACTTGGAGAAGGTCTAGAGCATGCTTACGTCATTCTTCCTCAATCCAATGTCCCAACGTTTTGCCACGCCTTTGTATTCCTCCATATGCCTTATAACGTAAATACCTACGTTATGATCTTGTTTGGAACCATCGATTTTCCATGGCATATCTATTTGTCTTTCTTAGAGCTGCTCAATGGAACTACCTCCCATATCATCACTCCATTCCTTGACAAGATATTCTCCCAAGAGTGTACACTTCTTAGTTTGCATATGATTCATTGTAAAAATAATTAAATGAAACAATAATGTGTAACTTCACCAAATTAGCTATGAAGAACTCATATAGGCAACTATCCTTCTCCTTTTTTTCGATTGGTCTATTATATCCATAGTTTTGTCATTGAAATAAAAGCAGATAAGAATTTGTCTTTTCTTGTATACACAATGGAAAAACACCTAAAAACCCAAAATAAAGTTTTTTTTGTCAATGTACAATAACGTCCCCATCATTGTGATAACCTAATTTCCAAATAGTGCCTACCAAAAGAAAATGTTTAAAAAAAATATTTGAAGTATTATATTTGAGTTAATTTTACCAAGTCAACTTCCTTGAATTTGACACAGAGAGTCAAAGATAGCTCGTTATTCAGCCTTAAAGAATGCAACTTTTACTTGGGTTTCATCTTTTCTCCTTATGTATAAATCCTTTAAGACAAAAAAAAGGACTTTTACTTGGCTAACCATTAATCTAAAAAAGCGTACATATACAAATCAAAATATTATATAAAAATCTTTTAAATTGACTTGTAAAGAAAACCCGATGAACACCACATCGATTTCTATATAGCTCACATGTATTCAGTATATGCGCCCAAATGTTGATCACAGTTTTGTCAATGTCATTATCCTCAGCAAGACTCAAAAGCACGCATCTTGTAGCCGCATAGCACATATCATCATACAACACTTGGCTGCAAAATAAATAGATAAATTATACATTGAACAAATAATTTAAGAATCACCTAGCTTAAACAATCCTTTGGGATGAGGTAGGGGAAATGCATACTAGCAAGTGCAAAGAGTGCAATTACCTTTGGTCTTCTGACAAGTTAAAGGCAAAATCCGAATATAGCACAAAAAAGGTGCAAGCTCTTTCCTTTCTTGGTGAGGATAGTTACGGCTTTCTAACATTGTGTTTCCTCCATCTACTTTTAAACAAACAATGTGATATCATTCAAGTTGACAAGTAGTAGTTTAAAGGAAGAATAGTAAGTAGCAATGCATCTAAAATTTGTTAGGAAATCCCAAAGAACGATGAAGGAGAAATGAAGTGCCAATGCATCTAAGATTGTTTTGGGTCATATATTATGATTGCATGTCACAATTCTCAACTTGAATGAATTATTAAAACTTTTTTTTAAGAAATTCTTCTATAACTCACAAAAAAGCATGTTCTATTACTCCCAAAAACTACCAGAAAATAGAAACCAGCAAGCGGCACTATTATATAGTCTCAACTGCCGTTGTTATAAATTTCTATGCCATCTAAACATACATGCAACTTAACTAATTCATTGCTTATAGTAGGATTGTTTTAACTTGCCTTTTTCCTTGCTGGGGGGGTGTTACAATCTTCTTAGTGCAAAAAGAATCACTTAGGCTCAATTCAAGATGACTGAACATCCAGATTTGACAAGATGAGCAAGCAAATGTTCAAGGAAGTCACAATGAACTTATGAGATTCGTGGGTATCACTTCTGTGAGCACCTAGGAGACATTTCCCTTATATAATCCTCAACCTGGTCGTAACGCACAACAATGTTATTCCAATAGACAGACCCTCCACAAATGCATAATAAGCTAGCTCAACTCAAACTCCATTACTTTCAGGCATGCATACAATTGAATAGCAAGAGATGCTAGTAGCTATCCGAAAACATGAATAATAAAAATAAAGAACCAATTATTATGTTACAAAATTTACACATTTACATTAAGTGAGGTTGCAATGTAGGAATTACATCTTTACAACTGGAAACGCCAAACAAAAAAAAAGGAAGAGAAGAAATGTGATTGGCCCTCAAGTTACATTTCTAAGTGACTTAGGAACTTCGAGAACCGAGAATCTTGAGCCTTTAGGGGTGCCTTGGAAGGTTTTGGATGTGAATTTAAGAAGGGCTTTTTGAGGTTCGCTTAGCCTCACAACCACACAATCTTTTCTCACATTGTTCTCAAGTTTGAATTAATTTCCCTTTTTTGAAGCCTAGATGAGGGATTGTATTTATGAGTGTGGAAAAGTAGGGCTTCTTAAGGCTTTCAGGAGTTGATTTTTCATATGGAGCTTTCTAGATGTGACCTACCCACCAGTAGTTTCAGGTCAGATCAAGGAACCATGTGGTTACCAAAAAAAAAAAAACCTTGCTCAAATTGCGATGGTTTTTGGGGCAGTCCACCAACATATTCTCAATTTTGATGTGTTCGGGTCATAACTTCCTTGTCAGAGCTTACTTTTGGTGATTCTTTTTTTTTAAATTTGAGAGTTTATTTAGTATAGTTTCTAATGATGCTAATTTAGTAATTTAATGTATTTGGATAGGTTTGTGCCATTTTCATTACATATCTTGGCAACCTACCCATATGTTTTTTTCAGTGCTTATTACACTAGAGCTTATAGTGTTCATAAAAAAACTTATTCAACGGAAAATATAAATATTTAGACTCGCATCATCCCCCCTTCCCCTAAGAAAACTCTAAAAAAAGAAGAAAGAGAGAGAGTGTGAGAGAGTGAGAGTGAGAGAGAGGCCAAAGAAGAGAGGTGGAAACATACCTATTGGCAATTGCATGTTGCTGCATCGCATGGACCCTATTGTTGGTCTTCTTGAGACTTCCTCCATAATGCCTTTGCCATTGCCAACATATCTTAGTTCTTGTACATCTCGCATTGGAACATCGACATCTAGTTCTTTGATCACAGCTACAGTAGCAGGGGGCATCATTCTCTTTTTGAGGCTCTAGTTTACGGATGAATGTTAGAGTGGCTGTTGGTTGATTTTCTTCTTGGGAGATGCCAAGGCTGAAAGTTGGCGGAGTAAATTATGGGAAGTCGTGTTTGCTTTTTTGGGCACTCAAAAATTGATTCTCGATTACCTCAACCTCCAACAAGAAACCTTCCGACTCACAGTTGTCGGGCGAGAGTACCGGTGTGCTACTCTTTGACCTCCCCGGCAAAGTTGTGTGTGCAAACAACACATCACTTGTGGTTTGCATAGCTGTAGTTCTTACTCTCCTTAGTAAAGCATGTGCTTTAGGAAGCAACTTCTGTAATTTCATCATCACCCTTGCCAAGACACGACTATTGGTGATGATTTCATTGCTTGCCTTCTTACCATCCTTAAGAAACACCTGATCATAAGAAATACATTTTGGCATCAAATAATGAATACAACTGACAGCAACATGGGACCAAAAAAAGAACTCCGATGATCATTTCCTCACTTGGCTTTGGCATTTGGATTGACCACTGCATATTAAGATAAATTATCGATCATTCTCTAGTTGTTAGGGCCACGCTATTGTTTTACTGCTGATAAGTTGTTCTAGTTGCTAAATTTATAATTTGCCTTGAATTGTTGTTCGATAAAAATGCTAAGTCAAATTTGTGAGCTTTTAACTATTAGTTTTGCTAAAAGATCGATTATTTGATTTATGTTATTATTGACGTTACTTATTTATAAAATGTTTGAATCGATGCTAAACCGAGTGTTTTAAATTGTTTTCCATTTTACCTAATCGATTTCCAACGCTTAAACTGAAATGTTCATCGTGAGTCGTTTCAACCCGAGTTTAGCCTAACCATTATCGAGTACGAGATCGGGAATCAATTGAATGATGTTATTGAGTTAAACAAAAAAAAAAGAATAAATAAAAGGAGGGGGGGAGCTAAGTCGGGGAGGACCCGAAATCAAAACAAGGAGCCTCACTCTCTCTCTCTAACCCATGCTATCTCGCTCTCTCTCTCACTGCCGTGTCTCTCTATCTCGCTCTCTCTCTCACCGGCGACCGACCACCTGGCACAGCCGCCGGCCAACACGCGTCGCCGGCGAGAGAAAGGGACGAACGGTCCCCCTTCACCACGCGTCTCAGCCGCCCAAACTCCACCATCCATTGTCCTCCAAGTCTCACGGCCAAATCGACCCAAAACCCACGCGTCTAGCCACCAGAAACAGCCACCCACGTGCCGGAATCCGGCGACCCATCACCCTCACGGCCTCCTCTATAAATTGGAGGCAAGAATCGAGCCTCAATTCGCCTCAAGCATCGCCAAATCAAGGGCTAGGGTTTCGGGTTTTGGGAAGGTCGAGCTGGGTTCGAGCCTAGAGGGATTTGGGGCGTGAATTGCTGCTAGTTGAGTGGATTACTAAGCAAATTTCGGTAAGTGTTTCTTCCTCCTAAGTTATTACTATTTTCGAAATGAATTTTCAGCAGATTGATGCTGCATGTCAAGTTAGAGTTAGTTAGATTCGTTAGAAATATCAAGAAACGAGCTGTGCATGTTTAGGTTCGAGCCATTTGGTTGATTTATGCCTGAAATTATAAATTGATGCGAGTTATGTGCGTTTATATGGAACCATGCCTGAATTGGACTTGAATGAAAACCATGCATGAAAAAGGATTAATTTGGAGGTTATAAAGGCAGAGTTAACTTGAATACGACTAAAGTAAGTTAAGGTTTAAAAAGAATTAAAAACGAAGTTGTTTTGATATGTTTAGCCTTGATTCGAGTAATTAGCGATTCATGAAAAAGGATTCATTTTGAAGTTGTGAGAACATGGTTAGCTTGAATGTGACTAAAGTTAACTAATG
>JACYFF010019584.1:35896048-36041080 GCA_017589665.1 Selenicereus undatus
GTATATATATATATATATATGTATATATATATATATATATATATATATATATATATATTTATATATATGTACACACACACACGCCCCTACCCGTGCCTACTCTCTGCCTGCCTTTTGAAGTCGGTTCTTCGGCTTGACACGCCTATGTCGCCTGACACGGTCCCATCGTGCCGTTTCTTTGATTTTGGACCACCCGCAAAAAAAATTAAAATCTAGTGTTTGGTGCTTAATTTTATACCATTTGTCTTAGGCGCACTTTATGCATAAGGTTTGATACTTTAAAGTTTTTTTTCCAAAATTTAAATAAAAAGAAATTACGAAAGCAGACACATTTTTTTTTTTTTGTTGAAAAGAAACAGGGGGAAATTGCATTAATCTTGTGCAAACAAAGTGATACTCATCTGAATATGTGTGATCACATTCCCGTCCCTCCTAGTGCGCAACCAAAAAAGAATATGAAAACTGGAAACAATGAGATCTCAGCTGTAATGAAAGCTTGAAGAACTAGGGCTCAAATCAGAGCATTCATGCGAGAGGAGAGAGGAAGAGGAAAGAATGTATTTTATTCCAAAAGAAGAAAAACCTTATATACTTTACATATGTCGGTAACGGAGGCAAGGGAAAGAAAAGAAAAAGGAAAAAGAAAAATACAAAAGAAAGTAAAATCACAATATATTTCTACAAAGCTGAATAATTATTAAGTCTCTCCTTGTTTAGCAGCTTCAGGACAAGAGGTAGGCAGTCAGTTTCGTCAATGATACGATGCAAGCCATGTTTATAGATCTTTTCGAGCGCACAAATAAGCGTGCTTAGGCTTCTATGACCTCAATTGTACCCCTTGAAATCCCGTACCATGCTTCAACCCCATGAGCGCTATAACCCAACTGGCTCTCCCCACACCCCAGCCATACCCATCCTCCCCCACCCATACTATGTCAATATTCAATGATGCCCAGCTGAAGTAATTTCCAAGAAGAATAAAATTTAGCTTCATGTGATCCCTCACAGTCAGTATACTCCCTATAGCTCATTACTATTGCCAATGCCATCTATCCAAGCATGCCTAGCTGTTTGTCTCTCAACCTGAACATAAAACAGTCCTAGGAGTTCCACACTTCCTGGACTGGTACAGCAAAATCTCCAAATGCCTCACTGTCTAAACTTTTTGATGCCCTCAAAAAAAATTCCTCCATAGAGGGGAAGTATTTAGCCAGAAAGTCATCAAGGAATCCACTACCAATCCAAATTTCAATAGCAAAAGGGGCACTTAAGCAAAATATGTATGTTTAATAATTCAAGAGCACCACAGATGTCACATCACATATTAAAACTTGGTATTTGCCTAGCTAAACTAGATTTTGAAGGCAAGGCATAGCTACGTGCCTTCCATGTATATAGATGTATTCGGGACTAAGCATTCAATAACCAAACCTTCTTCTGGATCGCTGGTTATACAGGCATGTATGTCTTTCTCAAAGCTCTCGCCACATGGGATGCCAATTGAACTGTGGACTCCGCTTTAGATATGAAGTGCCGTGGTAGTTTGTCTTCACTCACAAAGTAGAATTTGGAGGATGATCGGGCCATCACAAGGCACTACTAGTCCACAACAATGTTTTCCTACAATACTTCTTGGTTTTTGTCAATCAACAAAGCCACCTTGGCCCCTGCTTGGACGTTGTCCGCTCTTGGAATTTCCTTGAAAGAATAAGGTCAAGGGATCCGTGTATCCCTCCAAACACCAATCATCTCTCTGTTACCATAATCCACCTACAGCCCCTTGGAATGAGCTTCTGAGCCGCCAAATATTGATACATGAGAAACTTAGATAAGAACCCAAACTAGCATCTAGAACACAGGAATTTGGATTAATACCTTGCCTTTAACGGCGGGAGCACAAAATCATGATCGTTATATATAGGTCTTCGGAACTGTCTGGAAGTAGGGCATCATTAAAAGCATCCAAATCCCTAAATCCTAAGCCTTCTCCCTCTTCTTATCTCACAATTTAAAATTGCTTACCTAATGGATTCTCCAAGCATTGTTCTTATGGTCCCTCTAGAAGTGATTAATTAGAGCCTGGATATAATGGCACAAGTCCTTGGATAAGTTAAAGATATATCTCCAAATGAATCCTTGACCACATGGCCGGCTGGAATTTAGGACCAAATCCAACTTCAACAGTTTGAACCAAAACTTAACCATCTGATGAGAAAGACTAAAGAAGATAACATCTAAATTTTGAGCTTAAATTAAAATTGCTTCTTTTGATTAACATCAATCTCTACCAAGGACATTCATTTAGCATTTATCTCTACAACGACATTTATCACCATTACAACATGCATCTTTATTACGATAATTTAGTTGACAATTATCCCATCTACAATAACATTTATCTTTAGTACAGCAACAATTATCCTAGTAAAAATATTTTCATGAAGAACAATTTTTCAGGAACACCATTTCTACCATACCAAAAACCGCAAAAAGTTAAAATTAGCTACCTTACACACCACCCATTCCAATTCCCTCTCACCTCTAGTTCCACCAACGCCTTAACAAAAATCGGGTTTAGGTCGATCTAGGTTCGGAAGAAACGATATTTCAGTCAAAATCATTGCATGCGGACCTACCTGAATTGGAATTTTGACAAGCCAGAGTGCCAGGCTATACCCAACCTAAAGTTGGGGCTCCAATGTCCAGATCTGATTATCTCAATGTCTATATAATAAAGCTAAATAAGTTTCTATTTTTGGTGTGAGATGATCAGACCTTGATATCTATTTGTCAAAAATCACTAAGAAGGCCGTTATCAACTTTTGATTAATTGTGCCAAATTGCTTTTTGACCTTTCAATTTCATTTTGGGCTTTCAGAAATCTGGCATATTAATATTAAATATCATTATCTGCTTGTTTGGGCCTTTTAAGGCTCAATTATATCATCCCGATTTCATAAATAATTCGAGTCTGTATAGTGTCCGATTGTTCAAATATAATTGGACCTAAATTTATCAAACAATCCAAAATACTTGAATTTACAAACCCAATTATATAACCGAATTTCAACGTAAACATATTTGAAGTACCAAATTTGAAATTAGAACGACGTGCATGACTTTTTAAGGTCAATCAAATGTTGTAATTGTTAGACAAATTTTTGCTAGACTTTCTTCCACCTTAATTAGCTGGTGACGACACTTTTGGCCGGTTGCTGACTCTGGTTGACTGTTATTTCTCTTTTCTTCTTTGCATTTTCAGTCTAACTGCTTATGATTCCTAATTTCCGATGTTCCCCTTCATGGTTTTTAGGGTTTGTCTTTCTGTATCCTTTGCTCTAGGTGATAGAGGGTTGTCTTTCTTAGTTTGATGCTTGTTCTCATTTGTGACTTCGCAGCGTTTATTGTTGCTGTTGGTGTCTACTCAGGTCTAAGTGTTTGTAGCCCACGTTTTTAGCAAGTATTGGTTAATCTAGTTTGATTTGTCGACTGAAATACCCAGATCTCATGGGATCTATCTCCCACCCTTCAACCACTGCTTTCATTGAGTCACATCTCCTCTGAAGAGTTTGATGATGATGTTCAACGTTGCATCTTGGAGATGGAAGATTTTGGGATGCGCTTACAGCTTTAAAATCTATAAAGGATGATAGGAATAAATTTTTTCGACAAAAGGAGTAAAAGCAAGTTATTTCCAGGTACGATCGATCCCTCAAATCTATCCTTGTTATTGTTCCTTTGATCAGGAGGAGATCGATTCCATAAAAGGCCTTAGGATCTCTCTCAACCTCAACCCAGTTGCTTGCTAGTTAAAATTAGATCATTTCGAGGCAGCCAAGAATCATTCGGATTTAGTTCTTAAATTCAACATTTGAAATGTTAAGGGTCATTTCAAACAAGCTCGAGCTCCTTTGAAGTCGGGAATGATGGAGGACGCTCATCAGGATCTTCTAGCTACTCACAAATTTGAACCTAATAATGAAGAAGCAAAGAGCAAATTAAGACTATGGGAATGTGCAAAACAACGTGCAAAAAAGATCCATTAGCACAGAGAGAGCATTTTGTCAATACCATGACGGGCACCTGTCTACTTGGTAGGCGAAGTGAATTTTGACTCTTTCAATCAGGGCAGTTCATCTCCTAGCACTTGTAGTTGTGGCCTTTTGAATGAAACTAATCAGCCTTTAGTACCCAATATTGAGACTGTTGTGCAAAAAACGAATGCCTCGCTTAGAGGAACACAACTACGATGCCTTAAGTAAGAGCTCTTGCTCAATTTCTGACAAGGTTGAGACATTTGGGAATGTCTGGGAGACTGATTTAGATAAGTTCAATTATGGTTGTCAAGAAATGGTTTTAGATTCTGGGTTTCGTGTGGGAAATTTGAATTCCTTACCTGGCTTAAACACGATGACATGAGTGGAGGGTAGGGTCGAGTCTTTTCCTACATAGTCTTTGATTGGGGCAACCCACTTGACCAATTTGATACTGCAAAAACCATTGAGCTTGTCTTTCGCACATAAGGGTAAGAAATGTAGTTTTTTTTATTTCAGTTAGAGCTCATATCATTTACTTTGTCAAGGAAGGCAATTTGAATTCTTTCACTCAAGGAAACAGGGCCCACCACGGCCACTCCGTGGGGCCCACCACAGATAGGCCGTAGTGGACTCTGTCTCGGTCATTTTTACTTGATTCATCTGCTGCTTCTTTCTAGAGCCTCATTGACCGTTGTGCTGGCCATGGTCGATTTGTGTAAGGTGTCTTTGGGCCTCTTTGCTACCTCATTTAATCCTTAAGGCCTCAAAAATACTCATTCTACTCACATAACTTCGCTCACAAAGCCAAAGTCTGTAAAACTTTGAAAACAAATGAAACCAAGCATAATAGTAAAAATAACGGCATAAATCATATAATTAAGCACACTAATGCCCTAAAATGACTCCCAAACACTCATAATCTATGCAAATATGTCATTCATCACCCCCTGCTTAAACCTTTGTTGTTCCTCGAGTAAACACTAGATAAAACCAACAAGGGGATATACATCTAGTACTCAAAACAAAACATAACAACCTACATAAAGTAGGCAAGTCATAGCATACCATAAGGCGGAATAGCAACAATCAATGACAACCCCAAGTAGTGCACAATATATTTGAAAATCAGGAGAAGGTAGACGTTTTCAAAGAAGTATACAACCACAAGCCAGATATCAAATTTGATCACCCCTAAAGAACCACAAAGCACATCATATAAGCACATGAAATTGATTGGGGCCAAATGGACCGGTAGAATCTCACTTTTGGAAAATTTGAATCACTCCCACTCATGTATTTAGCCATAAAAACAATGTGGAGCTGTTTAGCCAATTGACTAGGGAGCAACCAACAAACACTATGCAATTATGAAGTTTATCAACTCTCTAGACCCCAACAATTCAATGAACATACCCCATGAATCAAGTAGGAAATGATTTGTAATGTCAACCACTTAGTCAATATCATTTTTTTATTAGTTTCTTTTTCTCCTTTTTTTTTCTTGTTTTGGAAAATGAAATAAGAATTTCAATTATTGGAAGGCATAGGAGCACCAATTATCAACTCAAAATCTAATACATGTACACAATCCAAATAAACATAAGGGGAACACTCCAAATCTATAATACCGTCAACCCTTATCAAGCCAACATACCAAGCAACCATAGCCTCAATTGCCCCCAAACCACCCACTACATAGATGAAGCTATGCTCCACAGACTTGCCTTAAAGGTAGGAATATGTGTATATGGCCATGGGCTAATAAGAAGTGATCACAACAAGAAAGGATTATAGCTCAAACGGGCTAGCAACGGGAAAAAAAATTAACATAAGGGTAGACTGTTTGGCAATGTGGCTAAAATGTTCAACAACAAAGAAATGCCTCTACCATATCATCAACTATTGCACATGCTAACGTGGTTTTAAACAAGAATCAATACAAGTTGTAGAGATGCAACATGGCGGAGTCACACACATGAAAGAACATGAGATTAAATATAATGAATTAGTCCAAATAAGGCTTAAAATCTCAGGGGATATATACCAAAATCTCATCTAGCTTATAAACGACTATCATGTATCAAAATTAGTGCTAAAGACTCTAGGGGGGAACTTACTTCTCAATCAAGACAATGACTAAAACAAGAGATATTCATTAAACCTTCAAAAATTTTAGCACCAAAAAGGATTACACATCGAAAGTTATTCAAGTTCATGAAAGCTATCGTGCCTAACAAAAACATAATTAGAGGGCATCTCAAACCAATCCACATCATCTCTCCATACAATCTATATGCACATCTAAACCGTAACTAAATGCAAAACTTTGATGCAAATGACAAGAAGCCTAAAACTATATGTTCTAACAAGTATACAAACTAAAAATCAAAATGAAAAACATGAAACTACCCTTCCCCCATGCTTAGATGAAGCATTATTATTATTATTCAGGGGAAAGAAAGTAAGAGAAGGGAATAGGAAAACAAAATAGAACAATCTCACCAAGTTAGGTGCTAAGTTCACCTAAGCTATGACGTCTTTGCAAACGGGGCAAGTGGAGCATCAACCACTCCACCACAACTTCAAGACACGGCATGTCAAAATAGATATCGTCAAAGCATGCAAGAGTTTATCAAAATCCTGATACCACAATTAAGAAAACATGAGGTAAGAGGCAATAACCAAATTCACACCAAAGAGTATAAGTATCCCCTTAACCTTATAAAAGATCTTAAAAAAATCATAGGAAGGATTAAAGAACATAGTCAACATGACTTTCTGAGGAAAGTCCTCTAGGCGTACACCTCATCTAAAGTATCTTCCGACTCAAAACATTTATGAAAAATGCCAAGCCTAGCAACAACCCCAAAACCCTCACCCCCCTTAAGCGCTGCACTGAGCTCAAGGAAATGATAAATCAGTTAAGGTCAGGACAACATCAGTATTGTCCTTGGGTGATGCAAAGTTAGGTTGAACATATCATGCATAATAAGGACAAGAATTTATAGTGTGGTCATAAGAATTACACAAGTCATACCAAAAAAGAACATAATAAGATCTAGTAGAGAACGCACATGGATAAGGAAATGAATATCTAGAAATAAGACTAGCCTTCTCAAACTCAATTGAATCCAAAGAAATCCACTCAAGCAAATAGCATGCATCATCAACATTTTTACCTAGAAAACCCCATTTATCAACACTATAACCATATTGAGTAAAAAAGAAATTTAATAGCTTAAAATACTTCCAAAATAATTCATGCTTGAATTGGGAAAAATGGAAAATTACCATTGGTTTTTAAAAATTTCTTTATTGTTTTAATTTTCATTTTCTTGCGCTTTTTGTTCTTTTTTTTCAAACAAAAACAACCTGCTCAGTCAAACCTATCGGGAAAAACACAATATTCGACACTAGTCTCCGACAACGATGCCAAAAACTTGATAGGGCCACAAGCGAACGATGACATTGTAGTAAATCAAGGTTGTCTCCAACAAGGACTAGGTTGATCGATTGGGCTTTATCCCCTTAACATATGCTACGTAGATCAATACTTGCTATTGAAAATAAACTAATCAACTATCTAATCTAACGAACAAATAATCAAAGAATTAAGCAAAACAAGAAATCACTCGATCTATAAGCTTCATTTGGGACCATTGCAATGAGCAACCTTTTCACTCCAATTAGCAGATGGTCCAAAACACGACCTTTGGATGCGTTAGAGGATTTGCCCGTAAAAATAGGATATTTATGGGTGCTTAAAGATCTTATCATTGCTGATATGACTGAGACTGACGATGCCCATATTATTCTTAGAGGCCCTTTTAAGCTACTTCGGGCTGCACTATTGATGCAAAAGGGGGGTAGATAACATTTGAAGTGGGGGGTGGGAGTTATGCTGCATTTTTCTTTACGGAAGATAAAATTGTTTCCCCCAATTCTTTCCTCTCTGATGTTATTCCCCTTTCTCCTGAAATTGAGATGGAGGATGATTGGGGTTGTTCTAGCCCTTTTGATTTTGATTGGGTTTCAATTGAGGATCCCAACCAGGGTTATGTTAAGGTGGGGTGTGCTACTCCTACGCCACCTAGCATACCCGAGGTTGAGACTTATGCTTCTAATGAGTCTTCCATTAGTGACTACTATAGGTTCGCTTGATTAGTTCATATTTGACCTTCTATGGAAGGAGTTGATTTGGATTTTGATCTTGGGATTGAGTATGAAGATAGTGGTCTATCTGATGGAGAAAGATGTCGAATTGTTTTGTATGATGATAATGCGCTTTGGCACAATTTGATGATGAAGAAGAACCTCCAACCTAAGTATTTGAGGTGGTACCTTCAGCTGAAAGACTTCAATTTCGTGATTCGTGATAAAAAAAAATGAAACATATGTTTTGGGGGAGTCCAATACCCACACTTTCATTGAACCAGAACCAGAATAGAAGAAAGGTCGAGCTCCTGACCTTAAACGAACACTTCTTGGGAGGCAACGTAAGTGTTTATTTTTCTTTTTACTTTTTATGTTCTTTTTTATTGTATTTTGTGCTTTTGCTATTTAGAACCTCCACTAGAAAATCAATAAAAATATAAAGAAGGCAATAAAAATAGTAGAGAAGAAAAAGCCAGTAATAAGAGGTTTCTAAACATCCACGGACACCCCGTGGTTCCTATCCACGACCTGTGAAGGCTGTAAAAAAAATAAAGAAGGAAAAAGAACGGGACCAGAGCTAACCACGGATGGTCTGTGGCCACCACCGCAGTCCGTGGTGAGCCCCGTGTCTGCGATCAAGGGTTTTCAAGGCACTTTGACCCCAAACTTATTCATCTTCTTCCTCAAAACTCAACCCTCTCTCTCTTTAAACACTCCTTATTTCTCTAAAACCTCCATAACCACTTCACTTTAAACCTTCAATTCTTCACCAAAATCGATCAAATTTCTTCCTTTTTCATTTACTTTCTTCAAACCCACAACCTTTTCTTAAATTTTACCCGTCCACATTACAGCACTATTTTACCTATCTCCAAACCCATAATCTTCAAAACTCCATTTTTCACTTTTTTTCTCCTCTAACATCCATTTTTCTTCCATATTTCTTCACCACTTCCCTTTTCTCAAAAATTTCATTTTCTGGCATTTTTCTACTCATTTTCTTTTATTTTGATTTTTCAAGCTTTTTATACATCCACATTACACCACCATGGCACCAACGAAGAAGGCAAGAACCTTACAAGAAGCTGGGACTTCAAGTCAATCCCTACAAAGAGCACCCAGAAGCTTCCAAACATCCACCATCATGAGAAACCGAGGTAACATTCCATACCCCCTTGGTTTAACTAATCCTGAGCATATTGCTAGATATAATGCTTTGAGCATTAAACTAGTAGTAGCTACCCGATATTATGATGAGGATGTATTGAATCATTTGGGATTAATGGATGATATTCATTGGTTGTTTGCTCGGGGAGGAACGGGACAATTTTTACAAACTAGGGACCACACTTATTAGAACTTCACCCTTGTATTTTTAAGCACATTGCAGGTTGAGGCCACGAATAGCCATCGATGTCAAGAGGGCTACATTTCATTTTATCTTAATAGGGAGTTCTATGAACTTAATTTGGGTGCCTTTAATAGTGTATTTGGTTTTCCACCAAGTATGGATTTACCATACCGCCATGTCCTAAAGGAATTCAATCCAAATGCTTTTTGGTGTGAAATTTTCTAGGCATCATCAGTATGACACTACTAATTCCAAAGGTATGGTTATCGAAGACCACACTTATCGGGACTTCACCCTTGCATGTTTAAGCACATTACATGTTGAGGCCACGAATAGCCCTTGATTTCAGGAGGGTTGTATTTCATTTCATCTTAATAGAGACTTCTATGAACTTAATTTGGGAGCCTTTAATAGTGTATTTGGTTTTCCACCAAGTATGGATTTACCATACCGCCATATCCCCAAGGAATTTAATCCAAACGCTTTTTGGTAGGAAATTTCTAGGGATCATCGGTATGACACTAGTAATTCAAAAGGTACGGTTATTTGAAACCCCTGTATTCGTTTGGCCCAACGCTTGTGGTTTGTCTACCAGGGAGGATAGTTCAAATGTTTAGCACCTGCCTGAATTATATTTTTTGTATAGCATGCTTGAAGCTGACCGGATTAACCCTGGGCTATTTCTGGTCAATCAGTTGTATAGTGCAGCCGCTAATTGTGTACATAGGATGATGTATGTCTCAAGGGAGGAAGCAACCCAAGCTAACACACATCAAAGGACAACCAAAACTCAAAGATATAACTCAGCCAAGGGTGGCACGGTCGTGCCTATGTGCACGGGTAGGTCGTGCTAACTTTCGGTCTGCCGAAGCCTGAAAATGCTACTTTGCACGGTTTGAAGGCTTTTGATGTTTGCTTTGATTCTAGACCCTTTTGTGAAGTTTAGGCCGTGGGGAATGGATGTAAGTGGAAGTAAAAGGAGAGGAAGAATGAGGGGATGTGAAGGATATGCTAAGTGAAAGAGATTAACTCAATAAGTAAGCTAATAATCTCACTTAGAATTCAAGTAGCTCAAACTAGGATAGGATAAACTAAACTCAAAGAATGGATACAGAAACACCACCAATCTTGATTTTAGGGCCTTTAATCTTGATTAAGATATATAATCACCACTTAATCAAGGTTAAGACTCACTTGGAGACCACCTTAATTGGCCTAATTAAGGTTAAGCAAGCAAGAGTTTGAAAGAGAGAAAGCAAATGCTCTCAAACTGATTTTGTCATTCAATGGAGTTATGAACTAGCTATGGCCATGGGAAGCATTAAGTATGCAGCAAAAATGGCCAAGCTAGCAAGCAAGCACACACCTCCCTTTTCCTTAGTAGTTAGGAAAGGTGTTAGGTGTTTAATTACTACCGGTTTGCACTAATACAAATACTAGCAATACTTAGCTAATCTAATACATCAAATCATGAAGTAAAACTATGTCTAAGCTTATTATACATCAATTAGCTTACACTTAAGGCATAAGACAACCAGCAAAGGAGGCAAGAAGCATGTGAGCAGCCGAAAAGTAAAGTTCCCATTTATGGCTAGCCAATGAGAGAAGAGAGACAAGATGTTGCTTCCTTGCTTCCCATTGGTTGAACTTCTCTATGTAGCAACCATTCGTAGACAGCCTTGGGACATGTGCCAAGCCTTGGGAAGTATTCCAATAAACTTGCTAGTGAAGGAGCCGGCTGGTTTGAAGAGAATAAAACCAGTTCAAGCAAACCGGGTTCAAGCATGTTGCTGGTCGGTTTTTAGACAAAAATTAAACATAGCAAAAGTGATCATGATTCGGGTTTTAAGCATGGGGGGGTAACTTTAGGCTGTGTATAAACCCCCCCCCCAACCAAGAAATCAAGGTTATGATGTGTTTAAGTGGGGTAATCAAGCTTAAACATTAAACTGTGCAAATTGGGAACCAATTTAGCCGGTTTGAGAAAACTCCTTGATCTTCCATCCTCTTGTGTGCATGATTTGAAATCAATGCTTGGACTTGATTGTAGACTTCTTGAGGATTCCAAAAATGCAAAAATTCATGACTTAAGCCACAATGTAGCTTAAGTAATGACATGGACAAAACCGGGCAATTTCTGGTTTGCTAGCCCGTGAACACCTCTTTGATCTTCTTGAACATTTTGAATCAATGCTTGCATTTTGGAGCTTGAATTGGACCTTGAACGAGTTGTTGGACCTTCTTCCTTGTCATTGGTGGTGGGGACTCCATCATAGGATTGTCATTGGGGGCCTCATTGCTCCCTTTGCTAGGTTAGTTAGTGTTGAAATGATCACTAATGATAGAGTCGCAGGTTTGGAGCGGTTGAACTTAGCCGGTTTTGAACAAAGGAAACTTTTTAGGGTAGATGTTGGGTGTATCTGTTGGATTTATCCTGGGAACCGGCTTATGCCTCTCCCGAATGTTGAACGCATCTCTCCCTTGAGCTGGGCCAATCTTTACTTTTTACCCGGTGATGAAGAGTTGGCATGACCCACCCCACCTCCTCCACCTACTTACCCTAAGGCTTCTAGTTCATCCCTACCATCCTTCTCTCATGATTATCCTAATTTATAAGCTACCCTTCATTCAATTCAAGAGGAGCAAGCTTCTCTACGAGCTTATGTAGAAACTGAGCATGCCTCCCTCTGTGACATTGTTCATTAGCGGCAATGTAAGCTCTGTGGGAGGCTTGCCTTCTAAAACCAATACTTCTAAGACTTTAGGGCCTATTTAGAGACTTGGCGGGGCTGGCACATTTCTCAACCCAACCATCCTTCTTCTCCAACCCCTCCCTATCCCTTTTAGTGTCTTATGCTTTTTACGTGCTTGCATTGAGAACAATGCTTTGTTCAAGCATGGGGGAGTTGTTGTACTTTTTATGTGTTTGTGGTTGTATATATGTGTGTTGTGGATATGTGAAAGTTTACATTTTTAGGTCGTACATTTAGGTTTAGTTTGCATTTTTAGTTGATCATTTAGTTTTTAAGGCTTCCTCTTCGTTTTAGTTTTGTTTTGACATTTTTTAGTCTTTGGTTGCATTTTAGCTTAGTAAAAAAAACAAAAAAAAAAAACCAAAAGCCCAAAAAAAATGAGCCTATAAATCCTGCGATGATGAGTCTTTAGACTAAATGACTTTCTTTTGCCTATTTTGACCGTTTTTGTTAGGCCCGTTTATAAATAAAATGCTTTTTTACGAGTTTCTGAACTACGCTTTATGTTTTGACCTTCAAGTTGGATGTGAATTGATTGCTTAATGATTCTTGGTATGAGTTTTTGGCATATGAAATTCAATGAGCTAGAAGAGCTTTGTCCTGTGAGATTTTGAGCTTGAATAGACTATTTCATCATTTTTGTCTCCTATTTCCTTTCATCTGTGACTCTTCCTAGATTTCAAATCTCTAGAACTTGCTTTCACTCTTGTTCAAGATCACATTTAGCATACATATTTAGGCAACATGATTAATGCATTCTTTGACTTTATGAGCTACATTGACCAAATAGACACCCTTATATGAATGATTTATCCCTTGCTACCCCTTTTAGCATTTACCGTGTTTATTGATGAGAACTTATATTATCATCCTTGGACACACACATGTGTTACCCTTTTAGCCAAGGCTATAGAGTTTCATAGTTGATTGGGAGTAGTTTGTGGATAATAAACTTTTATGGATATTGTCGTTTGGTTGGATGTGATAAGGGATTAATGTTCTCTTTTACCTTCAAGTTAATTGGGCTATGTTTTGTGAGTTGTTAGGAAAGTGTTGAAAAGTGCATAGTTGCCTTTGCTATGATCCTTTTCTTTGATGGTTGATAAGAAAAGCAAAAAAAATGAAAAAAAAAACAACAAACCACACCAAATGTGTTTAAAAAAATGTTGAAAAAAGAAAAAAAAACAAATGAAAAAAAAAGAAGAAAAAAATGAAATGAAAGGATTTGACATTGGTTTTATATATTTTAAGCACTTTTTCTTGTGATCTCACTAGGGATGTTGTTGATATTTTGAGATGTATAGACTTGGGGAATGTGTTTTAGTTAGGAAATGATGGTTTATGCACTTAGTCTTTGGCTTTTAGCCCCACAAATCCCATAATATTTGCTACCTCCTTACATTTACCAAATTGCACCGTTATAAGCTTTAAAAAAGTCCTCGTGATTGCCTTATGTGTTTGGCATTGTACTAATGACAAATTAGACAGTCTTATCAAGCTTGAATGAGATTTGAGAGAACGACATTTTACTTTAAACACATGAATGATGATTGCGTCATCCCTAAAGTGAGGTGTTATCCATTCTTCTAGCTATACTTATTGTAATATACCAATATGACTATTCATTTTAATTTGAGTGATTGATTTAATATTTGATGTGAGGGTTCTTACTTTTGTTTCAAAAATTTCCTTTTCCTATCTGTTTGTAAAAGTTTTTAATGACTTTTGGGCTAAACTTCTTAACTTGATTTGGCTATTGATGTTGCTATTGATGTAGGAGTGAGGAGGTTATTCGTTTTTAGCCTCAGTTTCATAGTTGCCTGGGGACATGTAATGATTTAAGCATGGAGGAGTTTGATAAGTCCTTAAAGTGTAATCTATTTTGAGGTCATTTTGTACCATTTTTAGGGAGAATTATGTGTTTTATGCTGTATTAAGCACTCCTTTTTCTGTTTTAAGCTTGGGTATGGTTCTTTTCTGTATTTTGTAGGTTTTTGGACTATTTTACCCCATATTTGACCCCTAAATGAGTGTAGCTTAACCCCTTATGAACCCCCAAGTCCCTATGCTCGTGGAAGGAGGAAAAAACAGAAGAATGTCTAGACAAAGCTCACCACGGACGGTCCGTGGTGAGTCCATAACTGCAAGTCTCTTTGTTTTCCTTCATCATGTGGCTGAGGTTGATCGAGTTCTGCTTTAAATAGAGCCATTTCATAGCAGATTGATAGACATATAACAAACGAGAAGTCACTATTCTCTAATCTCTTCCATTGTTTTCCATTTTCTTAGTTTAGTTTTAGATTTCTTAATTAGTTTTGAGTTTAAGAGTGAAAATCATCAAGAAGTGCTTGCTATTTTGGAGCCCTTACAAAGTTGGAAAACCCTTGGAGGATCTCCAATTGTACTATGTTTTCTTCTATCAAACTTTGTTTAGTTGTTGTTATTTAAAATATGTGTGAGTAGTTTTCTCAATCTAGGGATTGTTAGACAAGTATTGATGTTGGAATCTCTAATTTTTATTTAGTTGTGCTTCTTCTCAATTAGAACTGATTGAATTCTATCTTGTGTGTGGGATTGTTGTGAGTGAATTTTGGCTAAATTTACTTGCTTAAATAGTTAAGTGAAGGACCAGAAGGTGAAACTTGCTATTTGACCGACAAGACAAGACTTGACTTGGAAATACTTGAGAAAAATTTGCTTGTTAAAAGGAACTTTAGCTATCAGAAATCCATAACTTAGAATAAACAAGGACATTTGAAAGAATGACAATTGGTTAGTTTAGGCAATTCAGTTTATTTCGAAAGAAAAGATTGAATTCTAACTACGATTGCATCCCCTTTAATCTCCCAACATAAATCAAGTGCATGTTACATTCCATTTATTCACACCTTTACTAGGCAAAATAAATCCCTAGATGTCTTAAATTGATTGAATTTTCCAATTAGATTATAGCATTATTCAAACACCTAGTTGAAATTTCCTTGCACAGCGCTTTTATAGGACAAAACTCAAAAGATTACATGTGGTCTCTATGGGAACAATATCTTTTCTAAACTACTACATTTGTGTGCTTGCAGGCAACGTCTCTAGACTTCCTAGTGTGCACGAGGCAAATCCCTATAAGCAGTGTAACTATGTTACCTTGAAAGGTGGGGCAGAAGAGCCTACGAGTATGGAGCTTGAGGACGGTGGAGAAGTGTATAGAGCCTAAAGAGAGGTAAAAAAATGCTAAGTTTAAGACCCTACCATTTGGAGGGGTGCATGATGTGGTGACACCTAAATAGTTTCCCCCTAAACTTAAAGACCCGTGTAGCTTCTCTATTCCTTTTATGGTTAGTCGAGTAAGGATTGATAGGGCCTTGAGTGATCTTAGTGCAAGTGTTAGTCTTATGCCCTATTCTATTTTCCAGAGGCTTGGTTTAGGAGAGTTGCAAGAACACCTATTTCACTTTAATTCGCGGATGATTCCATGAAGTTCCCTCTGGGTATTTTAGAGAATATTCCCATAAAAGTTTGTGCCTTTTATGTCCTTGATGACTTTATCGTCGTAGGTATGGTCATAAACACGTATGCCCAAATTATTCTAAGGAGATGCTTATTGGCCACTTCTGGTTGCAAAGCTGATATGAAGGGAGGATGTTTGACATTTGATGTAAGGGAATGTCATGTTGAATTTGTCTTGTTTGAAAACCAGAATATCCCCTCTCCTTCATTTGCTTTAGAAGAATATATGGATTTTCATGAGATTGGCTTATTTGATGATTGGTGACAAGTTGACCCTTTTGTTTTTGAATGTGTCGCATCTGAAGGCCTCAGCCTAGATTATGCTACGATGGAGTTCAATGTGCCTGCGCCACCTAGCATAGTTGATGATGAGAATTATGCAACTAATGAGGTGTCCATCGGCAATGATTGCAGGTTTGCTTAAGTAGTGCAATCCATGCCTCATATTGATGTTATCAAGTGCTACTTTAGCTTAGTAGTTGAGCTTAGTAGTAGCCCATCTGATGGAGCCCACAACGAATTTGTTCTATACACGGATCATGTTAAATGAAGTCACTTGATGGCAAGGAAGGACCTCCATCCCGAGCTTTTGAGATGGTACTTTTTAGTGCAATAGTTTGATTTCAACGTTCGTGATAAAGGACAATTGGGAGATGTGGGGGAATCCCTGTCCAAGCCTGATGTCCACCACCTTTCTGATCCTGAGTCCTCCTAGAAGAGACAGTCGAGCTCCCGACCTTGGGAGGCAACCCAAGTTTTTTTCGGTTCACTAGTTTTTATTTTCTTTGATTGTATACAGTGTATTATTTTTGTTTGATAGGAAAAAAAAAACAAAACAAAAAAGAAAGAGAGAAAAGAAGCAAAACAAGAGTGAAAGATCATTTTAAAAAATACAAAAAAATAATAAGAGTTTTGGCAACTGTACCAGAGCTCTCGATGAACCCCTCGTGGTGTCAAAACCAGTTCGTGGAGTAGCTGCTTGGAAAAATGAAGAAAACACAGAGACGGAGCTCACCACGGACCCTTCGTGGTGGATCCCATAGTTTGTGGTGAGGCTCTATGTCCATGGTCAAGGGTTTTTTAAGCCCTTTGACCCGAGCTCCCATGCATTTTCTTCTACCTTTCGTCCTTCTCTCTCTAAAACCTCCATAACCACCCACCTCTAGAACCTTCAATTTTCCATCATTTTTCATCAAATTTACTTCCTTTCTTCTTATTTTCTTCATTGTTGCACTAAATCTCCTTGAAATTTCTCTTGTCATGCCCACTTTATCTCACATTCAACCCATGTTCATACTCCAAAATTCAACCACTCCACTTCACCTCCCATTCGTTCAAATTTTCTCTTTTTCTTCCATTTGTCTTCCTATTTCACCTTAGTTTTCACAAATTTTGCATTTTCCATTATTTTCTTCTCCATTTTTTACTTTAGTTAGAGTTTCATGCTTTCACCCATCCATTTACCATTTCAATGGCACCTAAGAAGAAGGCAAGCACCTCAATGAGCACTCCGGACTTCCCGAACTTAAACAAATGCACAAAACTGAGGTAATATCCCTAACCCCCTTGGTTTAACACATCCCAAGCATATTTCTAGATACAATAATTTCATTACTAAGTTAGTTGTTGCTACTCATTATTATGATGAGGATTTGCCGACTAGAATGGTATTGTTGGATGACATACGTTGGTTGTTTGTGGGGCAAGTTTTAGAGATTAGGAACCACACTTATCATGGCCTCACCCTTGAATTTTTTAGTATGTTGCATGTGGAGGTCACACATGGTCCTCGTTGTTAAGAAGGATATATTTCCTTCTATCTAAATAGAGAGTTTTATGAACGATTTGAGTGCCTTTACTAGCATATTCGATTTTCCATCGAGTATGGACTTGTGTTATCGACATGTCCCTAAAGAATTTAATCCAAATGCATTTTGGAATGAAATTTCTGGGGATCATCGGTATGATACATGCAACTCCAAAGGCACTGTCATTATTAACCCCTGTATTTGAGTAGCCCAAAGATTGGTTGCTTTGTGGTTTGTTTGCGAGGGAGGATAGTTTGAATGTGCCTCGCCTGTTTGAATTGTATTTCTTGTATAACATGCTCGAAGGTGACCGACTTGACCCTCGTTCATCCTTGATTAAGTAGTTGCATAGTGCGACCACTAGTTCCGCACAGAGGATTGTGATTGGGGGCCTTATTACCCCTATTGCTAGGTCTGCTGGAATAGAACTGAACCCTGATGATAGAGTTCTCGGTTTTAACCGATTAAACTTAACCGCTTTTGAACAAATGAAATTTTGTAAGGTAGAGGCTAGGCGTGTTTGTTGGATTTTTCCTAGGAACTGTCCCATGCCTCTCCCTAATGTTGAACGAACCATTCTCTTGAACTAGGCCAATCTATACATTTTGCTAAGTGAGGACGAGTTGGGGCAACCAACACCACCTCTTCCCCCGCCTCACCTAAGGGTCGTTAGTTCTTCTCAACCGTCCTCCTCCTCTGACCATGCTAGTTTGCATGCCAGTAAGCATCCCTCCGAGCTTATATTCAAACTGAACATACCGCGTTTCGTGACTTTATTCAGAATCGGCCTGATGAGTTTCGTGGGATGATTGCTTCCCAAAACCAATACTTCCAAGACTTTAGGGCCTGTTTAGAGACTTGGCAAGACAGGCATTTTTCTCATCCCCGACCTCCTTCTTCTTTTTAGTTCTTCTTTTTCTACCCCATTAATTTTTATGTCTTTGCATTGAGGACATTGCTTTGTCCAAGCATGGGAGAGTTATGTGTCCATATGTGTATGTGATGTGGATGTGTGAGTAGTTTGCATTTTAGGTGTTGCATTTAGGAGTCGTTTGCATTTTTAGTTGATTGTTTCATTTTTCTTTTTGTTTTTAGGTTTCTTTTCTTAGTTTTAGCTTTTTTTCTTGTATTTTTAATTTGCTTTTAGAGTGTTAAAAAAAAACAAGAACAAACAAAAGGAAAAAAAACAAAGCAAAATTTAAAAAAAAAAGAAAAAGGGAAAGCAATAGAATCCTTTGATGATGAGTCTTAGACTAAGTAGCTTTCTTTGTCTTATTTTGACCCTTTTTTGTTATGCCCATTTGTGAATAAATGTTTGATTATAAGTTTTCGAAATGTGCTTCATGTTTTGTCCGTCATGTTGATTGCAATTCGATTACTCAATGAATCTTTGCATGAATATTTGGCACGTGTGCTCTAATGAGTTAATTAAGCTTTGGTAGTTGTCTCGTGAGACTTTGACCCTTATTTGGAGTAATCCATCATTTTGGGCCTCTTCTTTTTGTTGGTAAATTGGGATTGGTAAAATATTGAAGATGGTTGAGGTTGGTTGTAGCGGGTGGAAGTGGGCCGAACTTGGTATTTTTTGTTAAAGTGGGTTGAAGTAGGTTGAAGTGGATTAAAGTTGGTTGAACTTGGTTAAAGTTGGTATATTTTTTATATAATGGGTTGAAGTTGGTTAAAATAGTGAGAATAAAATTTTAAAGGAGGTGGGTTGAAGTTGATTGAAGTGGGTTGAAGTTGGTTGAAATTAGTTTTTTTTATTGAAGCTGGTTGAAATTGATTGAAGTGGGTTAAAGTTGGTAAATTGGAAAAGACCAACAAAAAGAATAGGCCCTTAGTCTCATATTCGTTTTGATATGTGGCTCTTCTTTGATTAGAAATCTCTATAACTTGCTTTGACTCTTGTTCAATATCACATTTAGCATGCATGTTTAGGCGATATGATTGAGGAATTCTTTGAATTTATGAGCTATATTGACCAAATAGTCACCCTTTTATGATTAATCCCTTGATACCCCCATTAAGCCTTGACTTTTCTTTTTCTTGATGCAAACCTATAACGTTAAACCTTCGCCAAATGTATGTTCTACCATTTTAGCCAAGACTATAGAGTTTCATTAGTGATTGGAAGTAGTTAGTGGATAATAACATTGTTGTTTGGTGTGTTTTGTTTGTATGTGATGAGGGATTTATGTGATATTTCCCTTGATGTCAATTGGATTGCATTTTGCGAGATGTTAGAAAAAGTGTTGAAAAGTACACAATTTCTCTTGCCATAATCCTTCTCTTTGAAAAAAATTGAATCAACAAAAAAAAGAGACAGACAGGAAAAAAAAATCAAAAGAAGATGGAAAAAAAAAGTTGAAAGAGAAAAAAAAAGAATAAGCAAAATAATAAAAGGATTTGGTATAGATTTTATATTATGTTTCAACACTTGTTCGCATACTCGACCAACTCGAGGTTATTTTGTGTATTTGAGACGTATTGGCGTTTGCTGTGAGGAATATTTTTGTGAAATTTGGGTGAAGATGATTCATGCTCATAGTCTTTGGCTTTGAGCTCCACAAATCCCAACATATTTGTTCCCCTCTTACCTTTACCTATAGGCCCGTTACAACCCTATCAAAGTCCTCATGATTGTCTAGTATACGCTATATTTTAGTGGTGATGAATTTGAGAGTCTTGTCAAGCTTATGGTAGATTTGATTATTTGGAATGATATTTGACTGAACTGTATTTTATATTTAAACATGAGTGATGAGTGCTTCATCACTAAAGGTGAAGGTCTATCGGTTCGTTTAGCTCTTCCTATTGTATGTGCCGATAAGATTATTTAAGCTAATTTGAGTGATTGATTCAATGTTTGACGTGATGGTATTTGTTCTTCTTTCAAAAACTTCATTCCCTCATCTGTTTTGCAACATGTTTTCATCACTTTCGGGCTAGCTTCTTGGGTTGGTAGGCCATTAATGTTGCTAGTTCTATTTACCTTTGGAGATTCTTCATTCTAATTTTGGTTTTCATGGTTGCTTGGGGACAAGCAATGGTTCAAGCATGCGGGAGTTTGATATATGCTTAGAATGCACTTCGTTTTGGGGTCATTTCGCTGCATTTTTAGAGAGAGTTATGAACTTTATGTTATAATTATATTCCTTTCCCTATTTTACGCTTAGTATGGTTCTTTTTTACATTTTGCAGGTTTTTGGACCTTTTTGCCTTTGCTTTGACCCCAACTCAGTGTGTTTTGACTCCCCACGAATGCCCCTAAATCACCATGCCCATGGAGAAGAAAGAAGAACTAGAGAATGCTGAGCCAGAGGCAACCACAGACCCTTCGTGGTAAGGCCACGATCCGTGGTGAGCCTCAAACTGCTTGCCTCTTCGTCTTCCTTCATCTTGTGGCTGAGAACGGCTGAGTTCATGCTTAAATAGGGTTTTTCGGCGACAAAGATGAGAGAGCATAGAAAGAAAAACTATCCAACACTCATTTCTATCATTAGTTTTAGGATTTTTTTCAAGTTTTCTTAAGAGTAAGAGAAGGAACTGGAGTGGAAGATTGCCATTTGGAGGCTTAGAGCTTAGCAAGCTATTGAAGATGACCATGGTTGCTAAGTTTTCTTCCCCTTCTAATGTCTTCTTAAACTTTTGTTTAGATGTTGATTAGTTCAATTATGTGGGAGAAGTTTTTCTTAATCTAGGGACTTGTTAGCCAAAGAATTAACGTTGGATCTCTAATTTTCAGTATTTGTAAATTATCTAATTGGTTTGATTGAATTCTATGTTATGGATGAACTGTTATGAGTAAGTTTTGGCAGGATTTGCTTACATACACTAGATAGTTAAGTGAAGTAAACAAGTTAGAACTTAATTTAATGACTACTTGAAGGAGAGTTGTTTGTTAAGAGGAAAAATTCTAGCAATCAAGAATCCATAACCAAGAGTAAACCAATGATATTTGAAAGAATGTTCATTGGGTTAGTTTAGGCAATTCAGTTTCTTTCGAAAGAAAAGATTGAATTCTTAGTTCGACTGCACTCCTTTGAATCATCTAATCTAGATAAATATTTAAATCCAACGATCCAACTCTCTACTAGACTAAACAATTCCCTAGATGTTTTTAATCCGTTTGAATTTCCAATAGCTAAGTAGTGATAGTTGAGACAACCAATTGAACATTTGGCTGCTTAGCCTTTTATAATAGGTTAAAGCTCGATAGACTACACTTGGTCTCAATGGGATCGATATTAAAACTGTAGTACAACAATCATGCGCCTACAGTAGCAATCACTGTGTCTACTTATATGATTCTTTAAGAGCTGCGTGTTTGGCCTAAACGTGAAATTAATAGAGTGTGCATGAGATATATGATCATATGTGATTAGAACTTAATCGTGTCAATGTTAGAACAATTGGCCAGTTTGAATGATACAAATTGTTACGATTGTGAATTCTATTATATGTATGTTCAATGTTGGTGATGTAAATCCGGGTGGATTATCAAAGTCTTGTAAAATACATGTTGAAAACTATTAGGAATAGAACTATATTTGATTAACTTTCAAACCAGGATGTCGGGAATCAATGGAGAATCTCAAATTAGACCCTAGTCCACTCCAAGCCCGTATATTTACTTGGGGAACATGACGGCAAGCCTAGGGAAAAGACGAGAAGCCCTTCGATCTATAAATGGGGGCAGGACCCCCAACAATGTGGATAAGACAAATCCCCCAACCGGGACAGACCTTACAAGTCTTCTGCTTCTAGAACTCTGATAGATGCAAGCTGAACAGATACAACAACAAAATGAACACCTCCAGAAGATGGTTGAGGTAAGCGAAAGGTAGATAGAGGAAGACAACTCATATATGTTAAGAGGCTTGCTAGCCATAACCCACTAATGTATGATGGCGCCCTTGACCTCAAAGTATTTGAGGATTGGATTCAAGGCATGGAGAAGTTGTTTGATGCTCTCTAGTTCCCTGGGAAATGGGTGGCGGGATTTTCTATGTTCTACCTAAAGGATGAGGTTGACTTTTAGTGGGCTACTGTAGGGAAAATGCAACATGTGCCTAGATTTGGGTGGAATAGATTTAAGGAGTTGCTTAAAAACAGCTTTTATCATGTATCCCCTTTCGCCAAGGAGAACAAATTCATGAAGTTACAACAAGGGAAGAAGAGTGTGCTGGAATACGTTTCCAAGTTTACGAAACTATCTTACTTCGCCCCTGCCTTCATAGCAAATGACAAGCTAAAGATGAACCGTTTTGAGCCAGGCCTTAACCCAAACCTTAAGGAAAGGATTTCAATGCGTTAGTGTATCTCCTATGAGGATATGTACGACATAACTGACAATGCGGAAATGGCGATGAAGGAGAAAAATGGGTACTAAAATGAGCCACAAGGGAATCAAAGGAAGGGGGACCTGTGAGAAAATCTCCACTTCCAGAATCAATACAAAAAGCCTCAGTGGAGCTATCACAACAATAATAACAATCTGCGTAGCGGCAACATGATAGGAACCAACCTAGGGTGACCTGCAATGCTTGCGGAAAGCTAAGACACTATGCACGTTAATGTCGTACCAACAAAAGATGTTACCACTGTGGAAGCCCTCAACATTAGGTGAAGGATTGCCTACACCCATCGCCCTCTGCTGATCAAAGTCATGGAGGACAGCAGCTACAACAATGCTACAGAAAGAGTAGGTAACTTGTGAATCTCAACAACCAAATCCGGGCCCCTTAGCTAAACCAGCCAAGGCCACTTGGCCAATCACCCTGCAACACTAGAGGTGGGGCCTACGTGATACAAAGCGAAGAAGTTGAAGATACTCCTAACGTGGCAACTAATACTTTTTCTATTAAAACGCACCTTGTTGATGTCCGATTTGACTCTGGTGCTACGCATTCTGTCACTTATGCTAAGTTAGCTAAGGAATTAGGGCCAGTTCAAGCATCTAGACACTCCCTGTTATCTGTGGCCCTCCCTAATGGAAAGACAGTGAGGTGTGATAAGCTATATAAAAATTACCCTATTCAAATTGATAGTTATGAGTTCTTAGCTAAACTGCACAAATTTGGGTTGACTGATTTTGATGTGATTTTGGGTATGGACTAGTTACCAAAATATCAAGCATAAATAAATTATCCTAAACAGAAGATTACCTTAAGGGAGCCTAAGGGACAAAAGGTAATTCCTAAAAGGAAAGTCCTAAAGTGTGGAGAGATTTATCACAGTAATAAAAGCCCAAAAGCTAAAGGATGAGACATCGAGGGGTTTTTATGCAATGTGGTATATACTAAACCCCCTGAGCCATCTCTTAAGGACATCCTAATAGTTCAGTAGTTTCTTAATGTTTTCTCTGAGGATATCCTAGGCATGTCACCACCTAATGAGGTAGAATTCTACATTGATTTGGTGTCAGGAGTAGCTCCTATCTCCGAACCCCCTTATAGGATGGCCCCAGTAGAGCTTAAAAAGTTAAAAGTCTAGCTAGATGAGTTACCAGAAAAGGGATATATTAGGCCAAGTACCCCCTATAAGGAGCCCTGGTGTTGTTTGTGAAAACAAAGGATAGAACCTTAAGGTTATATATTAATTATACAGAACTTAACAAGAAAACCATCAGGAACCATTATCTTTTGCGCATATAGGTGACCTCCTTGACCAGTTAAAAAGAGCTGTGACTTTTTCTAAAATAGATCTTTAATATGGCTACAGTCAACTCCACTCAAAGAGGACAACACACGTATGGCGGCATTCCACACTCGATACGGGCACTATGAGTACATAGTGATGCCTTTTGGATTTACTAATGCCCCAACCGCATTCATGGATCTCATGAATAGGGTCTTTAAACCTTACTTAGATCAAATTGTAGTAGTGTTTACAGATGATGTATTGGTTTACTGGAGGACACCAAAGGAGCATGCACATCAATTGAGGACAGTGTTAGAAGTGCTAAGGAAAAGCGAATTGTACGGGAAGTTGAAGAAGTGTGAGTTTTGGCTGGAAAAAGGGACATTTTTTGGGCTTGTAGTGCTAAGAGAAGACATCTCTACGGATCCTCAAAAGATAGAAGCTATAACACAGTGGCCTAGGCCTAACAATGCAACTGAAGTAAGGAGCTGTCTGGGGCTGGTAAGGTGTTATCTCATATTTGTTCAGAACTTCTTTAAGGTTATAACATCTCTCAATAATTTGACAAGGAAAACCTTTAAGTTTGAGTTGACTAATAAGTGCGAGGAAGACCTTTAGGTGCTTAATAGGAGATTAACTAGTGCACTTGTATTGGCATTACCCACCAATGGCAAAGATTTTATGGTATATAGTATGAGTTAGGTTATGCGTTGATGCATAACAATCGTGTCATAGCTTATGCCTCCTAAAAACCCATGAGTGGAACTATCCTCCCCACGACTTAGAACTAGCAGCGATGGTATTCATGCTGAAAATTTGGAGGCATTATCTGTATGGGGTGCACTATGAGAACTTTACTGACCACCAAAGTCTGAAGTACCTGTTTTCACAAAAAAGACCTAAACTTGAGGCAGACAAGATGGTTAGAATTCCTTAAGGACTGTGACTTAAACTTTCAGTACCATCTAGGGAATGCAAATGTAGTGGCAGATGCATTAAGCCATAGGCCATACCCAACACTTAGCCACTTGTTGGCTTTACTCAAGGACTTATACGAGGATTTTCAGAAGTTGGGGATTAATGTTTTGACCAGGAGGGACAAGCCAATGCTCTATGCCATGGAAGTACAACCTACTCTTACCAAGGAAATTCAGGGAGCCCAGAACACTGACCCGCAACTAGAAAGGATTAAGGCTGAAGTGCTAGTAGGAAAGGCACCCGACTTCATGATTCACGAAGATGGAACCTTAAAGGTTTCAAAATCGGGTATGTGTCCCAGCTGTGGAGGAACTTAGGATGAAAATACTAGATGAGGGGCACAATACCCTATATTCTATACACCCTGGTGGAAACAAGTTGTGTAAGGACTTAAAACAAACTTTTTAGTGGAGTAATATGAAACAAGAAGCAGCAGACGACGTGGTGATGCGTTTAACTTGTCAATAGGTGAAAATGGAACACCAAAGACCCACGATACTACTATAACCGTTGGAGATTCTTAAGTGGAAGTGAGACTTGGTTTCCATGGATTTTGTGGGAAGCTTACCAATCACCACCCACACAAAGAAAGAACAATGGAATTGGGGTTATTATAGATAGACTTATGAAGAAAATACATTTTGTAGCAATGAGAAACACATGAACACTAAATCAATTAGCCCATTGAAGGATACTGTTTAATTACATAGAGTATTGAATTCTATTTTTTTTACTGGTACTCCATATCTTAATCTGAATTTTGGAAGAAGTTACAAGAGGTGTTTGGGAAGTTATTACACTCTAGTACAACCTTCCATCTAGCTATAGATGGATAAATAGAGCGAACAATCCAAACATTAGAAGACATGTTACCAGTTTGTGCTATAGATTTCAAGAAAGCTTGGGATAAGCAATTGGCACTAATTGAGTTCTCCTATAATAATAGTTACCATTCCAGTGTTAGGATGGCTCCTTACGAACTGTTGGATGGCAGACAATGCAGAACCCCACTATGCAGGCAAGAGATTGTTGATGTGTTGACTATTGGACCTAACCTGATCCAAGCTACTACCTAGAAGGTCAAGGCAACCCAAGAATAAATGAAGGCGGCTCAGAGCCATCAGAAAAGCTATGTGCATATAAGGCATGGGCCTTTAGAGTTTGAATTAGGAGACCAAGTTTTCCTTAAGGTGCCTCCAACCAAGGGCATCACGAGGTTTGGTATGGTAGGCAAGCTTAGCCCTAGGTACATCAAGTTGTATCCCATCATTTAACAAGTTGGGGAAGTGGCCTATCGATTGGAACTACCAACAAAATTACCAAGGGTGCATAATGTTTTCCATGTATCATAGTTACACAAATATATTTCTGACCCTTCCTACATCGTTGAACCAAACCTCATGAAACTTCGGGAAGACTTGTCATATGAGGAGTAACCAATTCAGATATTGGATCGTAGAGAAAAATAGCTCATATAGAAAATAATCCCACTAGTGAAAGCCCTTTGGACCAATCATGAGGTATCAAAAGCTACATGGAACCAAAACAAGAAACGCGGTCCAAGTACCCTCACTTGTTCGACTATTTAGGTGCGTGCAAAGTTTCGAGGATGAAATTTCCTTTAAAGGGGCAAAATGTGAAACCCTAGAAATTTCAATAATTATAAATATTCATTCTTTTAATATTTGACTGACTTAGAGGGTTTGAACTTGAAAGATGAAAAAAATCTTATGGTTAATTTAAGGGTGTAATTATACGGGTTAGTTTAAGCCACAAAATAATATTTCTTTACGATTCTTTGCACCGAAAAATTCTGAAAAATTCAAATAAAAATTTATTTTGTGTTCGTGAAGTTTTTTTTTTCAACAAAATCCCCCAGCTATGAATATAAAAAAAATTAAAATAATTTCTTTTCTTTCATCCTCTTTCCTTTTTCATTCTCCTTCTTCTCTCTTCCTCCATTCATGTGAGATAAACCCCAGTTCTAGATGGATTTCTCCCAATGCCTCTTAATCAGCCACACCCCATCTCTACCACCACCTCTCACTCCCAATCTGTCTTTCTCATGTTCTCTCTCTCTATCCCTCATACTCTCTATCTCCTCACAGTTTCACTCTCTTTTCCGCGACCTCTCTCTTTCCCTATGGCACCACCACCCACAGCAGCCACCACCACTGCTATCTATAGCTGCCACCATTGTCGCCTCCGCTCATGTGCACCCCACCGCCTAGCCACCTCTCTTTCCCTTCCCTTGGTTGGGCATGGCTAGGGTTTTATGAAAACCATAATCCTAATTTTTTCTCTTTTATGGATTTTAATTGAGATTAATGGATTTGATTTTTGGGTATTAAAATCTCATTTGTTTTCTTTGATTTTCATATTTAAATTGCTTGTGTTGAGGAATTAAAACCACCCAAGCCTCCTTTTTTCCTTATACTTTTTCAAGGCAAAATTTTGATCTTTGATCTCATAATTTTCTAGCTGGATTAAATTAGAGGGACTAAATTAGTAGTGAAATGAAGAAGACATTGTGTGGTTACATGGTGAAAGTTTTAGTTAATGAGTGATAGTGTTTGGGACAAAAAATCTAAGGAATTAGTGCCACTATTATAGTTAGAATGTAGGGTGAGTTTGAAAAACCACGAACCAATATTGACTTGTTGAAAAATTATAAAATTTGTAGGGTTTTTCGATCTTGGATTTTTCTGTAACTGAAAGTTTGAATCGTGTTAATCGCGGTTAAGATTCAAAAGTTGTGGCGGAAATATAGAGACTGCACAAATCTAAATTGTATTTAGACATGTTAACAACTTTGCTAAATTTGAATTAGTTAAGGCTAAAATATGCTAACTCTCTTATAATGAAAGTTAGAGTAGCCAAGTTGAGTTTTTCAGAATCGGCTTGATATCCAGAATCCAAAATCTGGATCACGAGTTATAGCCTCTAGAATTTAGACTTCAATTCTGTCCCTAATCTGAGCAGTTCATGTGAAGGTTTCGTTGAAGAGATAAAATTCCAAAAATTCATGAAAATTATTTTGAGAAGTCTAACTTTCTATAGAGAATGGTTTCCAAGTGAATGTGGGCCATAGTTCATTAAGTTCAATTTTGGGTTAAGTATAAACGTTAACAAAACCACTTTTGGAAATTAGATAAGCCCAACTCAGAAAGTCGAGCTCAACTTTAGGCATCTCACTTTTTCAGGTAACAATCATGCCCCAACTCCCATGAACATCCCTTTGGATTGTGCTTTGTGTGGGCTATGTTTTATGTAAATTTGAATTAATGTTCGAGGCATTTTCTTGAATAAACTGATGTATTGTTGAGACTTTATTGTTATTATTAAAGCTTGGTATAGAATCTTGAACTTTTTTTAACATTCTTTTAAATGACTTTGGACCTCTATTAGGTCGGTTGGGTTGTTTGAAAGTTTGGACAAATGACCTACTCTCAAATGTTAATAATCTAAGTGAATGAATTAGGCAAGATAAGGGACATTTGCTCCCGATAATAAGAAGGTCTTATAGTCTTCCTAGGGTAATTGCATGCATAATTAGCGGCCACGTGGCATCTTGTTGATAGGTGAGGGTCAAGCTTTCGGTAACTGCAATTGACAGTGTTCCATGAACTAGATAAGTGGCTGCACCTAAACCTGCTACAGGCCAAGAGACCTAGTGAGGTCGATCTCCCTTAGCTTTTAAACTGAACTAAGATGGACTAAAATGAACTTAGGGGTTTGGGTTGGATTGGTTGTGCACCATTTATGAATTATTTGAGTTATCTTTCAATCATCTCTAACAATGTTTGAAATGGATTTAAGTCATGTTTTGGCTCTTAGGGGTGGTTGTTACTAAACTCCGTCTCATTCGTTTAAATGCTTTGTTTAGGAGCGACGCTGATGACACATAGTGCTTAGGAATTGCTATGTTGAATAGATTCTATGGATTTGAACACTTGACTTTAATTTATTATATTTTGACCTTGACCCCTTTCGTTTATCTTTATTATTAAATTCTTAATAGCGGATTCTGTTATACTTGGCCTTGTGTTTCTTAACAGGAAATACTGTGGTAACGCATGCTAGGTTGTTTACTGCCACCTAGGATTAAATATTAATAATGAAATAAAATTAGAACTTTTGTTACAAAGGCTCTCTTAGGAATATTAGTGACCCTCTTGACAATTCTTTAAGAAAACTAGCATATCAAGCATTTGGTGAATCACATCACGTAGAATAATGTTGATCTTGACTTAGGAAAAGGTGTCCCTTATTTTGCAAATATTAGATTAGGCATTTTTCCCTTTAATCGATTATAAGAAAGAAGAATAGGCTTAGAAACCATAGATGAAGAATTAGGGGTAGCTTAGAAGGTGTAAAAGTGACGGTATCCGAAGATTCACCCTCTTTAGCTTCTTCCACTTCCATAGGAGAATGAGAATTGGATGGGGAAATGTTCACAGCATAAGAAAAACATTATTTAGAAGAAGAAAGAGAAGAAGGGGAAGGCGACACATTCACATCATTTTCATCCACATGGGTGTCCACTTCCTTACATGAACTTGAAGAGATCATGACATTCAGTTTTCTTTCAAAATTTTGGTTAAAAGAATAAGAAGAACCCCATCTCGGTCTTATTTTAGGTTGACCAGGAAAAGTCCCTCTTTCCCTTTTTGACAAGGTTTGTTGAGTAAATTTTTCACTTATAGTCTTCATCATCCTCTCATTAAACTCCTTAAACTCTCTTATCATTCTCTCCACATCATTGACGCTCTTAGTAACCTTGTTAAAATCATTGTAACCGGGAGGTGGATAAAATTGAGCAACAGCCATTGAAGAGGGGGGCCTCTTGGAGCATTATATACCCTTTGAAATAGTGGCCTTTGATAAGAGGAAGAGAAGATGTTTCCTTGGAAACCACCACCTTGAGTATTGCGCGTCAAAGCATTTTGGACCGTCCATGAAAAATTAAGGTGCTTCGACAACCCCAGTTTTATAAAGTGAATACGGTCAAGCTTCAGCCTTCGGAAGGCCGCATTTACTTATCCTTGTTCTTGGCTTATACCCAATTGTTTGGTGAATAATGAATAAGCACTTAGAGAACGATCGGTAGATTGGTGTTGGGAGAATGAAACCAGGGTGAAGGAAGAAGGTTTTCGATACTTAGGATTAAACAAAACCCTTTAACATGTTCTCAGAGGTCAAACAAGTGTTAATGTATATACTATCCACTATTGCATGAATACCTTCCTCTTGGCACCTAAGCTCTCATCCCCTATAGTCTCCTACTTGTGAAGTCTTTTCTACTAATTCCTTCAAAAAATCTATGCTTTAGTCTTACTCTTGTTCAAGAGACCACCCTAACACATGGACTCCGCAAAGGTCCTTGTGGCTTGGTCAAGTCCTTTATAGATTATTTGGCATAGATGCCAATGTTCTAGCCCATGGTGGCGACATTGAGCAAGCAAGAGTTTAAAGATTTTTAAAACACTTCCAAAGGGACTCTTTTTCCAATTGCACAGAATGATTAATTTCATTCCTTAGTTTTACTGTTTTACTAATTAGAGAATACTTTCTCAAGAAAATCCTTACAAACCCATCCAATAGGGAGATGGAGTTTGCCGGAAGACTATGGATCCATTTTTTCACTAAATCTTTCAATGAAGGAGGAATGAAACATAATTGGACAATGTATTGGGGCACACTATGGAATTGCATCATTAAGCAGACTTCCTTGAGTTCATTTAGAAATACATAAACATCACCATGTCTAAAGAATTTAGGAAGTATGGTCATATTTTGTGGATTAAATGTAAATTGCATATCCTCACGAAGCTTCGAGGTTTTAAAATAAGTTAGATTAATGGATCTTGAGGGGTAAAAGATTCGATTTAGGCTCCTTTGTGAAGAATGGAAGCTTGACCTTCAACCTTAGCCGTTGTGCTGAAATTATTTGTTAAGGGTTGACTTACCTTAATGTAGGGTTGTGAGTTTTTAATTTGAACGAGCCTCCCACAACTATCAACCTTGCCCAAACACTCATTGACCATTTAATTTTTGCCTTTTCAATTATTTTTTTCGTGATTTTTTCTTAATGACAAATGAAACAAAACCATGTACAACAATCAAGCCTAAAACTAATGTAAATCCACAATACTATCATCCTCAGCAATGACATCAATTTGTCGAAGAGGGATTTTCGAAGTTGACAAAAGGGAAATATCCTCCTCTGACATGATAGAGGTGTATTTAGTTTTCGACTTGATTGTGGAGCAAATTTAGATGATTAATTACCTTAAATTACTCTAAAAAGTAAATCTAATCAGCTAAACTACAAATGATTCAAGCTCCATTTAATGAAATTAATCTAAACTAATCTACTACTCTCAAACAAACTGCTAACACACAAAACCCATAGAAAAGGGTGATCATAGGGCTCAACATGGCCCATTGCATGACTTAGCCACCAATATTTCTTTGTCCTCAATTAATCATCTCAAAGAAAAATATAACCTACATTAATCATTATCTAATCTACTAATAGGCAATAAAGGTGAAGAGAGATGAAATTACACACTAATGGAATTCATCTTGATAATGGTTTTACATTCTCTATATTCAATCAATCACCAATCAAACACCATTGAATATCAATCAATTCCAACCAGTTTCGATTGATGAACCTTGAAGCTTAAGACTCTATAACCATAGTTGAATCAATGAAGAAGAGCTTTGAAGAAGAGATGAATAACAAAAGGATGATACTTTCGAGGAGTATATTGATTATTCAAATCTATTTGGATTTTACCAATAATCTCCTGACAGCCCTTTGTTCATCAAAACCCATGATTCGGGGATGCGATTTGAGGTTTAAACACATGGGATTGTTGAGAGTTTAGGGAAGAGAAAATGAAATTAACACTAATTTGGGAAGATCACTAAATTAATACAAGAATTGACGCAAATGATTCAATTTCATTAATGGAGATTTTTGAGTGAACTACTGGAGAGAAAAAAGCTACTAAAACCAAGATAAAACTCTGGAAAAATAACTTTTCCCTCTTTTTTGCTAGCCTAAATGTTGTTTAAGTCATCATGACTAGGTGGCATGATTGTGCTAGGTGCCATGCACAGGTCGTGCCATTCTTCTGCCTTTAGTTTTTTCAATATTTCTTCAATTTTCCTAAAAATGTGAGGTGACACGGGCATGCCACATGGCATGTGTTGCCTATGCCACTTTGATGCCCATGTGTTCTGTGTTGTTTTCTAGTATGGCCCACTTGGAAAAGGGCTAGCACGCATGTTGCTTTATTTTTAGCATGTTCATAGCTTCAAGCTTCTAAATGGGGTGCACATTGCTCCAATTTTGGGCTTCTTTATTTCTAAACCAACCAAACACTAAACATTAATAGATCACTATGTTAAGAGTTATTTATGGGCTAAAATCAAGCATGAGGGATGTCAAAACCATTCGGTTAGAAACTGAACAATGAGCTCTAAGTTTTATGTCTTCAACCAGATAAGGACACATCCACTAATAATTGTAAACTGGGTCTAGCAGATTGATGGACTCAATCAATCTAGTCTTACTTTTGTTAGTAACACAGATTTCAAGTGTTGACCATTGATAGTAAGAGCATAACCATCTTGGGGATCCAAATTTTGGCCACCCCAAAAGGGAACACTTATTAGAGAACAAAAGGACCATCCCATCTAGATCTCAAATTCCAAGAAAACAGTTTAAGCTTAGAATGAAAAATTCAAACCTTCTTATTAGGTTTAAAAGATTTTCGGGAAATTCTTTTATCATGAAAAGTTTCAGTTTTAGCTTTATAAATTTTAGCATTCTTATAGGCTTCGTCATGCGATTCATCTAACTCATTCAATTGAAGCCTATGGCTGGAACCCACTTGTTTCACATCAAACTTAAAAGCTTTAATAGACCTAAAAGCATACTATTTTATTTTAACTAGCAAATGGCAAGCTCTACTAAAAAGAAGCCAGTAAGGGGACATTCTTATAGAAGTCTTATAGGAAGTATGATAGACCCATAGAGCATCATTCAATCATAGATACCAGTCCTTTCTATCACGTCGAACCACTTTCTCAAATACGTACTTAATCTCACGATTAGACACCTCAACTTGATCACTAGTCTAAGGGTGATAAGGGTTAACTACTTTTTGAGTCAAAGGACATTTTTTAAGCAAAGCCTCAAAATATCGATGACAAAAGTGACTACCTCTATAACTAACAAGAGTTTTACAAGTGCCTATATCAGCAGAAAATGTACTCTTTCACGAACATGACCACAACCTTACGCTTATTAATCCTGGTAGCCAAAGTTTCCACCCACTTTGACACATAACCAATAGAAACCAATATATAATGAAAGCCAAAAGATGGGGGAAACAGATCCACGAAATCAATGCTCCACACATTAGATGTCTCAACATTCAAAATAGGCAAAAGAGGCATCAAAGAAGGGATTTGGATGAGAAGGAGGTATTTAATCTGGCAAGGGCTAGAAAAAGAAGAACAAGGGATTTGGGTAAAGTAAGGTGCATCAGAGATGAAAATGGTAAGGTGTTGTCTGATGATGCAGAAATCAAGGAGAGATCACAAAGGTACTTTTCCAAACTCCTCAATGGTAAAGTGATGGAAGATTTTCAAAGAAGGGAAACAAGAGAGTAGTGAGAGGCGTCTTGATCCTCGATTGTGTGAACCTATCAGCAAGGACGAGAATAAAGAAGCCCTAAAGAAGATGACCAATGGGTGATTGGGTGAAGAAGGATTAGAGTGGTTAACAAAGCTTTTCAATGTTATTTGTAGGTCCGCTAAGATGCGTAGAGAATGGAGGTTTAGTGCAATCATCCCATTGCAAAAGAACAAAGGTGATATTCAGGATTGCAATAATCATAGAGGTATAAAGCTGCTCAATCACATTATGACGTTATGGGAGAGGGTGATTGAGAGAAGGATGCGGGAGGATATTTTGATATAAGAGAACTAATTTGGTTTTATAGCTGGAAGGTCGACTATAGAGACGATTTACCTCCTTAGAAGGCTTATGGGATTGTACAGAGATAGAAATGTAGATCTTCATTTGGTGTTTATTGACCTGAAAAAAGCATATAATAGAGTCTCGTGCAAGATGTTATTGGGATGCTTGGAAAAGAAAGGAGTGTCACCTGTGTACATTCAAGTTATTAAGGATATGTATGATGGAGGTAGGATAAGTGTTCGGACGTTAGCAGGGTTTACCAATGACTTCTACATTGGTATGGGCCTGCATCAAGGTTTCGTTTTCAGCCCTTTTCTTTTCGCTCTAGTTATGGATGGACTTACAGTAGGTGGTTTTTTTGAGGGGTTGAAAAACTAAAGAAAAGAGAGAAACCTCAAGTACACGATTGTCAGTCGTAGTACTTTAAGGGTCGATCCACAGGGAGGACGTTTGAAATTATGGTCATTTAAAACAAACGGTTAAACTAATTAATTACTAAACTAAGCAACATCAATCAAAATAACTAAACCAAATTAAAGCGACTAAATCAAGCAGAGAAGGTAGACAGAGCAAAACTGAAACAGGAATTGTGATTCCAGATAGACAGAGTAGCCAGATTCCGAACTCAAGCACAAATTCAATCATCCAAGCTACTACAAGCGACGAAATCAACTAAACTAATGAAACAGAATTACTACTATGTTATTCGGGACAAAAAAGGAGGAAACTAAACTAAGAATAAACTGAAATTGAGCTATTGCTAGAACCAAAATCAATGAAGAACGAACCCAAGCTGGGCATCAAACATCAACCAAAACCGAAGAGCAAAAACAGTAGCAGGAGAGGGGGCAAATTCAGCAGAATCGAAACAAAGCTTCAACGATGCAAACGGGAATTGCAAGCAACAGGGGAGGGGAGGAAGAAACTGAAATAAAGCAGAACAAAGGTATTACCAGAACGCAACCAAAGCAAAGCACGAAAAAGGCAATGACAAGGGAAGGGGAGATTCGAACCTAACTTCATTCGTTCAGCATCCTTAGCCACCAAGAGGGGCACCAGAACCAGCCCAGACAGAGAACGCGAACAGAGAGCGAGTCAGGGGATGGGGAAACCAGATGAAATTCAACACTACCCAGAAAATGTTGCAATTCGTGAATGAAGATTCGAAATCAAAGCTTAGTTACATGGAATTAACTGCTGAAAACGAACATAAATCGAAACCCTAAATTAAACTAAATCCTAATCTGAAAATCGAATACGAAATCGAAATTAAAAACAAAATTAAACTAAACCTAAACCTAAAAAACGGAATTAAAATCCTAATCCTACCCCTAATTACCTACAATTACCTACTGTTCGAACCCCCTTCAATGGCGTCGCCTCTCAGCCTTTATACTAGAACCCCAAGCAATCTTCAGCGTTGATTCGAATGGTATGCATGTACGTTGGAGATGAAGGCCAGCAAAGGGTGTACGTAGCCTGGTGTAGAGTGAATCGCGGATGGTGGGATGGGAAAGAAGAGCACGAAGTCGAAACTGTGGGTGGGGTTTCTGGTTTCTGGGTTTGGGTTTCGGTGGGTTTGGGGTGATGTGCTGGAAGAGAGAGAGAGGAGATGAGGTGGGTAGAGAGAGAAGTAAGATGGGCAATGATGGTGAAGAAGGCAGTAGGAGAACTCGGGTTCCTGGGTATCGGTTTTGGGGAGGAAGAAAGAGAGCGTGAAAGAGAAGGAAGAAGGGGAGGGGGATATCAGTGAACCGGTTCAGCTGAACCGAGTTAAGCGAACCAGCCGATCCGGTTTGGTTTAATTGCTGGACCGGTCTGGTTTTTTTTTTCTTTTGCTACTTGGGCCGATTCTCTGACAATTTGGACAGGTTTTTGACAATCCCCGACACTTCCTCTATTTTTCTCGCATTTTTCGCCATTTTCGGCCCTTTTTCACATTTATTAAAAATCTGCAAAATAAAATAAAATCAGTTAAAAACCTTAAAAATATTATTAAAACGAGCATAAAACCAGTGAAAAAGTACCTTAAAAATAGCACATTTTTTGTTCAAACAAATACTTCCACACCAAGATTTTGCTCGTCCTCGAGTAAAACAAACTAAACAAACTAAAAGAAAATGAAAAAAATAAGAAAAGAAAATCCTAACTCACTGTCATAGGAATCACGATTGCATTTAGCGTATGCAACAAGCCCTTTAAACCCCTTGGACTCTCAAGTGGACAAGTGAGGTCTCGTGAGGGTTTCAAAGTGAAATACCCACAAAAATTATTCCAAAAATAAAGAAAAATCTTTTTGGGTTTTTTTTCAAAACTGATATGTACAATACTTGGGAAACATATGCACAACTCCTAATCAGCTAAATCACCCATGTACTCAATTATTAACCTGTATATACATAGAACGTACTTCAAAGTCCTCTACCTCTAAATGACATCAAAACACTAATTGTTCACCCCATTGAACATCCAGATTTTGAATCCATCCCGGTGTTTGTGTGCAAGTGTATCATCATCTCCAGCACTCAGATTTACTAGAATTAGACTCAATCCCACTTGGTTGACATAACTACATTATTCTTGTACTGACTTTGGAAGCAAGCTTTCCCAGTAGCAATATTGCCTCAAAGGGTAACACCCAGTAGCACATGCCTCAAAGGGTAACGCCCATTAGCGCATGCCTCAAAGGGATACTTGTCATTCCAATTTTTATTCTTTCTTTATTCATAATACAATTTTTTTTCTTTTTTTCTTCAATTTTTTCCAAAGTACTCATGCCACAAGCTAGTGGGAGAATCATTCATGGAAACCTAAGACCTAAAGATAATGATGAAAGAAATAAACAAGGACTAGATTTCACAACCCATAATGAACAACTGAAGTTAGAATCAGGGCTTAGAATATCATATTTGAGGCCAGAGACTTATCATGCACATCCTATTTATATACAAACTAACAACTAAAACATAGGGGATTCAAACTAATTAGAAATAGTACAAACGTCCCCAAAAACAACAAAAAATTTCAAAAATTTCAAAAAAAGTGGCACCTCACCACCCCCACACCAAAACTTCACAATGTCCTCATTATGAGAATTAAGGCGCTAAAAAGCAAGCTCATAAGCTATACAACCGTAAATCCTAAAATATATACAACTAGGACACAAGGAAAAACAAAAACAAAAACAAAAACAAAACAAAACAAAACACACACATATTTACAAAAGCCAAGAAAAACAAAATCACAAAAGAAAGCCAAAATCGAAACTAAAACCAAAGCAACACACGTATTCACAAACCTAAATATTTACAACTAAGAACAAAAAGGAAAGAAAAGAAATGGAAAAGAAAAGGAAAGAGAAGAGAGTGGAACGATCATACCAGGTCAAGTGTTGAAGTACACCTAAGCTATGCCTCACTCAGATGAGGTCCATGGAGCATCAGCCACTCCATTACAAATCACAAGCTATTATTCAAATCAAAACCCACTAAAACACGTAGCAGCTTATCATATAACAAAGACCAACTCACAAGAAGATGGAAACAGAAAGAAGCAAAGAGTTGAAACCATAAAGAGTACATCCACCATGTCAATTCAGCACAAGTAAGGGCCCGTTTCAACTTATCAAACTGTTGGGCCCAATTAGAAAATAGGTTGACATACCTAATTGTAGCCAGCATATAGGTCATTGGCCTAGAAATGTTATCGTCCTGAATGAACGGTCTAGGCAAAACAGTGGGTCCTAAATCCACAAGTCCTTGAAGTTCAATATGCATATGAGTCTGGTCTAAAGCAAAATTCTTATTGGCAATACTCTCATACTCAACAAAGTCAGACTTGCAATGTCCAAAAAGGAGGTCAGTTTGGAGAGGATCAAAAGAAAATGATTCATATTCAGCACACAAATCCACATCCAAACTCACATTGACATCAAAACAAAATGAGTCATATTCAATAGGGAATGACTCAGGAGGTATTAGAGGGTTAAAAGAGAATGATTCATGTTCAACACAAAAACCCTCATCAAAATTTTCATCGAAATTAAACCCACATGAAAAAGATTCATATTCTACAGAAAGAACATCATCATTAAATTCTAAAGTAGTGGGCTCAACTTCCTCTTCACACGACTCCCGGGAAATATCGGCTAACTTATCATGATGCTCGATGGCATATGGGATGCTCATATCTAACTCATCAGGTATCTCAGGTTCCTGACCCTCAAACTCAAAAGAGTCATCAAAAGCGGTGGGTGGCTCGGCATGAACTAGGACGTCGTCAGTGACATCCTTTTGTGAGTTAGTGTGTGGTGCAAGGTCAGGCGGTAGAGACATAGGGAGGTCATCCTCTTGTTCTAAACTAGGAAAAGGTTGCGTATCTTTCAGGCTAGGCCTAGGAAGACAAAAGGGCTCAAAATCATTAAAAAGACTAACTTCAGGTTTGGGAGATCCTAAACTATAGTCAGACTCATTATATTGCTCCCTATTCTGACTGAAACAATGAGAATATTCAGTAATTCTCACTTGCATAATCTCTAACATCTTATCAGTCAATTCATTAATTCTTTTTTCCATACTTGCACACGTAGCATCACGATACGGACAAGAACAAACATCATGACAAGAAGATTCACAAGACTCGCACAACACAGGAGACATATAAGAATAAGATGAGTCATATGAGTTTAGAAAATGATCTTAGGGGGAAGGATTAGCATAAAAAGCAGACTCAACATGAGTTGGGTACTTTAAGTTCATTTTAGCTTGTTCAAACTCGTAAGTATCCCAAGCTAAATTTTCAAAGAAATCTCAAACCACATCTTGAGATCTAGACAACAATCCTAGCAAACCCCCAGGATAAATAGACTCAACATGACCACGAAATTTAGAATTTAGACCCACAACAATGACCTCACAGATTCTCCATTTTTGAAAAGTTTGATGCAATTGAGCACGATAATCATTAAGTCGTGATAAATAGCTCGAAAAAAGTTCATGCTCAAATTGCGGGAAATTAAAAACTGGCAATTTGAAAAATTTTAAAGTTCTCTAAATTTTTTAATTTTTTTTGGATTTTCAATTTTCCAATTTTTTTGGGTTTTTTGAATTTTCTATTTTTTTTGAATTTTTAAGCTTTTTCATTTTTTTTTTTAAATTTTTTAAGGTTTTTCAAATGTTTTTGGATTTTTGGATTTTTAAAAAAAACGATGACCAAATCTCATGCCGTCATCCCCGGCAACGGCGCCAAAAATGTAAGTGGTTTTTTTGAGGGGGTGAAAAACTAAAGAAAAGAGAGAACCCTCAAGCACACGATTGTCAGTCGTAGTACTTTAAGGGTCGATCCACAGGGAGGACGTTTAAAATTATGGTCATTTAAAACAAACAGTTAAACTAATTAATTACTAGACTAAGCAACATCAATCAAAATAACTAAACCAAATTAAAGCAACTAAATCAAGCAGAGAAGGTAGACAAAGCAAAACTGAAACAGGAATTGTGATTCCAGACAAACAGAGTAGCCAGATTACGAACTCAAGCACAAATTCAATCATCCAAGCTACTACAAGCAACGAAATCAACTAAACTAATGAAACAGAATTACTACTATGTTATTCGGGACAAAAACGGAGGAAACTAAACTAAGAATAAACTGAAATTGAGCTATTGCCAGAACCGAAATCAATGAAGAACGAACCCAAGCTGGGCATCAAACATCAACCAAAACCGAAGAGCAAAAACAGTAGCAGGAGAGGGGGCAAATTTAGCAGAATCGAAAGAGAGCTTTCTTAGAAGGTAATGGTCCATCCAAAGGTTGAAGATAAGGAACCCTCAGCATATAAGCAATAATGGGGTTAGACATTGCAGGGGAAGGGGATGAGTCATTCCCTTTCTTAATTTCAAGGTAACTCTCAATGGTCTTACGTCTCTACTCTCTATCATGCTCCTTTCCACACACTTTATTATCTAGTTCTTTATCACCCCTAAGATCCATTATAACTTTCAATTGTTCAAATTGTTGGCCTTTATGGCTCTGTATAAGATGACTTGGAAGTTTTCCTTCTTCTCTTTTACCTATAGCTATAGCTAGTTGACCAAGTTGGATCTCCAACTTAGATATAGATTGTGAGTGGGAATCAACCACATGCATTTTAGATTTCATTTCTTCGACGTTAGAGTCCACATTTTGCATAGCAAAAGTCAAGAAAATAAGATCAGAAATTACCTTATTGATGATAGAGATGCTAGATGGAGCTTATGAGAAGTATGAGAAGCATATCTCTAGTTTGGGAAAGCCAAAAGGGTAGGCTTGCTAGATTGGGCTTGTGAATTCTTAGCATTTTGAGACCTCCATGAAAATTTAGGGTGATTTTTCAAACTGTGATTATGAGTATTAGAATAAGGATTATCAATTGGAGGAAATCCTTGGACAACATTTACTTCTTCATTCACACCATCAAACTTACCAACGCAAGAACAATTAACAGAAGCATGCATGGGACTAACACAGATTAAACACATATCTTGCTTTGAAGGGGCATTAGACACTTTGTTCATTCACAATAATTAATCAAATTTCTTAATTAAAGCATCAATTTTACTAGAAATGTCAATTAAATATGGAACCTCATAAATCCCTCCTTTACTTCTCGATTGTCTAGGCAATTTAAAATATGAAAAAGTAAGCATTAAATGCGAATTTTCACTCAAATGCTCAAACAATGCCCAAGCTTCTTCAGGAGTTTTATACAAGAATCTACCACCACAGGATGCATCCACCATCTACCTATTGTACTCATCTAAGCCGGAATAAAAAAATTTAGGCAAGTTTCCACATAGGGACCTCAAGATGAGGACAACTTTGCAACAAGTCTTTAAACATTTTCCAAATTTCATGCAATTGTTCATTTTTATTTTATGAGAAAATGGTTATAGCACGTCTTAAAGCAATCAGTTTCTTAATAGAGAAAAACTTTTGAAGAATTCCTTTTGCATTTGATCCTAAGTGGTGATATTTGTCTTTAGCTTTATCTTTCAAAGAGAAAAGGAAAAGATGCAAATGAAAAGCATTAGCAGAGATATTACTTAACAAAAAACTGGAACAAATCTCTAAAAATTCGTTGATGTACTTGAAAGGATTTTCATACTCTAGCCCATGAAATGACGGAAATATTTGGATAACAGAATGATTAATCTCAAATGGCCCCGCGATAGTGGGCATATGGGTTCTTGTAGGTGAATCATAAGTGGCGAGAGTAAAGTACCTTTTAAGTTGCTTCAGTGGTGGTTTTTGTTCTAGCATCGATCTTTGTCTTAGATTCATGTTTCCTAGCTCTTATCCTCCAAGAGAACGTTTAATTTCAGGATTATATTCTTCAACATGTAAGAATGAAGAACATCTACCATGCACATAACCCACAACCAAATAAAAAGTGGCACAGTTTTACCACAATAATAACCAAATAAGAACTTTTTTTTTACTTTTTAATGAACTAATGAAAAAGAGAAGACGAAAAACAAAGAAAAATAATGAAGAATAAAAGGAAAAAGAATCAGAAATTACTAACTGTTTCCCGGCAATGGCACCAAAACATGGTATGGATTTTATATCCAGTTTTAGAAACCCTCTTTACTTGCAAGTGCACAGGTCAAAATTGTAAACTGACGAGTATAGGGTGTCAATCCCATGAAGAACGATAGCAATTCCAAATTTAGTTTTTCAATTAATTAAAACAATAATTCAAGAGAGGTGTTCAATTATTAAATAAAATTTTAAAAAATAAAAGAAAAGCAAATGGGTCAAGAAAATAGAGAGAAATCAAACTAGAGAAAGATCTAAGATTTCAAATTTCACCAGTGACTTAAACATTGAATTACTAACTCAAGTGGGAGTTTGATTGGTCTCTTGTTCAATCTTAGCTACAAGCATTACGCCATGAATTTAAAAGATGAATTATAATTATCACATGATATAATTTATCTAGTAGTTAGTATGAATTATTCATTTAGACATAACTCATCTGATTTTTAGCATAAATTCTTCAACTTTAACAATGACAATTTTAAGCACATTTACACAACATCATATTAGCCTAAAAGGTATAATATGTAATTGAGATAGCAAATTAAACTATTGAAATCAGCATGAATAAACAATAGTAATAATGTGTATAAAAAAGTTAGGATCAAATATAAAATCAAAATCATACAATATAAGAGACAAAAGTAACCCTAAAAGAAATTAGTAAAATAATATTATTAATCAATGATCCATCTTAATCCTAGCTGAGTAAGTTACTCGTCCATAATTAGTGAAAATATTGTTGAAGTTGGTCTAACCAGACTCTCAATTAGTGGTATATTTCACTTCCTATGCTGAAACTTTGATACTTGATTATACAAAACTATATGAGCACAAACTTTCCAATTTGACTCACAACTAAGGTAAGAAGAGAAGAGAAGAATAGCTAACAAAACTTATTTTCTTCTAAGCTCTTCAACTCCAATGGGCTTGTCTTACAAAAGACTCTCTAAACAAAATGAAAGATAGAAGATGATAGAAGGGAAAAATGATTAGATGAGTGATTTGCCTCAACCCATGACCCCTTTTTATTATGAACATTCATCCTCTCTTACTGCCCAGGAATTAATGAAAAAATTAACTTCAATTAATTGCTTGGCTTTTGTATTGTTGACTTTCGTGGGAAAAGCCTAGTCTTTAGCTAAAAATAAATTTTGAGCAATTGTGTTTGACTAGGTTAGCTTAAACTTACTCACAAGGGGGGGAAACTTGGTCGCTACTGCTGATGCTTGGGTTAGGCAAGGCCCTGTGGTTTGCTTCGTCCAAATGGATCAGTGAAAAAGAGAAAATGAGTGAGGATTGGTGCTGGATAAGTGAGCTTTGGTTGGGCTGTAGGGAATGAATGGACCAGGGATCGAGTAGGCCCATGCGCGGGCATGTATGAGGAAGTGAGAAAGAGAGGTGGGGTGCTAGGTGAGGCGCTTCTGGGCCATAGGCTGAGCACAGATCCACGTGTAAAAAGAGTGCAAGAGTGAGCTGAGAATGGTTTTGCTAGGTTGGGGTGCTTACTTCCAAGACAGACCCATATATGAGGAAGGCTGGGTTGGGCTTCACTTGGCAAGTGAGCATCCTCGTGAAATTGCATCTCTAAGCATTGCACACATTTAAGCTTTAGAACAAATCAAGTCGGATTGATCAGTTTCGCACCCAAATTTATTTATTTTTCTCTCACTTGAAAATCACACAAAATAATGCATTATTTTCTCAAAAAAAATATATTTCAAAGACTACAAATTGGGTAGAATAAGGATAAAATTACACATGAAGTATGAGTTATCATATCCCCCACCATCCTCTTGGCCTATTATAAATCACATGCCTGGGTGTACCATTAAAAACATAGTTGTTTCTACTACAACATAATACCATGCTAGAGTCAAACCAAAAGTAATATTGTTAGAATCCAAAACCTTAGCCCAAGCTTCAATCAATGCACTAGGAGTCAGCACTTCACTTGTAATCTGCATGACTCGAATATCCATCCGAACCCATACATCCTTGATAACTTAGCAATCGAAAATAGAATGCCAAGAATCTTCTGTTTTAGCTCCACAACTTCAACACTCTACTGAAAATATTATGTGTCGATGAACAATAGAGAGTTTGCTAGAAAGGCATTGGCGCACCATGTATGCCAAAATTTCTTTGCTTTTGATATCACATTAGAGCTCCAAATAATAGGCTATATTTTTTTCAAAATCACAAAGATGACTAAAGAACTCAACAATTGGGCTGATAGTAAAAATACCTTTGTGTGAAAAGCACCAAACCTGGCAATTCGGTGGAAGTCTTGAGTTAAAAGGGATGGAAGATATTAATAGCTTGTCCCAGGCATCAAAGAGCATATCAATTCCATCCAATTGCCATGCAACTAACTCATCATCAATGAACCCATTGATTGCACGAATCTCACAATCCATTGGTTTCGGGGTACTCGCATACTTTCCCTTCCCATCAATAAGCCAAGCTTCAGACCATATGTTAATATCTCATCTATTGCCTACCCGCCATGCTAGACCTTCTTTGAGCAAAGTCTTTAAGGCCCAAGTCCCTTGCCATGAATAACTTGGGGCATGTCCAAGAGACAAGTTCAAAAATTCCCTTTTAGCAAAATATTTTGCTTCAATAATGCGAATAAGAAGGGGATTAGGATGTTATAAAATTCGCCAACCTTGTTTAGTAGGTAGATTGCAATCGAAAATGTCAAGTTTACAAAAACCCATACCTTCTAAACACTTCAAGTCGCAAAGTCAACCCATGCCCTCCAATGCATTTTTTGGTTGCCATTACTGGAAGTCTGGAACCCCAACAAAAACAAGCACAGAGACGACGTTAGTCATCAATCAAGGTTGCACGAAGCGGAAATGCTCATGAGATAGGAAGGCCTCGCTTGTATAACAGCCTTCAACAGAACCTCCTCAATAATTCATTCGTTCAATTTCTCCTTTCATTCGTTCAATTTCTTGCGGACCCGTTCCCTAAGAGTAGCAAAAACTTCTTTTCTACTCGGACCCATAACTGTAGATACTCCCAAAGTCTCATGTCTATCAAGGCTGCTTGCTCCACCCTTTTTCCGATGGCAATTCCTTTGCTAAAAGAGACTTCCAACTTATCAAAGTTCACTTTTTGGCCTAATACTTCTTCATACCAGTTAGGATCCTCAATTATCTTCAAGCATTCTAGTTGGGTAGCTCGCAAAAAAAGTAAACTGTCATCAGCAAAAACAAATGAGATACCTTGGGACTCCTCTACTAGTCGTGGCCCCATGCAACTACCATTTGTAAACTGCCGTGAAGACAAACCCACCAAGGGTTTCTGCTACCAGAATGAATAGATAGGGTGACAGGGGTCCCCTTATCAGAGCCCTCTACTGGAGATCACATTGCGACAAACAGAGCCGTTGATGATGATGGTACGAGACATAAATAACACAATTCATAATTGCTTGAATCTAATTACCTTTGAAACCCAATTTAAGCAATAAATCCTGCAAAATATTTCATTCAACTCTGTCACACGCTTTACTCATACCGAATTTGATGGCCATTATCCTCCTTCTGCTCTTTAACTTACTCTTCATAGTATGGAAGAGTTCTAAGGATACTAAGACATTGTCGGTGATTAACCGACCGAGAACAAAACCACTCTGATTGTGGGATACAATAATAGATAAAAAGGTTTTTAGTATGTCTGCAACGGTCTTGGATGCAATCTTATCTAAACACTGTAGAGACGAATGAGGTAGTATTCACACATAGTAGCTAGTGATTCCGCTTTGGGTACAAGAGTAATCAAGTTCTTATTCACATAATGAGGCACTAAACAATCAAGTAGAATGGATTGAAAAAAGGAAACGACATCTGACCCAACTATATGCCAATATTTTCGGGAAAAATTCATATGCATGTCGTTTAGGCCTGGAGTTTTTATTATGTACGTCTGAAAAAGCACAGCTCTAATTTCTTCCACATATTACAAGGGAGCGTCAATGGCATATTCATTTGCCCAGTCACCACTACCGAAGCGCCTGTTAGATCACTATCATAATTAATAGGAAAGCCAGCACTGAAGAGCTTAGAGTAATAATTCTCAACTTCCTTAATAATCCTCTCCCTATCTTCTTCCCAAATGTCATCACCCGCCTTAATGCGCTGAATGATGTTTTGGTTAATTGTTTACGTCTTTGACTAGCCTTGTGATGAAAATAATAGGTATTGCGATCTCCCTCTTTCAATTCTGGGAAATGAGACCATATCAACCAAATCTATTCATCTTGTTTGTGCAAAGCATCAAGCTTCACTTCCAGCTGAATACTATAGTCAAGATTATGTTGCAATGTAGCCAACCCTTTTATACGTTTGAGCTTCTTTTCTGTTTCAAAACCCCCAAATTTTCTGGAGCTCTAGATACCTATAGCAGCAACATCCTCAACCTTTCATAAAGGACTGCCCTTGCTCCTCTGCCAAGTTTCTTTGATGACTTATTCGCATTCCTCATCATTAACATACATCTTCTCGAATTTAAATTTTTTCTTCATTCTCCATATATTGGGTTTAATTAGGTCAGTAACTAGAAAAATAAGGGAATGGTCTAGCTCATAGTGAGGCAGGTATTCAACGTAAGCATTTAGAAATTTAGAACTCTAGGCATCATTGGCAGTGTAATGATCAAGTCCTCCCTTCATGCAACTCCTCTTGTCTTTGCCTTGTTGCCATGAGTACCAGACGCCCATATAACCAAGATCTCTGAGATTGCATTGAGCTAGTGTCACTCTAAAAGCATCCATCACTCCCTGGTCTCGGTCAACCCCATCACTCTTTTTCCCTATTGATAAGATACCATTAATATCATCTCTCATAACTGTAGGAATGGAGGTTCCCCCGCCCCCCTGTGTCCCGTAGCAATACCTACGCATGCCATTTATTATGTCTCTCCGGCCAGCCATATATTCTAAGAAATCTCATCAATATCACATCAGTCTCCATGACATCTCCAAGAATATGATTGTCGTTGCTAGAGAATAAATGACCGTTCACATCCTCCCTCCAGTATGCAACTAACCCCAAGACCGGCCACTGCTGCTCACTCCATAAGCATTTTCAAGCCGAATTTCAACTCAAGATTCTTCATTTAAGAGGTTGGTGACATTGTCTTGGAGAGAAAGATAATGTCAGGGATATGTTTCTTGCTCCAAAATTGGAATGCTTAAAACTACTAGAGGGTTGTCACACCCTCTAAAGTTCCAACACAAGATTTTCATGATGCTAAGCCGAAGTGATTTGTGTCAGTCTCTGTCTTCTCAATATTGTTCCCTTCTCGTATACCACAAGTCGGGTTGTCCTTTCCCCTAACTTGTCCCCCTGTACATCTGAGACCTTCGCTTAACATTGTCACTGCTGTTAGCATCAATAATCATGTCTGCAACCTACTCTTTCACCCCCTCCCTTCTTCTTGGCTTGCACCAATTGGAGAGTTAGGGCCATCAAGTTTCAGTTTAGGTTTGACCCTGGCACCACCACTTCCCTCTCCTTGAAGTTCCAAAAACTTCTTTCTTTTCTCCTGTCATTCCTCTTCATGGGTGAACCTCTCAGCTTCGAGCCATATTGTAATTCAGATTTCAGGCGTCCACCATTGTACCTTTCACAACCTTTATATGTGTGACCAATAAGTCCACAAGCATAGCAATAATCAGGTAGCTTTACATATTTGATAGTAACCTATTTCGGCTTCCTCTCAACATTAATTCTCATGCCCCTACCCAGAGGCTTTGAGATGTCCACATCAACTCTTATCTTCAAATATTTCGAAAGGGCAAGAATATCCTCTTCATCCACATCAACATAGTCTCCTATTTCGAATTCCACAAACTCAGTAAATGTAGAGGTTTTTTTTTTCTTCATTGACAGATCACAAATTTTTATCTAGAATCTGGTTTTCTCAAAATCCACTTTTGAAGGTTGCTCATGCCCTTTCGTATGTTTGAGTAGCAGCATGCAGCCATCAAATCCCCAAGGCTCGCTAGTCAAGAGGATCTCCTTATCAACATGAGGAAAAAATTGGAATGCAAAGAGATTTTTATTCAACTCCTTTATATTCACCACCTTTGAGAGTTTCCAAACATTCTTGAAAGTAGCTTTCATAGAATATGGATTGAAATGGTTCTTGGTTAGTAATTTTCCAATCAAAAACAGGGTTCTTTGCACATCTATCTTTTCTGCTTCTAGTTCCTTAAAATTGAGCTCTTCTTCTTCATCTGCTATTAGCTCCAGTTTACATAGTTATGACTATAAGTTTGATGCCATTATAAAACCCAAAGAAATTTGACCTCGACGTCTCCAAGGTCTTGCGCAGAGTTAAGATTCAAGGGAGAAAACCCCCCACACAAAAGGGGCCAAAGGTCGTCTACCTAAAGACAAAAATGCAAACCAGAGAACTTTACTTGAGGGTGAGACTCTGCACTGCAATGGCGTTTCTAGGAGCCGCTAAGGTTTCGCTAGGGTTCCTCTAAGAGACATCAGAGAGCAGAGATACCCAATTAGTTGCTTATTACTTACGTTCCAGTTTGTAACAAGGCTATCATTACTCATATTTTTAGGCAAACGAAGTATGCAGCCGGCTGGCTAGCAAGATATAGTATGTATTATATTCTATAATAGTGTGAAATTAGATCCTACATAGTAACCTTGTTTATATAATCTATGAAGATAATTTAGGGAGAACCTCAAGAGAAGTGACATTTAAATTATATTACTTAGCATTCTTATTAAAAAGAAAAACGCCTATATCATCATCAATAAAGCCCATCTCTTAATTTTCTCAAAGAGAATTGAACTCCATGCCTTCTTAGTGGAGCATGAGCTACACTCTAATAAACCATCCTTACATTATCAACTAACGTAAATTCAAATAATATGGCACATAACTGTATAATAATTTTAAACTCTCATCAATAAAATAATAACAACTAGTTAAACATTGTTACTAAGCAATATGTTTGTATAAACCTATCCTTGGCCTTCAACTATTAGTTTAAAATTTTGGTTAAGAGAGTTTTTGAGCATGGTATTAAAGTCTTTTTAAATGAAATGTCATGATTTTGAATCTCAACACCTCTCATATTGACTTTTTGTGGAAGGTAGGGAGAGCCTTTATAGCATTCGTGCTTCAAGGCCGAAAGAAAATTGCATAAGAGGGTGTGTTAGAGTATAATCCTGTTTCCGGGGTTCAACTATCAGCTTAAACTTTTGATCGAGATGGTTCTTGAACGCAATAGACCAAATGCAATTAATGCAGTGTAAACAATTTTATTTCATTAAGAAGAATAAGCACTTTCTTTTTTTTTGAAGAAAAAGCCCTCCTCACAGTCAGCCATCCTTGCCATATCTCCATCAATGATTCCACAAGTCAACAACCATCACCATCTCCATCCTCCAGCAGTAAACACCTAAGTCAGGCCATTCCATCATTGATTTCACGAGCACACCCAACATTGTCCGAACCCACTTGGAATTCAGAATTTGGGTAAACTGTAACCCCTAAAATTACAACATTCAAATTAAAAAACACACTGTGCTCCATATTTCACATTGTCGATTGGAATTTGGAAAATTGATCTGAACATCCAATATGTGGAAGACAAGGGAGAAGAGAAAACCCATGTCTTCATGATTTGCAGATCGATGAGCTTTTTGCGTGGGTTGTGGGTGGAAGGGAGCTTCAAATGAAGCCAGTCCGAGAGGATGATGCATGATTGATGATGGTAACTGATCTTGGTGCTTTCCCCGTGAGAGTGACAGCGTTGGGGGTGGGTGTGAAAGGAGGCGAAGAGGGTAGAGTATTGGATAAAATTATTTTTCTTTTCGGGTGGGGGGGGGGGTGCAATCAACCACTCGAGGAAGAGAAAGTTGAAATAATGAAAATGAAGTGTCAGTTAATTCAACTGGTGAAGTATTTACTTAACAAAGTTTCAGAAAGCCCACTGATCTCAATAATCAGATAACAGTTAGCACTAGCAGTTAGTACTAGCAGGACGGAAAACATTGTGGCTTACAGAAATATACAAGCAGTTCAAACTACAAAATCCAAACATGTAGTTTCAGACATCATTTCATCTTTACAGGGAAGATATCAGCGGAGCTAGAATGCCTTAGAAACTACCTACACTACTAGAATGCTCCCTCAAGTACGAGATTGCAAAGGCTGCATGGAATGCTGCTCCAACAGGGAATGCGTCTTCATCCACGAAGAAGTAAGGTGAGTGCAATGGCATGTGTGATTTCAGCGTCTCATTTTTTATCCCCACTGTGAAGATAGCAGCCGGCATCTTTTGAGAAAAGAAGCTGAAATCCTCACCTCCCATGGTTAACCCGAGCTGCTTCACATTGGATTTTCCAAGCATTTTCTCCCCCACCTGCTTTCCATGTTCATACAGTGTTCGGTCATTGACCATCACAGGATGGGGCATTGCTGCATCCTCCATGAAATCCACCTCAGCTTCACATTGGTGCACAGCAGACTGCATCTCTATTATCTGCATTTATCAAGGAGAAATGTTTGTTTCCTGTGATCCTGACGTAATATTGAGGTTGTTGAAGGGTATACATCGCAAACAGAACTTCACGTTCAGATTTACGAGTGAGTTATCTCCATGTTAAGTCATATTTGGGTTAATGAAATTTCTGGCCAAAGTCAAGTTTGAGTCCTTATCAGTAGTTCACTAGTTCTAGTTCACAAAATAATACACTAGTAACCCCAAACAAAAAAAAAGAGGGAAAACAACCAGCTAGTATAAGGCTTGGGTCAATTTAGGTACAGATCAAACTGAGCCAATCCTATTTCTGGCCAAATGTCAAACACGGATTTAACTTGAACCACATAATCACGGCTATTGAAAGGATTGATAATTACCTCCCTGATTCTATTCTGCAGATACGTGAGACCTTCAGGGCTCAAACTTCTGTAGGTTCCCCCAAATTCCACTGATTCTGGGATTACATTTCTTGCTTGGCCTCCCTTCAGGTACCCTACTGTCACCACCTGTTTTCAGTCCCAAAGCACGTGAATTCACAGATATCATACTAATGATTCTTATACAAAATTTCACCAAATTTTCAACCTTGACTTGACTCTTTCAACACCCCCGCCCCCCATTTCCTTTTGCCTACATCTAATTGACTGAACATCACACGATCATGCCCATTACTGGGGATAGCATCCTACATCAATACTTCAAAATGAAAGGAAAAGCCAACAATGTTCTTAAAACAAAGTCTATTCACTTTGCCCTACTCTCATCCCCTACTGAATTGGAGTATCCCACACTTGAAAATTTCAGAGCCACTGAGTCTTGCCCCCCACCCCCGGGTGGGGAAAAAACTTTCAGCATTGTACAGCCAATTCAAACTTGAATCATAAAGAATAAGCAAGCCAATTATGTGGGATTAATATATGTTAATTAGTCCACAACATCCAGGATCACATATGAAATGTGAAATCACAGTTTAATTTATTATGCTGTCAAGCAAAGCATATCAGGGTGCAATTCATGGAAGCATTTTTGTCAGATTCAATCTATACCCTTTACTTTGGTCTATGTTGCCAAACGAACAATACAGGGAAATGAAAGAGAAGTTACCCCTGACTCAAGAGGATTGGTCTCTCTAGAAATGATCTGTTGGAGAGCAACAATAGTTGAGGAAGCGGTAAGAATTGGGTCTCTACTCAAGTGGGGCTGTGCTCCATGTGCACCAACTCCTTTAATGGTTGCCGTGAATAGACCAACTCCAGCAAGAACTGGCCCAGCCTGTGAAGCGATCTCCCCAGTGGGCACAGAGGGCAGAACATGCAAGCTGACTATAGCATCAACATCGGCCAAAATGCCCTCTCTCAGCATATGGTAAGCACCACCAAAACCCTCCTCCCCAGGTTGGAAGACAAGCTTCACAGTCCCCTTTTTTGGGTAAAATTTGCAATTGTGAATAACTCACACACGCAGCTTGGATAAGATTAAGTAGTTCACTGATAACAGTATTAACAATCATCCTGCCTAAGTAGGATTTTAGAAGATCTAGATATATGTAGCCGTACTCGTAAATCGTAACACAGAGGGAAGGTATTTCCGTATGAGCTAAGTAGGGAGAACAGAGAAGTTTAACGAAACTCTTATACCTTCAGTTCTTCCTTTTTGGCATGAAGAAGCTTGGCAGCCCCAAGTAGCATTGCTACATGAGTATCATGTCCACATGCATGCATCTTTCCATTATTTTTGCTCTTGAATTTCCAGTCCACCAACTCCTTCGAAATTGAATTTTGTTATGCAGAATCAACATCAGGCAAGTAGTTAGATGGGGGAATTTTACGTGATGTTTATCAATTTTACGTCCAACAATCCTCATGATCATTGAACTAGTAATGAAGTTCATATTTACAGTTGAAGCAAGGAGCATTGTCTCAAGTGTACGAGAATTCAGCAAACTTCTACCGATGATTCAGTTGCATCGCATTTCGCATCACCAATTTGAAAGATTAACAAGGCACAGGCACAAAGCAAACGAATTTTAAAACCAAGTTTAAAGCATTGACACGTCTACCTGTTAACAACTTGTTTAATTATATGATACTTTTATCACTTGTTACACTAATTTATATGCCATGCTTGGGCTAAATTCACTACCAAACCCTTTATTCGTAAAAATGATTATCATATAGAGGTACTTTTTCAAAAGTTTGCTCCATTATAAATTGTTAAGGAATTTGGAAATCATATTATATTAGAATCATACATTAGGTAGTATTCCATTATATGTAAACTACTTTTCCCTAATTTGGGTTGCCGTAGACTTGCTTCTCAACCGCCTACCCTACGGCACACATGCATGAGCCTCCATGTATTTAAGCAAAATGATTGTCATCAGAGAAGAATAAGAAATAAAAGCATTATTTACAAAACAATATCAATTCCATAAACTTTTGACATGGAATCAGAGCCATGAGTGGTGGCAACAAAAAATTTGTGATTGACAATCAATCACCTTATTTTTTACATCCATCTGAAGGACTGGGCGTAACCATTACGATGGTAATCTTCAACGGCAAAAATTACGATTAATGGCAAAAGGTGGCAAGAACCACGTTACGATCCAAAAATAAATTAGGATTCATCGATAGAATTATTAAAAAGCTAGAAGATGACCCCAACGAAATTAATGCTTGGGAGATGATTAATTCCATTATTTGTTTATGGATCCTAAACGTCGTCAACCCCAAACTACATACCAGTATCGCCTATGCAGACACGGCTCAGGATATGTGGACAAATTCGCAAAAGAGGTATGTTGTTGGTAATACACCGAAAATACACCAACTCAAAGCCGACCTTGCTGCATGTAAGCAAGGTGAACTTGACATAGTAGATTTTTATTCCAAATTGTCGGGAATGTGGAGCGAGTTGGACAATTATACAAAGGTGCCATATTGTACTTGCGGCAAGTGTGAGTGTGAGCTCAACAAGAAGATCACCAAAATGTTCAAGGAGGAGCGAACCCATCAATTCTTAATGGGTCTAAATGATGAATTGTTCTAAACAATTCGAAGCTAGGTACTTGCCCGTGATCCTCTACCCTCTCTCGATGTCATCTTCAACACAGTTCAACAAGAACAGTATCATAAGAAGGGGATGATGAGTAGAGAACAGTGGGGTGAATCGGTGATGGCCTTTGCCGTCGGGGAAAGAACCACACCCACACCCAGCGAGAAACCGACCTGCTGTCACTATGGCAAGTACGGCCATGCCGAGGCTCGATGTCATGAAATTATTGGGTGCCTGGCTAGCTAGGGTACTCGGGGGCGAGGCCGCGGACAGCGCGGAGGACGAGGAGGGGCGGCAGATCAGGGCGTGAGTTGCTGAACTCAGCAGTAGCCCAGGCTGAACAAACATCGGCAGCAGCACATGAAGGACCAGAAACAACAGCTTCAACGACGATTCCGAGGCTCACGGCTCATCAGATACAGAAGCTACTCACCCTTATTGACACACCTAAAGGAGGATATGAGAAACGCTCAGGTATAAACTCATGGTTGATCGATAGCAGAGCCTCTTGTCACATGACCAGTGACTTGAAAGTTATGAACGAAGCCCAGAACATTCAATCCATTCCGATCGGACTGCCTAATAGCTCAATAGCCCTGGCCTCCAAGCAAGGCTCAGTGGCCTTGGGGAAGAATTTAGCTTTAAGAAAAGTTCTTTATGTTCCAAACCTAAACTGCAACCTTATGTCGGTTGCCAAATTGATTAAAGACTTCAATTGTACAGTGACTTTTTGCGATGATTTTTGTATCTTGCAGCACTTCGAGAATTCCGATTGGAGTGGGTGAAGAACGAGATGGGGTCTATTATTGTAATGGGGCACCAAAGATGAAAAATCAGGTCAACATCATGATTTCACAAGAGTTATGGCATAATCGAATGGGGCATCCTTCAAGTGAAGTTTCAACTATTTTTCTTAAGTCGTTAGGAATTACTAGTACAATGAACAATAATGCTCATGGTGTATGTGAAGCTTGTTTGCGTGCAAAACAAAGTAGAGCTCATTTTTTCCCTAGCATGAATAAAGCTAATCTTGTGCATTGTGATATTTGGCGTCCATATCAGTTCCTTCTTTATGTGGCGCACACTATTTTCTAACCATAGTAGATGATGCAAGTAGAGGAATGTGGGTCTACTTAATGAAAGATAAGGGTGAGGCCAGCCACCTTCCTAAGCAATTTATCATTATGGTCAAAAACCAATTCGGAAAAGGAGTTAATGTGGTACGAACCGACAATGGAGCCGACTTCAAGTCCGGACCCATGTTGAAATTTTACTCTGAACGGGGGATCATTCATCAAACGAGTTGCATGGATACACCACAACAAAACGGAAGGATGAAACGCAAACATCATCACATCTTGAACGTGGCAAGAGCATTCCGATTTTAGGCCAATTTGCTGCTGAGTTTTTTGGGGAGAATGTGTACTCACGGCAACTCACTTGATAAATAGGACTCCAAATCGAATCATGGATGGTAAAACGCCTCATGATGTGTTGTTTGGGCAACCACCGACTTATGATCATATTAAGGTGTTTGGGAGTTTGTGCTTCGCTAAAATCCAGCCCAAAGACAAATTTATGTCTCGGAGTAGGCGACGTGTTTTTGTGGGATATCCGTTTGGGCAAAAAGGGTGGAAATTGTATGACATAGAAACCGAAGAAATTTTTGTGAGTAGAGATGTAATTTTCTTTGAAACAATTTTCCCCTTTAGAAACTCCCAATCAGATTCTCCAACTCCCCAGCACCACAACATGAGCAATCCTAACCGGATTGATGATGTTGAAGACGGCACAGCTCCCTGAATTGAGTGACTTGGGCGACACAAGCCCAGCTGACTTGGGTGATGTTGCGCTGAGGGGGAGCTCTTCAGTAGACCACGGAGGCAATTTGGGCCATCATACGGGTCTAGAGACGTGCGTGCAGGACACTCCAGATTGCGGCTCCTCTTCATGGCACGAATTGGGCCCAAGCACAAGCCAAGGCCCAACCGGCAATTCCGTGGACGCCTCCCACCTAGACCATCCACCAGGATGCGGGCTGCAGTTCCACAGTCCAGTCCAATGGAACTGGGCCACAACAACTCTTCATCCAATCACCACTCCAGCAATCTGGAGATTCCACAGAATGTGGATACGGGCCTTCAACGTGCCCAGCGCCCCAGGAAGAAGCCTTGGCATCTGGACAGCTACATTTGCTACAATGCCCAACTCACCGACCCCATGTCAACTACCACTCCCATCCAACCGGAATCCTCAGGTACGCGGTATCCTCTAGCATATTATGTCACATGTACTAAGGTCTCTTTGTCTCACCAAAATTTTCTAGCAGCTCTTACTAAGGTCGTAGAACCGACCTATTATCATGAAGCAGTGAGGCATCCCGAATGGAGGGAAGCTATGGTCACCGAGATCCGAGCTTTGGAAGCAAACAAGACTTGGATTATCATAGATTTGCCTTCAGGAAAGAAACCCATTAGTTGCAAATGGGTGTATCGTATAAAATACAATTTAGATGGCTCTATTCAGTGCTACAAAGCTCGTCTCGTCATTCGCGGTGATCACCAGATTGAAGGCTATGATTTTAATGAAATTTTTGCCCATGTGGCCAAGATGACTAGTGTGAGGTGTTTCTTGGTTGTGGCCATTGCAAGAGATTGATTGGGCTCTACATCAAATGGACGTAAATAATGCGTTCTTACATGGCGACTTGGAAGAAGAGGTTTACATGAGTTTACCTCCCAGGTTTACCTCCAGTGCTAAGAACACAGTATGTAAGCTACACAAGTCTCTTTATGGTTTGCGACAAGCTCCACGGCACTGGTTTGCCAAGCTCTCCTCCAAGCTAAGTGACTATGGATTTATTCGCTCCTATGCTGATTACTCGTTATTTACTTATCATCACAGAACAATATTCATGGCATTATTCGTCTACGTGGATGACATTGTAATTGCTGCAAATGACGAAGAGGCATGCTCCAAGTTTAAAAATTATCTGCATAACTATTTCAGTATAAAGGATCTTGGCCCCTTAAAATATTTTTTAGGGATTGAGGTGGCTCATGGTCCACATTGGCCCTTTCTTTGCCAACACAAGTATGCCCTGAAAATCATATACGAATGTGGTTTACTAGGGGCTAAACCAATCAAGTTTCCAATGGAAGAAAATCACAAGCTCGCTTTGACTTCAGGAAGACTACTAAATGATGCCACTAGATACCGACGATTGGTTGGACGACTCATCTAATTGACCATCACCCGTCCCGATCTCACCTATGCAGTGCATAGTTTTTCTCAGTTTATTCAACAGCCCAGAGAAGAGCACATGACAGCCACTAGACGAGTGTTGCGTTATTTAAAAGGCACCGCAGGCTGTGGACTTCTACCCCCGACCAAGAGGGATTTGCAACTATATGGTTTCTGTGATTCAGATTGGGGGGGATGGCCCCTCTCGAGACGCTCCTTAACCGACTATTTCATCATGCTTGGAAATTCTCCTGTTTCCTGGAAGATCAAGTAACAGGTTACAGTTTACAGATCATCTGCAGATGCTGAATATAAGGTCATGACTATGATGACTAGTGAACCGTTATGGATATGGTCCTTTTTGGCCTCTCTCGGAGTATTTCATACACAACCCACCCAACTCTCGTGTGATAATGAAGGTGCTCTTCACATAGCAAAAAATCCAGTATTCCATGAACGCACAAAACACTTCGAGTTAGATTGTCACTTTGTGCAAGAAAAGCTTGAAGCCGGCCTCCTTCAATTTTCCTACATCAGGTCCCAACATCAGCCTGCCGATATTTTCATCCAGGCTCTCGGGAAGAAGCAATTTGCACCTCTACGCAACAAGTTGGGCTTATTGAATCTACACGCTCCAACTTCAGGGGGAGTGTTAAGGAATTTGGAAATCATATTATATTAGAATCATACATTAGGTAGTCTTCCATTACATGTAAACTTCTTTTCCCTAATTTGGGTTGCCGTAGACTTGCTTCTCAACCGCTTACCCTACGGCACACATGCATGAGCCTCCATGTATTTAAGCAATATGATTGTCATCAGAGAAGAATAAGAAATAAAAGCATTATTTACAAAACAATATCAATTCCATAAACTTTTGACATAAATCGTACCAGATGCATGATCAGCTCGATCAGACCCATTTATTTACAAGGAAAAGCGGGACTAAGTCTACTTTGTCCATGGATTGGTCATAACTCAGCCCCACCCACTTCATTAATGGGTCAATCCTAGCCCGACCCATTGCCCACCCCAAGACAAGGCCACCGCACGCACCGATAGATACCTGCGGAGAGGCGGTTCCTAGAAAGTCTTAGATTAATCTGAAGTTGCGGGTTCAATTTGGTTGATTAACAGTTTTAACACAAATATTTCCAAAACCTCAAACAACAAAGGAAGCAGAAGAAAAACCTGAAGAGGAAGAGCATCCATGTCAGCCCGTAGAGCGAAAACGGGTTTCTTACCCGACCCGATGGAAGCAACAACTCCCGTCTTGGCTACCGGCCACAAATACTCAATTCCGAGCGAGTCAAGCTCGGACCTCACGAGTTGACTCGTCATGTGCTCTTCAAAACCCAGCTCTGGATTCTGGTGAATCGTCCTCCGGATCGCCTTCATCCACTCCAAGAAGTCGCGCTGCCGCGCCGACTCCAGCAGCTCCCGACCCATCGATTCTAGCTCCGAGTCTGATGACCCGGTGGTGTACGGGCTCAGCAATGCCACAACGAGTAAGCACCATGTTAGCGTCATTGAGTTGGGAAGGCTGGGTGACCGACGATAAGAACAGGTGTTATAAACATAGGTTGCGACTTGCTAATTGTCGTCCTCTAGACAGAAATCATAGAATACAAGTGCGTGCCAATGTACAAGTAGGGGAAAGATGGGGAAAGTAGAAAATTGCTTATTAAGAAAATGCATGCTTTCTTTGAGTGTACTGCCAAATAGAGTTAGGACGTAAGAAGTGGAGGTAAAGTAATAGAGTTTTTACATCAATATTCACATTTTGTTAAAACATCTTCTTCTTCTTTTTTTGAATCTACTATAACGGGCTACATAATAAAACTATAAATAGAGGGATAAAAGCAATTCAAATTAAAACCTAATGTACTTAAGTTCTAATTTTAACAAGTAAATTAAGCGAATCATTTTGACCTTAAATGGTGTAGCGGCACCACCACTAGTTGCATTTGCATAAGTCTAGGTCTCATCTTCGGGATGCTTGATTTGTTTGCAATAGCCAATTGGCTCCGATGATTCTCATAGTTTCTTTTCCCTTGAGGACTCTTAAGCCCCATCATTACTAAATTACATAAGACTACACTCTACAGTCATGTCTATGGAATGCTTGATTTCTTTGTAATAGGCCAATTGGGTCCAATGATTTTCATAGTTCCTTTTTCCTTGAGGGTCTTGTAAGCCCATCACTGCTGAGAGTATGTGCAATAATGAGTAAAAATTTGGCTTACCAGTGGGGGTCAACTACTTTCACATCAACTTTTGAGTCAATTATTTGGCTCACAAGCATTTCTCTCTCCAATGTAAGCCTCACCACTTTAACTCATCAAATAAAATAATATTCATGGTCCCCACTACACAACATTCTTTATTAATCTTTTTGGTAAATTGCTATTGTTTAGGTTAATAAAAATAATTTTTCTATCTTCAAAAAATAATTTATGATTATTCGAGTTAATAAAAATATTTTGTCTATCTTCGAAAAAAGATGATGAAAAAAATGATGAACAAATAAAAATATTAAATATATGAATAAATTAAAATTACATATGTAATAATTTCTAATAGCATTAGCCCACCAAATAATGGTATACTTATACTCATTTTTTAAGCCAAAAAAAAAGAAACAAAAAACTCATGTCATTTTATCAAAAAATTCCATCCAAAATAGCTGAAAGAACAGCATGGGTTAGACTAATTTTTCAAAGCACAGGCCCAATTAATATTTGCCCAACTCATAAATTTAATCAAGCAATGGTCCGAAAAATTCCCCAATCTAGGCCAAAAAGTTTTCGGTGCTTGGCGATAAAAAAAAAATTCATGGACCGACTCAAGGCTCACAGCCCTCTTCGAGCCCCGAGCCGAGTGCCAACGCTGCGACTCCTTGAGCTGCATGCTCACCTGCCAGCTCAAATTTTCGCGCCACGAGGCAGGCAATGTACATGGTCTGAGTTGCATTGGATTTGGATATAGATCCAATTATGGAGTATCAAGTATCAACTTACTAAACTGATGAGGGATGGAATCCGCAAACTCCCAAGATAAAAAATAATAAGGAAAATAATCAAACCAAAGGATGCTTCTTTTGGATTCAATCTCAATCAATCAATAGATTGTGATGTCTATGCCCAAAATAAGATACTAATGATAGATAATTACTTTCCACCAAATTCCTCTCCTAAAGGCTCTTAGCCATCAAAGAAGAATTCTAAAGGAAATTTTGTGCACACTCCACATATTTGGGCCATTTCTCCCAATATTCGAATCTAATGCCCAATTTTGGCACATTGGGCTAAAGTAGACATCTTAGAAATCATAAAACTTAGGCTCCCTTCGTTTGGGCTTCATTAAGTGGGATTTTAACTTGACCTAAATTCAACAAATTTTTCCGACAAAAACCTGGACTGTATGAGTTGGGCTTTTATCACTCTAGGGATTCAAAATGCATCCTAACTTAGAAGTTTATTGTATCGTCCTAAAGTAGACTCTCTGAGATTCCCAGTGAAGCACGGATTGCCCCGATTGGACTTCGTTTGGATGATAAGAAGCCAAGCCGAAACTGAGTGGAATGTTGGAGTGGTGATCATCTTGACCAAGGAAAATTGGCTTGGACATTGGTGTAAATGAGGGTGTAGCCAAGAGTGGGCTTGGGGCTTGGTATACATCATGCTCTCTTACTTTAGAAGAATTTGCCCTCAAATCCTCAAACTCGTCCTCCACATAAGGAGCTAAGTCACCGACATTGAAAGTGGCGCTCACATGCACGTCTCCCGGTAACTCTGACTTATAGGTGTTGTCCCCAATCCTTTCAAGCACCTTGAAATGGCCTTCTCCTCGAGCTATGAGTTTGTTTTTCCCCCTCAAAGGGAATCTCTCCTTCCTTACAAGGTTTTAAATCATGGGCTTTCAATGCTTGTTTGTTCTAGCCTTGTAAGAGGCATTGGCCCTCTCTATTTGAGCTCGAATTTGCTCATGGAGCTTACTCATTTTCGTAGCTCTCTTTCGGGCCTCAAAGTTGACCCTATGCTCAATGGGAAGAGGTAGATTGAAAAGTAAGAGAATGAACTCCATAAAAAGCTTTAAAGGGAGAGTGTGATGTAGTATAAGTAGGAACTCGATTATAAGCAAATTCGATGTGAGGAAGCTTTAAATCCCATTCTTTGAGGTTGTTGCTCACCAATCACCTAAGAAGGGTAGATCGAGTTCGGCTTGTAACCTCTGTTTGCCCATCGGTTTGGGGTGACAAGAGTGCTAAATAAGAGCTTGATTCCCAATAATCTCCATAAACACCTTCAAAAATAGAAGAGGAATTTGGTGTCTCTATTAGAGACAATACTCCTTGGCACATCATGTAGCTTGATGACCTCGTTGAACTATAAATGATCAACATGAGACGCTTTGTCACTCTTGTGACATGGAATGAACTAGGCTATCTTGGAGAATCGGTTAACCACAACCATGATTGAGCCATGCACTCTTAGAATTCGTAGCAAACTCAAAATGAAATCCATACTAACATCTTTCTAAGGGCCATTTGGTGTTGGAAGAGGAGTGAACAACCCTTGATGAAATGTGCTCTTGGCCTTATGACATATAGTACATTTGGAAACAACTCTATAGACATCACTTGGCATTTGGGGCCAATAAAAGTGTTCCTTTAAGGTCTCAATTATTTTGTTGATGTCAAAATGTCCTCCTAATGCACCACCATGGGCCTTTCTCACAAATAACTCCCTTAGAGATCCCCTAGGAATACAAAGCTTGTTGTACTTGAAAAGGAACCTTTCCTGCAATGTATAGGAATCATGATCCTTGGTATTGCAACAATTCCTTGGAAATCTTTATCTTTCTGATAGAATTCTTGAATGGTGTAAAATCCCAAGATTTTGGCCTCCAGAGTATAGAGAAGAGTGTGTCTTCTTAAGAGTGCATCGACCACCACATTTTCCTTACCGTCTTTGTGCTTGCAAGTGAAAGCAAATGATTGGAGAAATTCCACCCACTTGACATGCCTTGAATTGACCTTCGCTTGCCCATTGTTGAAAGACAAGGCTTTGTGATATGAATTTATTACAAAAGGCTTTGGCTTGAGATAGTGACTCCAATAGGTACGACCCCGAATGATAGCATAAAACATTTGGTCACAAGTGGAGTAGGTGAGTTCGGGTCCACTCAACTTCTCAATAAAGTAAGCTAAAGGTCGTTTGGCTTGGGTGAGGACCACCCAATGCTAACACTACTAGCATCACATTCAATTTCAAATACGAGAACAAAGTTAGAAAGAGCGAAGATAGGAGCCCAACATAACCTTTCCTTAATTTTTTTAAAGACCCTTTGGGCAGCCCTTGTCCATTCAGAGTTTCCCTTCTTTATACATTCGATTAAAGGAGCCATAATAGAGCTAAAATCGTCGATGAACCGGTGATAGAAAGAGGCCAACCTACGCAAGCTTCGAACTTCCATGATGGAGGTGGGAGTAGGCCAACTCTTGATAGCCTCAACCTTAGACTCATCAACTTAAATTCCTTCACTGGACACAGCAAAGCTAAGGAAGATAACTTTAGGAGTGAATACTTTACACTTCTTAAGCTTGGCATATAACTTTTGTTGCCTCGACATGTGGAACACTTGCGAAAGGTATTCCACATGAGATGCATCATCACAACTATACACCAAGATATCATCAAAATACACCATAACAAACTTCCCATTGAATGGTCATAGGATCTCATTCATAAGCCTCATGAAGGTACTAGGAGCATTAAATAGACCAAAAGGCATCATAAACCACTCATATAACCCATACAAGGCCTTAAAATTTGTCTTCCATTCATCTCCTGCTTTCAACCTACTTTGGTGATAGCCACTCCTAAGGTTAATTTTAGAATTGATCGTGGAACCATGTCACTAATCAAGCATATCATCAAATCGAAGAATAGGAAATCGATACTTGATGGTCATGTTATTTATGGCCCTAGAGTCAACACACATACATCAAGTCCCATTTTCTTAGGTACTAATAGAGTAGAAACCGAGAAAGGACTCAAGCTGCCTGTAATGTACCCACGATCTAACAACTCTTGGAATTGTCTTTGTAGTTCTTTTGATTCAATAAGATTGCATTGATAAGCTGGGTTGTTTAGCAAAGGAGCACCCGATAGGAGATCAATTTAGTGCTTAACTCCTCTCAAAGGAGGGAGCCCCGGGGGTAACTTATTGGAAAATACATCCACAAACTCTCTCAAGAGTAATTGGGCTAGGGGATGCATGGGTTTCACTCCTTCACACATGTTTGATTCTATCATAAGTAAGGCAAATAAAAGCTTGCTATTACTAATGGCTTTCTCCACCCGTGTTTCACCCATAAAGAGGCTTTTCTCACTTCCTTTCCCCAATTTAGATTTGAGGGGTTTAGGTGTAGGCAGTGGTGTCAAAGTAAGATCAAGACCCTTAAGTTTGAATACATATGTATTGGCATGCCCATCATGAATCACATGATTATCAAACAGACTACTTAGGCAAAATTGCCGCCTAAATATTTATTTTGGTCAATATTGTCATCGAATTAACGATGTATCTAACCGTGTCACCTAACTTTATTATGGTAGTAAAATTTTCCACTTTAATCGGTGATAGCGGGCAATAGGGATTTTGCAAGTTAAAGTCAAGCATTTATAGTTGGGGGCGTGAAAAATAAATGAAAAATCTTAATTGAAGCCAATACATCGCTCCATTTGCCATCAACTCTCAAACTCTCCTCTTCTCCATGCCTTTAAAACGCCTTTCAAAAAACCTTCGAAATCAACAAAAGCAAAGACGTGTCAACCTAAAGTAAAGAAAGAGTTCGATTGCAGCAAATGAGTAAGAGGACGAATTGCTATTGTTGATCAATGTCATCATCAGATAAGCATTGTGCAGGTTTAATTTCAAAAGCATCCGCGACATTGGGGTGCATGGGCTCTATGTCGATTCAACCAATGGCATTTATGTATTGTGTTGAAATTTTGCAAAATTATACTCCTAATTAGTTGGTTGATGTTGTTGAAGGTGGAGTGTGTGATACTTTAAACCCTAGTGCTCTGTTTTTGTAAGATCAGACATAAAATGATAAATTCCTTCGACTTTGAAATGTATATGCAGAATGTTAAACCCTACAACTGCTTGTCTAAGTATCTTTCATGGTGGTTCATTTTAGAGAGTGCCCCACCTGTTATACACTGAGTCAAAAGCATCAGGTGTGTATATAGATTCTGACTAGATGAGTACAGATGACATTAAGGAGAGAGTGGTGAACTTGGACTATTCTAAAGAAAGGATAAAAAATGTATTTTAGAATGCCTAATGTCCCTTTTGAGGATAGTCTAGTTCCCATTCAAACTGATAAAGGGGTTAGGGAGTTGATTAAAATGTGCTCAGAAAGTGATTGTGTCTCAGTTTATGTTAACCATAATGATGAAATTGACAAGGGCAAGGGAGTGTTGGTCAATGAAGATGGGGAAGAGAATATTGGCGTTGATTTGGAGGAGAAGGCATATTTTCCAAATGTGGATGTGTTTGATGATGAATATAACACTGATTACTGGATCAATTCTGATGATGATGACCCTGAATTCATAGATGTCAGGGAGAAAAAAAAAGGGACAACCAAAGAGGTAATTATTACTGAGTTAGGGGTTATGAGAGGCAATGAAAAAAATGAGAGTGGGGAGGAAGATCTGAATGCTGCTGATGACCCTAAATCAAATGCTAAAGGAGCTGACAAACATTATTAGGATTCTAATAATGCTGACAGCCTAGTTGATGCTAGTGGAGAGGATGATCTAAATGGCGATAAAAAGGGAAAGTGGAAAAAGAGAGAGAAGTACCCTAGATACCTTTGGTTTGTCTTGATAAATCTTATTTATATGCTGGCATGAAGTTCAGAGATAATAAATTGTTGAGGCAGACTTTTGACAACTAAGGATATTGAAGGGGTATGATTTGCAGATTACAAAGAGTGAAACAGTTAGATTTTAATGTCATTGCTTGGGTCAAGGTTATAAGTGGAGTATGTGAGCATCAAAATGCAAGAATGGGTTATCATTTCAACTGATCAAAATGGAAAATCCTCACACTTGTATTCCTTTTAGCTTTGAGCAAGGGAGTAGGTATATGTCAACTGGTTGGTTACTTGAGTACTGCACCAAGACATTTAGATTGTAGCCTGATTTGAGGTCAAGGGAGTTGAAAGACCTTATTCAGAAAAACCATAATTACAAGGCTACGTTCTCAATGTGTACTAGGGTTAGGGAAGGGGCTTTGACCACAGTCATTGGTGATTACAAGGCTCTGTTTGGATAGAAGAGATTATCTATATGAAATTTATAAGCTAAAATCTTGGGACAACAGTTAAAGTTAAAATTTTCAAAGATGCAGATGAAGAGTATGTATTTAAGTTTCCATACATTTGCCATGGAGCATTGAAAAGGGGCTTCTTAGATGGGTGTAAGAGAGTAATTGCACTTGATGCATGTTTCTTGAAGGGGCCTTGGAATGGGCAAGGATTTATTGTCGTTGGTAGAGATTCCAACAGCCAGACATACCTAATAGTGCGGGATGTGGGCCAAACTGAGAAAAGAGAGGTGTGGGAATGGTTTATTACATTGTTGCAGGTAGATCTAGAGATTAGAGATGGCATAGGTTAGACTATAATCTGATATCAACAAAAGGTATGTATTTCTGTTATTTAGTTTTCAATTTTGTTAATGTGTTTTAGGTATACTAATTGCTTCTTTGACTTATACTTCATATTTGTGGGGCTTGTTGAGAGTGTACAAAGTCTTCTACCTAGAGCTGAACATAGAATGTGTGCTAGGCATGTATATGCTAATTTAAGATATTAGTGGAGGGCTGTGATTTACAAGAAAGTCCTTTAGAAAATTGCGAAGTCAACAAATGAAGTGCATTTCAAAAAACACATAAAGGAAATGTAAGATTTAGATAAGATTTAGATGTTAAGGATTGGGAATTTTTGGAAAAGAAAGATCCGAGGTGTTTCTGCAGATTATACTTCAAACCACATGCTAAATTTGATTCATTTAATAATAACATGGTAGAATTCTTCAAAGGGTCTATTGTAAAAGCTAGATATCTAACTATAGTGTCTATGCATAGAGAAATCTTCAAGGCTGTCATGAAAAGAGTAGCATAAAGAAAAAGTGCCAAGTCAGTAGACTCCATATGCCTCAGGATCATTATCAAACTAGAAAAACCAAATTACAGGGCAGGATATTGGTAGGCACCAAGGGCAGGAAATGGGTTTTACAGTGTGGAATATGGTACTAAAAGCTTTGTTGTCAACTTGAATCAGGGGTCATGCAGTTGTAAAGGTTGGGAATTAAGTGCAATTTGCTATCCTCATTCTTTGGCAGTGATGAGGGAAGAGAGACTAAACCCGTTGAACTTTATCCATGACTGCTAAAGGATTGTGTATTTGAGGATTACATATGGACACACTCTCATGCCCATTAATGGAGAAGACATACAGGAATAGACACCAGGAGTTGATATTAAAGCTCCTGTGTTTCCCACCAAGAAGAAAGGCAACCTCAAATTCAAAAGAAGGTTAGAACCTAGGGAAACAACTACAAATTAAGTTGGTAAAGTTTCTAAATGTGGTGTCAAAATACATTGTTCAACCTATTTTTTCGGGGGGGGGCATAACAAGAAGACATGCACCCAAAATAAGCCTAAGTTGAAGGTCAATGTGTTTCTTACATTAGTTATGGGTTGTGCATTATATCAAATGTGTTTAACTCTTTCTTTGTTTCTTTTTTTTTTTTAGGTCAAAATCAAGTAAAGGACAAGTAATAGCTACCACTACGCAACCTCAACCCCAAAAATCCCAAAGCCCAACCCAAGTATATGAACGAAACCAAAACTGCTCAACCCATAGCTAATTCTCAGCCCATACCTACTGCTCAACCCCCAACTTCTTCTCATCCCACACCTATAGCTTCCACACCCATTGCTCAACCCACAGCTTCTTCTCAACCCATACCTACTGCTCAGCTCACACTTGCTTCTTAGTCTAAAGTATTTGCATCTCTTCTATTAGCCACATTTCCCCCTCAACCTGATTCTCTTAGGGGAAGAAATTTCAAAGTGAAGGTTAAGTTGCCAAGGATTTCAAATGCTCCACCTACCTCTCCATCTCAGTCTTGTCTATCTTCCAAGCCCAAGTTAAATGTTAGAAGGGTAACTTCAAGCCATGCATCAACTGGTTGTGCTACTGACATCTCAACTTCACATGCTCAGTGTCTAAGGAGATATGGAATGATGAGAACAGTTCTGCCTCCCAAGAAAACATTTGTTGTCTTAGATCAATAAATCTAGCTGTAGTTGGAGTTTTTTATTCTTTTTGAATTATATGTACATCAATGTACATGTTAGGTAGCAACTTTTTGATGTGTACATGAATGTACATGTAAAACTTGCTTTGCTCTCATCTTGTAAAACTTAATTATGACTATAATGTAATTGAGTTCTCTTCTGCATACAATTTTTCACAGAATGTCTACCTGCTTGCTTTACTTCATTCTCTTTTGCATAAGCAGCCTTTACAAACGTCAAACTACCATATGTTGTCACAACATGTAATTGAGTTCTCTTTTGCATACAATTGATCACAGAATGGCTACAATGTAATCAAGTGCTCTTTTACATATTATTAACAAGCAAAGAATGGATAAAGACATTCACATACACCAAAATATCATTGCTTTGTAGATAATCACAATTTCATTGAATACAAACATCACCCTTTTAACAGCTACAAAAGCTCCCTAATTGACCAACATTATTGCAAATTTCATCATCCACCTTAACCCCCATGAGTGCCCTAATACGTACTGGCACACATCAAACCCCATGAGCACCCCATTACTTCCAACGCCAAATAGCAAAGCCTATACCAATTTGCACGACAAACAATAACATCAAACCCCTCAACAACTTCCCCTTTCTCATTTGGTAGTCAAGAAGTTGCATCTTCAGCCTTGAATTCTCCAGCTTCAGCCTTGAATTCTTCTCCCTTACCCTCTTCACAACATCTTTATCACAAGCTGCTTCTTCCTTCATTCTCTGTAAATGTTAATTTTCTTCATGCAGCATTTCATTTGGCACAATCAGGGACACCATCATTGACCTCGCCTTATCAAATAGGGAGTCCCTAAGTGATCACATCCGTTAAGTGAGTCAAACATTCTACACCTGGCAAACCTTCTAAGGGGGTTCTTAATCTTCATGCTTGTAAAAGCCACACATCTCTTTCTGCAGCTACAAGACTTCTCATAAATAGAGAAACATGAACAATTTCTACACGAAGAAGTCATCTTTAGGGTTTCGAATTGCAAGGCTTAATCAATTTCCACCCTCAATTTCAAATTTAGCATTGCGAATGAAGGCTTATTTGATTTCCAACTCTTTTAACTCAAACCCTAGAACATGAACAGAGGTGGAGGAAGGGGGAGATGAGGAAGGGAATGCTAAAGGCTGGTTTAATTTTTTAACAATTAGAATTTAAAGATAAAACTGCTATATTTCTGCTATACCCGGTTAAAACTGGTCAAAGTGGAAAATTTGACTGCCATAATAAAGTCCTACGATACAGATAGGTTAACTCGATGGCAATTTTGACCAAAATAAATAGCTTAGTGGCAATTTTGCCTGAGCACACTTATCAAACAATCAGGGTCTACCAAGTAACAAGTGACATGCATCCATAAGAAGCCTCCAATAGTGCATCAGGTATGGAAGATTTGTTCACATTGGCTTAGCTTATATTGTAAGCCTCTTGGGCATGGAGTGCTCTTCGAATTACCAAGAGTTCACCCATGTCTGGAGTTATCAAAGCTCATCCTCAGCTTCCTCCTTACTAATTACTTCCTCAATAACTTAAATTTCTTCCACTTCTCTAGTGGTGAGAGTTCTCTAGTTGGGACAATCCACTTAGAAGTGTCTAAAACCATGGCATTTGAAATACTTTTTACCCTGTAATCTCTTTAGTGGTTCACTAGCAATCCCTTTACCCTTGTCAAAGGCTTTGAGGGGTGTAGGGATAGTGTTAACTTCGTTGGGGAAGGAGTAACCCATGGGGGTACTTTGAGGCGAATAGAGGAGGAGGTTTAAAAGGGTTTTCGACCCTAAGTTGATTCTCAACTTTAATGGCTAGGTGACAGACATCGTCAAAGGATAAGTAAGGTTGCAAATCCACTTTGCTAGTAATGCTAGGAGATAACCCTTTTATGAACCTAGCAATCTTGAGTTCGGGTTCTCCACACAAGCCAACCCTTATTTGGAGTTGTTCAAACTCCCTAATTTACTCTTCTACATTTGGATTCTCTTGGTTGATAAAGGTGATCTTGAGGTAGAGTTCTTATTTGTAAGAAGGGGGTAGGAATCTCTTGTCCATATGCTTTTTGAGCTTGGATCAAGTTTTGATTTTGGATTTGGCTTCTCTAGCCCTACTTTTTTTCAAGTGCTCCTACCATAGTGAAGCAGACCCCTTCAATTTAAGAATGACTAACTTGAACAACTTTTCATCATTATAATCTTTGAGTTCAAAGATTCTTTCAAGGGTTTGAACCCAATCAAGAGAGTTGTTTGGGTTAAGATTGCCATTAAATTCCGGAACCTTAACTTTAAGATCTCTAAGGTCATCCCTTGGATGCCTTCTTCTTCTAGCTCCTCATCATCAAAGTCTTCATGAGAGGAAGAGTATATGAGGTCAATATAGCTAACATCATAAACTCGTCAGTAAGGGTTCCGTCGTGCGGATCCTCTCACTTGTTGAACCTCTTGAGTGAGCTTCCTCATTTGCTATTGAAGCTCTACAAGGGCTCTACCTATGTCATGGGCTTGCTCAGGAAGAATGCTCTTGGAGTGAGAAGCATCTCCCTCACCGGCCATGGTAGTAATTGTAAAAGGAAAAGAAAAGAAAAGGATGGGAATATGGCAAGTACAGACGTGCTAGAGGTGGCATGGACAAGAAAACAGTACAAAATGGGGGACACGGACATGCTCTGCAGCACGGGATGGTTGTGCCAAATATCTGGAAGAAGAATAGGAGTGCAGGAAAGGTGGCACGGCCATGCCAAGCAGCACGACGTGGCCATGCCAAATCTCTACCTAGTTTTTTTTTATACTTTTTTTATGGACTTTTTGTGGATTTCTAGGGATGCGTTTAGGCTAGAGATTGTGTTTGGACTATAATTAGGATTCTTTGTGAACTCTTAATGGTTGATGAAGGTGGATAAATGGAGGAAAATTTTAAAGAGCCAAAGTGTGGATTTTTGGGTTGAAATTGAAAAGGAAGTGAGGTGCTTGAATCAATGGATGTTTTGATTCAATAACTACCCGAAACAAGTTCTAGCTCTGATATCAAACCAATGAGCGATGGAATCCTCAAGCTCCCAAGATCAAAAATAATAAGGAAAATAATCACAGCAATGGATGCTTCTTTTGGATTCAATCTCAACCAATCAATAGATTGTAAGGTTTATGCCCAAAGTAAGATACTAATGATAGATAATTACTTTCCACCAAATTCCTCTCCTAAAGGCTCTTACCCACCAAAGAAGATTTCTAAAAGAGATACTCTACTCACCACTCATAATTAAAGAGATAGAGATGTAGAGATTTTAGTGAGAGAAAATGATCATTTATCTTTCTATTCATAATTCAACTCAAGCTTAATTTACATGGAGGTAATGGGGTTTATAAATATCCAAAATGGGGGGGGGGGGTTAGCTGTTACAATAGTGATATAAGTGGACCAATAGGGGGATTACAAATTATCTTAGAAAAATAAACCAAATTACTAAGATAATTACTACCAAGGTGAGTTATATTTTCCAAGATTCATCATCTGCCTTCTAGGGAGCTTTTAGCAGGCTCTACTCAACAATTGGAGACCTTGCCACTTGAAAAATCTTCCTTGTTATGTGTGAATCATCCCATGCTAATTAATCTCAAATATGATAGTTGTACCCTCCTCAATTAAGGCCAAATTTTAGATTGCTCCAAAACTGAAATTTTGTGCACACTGCACATATTTGGGTCATTTCTCCAAATATTTGAATCTAATGATCAATTTTAGCTCATGGGGCTAAAATAGACATTGTAGAGATTAGAAGAACTTCATTTGGGCTTCATTAGGTAGGATTTTAACTTGACCCTAATTCAGCAAATTTTTCCGACAAAAACCTGCACTATATGAGTTAGGGTTTTCATCACTTTAGGGAATCAAAACGCATCCTAACTCAGAATTTTATTACATCATCTTAAAATAGACTCTCTAAGCTTCACAACGTAGCATAGATCACACCAATTGCACTTTGTTTGGATAGTGAGAAACCAAGCCAAAATCGAGTGGAATGCTAAAGTGATGAACCAATCAAATCTATCACTTTTATTCTCAATCTTAACTGACTGGTAAAGTTTAGAGACAATCAAGCTTCTATATCTTTTTCAGATTTTCTAACACCATATTTTATTCTTAGGTTTGATCAATATCATACAACCATATGTAGGGTTAAAATGTGTAAAAGATGTTCATTCTCTTATATGAACTAATCAAATGGCTAAACTTCAAACTAAACCACGATGATGATTCGTGCAATCATGCCCTAAGTTCTATAAAATAGCATCATGCATAGATTTCATAACATGGCATCAGCTTGACCAACTAAATGTCTAATCAAGAATAAAGCAATATGAACCACAGTGCACATCCCTTAATGCTTAAAGCAAGATAATTATCCTACATCTCTTAAACAACAATGCATGAATAAGTTTACATAGCAAAATTCATTTTGCATCGCAGACTCTAACATAAAACCAAAATAAGACAACTTGATTTTAGCCTAAATTAAACCCACTAGAAATATGCTTAATGAACACCATCATGCAAACCTGTCAAACCTATTTTTTTCATTGGGAAGGAATGGATAGGGAATGAAAATGATAGGAAAGAATTAGAAAGGAGTTGTATTTCTCCAGAAGGAGTAAGGAAGGAATGGAAAGAAAGTAGAAGAATTAGGAAATTCTTTTTTGAGAGGGAATGAGAAGGATGGGAAGAATGCAAAATAATGGAATGAAATGAAAAATAACGGGAAACCTCAATCTATCAATGAAAAGAATAGGCTCAATCTCGTCTTAGTCATCACTTGTCAAGACTTCCCCCAAGTCTAACTCTAACCTAACATAGAGCTCATAAATAAGATAAGTGGACAATAGTGAATTGGAGAACTCTAACCCCAACAACTAAATTCACTGAAGCCTCTGCTCTTCGATAAACTAGCCATCGAAGAGATCAATGCCTAAAACATAAATAATAGAAAAAAATGAAAGTAGCTGGTACAAGAAACATACATACATCACCCATCCAATTGAAAGAATGCTCTTCGGTTCAATTTAAGAAAAGCTGGGTGAAGTTTTAGATAATTTTTTAAATGTATTTATGAAAGCTTGGGTATATAGATCTATAAAAACCTTATAATTTGAGTTACAAAAAGTGTTTTGACAAGTAAAATACAATTGGTGACTCTTAGGTACCTAAGTTCGATGGTAACTATTTTTAGGCTCCTATAATTTGAGTTCTAATTCTGGGGTACCTTATATTTTCAGACAATCAATTTTTAAGTCATTTTCCTTATTATTTTAGTCCTTAGACTTTTAGAAATTGCAAAAAAGACCTCTGAATTGGATGAACTATGCAGATAAGCTATTTTAAGGGACTAAATAGGAAATATGCTTTGTTTTTATCGATTAAACTTCTTATAATGACTTTAATGGTAATATATCATAATCTACTACTTATATCATAAATATTATATTTTCTATGATTAACAACCCACTATGCTTAGCAAAATAATTAAATTTTAATTAGAGAGTTTTGACCATTACCTGAATTTAGTCAGCGCAGGACTCTGGCGTTCCTCTAGCTTTCGGTTTACAGATATTGCTTATCTCAACCCCACCTTCCTTAGATAAGGCACATCATAGATCTGTTTCATTTTCTATCTCAGATCGTAGCCACTAATCAAATTTTAAGTATTTTAAACAATAGTGAGACTTTAATCAAGAAAATATAATATTTAAGACATAAGGTTCAATTGAATAATATTCCCTATTGGGAAACTTCTTTTATTGAAAGCTTGAAAGTGAAAAAACTACAATGAAAAGCTTGAAGAGGGATTTAAACCAAGATCATTAGATATGCTTGCTCATAGAGAAATGGAGAATCTCGATTTCTCTTGTGCTTAAGAATGCTCAAATGATTGTATCCCTTCTCAGCACACGACATCTCCTTTTATAAAGGGAATGGGGTACACAGGTTGCCCTAGTGGCTACAGTACACACTAATTTTTCACATGGCTACAGTACATTCACATAGCTATAATAAAATGCTTTATTTTACTGACCTGACACTTGTCAAAATAGTACAATAATGGAGCAACCACTTTTCAGAGTTTTTAATAATGACAAGACTAGTCATCATTATGAGATTCTACATGCCTTCATCTCCAATTATATCTTCTAAACTATTATTATCTGGATAATCATTAAAATCTTCATCTAGTTGGAGATGCTCTGCATCCTATTTTTTAAATAATTCAAGAAGATATTTCTTTCCTTTTCCTGATAAGAACTTTTCAGCTTCAACATCAAAGAGATAATCAAATATATCTTCCGAATCCGCTCCATCCACCTTCATGTATTCATTGAACTCATTGTCGTAGATGAAAGTAGTGTTTCCACAATGCATTAACGTTTTTCCTTATTCAATTAATGCCCAACTTTGATGATAAATGTTGTAAAAACTGATGGTTCTTGCTAAAGCAGGATCAGTAACTAATTCTCGTCAATCTGAAAACCATTCTTGTTGTCGATCATATAGATCGCCATAATCAATAATCTGAACAAGATAATGGGCTGGTTTGGCTTTTCCATTTTCATACTCGATTAGTACACAATGTAGCTCCACATATAGGCATCCATTATTTGGAATTTTTGATGTTAGAATCCAATGGATCCTTCTGAACATGCATTGTTGGAACTTGGTTAATTTTGAGAAAAATGGGTATTTTGGATCTGAGATTTCTATAAAGTAAAGTATCATCCCGTATTCCCAACCTTTAATGACGGTGTCATTTGGAGACATTGAATTTACTGAGAAACTAATACCACCAACTCCAAACTTATTGAGAAAATAGATCATTGTATTTCAAGACTCCCAAGTATCATAGAAATAATGATGATAATAATCAATGCAAGCTGCATACCATTCATTGAACCATTTTTCATGAACATGAGAACCTATTTTCTCTTGAATATCATAAGGATATCTAAGGTAATTAACTTATAACTTTAGAAGGAAAAATCTTTGCATTATTAGGTAGGCGGAGAATAGCATACCAAAACGTGATCTACTTTTTGTATGGAATTCCAAATTATCAACAAGGACTTTACTGGGAGGAGAAACCCACTCTAGTAACAATGACATTTCATTATAGATTTCCTCCTTTTCTAGTGGGAGTTCAACTCTGATGATCACTATTGGCGAGTTCTCGAGTTAAATTGTCTACCAGAGAGTTCTTTGATTCATGTATATGTTTCAATAGAGAAGGAAAAGTGGTTAACCCATAATTGCCAACACAGAAGTTACCCTTGCCCTTGCATATCTGATAAATTCTTTTCCACAAAATCAAGTATTTCTTTACAATCGGTTCGAATAAGAAAAGGTTTTGGGACTAAAAAGATTAAGAACTTTTCAATTCTCCTTATGACTACAAGGATTTCTTTTTTCATCATAGGATAGTTGCATTCTGCATTATTAAAACTCCAACTGCAATATTTGCAGAGTTTTTTTCCTTCTTTGATTTTGAGTGCTGCGTTCCAAAGCTCATTATTGGCATTTGTCTCAAGCACTAAATCACCTCCTTCATTAGGTAAATTAAGAACATGAAGATTTTTACACATCCTTTTAAAATGTTTGAACAATCTTTGTATCATTAGTGGTCCATGTCCAACTTACTTCTTTCTTGAGATTCAGCTAGAATGGCTTTCTTAGTTTAGCTACATTTTTAATGAAATCTGAAGTATAGGCAAGGCATCCCAAAAACCTTTCTAATTGCTTTCTATCTTCAATATTTTCAGCAAAATTCTCTATTTTTTTCTAGAATATGCTTTTATAGGATAATGTCCCAAACTTTTATCTCTCAGATTAAAAACTCAATTTATTGTTCAGCATAAAGACACTTGTTCTTACCAACTATAATATCATGATCCACGCATCTTTGGGTGGCAGCTAAGACATCATCTTTGTGCTGTTATATGATTTTGAAAAAAATAAAGATATCGTCGATGTAAACTAAACAACAGTGATTAAGGTCTTTGAAGATGTCATCTATTCTTCTTTGGAATATTTGAGGTGCATTGTGAAGACCAAACGACATTACTGTCCATTCATAATGTCCTTATAGGGCACTAAATGCAGTTAAAGGAATGTTTTCCTCATCCATTTTTATCTGTCAATAATCGCTTTTACAGTCCATTTTTGAGAACCAAGAGGTGCCTTAAATTCTATTGAAAATGACTATTTTGTTAGAAATGTAAAAACCATCAAAGACAGTATTATCGTTAAGCTTTTTGTAATTGATGACCATTTTTGCTTTTCTCTTTTTTCTTCTACATAATTTCTTACCATGAAAGTAGGACTGGTGTGAGGACTCTTGTTATTCCTGATTAATCCTTTATCCAAAAGTACTTTAATTTGTTTGTCAAATTCTTCGATATTCTGATGTATATTCACCATTTGTTTGACTCGGATAATAGTGTTTGGGTTTAATATAGTGATTTTAACAAATGTTTAATCTTTATCCCAAAATTTTAAAGGATTATCAGAGTAGAGTTCTTTGTATAATTTTTCTTGTTGTTCGATAATCTGCTATTTAATAGATAACTCGAGTAATGTAATTATTAATGCTACCTCTCGTTGTGCAGGCATTACCTTCTCACAATGTTGCCTTTGTGTGAACTAAATTTCCAAATGAGTGTAAGCCTTGCTCAATTTTTCAATAGGGATTGAGTAACCATTGATGGTAGATATTATTTAATTTATGGTCTGTGTGTATGGAGAATATAGTCTTTGAAAGTTATTTTTAATAATCATATCATGAGAGGGTTGATCAGTAGCCCATAGAACTAGTATACTGCATTGGACTCCTTCTAATTCTATGGATAACCCTTCTATGGCTTCATTGTGACTCATAATGCTATTATCAGCTATTCTTACTTTTAAAGAATTTTTAGCTCTTTTTCACATAAACTCTGGGAACAATGATATTTTTCCAAAGCATATAGAACAACCACTATCTATGTAAGCACACAACTCATATTTATTATATCTTTCTAAGAACACATTTATTGGGATATAGATGCTATTAGGATTTCATCTGGTGACTTCATAGTATATCTCCATAGTCATGTTTTTGACTAATTCATCCTCATAAATTGGCTCACTAGCAGTTCTTTTTTTGTACCCAATGACCTTTCTAACGAGACTCATACTTCAATCAATTCTGTGTCTTGCGGGTTCAAAACTCATTATATTCATTTCACTATATATCTTTTTTAAGTTCTTCTTTAGTTGATGAAGATCCTTCTCCCTATTCTGACTTTGTACTCATGTTTCTTAATAATTACAGTTTAATGGTAATTTTACCATTCTCATCAATTTTTATCATATTTTTCTTATTGATTTTTTTAGGGTTAGCAAAACTAGATATCCATGAACGATCAATCTTTATTTCCTAAAGATTGGATTTAATCTTCTAGATTTTTTGCATAGGGGTAGAACTTTCAAAATTTTCTACCTTTATCATTGTGACCTTAGTTTTTGGATCTATAATATTATCTAATTTGTAGATAATTTTTTAAAATATCCTTAATGGATATCGTCCTCTCTCCATGTCCATTCCAACTGTTTTTATCTTAAAGGATAACAAGTTTTTAGCAAACCCATCCTTTAGACTCACAAAATATCCAAATCGATAATATGGAAGAAAATGGATTTTTTCATAGATTATGTCCTACTGAATTATGGGAAAGATTCAATCTCCTTTAACTTCTTCGTTATCATTGTCTACAACAAACTCTTCTCCTTGAAGATCATCAAGACTAATCGAGTCATTTTCCATCATATAGTTGGTTTCTTCGTAATCACTTTCTTCATATACATTGTCCAGTACAATTTTAACAATTCCTTTGGTGTTACTTAGGGTTAGGTCAAATGCCTCATCTTCACTAAGTTCAACATAATTTAGGCTTGTCAAGGTTTCAATAAGCTTATTATTTTTCCTATTTTTGTATTCATTAACATAATATCCTACTTTTGCATGCCTAACATTTGCAATTGTTTTTCCCTGCAGGACAATAAGATGTTTTCCTAAAAAAATTATGTTTTTTAAGATTTGGTTTGTCATAATATTTTCTTCCATGTTTCTCTCCCCTTTGCTAATTAAAGCTCTTTTTCTTCTTCTTTCAGATTCTTTTTCCAATTGATGAGGTGAATCCTAGCAAGTAAGAAATTGTTTCTTAATTTTTCTTTGCTCTTGAATATCAAAACATTAATCATTGACCTATTTTCTCAAATAAGAGATTTTCGAACCAAGGGTGTCAATGACATATGCACGTTCAAGTCATACAATGTACTTTTCATTAATTATGAAATTTATTGAATATGGTAATTTATCATAGAACATACCAAGATTACTTTCATTATGCCCAATTTTGTAATAATATTGATTAAATTCAGCAATATAATTTTTCAAATATCTCATATCCCATAATTCCATATTATTAATCTTTCTCTGCAATTGTCTTGTCTTTTTTTCAGAATCAAGTTTAGCTCCAATAAACTCAGTCTCGATATCCTTACATAGATTTTTGAACATTGCAGCTGGTGTTTCCATCATTCTCAATGTATTTTTACCTTCTTCATTTAATGAATCATATCAGTCAGTTACAGTGGCAAAGAAGCTATGTTCAATATAGTTTAAGAAATTTACAGCAGTCCATGTAGTATTCAGGTTTAAGACATTATTCATGCCTCTATTCCAATGTTCAAATATTTCTTCTCTATTATAAGCTCCATCTATGTTTAAGATGTGCCCTGTTTGATTAATTGGAGTAAGATCAACTTCTTTTAAAGGTTTTAGTTTTCTTTGGGACAAACCGAAAAGAAAAATTAGTTGTACGTCCTGTTGGAACGTGTACCTAAGTCTTATAAAATGAATATTTATTCTAGAAGGATCACAAAATTCTTCAAGTTTAGGAACAACATTGTTAACCAGATTGGTCTCTATTTCACCTAAGTCGAGTTCTTTTGTAATTTTATTAATCTCGTCTTCAACAATCATTTTACCGTATTCTGCTGATATATTTCTTTTCTAGTTGGACATTATTTATCTATTTATTATCGTCAAACAACATGTCATGTTTATCACTAATTGCGCTCATGATCTTGTTTAACTCTTCTGGGTTTTGTTCTTTTTCTAACATATTCTATAGCTTTTCAAGAGTATATTGGTTATACTCAATCCTCTTCTTCTGTTTCTGCTTTTTCAGTTGATTTTTCTTCTAATTCTTTTTGAATTTTTATATCATGCAAGGAAAATAAGTTCTTGTTTTTTGAGTTTTGAAAAGAATATTTATGCTAAAATGAATTACTAATACTAGACATAGATTTTTCACTAAGCCTAACTTCATTAACTATAGAAAGATGAATTATAAATAATTATTTTTTAAACTCCTTAACTTCAGCCTTAATTTTAGCTAATTTTGCTTTTAATTCTAAAATTATATAAGTGATATAGTTTAATTGGCACGCTATTGAAACAATGTCTTCTAGTGAGTAAACAATGTGAGAATAATTCTATCAAAAACAAGCAGATGATGATTCGAACATTAATCACACTTAATTAGCTTAATTAATTATTAATTATTTTTTGTCATGCGGCTCCAATACTAGTTGAAAAAAAGGCTGCAAGTAGTACTAGTGAGCAAAATATCACACATAAATTTATATTTCTCAGAAGTAAGTTTTTAAGAATTGAGGATAGATTTGTAAATATGAAAATTCTAGGGCGTTTATGCCAAATATGTGAATAATGAATATAATCCTTTTTGCTAGTTACCTCAAAAAACAAAATACCTAATAATTAGTTATCAAAACAGAGGATCCTTCAAATATTTTACAATAAACTAAGGATACCTCTGTGTAATTTTTCCAGTAAAATACAATTGACATGTTCTTCTGAATTTATCATATATTGTCATAGCATTTTTTTAGCAATTTTCAACACAATTCAATATCATCCAACACAATTCAACACCATTTATTACAATTTTACAAACACAATTTAGTTGTCTTTAGCATCATCCGACATAATTCAACATGTTTAGAATGTTTCAACCATTAGTCTCTAGTAACAGAGCAAACTCAATATCATTCTGCACAATGCAGCATGTTTCAAAATTAATACCAAACTAACAACAATTACTTCTCATAAATCCAAAATAATGAGACAACATACACACGCAGAGGAAACCGACAGACGTGATGGTGCAAGCTGACATTATTTTATCAATCAACACCTAAGAAGCGTACTTGATGAGTTGATGACAAATATTACAAATTTCACAACACAGATTACTACAAAGTGAGTTTGAGAGACTACCATGAAATCGCAGCAAGCAAACAAAATTTGAAACATTTATTATATTAATCGACCTAGTTAACTTATCGTTTCAACTTCTTTGTAGCCCATCTTGTCTCTCCCAGTAGTTATATCACCAATTCACCATATGCGGTCATCATCTATTTCTAAAACCCAAAAAAAAAAAGGAAAAGGAATGCTTAACACATACCACTGTTATAAATTTCCGTACCATTTAGTCCAAAACGTTCCATACGGGCTCTTACAAAGGGCGAACGACCTAACTACTGGACCTACGTTTCAAAGGAACAATTGTACCATCACTTGAGTGACAATTACTAGAAGAGACAAGGCACAGTATAAGATAAAAATTGTAAAAATACAAATCCAAATACATGTATCTGAGCAAAACCCAACAGGTGTATGGGATACTTCCATACCCTTTTTGAAGTATGAAGATTAAGGGCAAAGACCCTGGCTGGGCTTATGCTGTTAAAGTACGTTACCCATTTTTCCATCCTCATGTTGTACCAAGTCTATCACCGATAAAGATGGCAATAGAGCGGGTATAGAATGGATTAAGCTATACCCTCAGACATACTTATTTTCAAAAGTAATACCCATATCCATATCTATGCTCATCGGGTGTTGTAAAGTTATACCCATACCTATACACACTAGGTATAACAGGCATGCAAATTTTATTCGGATACATATAGACAAAAAATAATTAAACACATATTCAACATAAAATAACTAATATGTCACATTATCATCAAGTTTCTAACATATCAAATCATGTCGAATACAACTAAAAGTTTGCCAATTAAAGTAATAAATTAACACTTTACAATTATAGTTTCTAACAAAATGTCTCATCAAAATCTTAAATACCATACAACTCAAAGTAACCAGTAAAATATCCAAGTATAAACAACAAATTAAACTTTAAAGAAATGGGTACGAATTTAATATATGGCGGATACGGGTCAAATACAGGACAGATATTGATAAAACGAGTATGGGAGGGTATGTGACGAGTAAAACCTGTATCCATACCCATACTCATACCCATATCCATACCCATTTTAACAATACCCACCATATACCCCCCTTTTTTTCATTTTCACTGCCCATATCCATACCCATACCCATTGGGCGGCTTTTGCGGGTTCTGGGCAGGCATGAGTTTTTTGCCAACCCTAAATTCACCAAGTTCTTGGCTCGTTATAATACCAAGTTATGACTTTTTATCCTATAGTGACACTAAATTATTTTTCTTTTCCATAGTAGCCGTATGTTCCAATTTGGGTTCATTGTGGCACCGAGTATCTAATGACCTGATTATCCCGTTATACGGAATCTTTTAAATTTTATTTTGAGCTATAAACACTACATAAGTAAATAGAAAAGAAAAACTATGCCAAAAAAGTTCATAAAACCCATAATTATTCATTCCCTTCACACTTCCCACTCTATAATTCTCCATCAAAGAACCCAAGCTTCAAATTATGAAATAGAAATGAAACATTTTCTTCATATTATTTATATGGTAAATGAAAAAAGTGGTGCACATTAAAACAGGTCTTGCATAAATTAAAAAATAAATCAAAAAATCGAGTATAACTAACTACACAGATAATCAGTTTCTTTAGTGTTACTTTGAATCCAAATTAAAAAACATATTATTATCATGAAAATAAAAATAAGCATGAGCAGCAGCTGTGAGCGAGATAAAATGCCTGCTCCTTGAAAGAACAGGGAACATTTTTTTCAAAGAATGATAAGCTCGACAGTTACATATTTTGCAGTAGAGTAGAGAACACCTTATACCTGGATTCTTGATGGAAATCACTGCATCAGGATCTTGGCAATTTCGGAGAAAATGTGTAAATAGACATCATGCTCTACTAAGAAAGTGCAATCAGAAAGCATAACTAATGGGCTGGGTTCTTGGGAATAACCTTTGCATTGGGAACAATAGCAGCAGCCAAGGACAATGTAGAACTGGCGATGGTTTATCATACACGTCCGGCATAACTACTCTGATTCTGCTATCTTGGATCAGTTGGATGGGCTGCGGCTTTGACTAATTGGGTGGGGATCCACAGGACATAACAGTTGTGCTTCAGCATATTCTACCACATCAAGTTCTACTAAGAAAGTGCAATCAGAAAGCATAATTAATGGGCTGGGTTCTTGGGAATAACCTTTGCATTGGGAACAATAGCAGTAGCCAAGGGCAATGTAGAAGTGGCGATGGTTTATCATACACGTCCGGCGTAACTACTCTGATTCTGCTATCTTTGATCAGTTGGATGGTCTGCGGTTTTGACTAATGGGGTGGGGATCCACAGGACATAACAGTTGTGCTTCAGCATATTCCACCACAGTTGTAGTCCTCTGCAAAATTAATAGCGATGTCATTGGAATGTCTAATGAAACATCACATTCAGCAAAATATCAACTCCAAGCTCTGGCGTCTTTTTTCTTTCTTTTTCTAGTTCAACCTAGGTCATTCACACTGTACTGCATTACATTGCAGTATTTATTACTAGAAAAAATAAACTTCATATAAAACAAGGGTAAGTGCACATGCGAGACACAGAAGCTTGGCATGAAAGCTGCTACTCATATAAAAAATACATCCACAACCAGATGCCCAGTGTACCAAGTATGAACCATCATTGCAGTCCCCTGAAAAATTAGTAGTGGATGGGATGTCACATGAAACATGACATCCGGACAAACATAAGCTCTACGTGACTCTGATATCTTCTGTCTCTCTTTTTCTTGTTTGAGCTTGGTCATTTACACTGTATTGCAACATACTGCAGGATTCTATTCCTAGAAGAAACAAACTCCATAGGATAACCAGGCAAATGCACATGCAGGTGACAGAAGAGAGCAGAAGGCACCTTGCCAAGCACTCATCATGAACGCTGCTCTTCGAACAAACAGTATTTTCACAACCAGCTGCTCAGTGTCCCAAGCATGAATCTTGGATGTTCATTTTAAAACATCCAACAGGAGGTGCTTTCAAATCAGTATTAGTCCTTCAAATCTCAACATCAGACTTCACAATGTCATGACAAAGACATCCTCAGACCATCCCAGGCTTCTGATTTAACGATCTCAAGGGTACCCTCCATTGCCCATCTCTTGTTAAGTACAGCATGCTCCATTTTTGGCTCCCCAAGGAGATGATAAGGTGGCTAAAACCATAATACCCTACCCCAAATCTGCACTTCACTTTGCTCTTACAAATATTTTTTCCACCGAAGCGCCATACAAGAGGAGGAGCTCAAAATGCAACTCTGTACCCTCTACCAACTAATTTCACACCTAAAATGTTGTATTCGTTCTGTTTTTTTTTTTTTTGGGCCCATTTCCGCGCAGAAAAGGGCATGATAAGCTCTCTCATGCAAGGAATCCCACTTCAGCAACTGTCTTAAAGATAAAACACTAAAAATTTTCTAAGGCACAATTTATTGTGAACTGGATCCATTCAATCCCATTCGTTTCAATGCTCAGAGGTATACAGCAAATTATAAAATTCTTTAATAGACAACGCATGCTTATCCAGTTTAAGTCACTCTCCTTAAAATACTAAGTGAAGCAGATTGCATAGCTAACAACTCCTTAAAGTAATTCATCTTCTCACAAAGCCAAAGGCCTCCTACAGGTAAATTATCCAAGGCAAAGATCATCAGACAGTTACAGCATCATGCCGAGGACTTAACTTACAGACTCCAGTGCACATTTCAGATGCTATTTCACTGAGCAGTAAACCTTCCTGAAATTTGATCTTATTCACATTATATAGATGAATCCAAGCCCCTGGCATGAATGAAAAAGACATCCTCTGACATAACACCAGGGGCGGAGCCAGGATTCAGAGTAAAGGGGGGTGAGATTAATAATATACATAATATAAACTTTAATAGTTTTAAAAATAAAGTGCGCAGCTAATACATTCAAGAAAGTTGTAATCGACGAGATCTCATATTTTGAAAGTAAAGCATGATATCATCGTTCGACTTATTTTTAAAAAAATCAATCTCAAAATCAGTACAAGAATAAAAATGGATGAAAATTAAAGGGCACTCGCAAAAATTCAAAAGAAAAATATGTAGAGGGCAACATGAGGAGTTGAACACACAACCTTCCACACTAAACAACAGGCAACCAACCACTCTACTATGCACATCTTTGTGAAGTATTTAGAAACTAATTAATATATATCTATTGTTTTTCTACTAGAATATCCCACATTTAATTTTTTTCCCTCAAAAACCTAGGGGGTCAATTGACCCCCCTTGCCCCTTCATGGCTCCGCCCATGCATAGCACAACTACATATTTGCAAAATGGGGAAAGTGGAGAACACTCTGTGCTTCAGAAAAGAGGGCAGCAATAACAAATCTGCTGCATCCATATTGTGGTCTATAACTTTCGACTAAAGTGATGGAATTCCAGTAGCATATCTGACAACCATTAAGCCAGATGAGCTAGATTTCCTAATCCAAGTTTAACAACCTGTGCCCCTTTTTTTGTTGTCACTGCTTTAGACCACACCACCTAGCCTTCATCCATCTTGGCCACCCATTAGAAGCTTCCTTTCCATTTGCTCCAAGTACCAGCTCCATGTATCGAAAGATAATATAACGGAGGACATGACAGTGCACCCCCACCAAGAAAAGATGCCTATGATTGCCAACCTAGCTTGGAGTTTCTCTTGAAATTTCAATAGCGCAGGCTTCCAGAAGACAAGATTCTTGGGTTTCCTCCACTCGTAGACCACAGGAAGGGGAACACATCCAACTCTACAGTTCGAAATATCAGCAGTGTCTCCAACGCAAATAACTGATGTATTCAAGCCACACAAAACAACACAGTTCAAAATTTATCTTAAGGCCATACGTCGACTGAAATCACCTCAAAAGTAATCATGATAACAAAAGCATCCCTATAGGCCTATTCTAATGCAGAAAACAGCAGACTATTGTCTTAAAATTCCAAAGCTTCCAACTTCCCTAATTGCATGCCACAGACAAGACCTTTATGCAGGGCACGCTTGTACAGCATATGGAAAGTCTCGGTTGCAATTCCAAAAGAAAGGGAGTAAGAGGGACAATGCTTGGGCCCCATCTGCATAGAAATGCACACAATAAGAACCTAGCTGTTTGAACACGATATTAGGACTACCATTGATTCAAATAAAGACCATATCTGTCTGGCACAGTATCTAGTCCATTGCCTCTAACTTGTTTAAAAGATTGCAGCTCACACTCCTATGGCATAGCATAATCCACTTCCAAGATGAAAGAACATTCTCTTTTCCTATTAAGAAGGTTAACAAATTCTTACAGTAAATATGTTGTGAGGTCAAAAATCACCTCAAGAAGCAAGATGCCTTGAAGCTAATCTTACAGATGATTGGAGGTTGTGAAATGCATTAGAGTTCCATTGAAACAGAACAGAAAAAGGAATACCATGACAAGAAATAATCCCAAATTACCCTAAAGCCCCCACGAACAAGGAGTATGAATGATCCAATACTTCAATATGTTTATATAGAGGTCAGAGTTGAATTTCAGAATGACCACAATCTCATCCCATGAGAAAGAAGAAACCTAACAAGCATTGCCAAACCAACAATGTTGGAATACAAAAGTGGTTGTTGTACCACATTAATAAAATTAAAGGGCTTGAGCATATATATAAACTTGTGAGTTATTCAACCCATTGGCAATTAGTTTTGGGTTGGAACCACATTTGAGCTTATATGCATATTTAACATGGTATCCGAGTGGATTGCTCGATCTTAATTTGCCATCATCCCCACTTGGTTAAAATTGTACGCACGTGTTGAATCTTATTAGTCGCCCGCACGTTAGGGGGCGTGTTGGAGTGTCAAAGTGAGTGTTGTACTACATTGATAAAATTAAAAGGTTTGAACATGTATATAAACTTGTGAGTTACTCCACCCATTGTCAATTGATTTTGGGTTGGAGCCTCATTTGAGCTTATATGCGTGATTCTTTGTTTATAGCCAAATTGATATAAAAATTAAACAAACAATTTTTTTTTTATAAAAAATTTCTTCTTAGAACTCAATACCCCAGTGAGGCTAAGATGCAGTCTAGGCCCAAAGGTGGCGGCAGAAGGACAGGAATCCGACTGCTGCTAAACCCCAATCTACTGACGACCCCACAATTCCCCAGTATGAAGGAATGTGTATCTCAAAACTTGAAACCAGAACCTCCACATTTGAAGGTGGTCCAAATGCAATCAAGCGTAGACCTAAGAGACACAGAGAGTCTCCAACATGAAACTTGCATTCACGTAGCATACCATGTCGAAGGCTATGATCACTTAGCATAACATCCATAAAGCTGTGGGACAAAACATAGATTAAAGATGGTCACATATTCAAAATTTCAAATACATACCTTCTATGCTCCAAGTTGAGCCACGAACTTCCCATGCCAACATCCTGAAACACACAACGTAAAGGTATATATTTCAATTCCGTAGAGACTTTAAAAATCATAGACATGGAGCTCAGTTTCACTGGAAGGATGACATTTTTCTCCCACCACAGAGAGCCACATTGCAATTTTCATTTTGCTTCTTACATCATGTGAGTATGTAACCATACAACTTGAACAAGATATTTTGGGGGGGGGGGGCATACTGGGGTAATCCATCAAGTAAATTACCTTCTAAACTTGCTCTGCATCAGCCATCAGTCCTGAAATAAGACTGTAATCATGCAAGACAGCAAATTTTTTACAATAATCACACACAATAACAACATGGAAGTATCAAAGGCAGGCAGATAAAAGATTGAAAATGTAGCCACATCAATAGCAATAACATACTAAACTTGCTAAAGGGGAAATATGATATCATCTCTTTTCAATGCGGAAAACCAACAATGACCTAAACCCTTCCAAACTACAGAATGAAAACCACCATCATGCTTATCAAACTCTAATAAATATAAAAGCTATCGCACTCTAACAAGCTAGCTACATCAACGGCGAATCCAGCCACAGCACAACACATCAATCATCATCATTGATCAGCAACGCAATGATCATCAACAACTCATACATAACTCACTATTGTTCCTCCCGCTCTCGATTCCACTGCTCAATTCGAGCTCGTCGCTCCTCGCTACCTTCTCTAGCCGGTGGAGGACTCCTGCTCCTCCTCCTTCCACCCCTTCCACCATCTCTCTCTCTCCCCCTATCTCTCTCCCTATCCCTACTATGGCGGCCATAATCTCGGTCCCTCCGGTCATACTCGTTCCCCCTGCGGTACCCCGGGCTGCGACTCCTGCTCCTGCTCCTGCTCCTTCTCCGGCGGCCATGGTGGAACCTCCCGAAAAGCTTCCTCCTCAACTCCCTCCCAATCATCTTAACATGCATGAAATTGCAATACCCACCTCGATTACAACTCTCCTCCTCAAACTGCCGGCAAGTAGCCTCCCGGAAGTCCGTCACCGGAGAGAAATCGGCGATGATGGGCCTACCGGAGTAGAACCTACCATGGAGGGCTTGAAGGGCAGCGGCAGCTTGGTCTTCCTCGCGAAACTGCACGTACACATTACCAATCATGTGGTCAGCGAGATTGTCGCAGACGTTGAGGGTCTCGATCTCGCCGAACTTTGAGAGCTCCTCGAAGATGTCTTCGTAGAAGTCCTCGAAGTGGGATTGGAGAGCACCGGGGGAGATGGGCTGACCCTGCGCGTCCACGCCGGGAGTTATCATGTCTGGGCGCTGGTACATGTTGGAGAGGAGCAGAGTCGGGGAGATGGTGGGGCGGTTGTGGAGGCGAGAGCAGCGGTCGCCATGGCGGCATGCGCCGATCTTGAAGTAGAAGGGGCAGTTCACCCTGTCCTTCTCTGTTCCGAATATCGACGCCAAGTGCTCCGCCATTGTTGGTTTATTTAAGATCTTTGTTTCTAGGGTTTTCTGTGAGGGGGAGGGAGAGAAAGAGGGTTTGAAGAAGTTGGAAGGAGCCCTAAATTGAGGTTGCGGTGGTGTTGACAGGTGACGGTGGTGGGATGATGAAACACAAATGGGGTTAACCCCACAAGTGGGTCGGGTCCGATTGGGAGGATGGTTTTCGATAAAGAATGGAATTCACATTATATCGTGATGGATATTTTTATTATTTTGTTTAATTTGAAATTTTTGCAGCCAAGCGTGCTCGGTTGTTTTTTTTTGGGTCAACAGGTAATATAGGTAAGCACGTAAAGTAGATTTACATTAAGTTGTCATAATCCATCTCCTATATGCTACTACTGGTAACAAATAATTTTTCTCTTCTAGTCATCTACTAATTTTAAGTACTTATATGATCGGAAATGTTGCACTTGTTGGTGCCTCCAGTTTGGGTTGCTAGTCATTTGTTGATGATTAATTTTGTACCATTATTTCCAAGACTTTCAACTTTCCTTTTGTGCAGATAAACCTGATTGTTAATCTATTTTTATATTTGGGTACAACCATTCTGTATTCATCTACCCTGCTAATAATCTTCCCTGCAACATTTAAATGAGATAGAGTTGAATGTTATTAATTCATTCCTTGCTCCTAGAAGAGCTTCCTTTTGTCATTTTGCTCTTTTATTGTAGAACTCACTTATACTCCCTTGCATAATTCTTTCATATGTTGTGTGAGTTATTCGAAGGAATCTTTGCGGTCTCATTTATTAGTTTTCCTTGAAAATACAATCCAATATCCAGACGACCCTTAGTAGATTTTGGTGCCGATGCTAGATATGTGTTATAGGCTACACTCTTCCCACCTTCTGCGTTTGTTGTGAAGGCTAATGTTGAGGATAATGACAAGTCAGAATGCATGCCAAAAGAATCGAAGTCCCTAGTTGTGTTGTTTCCTATCTCGTCTTTCACGCCAATTTCTTCAAGAGTAGACATCACATCTACTTCTTTAGGAGGTCCGTCACTCCTCAATCCTACTTCAGAAAGACCAATAACTTCTCATCATTACATTTATGCTACAAGTCTCCATCTCCCTTGCTTCTCAACTCGTCGAGTTCCTCAACATTCATCTCAGATATGGTGGTATGGCTATCTTCGATGGAATTGCTTGTTTCTCCTGAAGGTATGATGTTGCTAGGGGGTTGCTGCCCACTGGATGTAAGCACTGATGATTCAAGTTTGTGATCTTTGATCACTGATGGGTTCAACACCCCATATTGCTCTGATTTGATAGCACCTTTAGTAGAGTATTCATTACTAGTAAGTGAGATTGCGCGATTTGAGTTTTTCTTTAATTTCAAATGATCAAAGGCTTTTTGATCTTCCAAATTAGGTAGACTTTTAGACAAGTTGCTACAATAATCGGTAGCTCTCTGTGGTTGTGCATTTCCTTGAATAGAGAGACAAAGTTGTTTAATCTTACTTAATTCCCTTTTAACTTTGACATTAGATGGTTCAAACCTAATAACTATTTGGAGATATGTGAGAGCTTCCAATCTACACAAATTCATTAAAGCCTGAGCTCTTCGAAACTGAGCTTTAGCATTAAATAAGTCTAATTTTAAAGCCAAATTAGACTGGTGCTTAGCATCTTCAAACGCACACAACTTTAACCAGCATGCAGCTAGGTTAAGATTAAGGGACAGACCCAACTCCGCCATTAAATGTGCTTCCTTTGCAGTACTAGGAGCAAACTCATAGACGTTGAATAACTTTATCATACTTGATAATCGCTCGCTTTCATGCTTTTAATCTATAAAGTTGATTACCTTCCTCCTTTAAACTCTTGGTTGCTAGGAGTGCCTACTTGGAGTCATCCGTTTTCATTATTTTGCACCTCACATCTTCATCAAACTCTTCCGCAATATGAGCTACAGTAAAATCAGTGAGAAACAAGCTTGAGGCGTGACCCATCCTCTCGATCAAGCTTAAACCCTCCTGTAATAGGCCAATCCTAAATTATGATTATTTATTTAATTAAGCTTTGCTATTAATTTTCCTGCATTTATTTATCGCAATTCGAGTTTTAATTATCGTAAAAATTTCAGGTGAATCGATAGTAGGCCCCAGTAAATATAATTAAGTGATAAATTATTTTTCATAACCTCACAAAAATTTAATTTGAGCTACGAAAAACTTATATCGCAATTGAGTGCTATTTTTCCGAGCCCAATTCATTTGAGTCCGATTAGTGGTCCAAAAAGTTGGTGCAAGTGAATTAAGCTAATTACCATTATTTGTGCCTAATTATAATTAGTAAAAAGCTACTTTTGGGAGGATATTTATCACCTAAATGATCACCAAAAATCTAGCCAAAGCCAAAATCATTTTTTCTTTTTCTTCTTTCTCCTTCACCCATGGCTCCCCCCTCCCCTGCTGCTGCCAACGTTCTGCTACTGCCGCCACCCCCAACCAGTGTCAGCCGCCCTCTCCAGTTGATGCCGCCTTGCCTCTGCTCCTGGCACCACTAGCCACCACTGGCACCACCTCCCGCCACCCCTCCTCTCTAAATCCCAGCTTAAAGTGAGGTACAACCCTAACTCTTTTCTTGTTTAATTTTAGATTTTTATGAATGATTTGATTATGGATCATGTTATATTGATAAAAATGAGTGTTAGTTTGGTGCTTTTTTATGTGTGGGAGAGTTAATTTGCAAGCATGTAAGAATTGGGATCATACATGATGATGTAAGCTTGATGTTGAAAATGATGAACTTTGAGTTTTTTGATTTAATTTTGTGATCTTTGGGATAAAGAGTTGCTTAAGTGTTGTAGATGATGATTTTTGGATGAAAATTTGAATTGGGCATAACCTAGGGTTTCATAATCATGCATGAGTAAGGTTGATTTTTGAATCAAGTATGTTTATTTGGATTGAATTAGATGAAATTTGGAAGTTGGATATGTTATGGGCTTGAAAAATAATGTTGTGTGAATTTTGCCAAAATTAATGGATGATGGAAAGTCCCATAAGTGATCAAAAGAGGTTGTCTGGATTAATAATGCAAGTAAGTGAGTTTATGGGAGCATTTTGAGCAATTATGTGAAGAAAAGTATTGAAAAATGTGTAAGGTTGATCATAAAGTAATTTTTGAGTGTTTTGGCTGAAATAAGGTATGGATAAGAATGAAACAAAGGTTAATGGACATGATTTATGGGAGAAGAAAGAAACCATGAAAAATTAGAGCTATTATTAAGAATTTTGGATGATAATTAATGTTGCTAAGTTTAACAACTTTGATTGTACTTAGAAACTTACTTGGGTTGGAAAGCTAAACTAAATGGACATGTGAATGAAATCGGAGAAGTGGGGAGAGTAATGACTCAATACCAGTGTTTGTCGGGACAAGTTAGTGTGATTAAAACTATCCTGAACCTAACTACACCCCCTTGGTCTTAACCCTTATTATCCATCTCAAGAATATCAAAAACCCACATTCCATTTATAACCGTCAGAGCCTTTAAACTATAACCTCAATTATTTTATTCTGGTCTACTTTACTCCAAATTATTTTACCTCGAGTTAAATTACCTTAATTTATTTATTTTTAGAATGACCTTAGCGTAACTTATCTTATATTGAATTATTTGAGTTATGGATGCCATTAGTCATTAAGTTTCTATTCAAGTTACAAATTATGAGAGTGAGTGTTGTTTACTAACTACATATACCTAAAATTGCATTTCTGAAGCAGAATCGGGGCCTAGTATATCGTTCCCCATTGTGCATAAATATTATCAATTGAGATTAGATTAAAAAACCTTGGGTACATCCATTGCCTGTATCTTTACAAATCAGAATGTGTTTATCAAAGTTATAATATCTTGGTAAGTATATCAATGAATCAGTTTATTCAGTGATTTATTGTCTAATTAGTGACCCCGTCAGTTATCACTATATGGTAGTCGCCCTCCAGTTACTTGTGCAACCTCAGGCCAGGTCTCCCGATTGGCTTGGCAGGTGTACACCTATCTATAGATCATAACAGTTACTAGGGGTTCACTATCAGATAATAACTAGCAATACAATTTTACATTCATCTTATTCACTGTTTTAAATCAAAATAAGTTACAAAGCGGCCGCCTAACCAATTTTTTTGTGATCATTTGACAATATAAGAATGCATGTATTCAGTTTCAGCTCACATTTTGAAATGTTTGTCATGTTTTATTTTAGGCAAATGCTCAGTAAATCACCCTCATGTTAGGAAAGCAGCTGAAAAAAAATAAGTGAGCAACATAATCTGGATAGATCAGTAGTAATGTTAGTTCATGAATATTTTAGGAAGCTGTATTTTGAGATCTTCAATTGATTTAGTTGTAAACTTTATGAAGAATTACTCTATTATAGTGCATAAACTTTATATGGTTTTGGTAATGTTTGAATGTGTACGGTGGTAATCTATGCTTAACTATGTTATATCTAGTGCACATACATAAAACCTTGCCCTTCTAGATGGTAGTAATGCCACAACCGTCAGGTTTATTAGTTCTAATTAAGGGAATGATTAAAGAGTATACAAACAGTGAGATATGCGCATTGGGGGCGTTGCACCTGAAAGTTGGTAGAATGCCCCTTGTGTTTGTAAGGGGAGCCAATCTCATATATATACGGTCAATATACATCTTGAATGTACATGGAAATCATTCACATTACCAAAACATGAAAAATATATACCAATTATAGAAGAGATATGCCAACTATAGAAGATATAAAAATATATATACTAATCCTCCCTCGCAATCATAGCGGGAGTGGAGCGAGTGCTGAGATTGGCCCTAAAATTAAGAAAAAGAGGTGTTGGTAGACCTTTAGTGAAGGTATCGGCATATTGAAAACAAGAGGGGATGTGCAACACACGAACAAGACCAAGAGCTAATTTTTCCCGGACGAAGTGGATGTCTATCTCAATATGCTTGATACGGTGATGTTGCACAGGGTTACACGATAAATAAGTAGTGGATACATTGTCACAGTAAACAATTGTTGCCTTTGGCAAAAAAATATAGAGCTCATGAAGAAGATAGCGTAACCAAGTACATTCAACCACAACATTGGCAACTGCTCAATATTTAGACTCTGCACTGGAGCGAGAAACTATGATTTGACGCTTTGAGCTCCAAGAAATAAGATTATCCCCCAAACATATATAATATCCAGAGGTTGAACGTCAGGAGTAGGGGCAGGCAGCCAGCCCAGTCGGGATCAGAATGGGCAGTCAATTGAGTAAGAGAAGAGGGTTGGAGATGAATGCCATAGTCAATTGTACCTTGTAAATAACGTAAAATATGCCTAAGCGCTTGCAAATGGGCCTCTCTAGGATCTGCATGAACAGACAAACTTGTTGGACTGCATAGCTAATGTCAGGCCCAGTGAAAGTAAGATATTGTAATGCACCAGCAAGACTGAGATATAATGATGAATCAGAAATAGGGGAACCAGCATTAGCAGGCAATTTTGACTTGGAGTCAACAAGTGTTGATATAAGCTTACAAGTGGACATAGAAGCATGAGCAAGAATTTCCTGAGCATATTTATGTTCAGATAGAAAGAGACCTTTGGAGTTACGAGAGACAGAAATCCCCGAAAAGTCATGCAGTGGCCCCAAATCAGACATAGGAAATTCAGACTTCATGAGAGAGATGAGAAGAGACAACAATTCTATTAATGAAGCAGTAAGAATTATGTCATCCACGTATAAAAGTAGAAATGCCACTTGTTGACCGTGCCGAAATATGAATAGAGAGTTACCACATACACTCCCTAAGAAGCCATATTGTGTGATGAAACTAGTGAATCTTTGAAACCATGCACGGGGAGCTTGCTTAAGACCATAAAGAGCCTTTTTAAGATGACAAGCATGCTCCGGATTGGAGGCATCTATGAATCCAGAGGGTTGAGCCATGAAAACAGTTTCGTCAAGTTTGTCGTGTAAGAAGGCATTCTTGACATCTAATTGATTGATTGGCCACCCTTTAGAAAGGGCAATGCAAAGAACCATACGATTGTAGCAGGTTTCACAATAGGACTAAAAGTTTCATCATAATCAACCTGGGCCTGTTGGGAGGAACCGTCAATAATGCGAGCCTTATAACGTTCAAGGGAGCCGTCTGCCCGATATTTTACACGGGTAAACCTAATGTGATCGAATAGCATTTGCATTAGGAGGGAGAGGGACCAACTCCCAAGTATCATTTGAGAGTAAGGAAAGATAATCATCTCACATAGCAGAGTGCCAATTTGGGTCTTTGAGAGCTTGTCGATAGGAATTTGGAAGGGCAGAAATAGTGGAAAACTCAGTAGCAAGAGAAGGAAAATTTTTAGGACAGTGTGTACCATCAGAAGACCGGGTAATCATGGGGTGATTGGGTTGTGGTGGTGGAGGAGAAGCCGGTGTGGGCAGGACACCCAGTGGAGAAGATGTGGTCTGAGGAGAATTGGATTAGTCCGAGTGGGTTGGGGAGGTAAATGTGGGGAATGTGATCGATAATGCAGAGGGGGTAGTGGAAAGTGGATCAAGGAAAAAATATGCAGTAGTAGGGAAAGACGGAGGTAATGTAGCAAAAGGAAATTCAGTTTCATCGAAAACAATGTGACAGGAAATAATAATACGATGAGTAGCTAAGTCAAGATAGGGATACCCTTTATGATGAGAAGGGTACCCTAACAAAACACATTTTGTGATCCGAGGAGCCAACTTGTGGGGAGCAGTAGCGAAGAGATTACGATAGCACGTAGACCCAAAAACACGTAAGTGCTTATATGAAGTTGGTTTATGATACAATAATTCATAAGGAGTGGAATTTTGTTTAGATCTTGTGGAAAGCAGATTAATGAGGTGTGCAGTCCCATGAAATAGTACGAATCATGCTGTTGATAGTACGAATCATTCTTTCAGCTTTACCATTTTGTTGAAATGAGTGAGGACAAGCGAGTTGGGCATGAATACCAAGAATAGAGAAAAAAGAGTCAAAAGAACAGTTGTCATATTCACGACCATTGTCACGCTGTACGGATTTGATGGGCAAATTAAATTGTGTCTTGACAAAGGTTTGAAATTTAACAAAAGTACCATAAGCCTCAAATTTAGCCCATAGAGGAAATACCCATAAATGATGAGTAAAATCATCTAGAAACAAAATACAGTATTTATAGCCACTGAGACTTGATATTGGAGATGTCCATAAATCAGAATGAAGAAGTTCAAATGGAGTGTGAGTGACACTAGTAGAAGAGGAAAAGGGAAGCTTTAAGTGTTTGCCTAATTGACAAGCATGACAAACATTCTTGGATAAATCATCCTTATTACATGAAATAATATCACTAGACAAAAGTTGTTGAATAGTAGAAGAGCCTAGATGGCCGAGATGACGATGCCAAGTTGAAAGAGGTTAAGTGCTAACAGCAAGGTCATGACATGGTGCGAAGGAGGAAGATGATGTGCTGCATAGTGGGTAAAGATCTCCAGAGCTATTGCACCGAAAAATCACCATCTTCGTGTGGAAGTCCTTAATAGAGAAACCAAAAGGATCAAATTCTATAGAGCATGAGTTATCACGAATAAATTAACGAATAGAAACAAGATTTTTTGTAAGATTAAGGGCCACGAGAACTGTTGGTAAATCAGGATTACCTGAATGCGGAAGCTCGACTGCCAGGATCTTAAACTCGCTTGACTGCTACCCACGAACTGGTGGCTACTAGAGTCACCGAACAGCCACACTTCAAAACCCGAACCCTCGTGGATGGTAAGGTTATGTGAGGTATTAAGACAGAGAGAGTTTGATCTAGGGAATTGTTCTGCTCTAGCTTGCTATGTTTCTGTATCTCTAATCCACATAAACACATCCCCTTTTATAATCTGATAATCCCGAAATTGAATCAGGACTTAATGTGCAGATTAATACGCAATTAATCCCATGTAACTGCCAAATTAATTAGGGTGATTATGGGTATTAAACCTGTGTGACTGTTACCGGTCAACATCTCCCCCTAGGTCACACATACCTCAAATCTCATGTCTCTCTACCAACATATTCCCTCACGTTTTATACTGGGAATGGAGCGTGCGACCAAAACTGAACACATCAGTGTTATATCAAGTCACCATCTAACTGACACAACACCTTCAAGAAAACCAATACCTCGAATCATTCAAGAACATCACCAATGGCATACACTGTCCCTCTATGCGTGATATATAAATTGATTATATACTGAATATAATCGCTCAGGCCTGATATGGTGATGAGGAATGATTCTTCCTTAGACAATTAAAATAATCCATCTTAGCATAACTGCTTTCCTAATGTGCCCCACTGGACCGTATACATCTTGGCCCTTGGATAACACATTAAGGTAGCAACATCATACTCATATTTCATATTATAACTCTAAGTCTAAGAGTATTGCCAATGAAGGTCACACAGTGACAAGGTTAGGGATTTCACTTGTCACCCATCAAATAGGTCGACATTTAGCACACACGGTATAAGGGTGTGTCATGGCATAGCTCCAACTAAGTTGGGCATGTCACTCTTCTATGTCATGCGAATCGTAAGTTTGGCTTTTACTCAAAAAACCAACTTGAGTTACTAGATTAACATACGCAATGCTAATCACAACACTCAAGATTCAGCTATAAGGCTTCGATATGAAAACTTATTTCATATTCGACTCCCCCGAGTCTCATCTTAGTCTTACTAAGGCGACTATATCCTTTCATTCATACATACATGGTATGAGTAATCAATATTACACACCTAGTGCCAATATGATTCGGTCTCACCCTGCCCGCTACTCAAGTGTTAGGGCGATTGTCTGTGTGACAAGGCCAATCTGAAGCCTGCTGACATTATAATGTGCCTTAAAATATACTCACATAGTCATGAATATTTGAAAAGAAACATCATTTTCTATTTTATAAATATTCAATACAAGAGTACACATGTCCAATATACACTTAGATACATCCAAAAACTAAATCCTATGCAGACCTAAGCTCATCACATGAGCTTTAAAAGCATCTCTAGGAATAAGCTTAGTTAATGGATCAGCAATCATCCTACTTGTAGATATGTACCACATAGGTACCGGAAGATTCTCTTGACGACTTGCCCGTGAGTAAGCTATGGGTTGCTTTGGTAACGACTTACCAAGCCAACCGCAAAACAAATATCTGGCCGTGTACACAATATGGCATTCATTAAGCTGCCCACTGCATTTACATACGGAACGTTACTCATTCTCTCCTTTTCTTTGTCTGTCTTAGGGCACTGATCGAGACTCAAGGTTAGACCCTTTTCAACTGGAGTATCCACGGGCTTAGAATAATGCATTCGAAAGCGTTCTAAGATTTTGTTAATGTATGCTTCTTGACTTAAACCAAGAAGCTTTTTGGAATGGTTCTGAGTTATTTCTACGCCTAGGACATACCTAACCTCACCCATGTCCTTCATCTCGAAGACGGAGGATAACCACTGCTTAGTGGTCTGGATCATCTCCATGTTGTTTCCAACCAACAGTATGTCATCAACATACAAAGTGAGAAACATAATCCCCTTTGCAGTTTTCTTGACATACACACAGTGATCTTCAGATACCATGTTCAAGCCAAAAGAAATGATGGCTTCATGGAATCTAAAATACCACGCTCTAGAAGACTGTTTGAGACTATAGATGGATCTTTTAAGACGACAGACTTTGTCCTCTTGACCTTTTGATACAAAACCAATAGGTTGATCCATGTAGATCTCCTCTTCAAGATTTCTATTAAGGAATGCAGTTTTTACGTCCATCTGGAATAACTCTAAATCCAGATGGGCAACTAGGGCTAGAAGCAGGCAAACAGAGGCAGTTCTCACCATAGGAGAGAAAGTTTCTTCATAGTCTACCCCCTTACTTTGGGTAAATCCCTTCGCCACTAAACGGGCCTTAAACTTATCGATCGTTCCATCCATCTGACGTTTTATCTTGAAAACCCACTTGTTTCCAATCGATTTACGCCGGGGAGAAAGATCAACAAGTTCTCAAACCTTGTTTCTCGCCATGGAGTCCATTTCATCCCTCATAGCTTCCATCCAAACTTTGTGGTTTGGTGAATCAATTGCCTCTTCGAAAGAGGTAGGCTCCTCTATCTCTAAAGGAGTGCACAAGAATATCTCCTCTTCGATTTGAAAATATCATCAAGGGATTCTTCCACGTTCACTCCTCTGGAGTTGAGGACCAGTGCTGGTTTGTCCCACTGAGGAACTTCTCCCCCTATCTCTAAGAGGTATGGAATCTTCAACGGGTAGAGAATCACTCCTATCATCCTGAACAAGCGAACTAACTGCAGGTTCATGAATAGGAGAGCAAGGATGAACCTCAGTATTAAGTTGATTCTCTTGGTTAACCAACAGCTGTGCATCTTTTATACTATCTTCAGTGATACGGTGAGTGTTTAAATCCTCCCCCTCACCGAGAGACAGTTGGTCATCTAGCGGTAACTCAAACAAGGCTAGGTCATTTTTTTATTTCACCAATGCTTGGGAACTCATCCTCAAGAAACTCCACATTACGTGAATCGACTTCCGTCATGCCACCATTATGGTGCTCACCATACATAACGTATCCCTTAGAATGTTCGGGATAGCATATGAACACCATTTTGGTCTCTCTTGGACTAAGTTTCCTGTGTTTGTGAGTCGAGCTGTGTACATAACCAACCGAACCCCATGGGCATAAATGTTCTAAGGAGGGCTTTCTACCATGCCATAACTCATATGGAGTGGCGGATACGCTCTTACTTGGCACACGGTTGAGGATGTAAGCTGTCGTGAGCAACGCATCCCCCCAAAAACTAATTGGGAGATTGACGTGTGCCATCATTGACCTGACCATGTCAAGCAATGTTCGATTCCTACGCTCTGCCACACCATTTTGTTGTGGAGTGCCAGGAATCGTGAGTTGTCTGCACATACCCTTTTCCTCACAAAATTCTTTGAACATATGAGAGAGGTATTCACGACCACGATCAGTTCGAAGAGTCTTAACTCTCCGATCTAACTAGGTCTCAACCTTGGCTACAAAGCGTTTAAACACATCAAGTGCTTCATAACGATGTGATAATAGGTACACATACCCATATCTTGAATAATCATCTATAAAAGTGAGGAAATAGAAAGCCCCATGATGTGCTTTAACATTCATGGGTCCACAAATATCAAAGTGGATAAGTTCAAGAGGGCTTGACGCCCTTAAAGCCTTTCTAAAAGGCTTCGCGGTCGCCTTGCTAGCTAGACATGACTCACACCTAGGCAATTTAACCTTAGTAAGTCGGTCTAAAAGCCCTTCTTTAACTAGCCGACTCATCCTATCTTGGCCAATATGACCAAGCGTAGCATGCCACTTAATTGATTCTAAATCAGAATCAAAATATGAGACAAAGGCTGAATGAGGATTATTATAAGATTCATCAAAATTGAGTACAAGAAAATCGTTCCTTAATGTAGCGTGGCCAAACACATTGCCACCATACAAAATGTTCAAACCATCTGGACAAGAAGTAAAATCAAAACCAGATTTCATTAAAGAAACTAAAGATAAAAGACAAGTCCGCACCCCAAGTGCGTAGGGAGCATCAAATAGGAGCAACTTATTTCCTCCTTTCAACGTGAACCGGTACGTTCCAACACCTAGAACGTCTTCTTCACTGCCATTTCCAAGCACGACAGATTGTGAACTCACCGGATAGCGGTGAAAGTCCACAAAGCCAGCTCTGTCCTGAACCATATGTTTGCTTGCTCCCATATCTACAATCCAATTAGGGAAAGATTTAGCAACTAATGCATGGGAACATACATATAATTCAGGAGAGAAAGTGAAGAAAGGTACCTTCTTCGACTTAGGACAATCCCGAGCATAGTGACCTTTCTTGCCACAGTTATAGCACTTCACACGTGCTATCTTTGTCTCTCCACTGCCTTTGGCCTTTTGTTTCTTAGCCACTCCAGCCTTCGGCCCACCTTTCTCAGGGGGACGAGAACCTCTCTTGCCTACCTCTAGTGTTCTTATTGCCTTTAGGCCGATTTCCTTTGGCAACAAGAGCCACGTTAGGAGTCCCAAACATTTTCAGGCACTCCTCCATTTCAAGGTGGCTTTGGATCTGACCGAAGGTTTTCAAATGGTTAGAATGAGTTAAGACCGTCTTAACATGTTCGCAATGTTGAGGTTCATCAGGGAGAACCCGAATCACATTCAGGACTTGCTCCCCCTCAGAAATGTCTTTACCAGCAGCCTTTAAATCACAAATTATGCCACACATAATTTGTAAATGTTCGGCTATGGTATGACTGGAATCCATTTCGTACTGCATCTATTTTAGTTGCAAGGTACGAGGCCTTGTTTCGGATGTCTGTCCAAAACGGATTTTAAGTTCTTCCCACATGACCTTAGCCGTGGGGTAAACCTCAAATTCACCAATTAGATCGTCATGCATGAAATACAACATAGTAAAACACGCTCTATGATCTTTCTTGGCCCAGTCTTGGTAGGCCTGTAAGCTTTCTTGATACTGCACAGTAGTAGTATCAACAGGCTTACCATCTTTATCCTTGTCAGATGGTGAAAACTTGGCTACCGTCAAGTGTTTCAATAGGTCTTTTCCTTCCAGAAGATACTGAATCTTCCGTTTCCACATGTCATAGTTAGACCCATCTAACTTTTGACTTGTGGATAGTTAAGTGATTATAGCGTTATTAGCTGCCATATCTACAAGTATTAATAGATGGACATTAGGCACATTACTCTAGGCAATCAAATTATTAAAAAAATTTCATCATTCATGTCATATGATCGAAAATTTCGCCAAGCTCATAATCATCTCATACAATCATGAATTAGAAATTTAAATAATTTAATTACAAAATTTCCATAAGAATTCAATCATATGGACCTTATTAAACCGTTACACAAATTAACGTTTATTCAAATATCACACAGATATTTTACCATGTAAAACTAATTTACATTTGTAACAATATAAAAAAAAACTTGCATATGAAACAAATTCATATTTCAGTATTAACTAACACATATATTGTTTAAAATATAAAACAAATTTATATTTCAATTGGACATTAACATTAAACACATAATAATATTTACCAATCCATATTTCATCAAAGAAATAAATCATATTGATTTGAAATATAAGAGTAATTCATATTTCAATTAGCATAGGGTAAATATTAAACATATTAATAATATAAATACAAGTTCAACTATCAAAACTAATTTGAAATAACAATTCATAATTAATTTAAACTCGTACGAAGCACAACTTAAGCCCTAAAAATATGATTGCATAAAAAGAAAAATGAAAGGGTTTTATTCCCTAAGGCTACCCGAGACCCCCCGGCCTCCCTTCTCATTTCAGGTCTCTTGTTTCTCTCTCTCATACCCTCACCGTTCGGCTCTCTCTTTCTCTCTCAACCCTTCGAGACTGACCGTCTCCTTCTCTTGCCGCTCCTTCGACAGCCATGGCCGCCACATCCCTCTCAACAACCACTTGAAACGTCGACATGCTAACCCATGTGACGGTACACCCCCTTAGCCGCCTCTTTGAACTCAATCCTGGGTTCAACCACCAACCAAAACAGCCCAAAATCACCGTCGACGAGTAGATCGGCGGCTAAACTTTCGATTGACGCCACTTACTCACCCAGCGCGCCAACGCTGTGACGGCGCGTGACATACACGCGCGGCTGTGATGGGTTTGTTTGGCTTGGTTTTGGCCGCTAATAGTAGATCGGGGGACGATTAAGGGTTGGGGAGGAAGAAAACGACCGAAAAGCGTTTTCATGGCGGCGCGTGACATACACGCACCACCCTCCCCGACGGTGCTGATGGGTTCAGGTAAGTTTCTTCCTTTTTTTTATTTTAATGTGTGTCTCTGGGCATGAGAGAGAGCCGTGAGGTCTGGGTTTGGATCTTGGGAGGTCGGTTCGAGGTAGTGGGTTGAACAGATTTAGGGTTGGGATCGCGGCTATCTAATCATGCTAACTAAAATCATCATTCAGCATACATAAATCTGAAAGCATGATGTTTGGCATAATACTGGTATGGCGATTTTTCATGAGCATAAATAAAACACACAGTTCGTATATTATTTGGGCATGAATACGTTTGTATAAATACCTTGCAGCACCCGAAATATGTCTCCATCTATTCACACAGAATAATTTTTTCGAGACGTATTAATCTAGGCAGATTATCATTTCGATACAATTCTCAGAAACAACCATAATTATATGTTCATTAGAGGCACTCTTCCATGTTCACGCAGAATTATATGTTAATCGAGGCATTATAGCATGAACAGATTAACAAATTTAACAATTCACATAAAAACATAGTTTTGCACATTCAAAATCATGCTCAATTAGAAATAATTATTTTCGGGGCTAGCAACAAGCAAGCTAGGCTATGATACCACTGTCGGTAAATCAGGATTACCTGAATGCGGAAGCTCGACTGCCAGGATCTTAAACTCGCTTGACTGCTACCCACGATCTGGTGGCTACTAAAGTCACCGAACAGCCATGCTCCAAAACCCGAACCCTCGTGGATGGTAAGGTTATGTGAGGGATTAAGACAGAGAGAGTTTGATCTAGGGAATTGTTCTGCTCTAACTTGTTGTGTTTCTGTGTCTCTAATCCATATACACACAACCCCTTTTATAATCTGATAATCCTGAAACTGAATCAGGACTTAATGTGCAGATTAATACGCAATTAATCCCATGTAACTGCCAAATTAATTAGGGTGATTATGGGCATTAAACCTATGTGACCGTTACTGGTCAACAAGAACATTACAGAGTGAAAAGGGACGGTATGACAGGGTGAGAAATTTGGACCCGATGTGTGAGATAGGGAGTAAGTTGCCATTGGCAACAATAATAGAGCCAGAACCATTATAACGTGAAAAAGGAAGATAGAGTACCTTGTGAGCTGGTAAAATGAGAGCTGGCATCTAGGTCCAAATACCAAATTGGGGTCATGAGGGGCTGATGAGTTAGCCTCATTAGAGCATGAGAAATGTTCTGAGATCGAAGCAACTGTGGACTGTTTTTAGCATCATGGTTGGGCCCGTCACACCATTGACATACACGAGCTGTAGATGAACTTCCAATATTTGGGGGAGGACCAAGAATACCATTACGAGGGATGCCAAAAGAACCATATTGAGAGTGAGAACCATAACCCGAAGACGCCATTGACGGAGAATATATAGCAGGTTGATTAGAAAAACCAATATGTGGGTTTCCATAATGGGGATTGCCTCTGCCTCGATGCTTACCTCGATTCCAATAGCAATGCCCGCTGTTGTGTCCTCGTCTAGAACTATTCGAAGAACGATTGGTACCTCGGTTGACTTTTTTGATGAATAGTGTCTGACAGTAGCGTCAAATGATGTGGGATTTGAACCAATTTGAGAAGCAGCCGAGAGAGATGAGATGGGCTACGTTTCACGGGGCCAGATGAGCTTCTTGCATCATTAACATGGATCGAGCTGTTAAAAAATCCGAAAGAGGTTTTTGGGCATTGATCATATTAACAATGCTACCACACTTTGGAGATAACCCAAAACAAATTTGGAGAATAAGGTCATCATGAGAGATGGGGTGATTAATTTCAACAAAAGCTGATTAATTTCAACAAGAGCATCACTTATACTTTTGAAGCGTTGGCAGTAAGTAGCAATAGACATATAATTTAAAATAAGATCCTTGAATTCTGCCTTTAATTGAAGGGCTCAGGTTTGAATATTATCGCAGAAAAGGCGCTCAATGCAAGTCCAAGCTTGGCTAGCAGTTTGAGAAGTACTTGCTTGTATAGCCATTTGAAGAAAATCAGACGCGATGGTAGAGTAGATCCATGATAAAACAAGGTAGTCAACCTGCTGCCATATAGCATGTCCCTAATCCTTCGAGGTCGGAGTGGAAACGGTGGAGTCAATATGATCAAAGCACTTATATGCCTTGGTTGTGGACACGAATAAGGCTTTCCAGGAACTATAGTTGATGTTAACAAGATCCAAGGTGAGGGGTACATGAGTTTTAATATTGCTAATAGAAAGACAAGGATGAGGTGGAGATTTTGAAGGAGAAGGAGGAGGGATTTGAACAAAATCTGAAGAAGCCATGGTAATGGCTACAAGAAGAGAAATTAATAGCTAGTAGCCAAAACGTAGGAGGAAGAATTAGGCTTTGAAGGTATAATACCCCTTGTGTTTGTAAGGTGAGCCAATCTCATATATATATGGTCAATATACATCTTGAATGCACATGCAAATTATTCACATTACCAAAACATGAAAAATATATACTAACTATAGAAGAGATATGCCAACAATAGAAGATATAAAAATATATACACTAATAACACCTCCAAACTCAAACCCAATTGCGATGTGGCTACAAGAGTAGTACATGATAACAAGGTCTTAATACCCCGATGATAATCACTGACTAGGACAAATTGGTCCCAAGCTCTACTATATTTAGGAACTGGAAATAGGTATAGGTGGGAAGCTGGAGATAAGCAGAGGATTAATTCCAATGCTAGACAACCCCTAGAAATGAAAATTAAGATACAAGGGCCTGGAAAGGGATTGAGGAATAAGAAACTAGGGAGCTAAGAAGGATGAAAAGCAAACGTCTTGTCTAGAGCAGGTAGAACTGTTTTGATTCATTTTTGTTTAGAATCGCTCTAACTCATACAATGCAATATTTTAGGTTACCACAAAATATTACTGAGTACTTAGCTAAATGTAATAGAGAATTTTTTTCGAAGAAGTCCAATACAGAAAAAAAGACTATTGCTTATTGCATAGTTGATAAGGGTCTTATTTGGCAGATGACGGTTAGTTGTTTATGTTAGCGGTTAGCTGTTCGAACTAACTATTTATATTAGTTATTGAATTAGTTATTTCTAGAAAGGTATTTGGTAAAATTAGTTGTTTAAATTTTTTTTGATAAAATTGCACTTGTATCCTTATCTCTAACTTATTGGTAATCAAATATAATTTTTTATTTACTATTTACCTAATTTTCCTTTCAATAAAAATATCATATGAACAAATTACCTTCATCCCAAAAACCTTATTTTCTTACTATTCTATAATTTATGTTCAATATTTATCTTTTTTTTTCAATTTCAATCTATATTTATATGATCGATATGTCTCAAGATCTCTCTCATAGGCATAATTTTTTTATTATGATTTAGAATTTATATTGTCAACATCAATTTTAACTGATTGAATCAATAATAATCTAATCATATATAATGCATGGCTCTAGCATGCCCATCCACTTGATCCTTTACATAAACATTATTTATGGCTAACATCATGAAAAATTAAGAAAATTTATGAAGTCTTACTAACTACAATTGAGAAATTCATCCCTTATCCACATTGCGTAGCCCTCTTGACCATAGTTCTAATAAAGAGACAAACACTAGAAATAAGAGAAATAGAAGCAAGATACCAAATTTCATGTCTCATAGATACCATCAGTTACCATCATTAATTACCTCACAACTTAAGAGAAGATAATAGTTTTTGAAAACCAAAAAAAAAAAAAACACAAACAAAAAAAGCAAGAAGCCCTACAACTATGGCTTACCACAGGAAAAATTGTTTTTCTACATGCTTAAAATGGTGTTTCCCCACGGATATATGTGCAATAGCATCAACTCCCCACACATATGCTAAGCGTTGTGATTGAAACAATGGGGAATTATTGTATGCGCTTAATATTCGTGGCAACCGCTGTGGTGCCCATACTTAACAAGCATGTCGAATGATGTCTTTGGCTGCGAAAATATGTGATGATATTGTGCTGCGCATACAAGAGTGAGGATTGTTTTCTCTGTATAAGCATTTAGATCGAGCTCGATGTCTCTGCACTTATAAGTGCTGCAACTTACACGTATGTAACTAACTTTTGAATGACTAACTAATTTTGGCGGGCATTCTTGCAACCAAATTCGGCGGGCTTTTTTGCAACTAATATTGGCGGGCATTTTGCATGTGATTTGTGTTCGTTTTTTTTTATTTTTTAATATTATTTCAAAGTATTCTAAATTATATGTAATGTAATTTGGACAACCCCTAAAATTGTTGTAACTTATGTGCGTATGCTATGCACATTAGAGTGTGTGTGTGTATATAAGCCACAAAATTACAAGTACGATAACATCACAATTGTTGAAATGATTGTCATTATAAAGAGTTCACAACTGCATGAGTTGACTAGAAAATGAAGCATCCTAGATGCATCGTGAGAGTGAAAAAATGTTTTGACAATGTCATGAAAATACAAATCCAACAAGAAAGAGTTTGCCAACATAATATGCTTGTGTAATGTCTAACTTAGGGTGCGTTTGGTAGGGGAGAAAATCATTTTTCCGTAAAATAATTTTTCCATTTTACGCCATTTGGTAAAACAAGGAGGGGAAAATCATTTTCACGGGAAAATAATTTTATCCCATTTGAAGGAAATTATTTTCCCTTGAAAAAGTAGGAAAAACGGTTTTCCAAGCTCAATTTTCGTTACCAAATTTTGTCTCTCTTTCTATTTTCTTTTAATTGTGCCTAGAATCACTCTATTTTCATTTTCATTTTGTCTCTCATTCTTCCCCCTCTTCTTCATGTTCATTATGTTCATCGATGATTTCCATCGTTAATCTCTTTGTGATCCAACCCTAGAATCTTCTTGTTAAGTAAGGTTTGGAACTAGGGTTTTGGCAAGTAAAGTAAGGGTTTTGGCAAGTAAAGTAAGGTTTTGGATTAAACTAGCTTTAAGCTTGGTTTATGTGTACGTTAGATTGAAAAATGATCTTTGTTGGATATGATTATGAAGTGAATTTGAGTGTGGTGATTTTGTATGATGTTGGAATGGACCAAAGCTTGTTCACATGCTTTTAAGGAATGGTTTAAGTTGAGAATTTGTGTAAAAAAGAGAGGGAAAAGTCAAAACAGTGAGGTTGAAAATTTCAGAAAAACAGGACAGAGTTCACGATTGAATTAGTAATGATTGGCTCATTGAAAAATTATGATTTTTGGTGGGTAGATATTTTAGTGTGTTAGCTTTCAGTTACCTTTTGAAATGCCTTAATATGAGTTATGTGGAAAACGTTATGGTTGTTTTACCAAAACTACGCAGAATGGATTAGAACTGACATGGTTCTGTTCTAGCCTCATTTTGGGAATTCTATTGTGGGAATCAAGCTTGGTGTTCTAAATGCATGATTTTTGGACTTCCTACGCTTTCTATACTGGGGTTTGGAGTCTCAATCAGAGGTCATATGACTAAGTTATGAGTCATTCTTCCTAAGCCTCTGTTATACTTTTACTTTTCTTCTACTAAATTATTAGCTATGAAATAAATATTTTTGCTAACCGTATGTTCATACAATGATAATTTTGTGCAGAATCAGGGCCTCATCTATCATTCCTTCCACTTTTGTGCATAATATTATTCAATGAACTTACATTTAAAAAATTCAGGTGCATTCATTGTCTGTATCTTCAGAAAGCAGCACGTATTTATCAAAATTATAATATTTTGATAAGTATATCAATGAATCAGTTTAATGAGTGATTTATCACATAATTAGTGACCCCATCAGTTATCAGTTACAAGGTAAAGCCCTTCAGTTATCCGCACGACTTCAAGTCAGGTCCCGATCGGCTTGGCAGGTGTACACCTATCCTCAGATCGTAACAGTTACCAGGGGTTCACTATTAGATAATAATTGACAACACAGTTTCATATTTATCTTATTCCCTGTTTTTAATTAAAAATGAGTTGCAACACGACCCACCAGTTTTCCATGAATGTTTAACAATACAGGAATGCATGTACTGAGCTTCGACTTACAGCTCGAAATGTTTTCATGTTTTGTTGTAGGAAAATATTTAATGAATCGCCCTCAGACGGGCAGGACGGCTGAAGATGATAGGTGAGTCGGGAAGTCTATATGAAATGGTGGTGTATTATTGTTAAGATGTTTATAACACCATATTATGATATATTTTGGTGTGAGACTCTATATTGTATCAGAATTCTATATTTTGGTGTAATTGAGATGTTTGAATGGTTTTGATGTTAGAATAATTTCTATATTTATCCAAATGATCTGATGGGTTGTGATGGTGTGAATTCCTTGGATGGTAATCATGAATTATTATGGATAAATTTATCATGTACAAGCAAAACCTTATCCTTGTAAGACGGCGGTAACGCCTAATTATTTGGGTTATCATTTCTAATTGGGGATATTAATGAAAGAAATGGGAGCAATGATTTATGTACATTTGGGGCGTTGCACAAACCTTGGCCAAAAATCCACTCACAACATGATAATCACTTGATAGAAAGAAATTAAACCAATCATGAAATAAACGCAGTTCCATAGACTAAAACATGATCCAATTACACTACCATAAACTACTGAATCTCTAGACAAAATAAAACTACTCACTCATGATAAAAGATTAAACAACTGACCAATCTTTTGGCAAAATATGAGAGGAAGGGCTTGACTAAGAAGCCTTCAACCAAGGGCTTCAAACCTCCTAAAACTCAAACACACACTCTCAAAATTTCTCACTAAAACAATAATCAAACTAATAATCTGAACTAAAAAGAACAAAAACTTGAGAAAGAAGATAAATTAGGCTATTCTTGCTTGCTTCTCTCTGCTGCACGACACCCTTTTATGGAAAACCCAAGACGTTTTCAGCCTCACAGCCGAAGGAAAACGAAGAGGCAACAGTTTCACCTCTCATCACGGTCCGTGGCAGACACCACGGTCTGACCGTGGTCTTGGCTGGAACTGATTTTCTGCTCTTTTCTTGCTCCACGGGCATAGCAGCACATGGATGTCCATGGAGGAGGTCAAAATACATCCAATAACGGTCAAATATTGGGTAAAAAGGCCTAAAATCCTGCAAATGACATCAAACAACCATACCCAAGCATAAATCAAGAATAGGAGTATAAATTATGACTCAAAACACATAATTCTCCTCAAACTGTGGCAAAATAGCCCTGAAATGATGTATACATTAAGCACTTATCACCTACCGAACTGCTTATTGTTCATGCCAAAAATGTGTTATTTTTATGATACTTTTTTACCTAATTTATGCTTGTAACAATCGTATTTTTAGTTTTTTATTTGATTTTATTTTGTTTTGTAGGTTTTTGAACAAAATGAGAATAATTATGGAAAAATGCAAGAAACTTATGGAAAAACGCTGAAAATGCCGGAAATAAAGAACTGGGCCAAATTAACCGGACCCAATCCTAAAAGCCCGTTTGTTTAGCGCAAAGAAAAGAAAAAATAATAAAAAAATAAAATCTAAAACTAGCAGCCCATCACGTGCTAGGCACGTGACCCCAAATTACCCCACCCCCATTCTCACTTATCTTCTTCTTCTCTCTCCTCCCTTGGTCCCAGAAACCTGAGAACCCGACTCCTCCATCTCCTCCATTTCTCATCTTCCTCATCTCCCCCTTTCTCTCTCTTCGAACAACAGACCACGCACCACCACCGAGTGCCAGCTCATCCACCATCCTCATCCATCGCCGGGTTTCACGTTAAGGATGCCAGCATAGCACACCAAGTCGCACCATCTCCTTTGCCCCCGTGTCTTAAGATGAAAGGTGAAGATTGGATGAGCTTGGGTATATATTGAAGAAGCCGGCTCCAGAAGAAGAGGTCAGAAATTTTTAGGGTTTAATTCGTTTAATTTTTGTTTTCTCTCGAAATTCAGATGCAATTTTTTTCGATTTTAAGGGTTAGGGTTTGATGTTAGTTAATTTATGGGTCTCGGATATCATGTAATTAACTCTTGTTTTGTTAATTTTTAGTTGATGTTCACAAATTAAGCTTGCAATTGTAATGATTTTGGCTTTGGGTTAGTTGATTTCAGTCGATTTTCCCCCTCCCCTGTTTGGTTCTGGTTGAGCAGGGTATGGAGTGTCCTCCATTGATGTCACGACTATGGTGTTTCCACCATTAATGGTGGTGGGTGAAGTCCCTCTCAGATCTGGTTGGCCTTGAACACTGTTGGTCATCTCCCCTGTTCAGGTTATGGAGTTATTCACCTCCTCTGTTAATCTCGCTCTTGGTTCGCTTTCCCAGTAACTTAGCCTTCTTATTTTTTTTACTAATGCAACTGATTGATTGGCTGAATAATGATGCTGGTTTGGTGCATTTAGATCAAATTATTTGCTCTAGTTATATTGATATTATGGCTTGCTTGATATATGATGGTTTGATTTTGTGGGTATAGTTTGATGGATTTGATTGATGGTTTGTTCGAATATGGTGGTTGAATGGTACTGTTTCGGTTGATATAAGTTCAGGTGATTGTGTGGTGATTGATTTCAACTGTGTGGTTCTCTGATTGAAGCGGGATTAAATTGGATTAGTTGCTTGGTTCTGGTTGTCTTAGTTTTGGGAATGATTGAATGGGTTGTCATTGCTTGCTCTAGTAATTTGGTGATGTTGATTAGGTTGTTGACGAAATTCATTTAATTCGAGCCTCCTTTGAATGCTTGATTGCTTATGTTTAGTTGGTGATGATTTCGGATTCTAGGTTTTAGCTTTAGTTGAATGATGATGAATATGTTAAACTCATTTATATGTTTTTGTTTAACTGCTTAGGTTTAGTTCATTTAGGTTGCTTATGTTCAGTTGAATCGAATGCTTAGCCAAATGTTCAGTTGAATTAGGGCACTAGTTCTCTTTGAATGATTTAATTTGGTCTAGTGTAGATTAACTAGTTAATTCACCCTTTTCTGTGACCATAATCTTGTCCATTGTCCTTGAGGAAACGACCCTCAAGTACTACAGCGAGAGCTGTACGCTTGCGGCTTCTGTTTTACACTCAAATTTATCCTAACACTTATGCGACTCCTTTAGGCGATACCCCATCCCGCTTAGTATTTGGGAAGTCTTGTCATTTGCTCGTCGAGTTGGAGCACAAAGGTTATTGGGCAATTAAGATGCTCAGTTTTGATCTTAAGGTGGCAGGTGAGAAGCGGGCTTTACAATTATATGTACCTAACGAGCTAAGGCTAGAGGCTTATAAGAGCTCCTGTATTTGCAAGGATAGGACCAAGAAATGGCATGATAACCACACTTTGAAGAAAAGATTTGAGAAAGGTGACATGGTTCTTTGGTTCAAATCTAAGCTGAAATTATTTCCGAGCAAGTTGAGATCTCGGTGGTCGGGACCATTTCAAGTTATCAAGGTTCATTTTCGTGGGGCAGTAGATGTATGAAGTGAATCCACCGGTGCATTCAAGTTAAATGGATAGAAGCACATGCTTTATCTTGTGGGCAACCCCATTGAAAAGGCCATCGTCCATGTGCTTATTGATCCCGAGAGCACATAGAAGCATGGTCAAGCTCTTGACCATAAAAGAACGCTTCTTGGGAGGCAATCCAAGCCTCTATTATAGCTCTGATTTCCATTTTTAGGTAGTTTTTCATAAATGAAAATAAGAAGAAAGGCAGAAAAAAAAGAAGAAGGGTTGGAAAAAAAGGAGAGAATAAAAAAAGAAGACAAACAATAAGAAAAAGGAAGAAAGATGATGGGCACCGACTTTCCGTATTTTGCAATACGATCAGTAGCATGCCTGCGTAGCGAAACAGAGAAACAAGCATCCAGCAGCCACCACGGTCCATCATGGGCTGCTATGGACCATGGTCAGGGGTTTTGACTGCAGAGACCATTCACTTTCCCTCACTTTCCCTCACTCTCATCTTCTACCTCAAGACACTCTCTTTCTACCTCCCTCTTTTTGTCTCTAAACCCTCCATTGTTAAACCTTCAATTTCTCCCTCATTTCTTTCCATTTTCACTCAAAATTTTCCCTTTTCTCTTACTCCGTCTCTTTCTTAAACAAATTTAGTCTCTTTCCATCATTTCTTCTCCAAGTTCATCCGACTTTCACCCTTCCTTCATAACCATTTTCTTCTCTCTCTAATTCTTCCTCTTTTTAACTGAAATTCTTCATTTTCCTTTCTCATCCTTTATTTTTGAGGTTTTTGTTTCAATTTCTTAGATTTTACGTCGGTGGCACCCATGAAGAGGCAAAGGAGCATCAGGGAGGCGGGGACATCTTGCCAAGCTCCATCACAACCCAAACGAACCTCCCACACTTCCACCAATGCACGTACCCAAGGTAATGTTCCTCATCCCCTTGGTATCACTAACCCCGAACATGTTGTTAGATATAATTGCTTGAATGATCAAATTGTTGTGGCAACTCGTTATTATAATGAGGAGTTGTTGAGACGTTTGGGATTGTTGGATGATATACGGTGGTTATTTGCACAGAGGGGGGGGGCATGGACACTTTATTGAACTAAAAGACCATATATATAGGACCTCACTCTTGAATTTATGAGTACTTTGCATGTTGAGGTCACTTGAGGGCCTTAATGTTAAGCGGGATATATTTCATTTTGTTTGTAGGGGTAGTTTTATGAGTTGAACTTAAGTATTGTTAACAACATATTTGGTTTTCAATCTAGCATGGACTTACTAAACCATGAAGTCCCCCGTGAATTCAACCCGCCTGTATTTTGGGACGAGCTTTCGGGCAGTTTTAGGTACGACACTAGTTCTTCCAAATGCACCCATATTAGGAACCCCTACATTCGGGTGGCTTAGCATATTCTCGCTTGTTGTTTCTTCGCTCGGGATGTGTTAAGTCATAATTCATGCATGTTTTTAATAATTACTTTGATTATATTATATATATTATTTTGTCTAATTTACTTTATTTTATATATTTTTTAGGTTAAGCATTAATAAAGAAAGATGAGAAGAGAAAACGTCCAAGTTTGGGTTTTATTTATTGAAGGATTTTTACAAGCAAATTCATCAAGTCGGTCCCAAAAAATAATAATTTACGGAAAAATATTATTTTCATAATGATTTATTTGAGTTAGGGTTACGAGATTACTACTCCTAGTTAAAGAGGAATTAGAAGACCTGAAGAAGAAGACATCCTACAAGAAAAGGAAACCCTAGCAATATTTTGATATAAAAACCCTTTCAATCTCCTCACCTCCTCACACACTCATGGTATCATCACCATCGGTCCCTTCTCGCTCACCGATCACCACATATCATCCATCATTTGCCACACACCAAAAACTACATCTCACATCATCATCAAATCCCACGCATTTCAATATCTCACTAGTTCTTCACCCATATTCACCTCCTTGCCATCCTTGACATACCACTACCCATCATTATCGTCAGACCTTCCACACATCCTCATCTCCAGCACATCATTCACCACAATCGAGGTCACAATTTTATCACCACTCCATCAATCACGCCATTAGCATCACCATCTTCGTCTTCATGAGATAATCACTAGTGAACGCCATAATCACCTACCTATTATTTATCATAGTATCGTCTTGTTTTATTGTATGTTTTTTTTTTGTTTGGACTTTTGTTATCAAACATGAATTATTTGGATAGTTGGTGTGTTTTAATTTATAATCTGTGTGAGTAATTATGATATACTTAGTATAATTTATTTGAAACCATACTAAATTAATTATTGTGAAACAAGTTTTGTGCTTTACTGTCTAATTGATTTTTATTCTATGATTCTATAATGGTTTGTATTTATTGTTTATGATATTCGTGTTAAATTGCCTAGAATGCATGCTAATTTGTTTAGTATGAATTCATATGATAGTTTAAAAGGCTTTAGTACGTAAAAGTTATAGTCTTTTAGGCACAAGTATTACCCTAATTAATTGTAGATGGCTCAAACCCATCTCTTTTAATTAGGTAATCATGATAGATCTATGAGACATCAATTTGCTGGTAAATTGGTTACTAGGCGTTAGACATCAATTTGCTCTAGTTTGATTAAATTCTTGCGCTGGTGCTAAGGTTGTCAAAACTAGTAGGGTTTATATTAGGGTTGGACCTAAATAAACTATAATATAAGGAAAAACAGGGAAGATCCACTAGTGAGTGTCTTCTACAGTCTAACTCATGGATAAATCAATTTGTGTGTTGATGATAAATACTAATTTGCATGGAGGATATAGATTATGCTAAGTGTTTTTCATAAGTTTGGTATCTTTAATAATTATTTGTTGCTTTTTAGTTAATTTCTTTAGTTTGTGAATTTTAATTCTTAAATTTATGGATATTAATATTAATTTCAGTTACCCACCCAAAGAGTAGTCTTTTGGAAGTGTCTTAGTAATTTTAGATAAGTTATATTTTGAGTTTTAGCGTGGTTAAATTCTCATATTTATTTTCTAGTCTATTTTGCCATTATTTACCGATTTGTTAGAAATTAGGCTAAAAATAGTTTCTTTAGTGATTTTTCATGTTTTATTAAATTTTAGGGTTTATTTATTATCCTACTATGTTTCTATTTAATTTCAAACATTTTGGAAATTATTTGATAATGTTTTCAGAATTATTTTGTGAATTGAATGCATGCAGGTTTTTACTTTAATAGACCTGAAAATTACGTTTTTAAATTTTATTTTCGGGTTTTATTGAGTCTAGAAAATTAAATTCTACAATATGGGTAATTTTATTATTTATTTTCGTGTTTTATTTAACTGCAGTTTATTATTTTTCTAATTTCAGATTTTGTTTTCTGTTCTAATTTTCTGCAGTTATTTTCTGTTTTATTTTTTTGAAATTAATTAAATATAATTATTGAAATTTAAATTTATAAATTTGCAGGTTATTAATTGATATTGTTTTCTGTAAATTTTGATATTAATTTTCTGTTTGTTACTTCCCGTTTTAATTTTCAGTTAATAGTGCGTGAGAATTTTCTGCTTTTATTTTTCCACAATATTTAGGTTATGTATTTACGGTTTTTATTTCCAGAATTGGGCTTAGAATATTTAGGGGACTTAAAAAGAAATGTTTCAGAAATGTTTCAAAATATTTAGAATATTTGATTTGTTTAGCAATTTAAAGAAGTAAAGTATATTAAAGTAGTAAACTTAAACTAGCTTACTAGCATAGTCTTTCCTCATGGGATCGATCCCTGCTTTCCTATGCGATAAATCTTATGTATAAATCGATGTAGTGGTTTAATTTGTAACTTTACGATAAGCTTTACAAATTTTGGCGCCGTTGCCGAGTAAAGAAAATAAAATCGTTAGTTTGCTTCTATTTAATTTTACTACTTTTATAGTTTTGTTATAACTCTAGTGTTTTATTTTTGTAGATTGTTTTAGCTTATGAGATTAAGGAGTGGTCGCATGATTGAACAGAAAAATGAGCATACGTTTGAGGTGTTTGAAAGTAAAGTAAGTGATTCTGAATCTGTAAGCTCCAAATCGGTAAGTTGTGAAGATATTAAAGTTGAGATGACTACTTTACGTGAACTTGCTGTACCTAATTTGGAAACTCAACATTTGTCTATTACTTATCCTGTATTAGACCGACCACTTAAGCTTAACTATGGATTTTTAGATTTACTGCTTAAGTTTCATGGATTGCCTGTTCAGGATCCATATCGCCATATTAATGAGTTCATTATTACATGTTCGACCATGCAACCTGAGGGTATCACCTATGACCAAATTAGGTTGAGAGCCTTTTCTTTCTCACTTCAGGATAAAGCTAAGGATTGGCTATATTAATTGCTCCCTGCAACATTCACTACATGGACTCAAGTTCATAAAGCATTTTTAGAGAAATTTTTTCTTGCATCTAGAATTGGATTCATTAGAAAAGAAATATGAGGAATTAAACAAATGAATGGGGAAACTTTTCATGAGTACTGGGAACGTTTTAATAAATTATGTGCTAGTTGTCCCCAACATCAAATTTCTGAACAATTATTAATTCAATATTTCTATGAAGGTTTATTACCTATAGATAGAAATATGGTGGATGCTGCTAGTGGGGGGCTTCGGTTAATAAGACTTCAGCTCAGGCTAGGGAATTGTTTAATATCTTGGCGCAAAACACTCAACAATTTAGAACTAGGGAATCCTAGTTTAGGAAGGTCAATGAGCTTAGTTAAGGTCCATCTATACAGACCTAGTTGTCTCAGATCATGGCTATGTTGAACAAACTCGTCATTGGAGAAGTTCAAAAAGCATTGGTGTGTGGTATTTTCTGTTTAGAGGGACAAGCTACTGATGCGTGCCTTACACTTCAAGGGTGTGATGTGAATGCTATGTTCTCTAACCAAGGCCAAACGAAGTATGACCTATACTCCAACACTTATAATGAAGGATGGAGAGACCACCCTAACCTTAGGGCATCATGTCAACCATTTGCTTAGGATAGAACAAATTTCCTTTTAGAGCAAGTCATAAAAAAGATGGATGACCAGAAAAAGGAGATCGACACTAGGTTTTAGAACATAAAAATGACGCTCAAACAGGCCCAGGAGGGACAGACTGCTATTGATACCATAGTCAGCAACCTTCAGGCCCAAATACAACATAGGTTGCCATCTCAACCATTTTAGAACCCAAAAGAAAATGCGAGTGTCATGACAGTTAAGAGTGGGAAAAAGTTGAAGGAATCTAGGAAAAATAGACAGGTAGTGCATGAAACAGAGGTAAACAAAACTGAACCTAATCAAGATCAAGATACCACCTCTAATGTTAAGGAAGTTGGTGACGATCAGAAGGAACCTTATAAGCCGTTACCACCTTTTTCCTAGTAGACTAAGAGGGAAAATCCCTAAGATAGATGAGGCAAACCAAGAAATCTTAGACACTTTTAACAAGGCAGAGATCAACATTCCTCTCCTAGATGCCATAAAGTAGGTGCCTCATTATTCCAAGTTCCTTAAAGAGCTTTGTACTGTAAAATGTAAACTGAAAGGGAACGAAAAGATAAGTGTGGGGAAAAATGTACCTGCTATTTTCCAAAAAAAGCTCCCCCCTAAATTTAAGGACCCAGGTGTATTCGCTATTTTTTTGTAAAATTGGAAACCACTCATTCGATAGAGTTATGCTTGATTTAGGAGCTTCCATCAACATGATGCCTAGGTCTATTTATGATAAACTACACTCAAGAGAGTTAAAGAAAATTGATTTAGTCATTTAGTTAGCTGATAGGAGTAATGCATACCCAGATGGACTTTTAGAAGATGTCTTAGTCCAAGTCAATGAGCTTGTTTTTCCTACTGACTTTTATGTATTGGACATGGGTGATGCATGCCATGATGTTCCTGCAGGAACACTGATTATGGAATTTGATGGTGAAATTATTAAGTTCAATATTTTTGATGCTATGAGATTTCCTGCTGATGTGAGCTATTTGTGTGTACTTGATGTGATTGATGAATTGTCCTAAGATGTTTATGAATTATCTCATGAGGATGAATTGTTAGCTGTACTTACTCGAGGTCATATTCAGGTCCCTATAGCTCCTGAGAATCAGGAAAAGACCACTGTTACCTCTCCTTTTGGCACTTATGCTTTTAGAAGTATGTCGTTTGGTCTATGTAATGCTCCTGCTACATTTCAAAGATGTATAATGAGTATTTTCTCTGATTTTATGACCAAAATTATGGAAGTTTTCATAGATGATTTTACTGTACATAGGGATTCATTTGATGAATGCTTGCATCATCTTATGTTAGTACTTAAGTGTTGCATTGAGATTGATTTAGTGTTTAAATTTGAAAACTATCATTTCATGGTAGAACATGGAGTAGTAGTAAGGCATGTAGTGTCATCCAAGGGAATAGAGGTGGATAAGGCTAAAGTAGACATCATTCAATCGTTGCCCTATCGCAAGTGCGCCAAGGAGGAAAGTCATTTCTAGGCCACGTTAGGTTTTATAAGAGATTTATCATGGATTTTTCTAAGATCGCCTCTCCTTTATGTGCTTTACTTGTAAAAGATGCTTTATTTGATTTTAATGAGGACTGTAGGAGAGCTTTTGACCAATTGAAGTTGAAATTGACCACCCTCTAACTAGGCTCTACCTTTTGAACTAATGTTTGATGCGAGTGATAAGGCAGTAGGTGCAGTCTTAGGTCAAAGAATAGGGAAGGTACCTCATGTGATCTATTATGCTTCCAGAACTCTAGACCCAGCACAGTGTAGCTACACTACTACAGAAAAAGAAATTTATGCTGTTGTTTTTGCTCTAGAAAAGTTTCGTCCTTATTTGTTGAGTGTTAAAGTTACTGTTTATACTGATCATTTTGCTATTAAACATCTGTTACGTAAGAGTGACTCAAAAACTAGATTAATTAGATGGGTATTATTACTGTAAGAATTCTAATTGGAGATTAAAGAAAAACTAGGAGCTGAAAATTTAGTGGTTGACCATCTAAGTAGGCTAGACAATGGGAAGAGTTGGAATCCATTGAGTGATTGTTTCCCTGATGAGACTTTATATGCTATCACTGATAGGCTACCTTAGTATGCTGACATAGTTAATTATATAGTAACCAAAGTCTTTCCTAAAGATTTGTCTAGAGCCCAAAAGGAGAAGATAAGAGCTCAATCTAAAGATTATGTTTGGGATGAGCCATATTTATGGAAAATTTACGGGGAGCAGATTCTAAGGCGTTGTGTAGATGACAGTGAATTTCATTTAATTTTAACTTTCTGTCACTCTTCTGAAAGTGGGGGACGTTTTTGACCTAAAATAACGGCACACAAAGTTCTTAAATGTTGATTTTATTGGCCTACTATTTTTAGGGATGCTTATGAATTTTGCAAAAGTTGCAAAGCATGCCAACAGACAGGAAGTTTATCTAAAAGGAATCAAATGCCTCTAAATAATGTGTATGTTTGTGAGATTTTTGATGTATGGGGGGTTGATTTTATGGGACCGTTTCCCCCTTCTTTTGGTTTTACTTACATTCTTATGCTTGTTGACTATGTATCTAAGTGGATTGAAGTTGTGGCTACTAGAGCTGATGATGTTAAAACTATGATGAAACATGTTAAATCTCTCATTATGCATAGATATAGAGTTCCTAAAGCAATCATTAGTGGTAAGGGAGCGCATTTTTGTAACAGAACCTTACTTGCCTTGTTAGCCACATATCATGTAACTCATAAGTTGTCCACTGATTATCATCCCCAAACAAATGGCCAAGCTGAAATTTCTAATAAAGAGATTAAGGGCACATTAGAAAATTTTGTTAGACCGGACAAGAAAGATTCGAGTATTAGGTTAGATGAAGCTCTCTGGGCCTAAAGGACTGCATATAAGACACCTATAGGTATGTCACCTTACAGGTTATTTTTTGATAAAGGATGTCATCTCCCTATAGAACTAAAGCATAAATCATATTGGGCTATAAAGCAGTGTAATGTAGACTATGATCTAGCAGGGAAGGAGCGTAAGTTGCAATTGCAGGAATTAGAAGAGATTCGCTTCAAAGCCTATGATAGTTCAGTGATCTACAAAGGTAAAGCCAAAGCTTTTCATGATGCTAAGTTTAGTAAGAAAGAATTTCAAGTGGGAGAAAAAGTGTTGTTATTCAATTCAAAATTGAAACTCTTTCCTAGTAAGTTAAACTCTAGATGGCTAGGACCTTTTATGGTAGTAAAGACTTATCCACATCGTGTTGTTGAGATTAAATCGTTTGCTACTAACAAAAATTTCAAGGTAAATGGTCACATGCTAAAGCGCTTCTATGAAGGAGATCAGGTATGCCTAGTGGAGGAGATCCGACTAGAGGATCCATGAGCTCATTTGCGTTGAGCCAACGATAGTAAACAAAGGCGCTCGTTGTAAGGCAACCCACCATTTTTTAGGGAGGTATACGTTTAATTTTACTTTTATCTTCACTATTTTTATCTTTTTGCATGCATTAGGGACAACGCATGAATTAAGTGTGAGGGGGGTGCATAATACATTTAGTTCCTGCAGTATTCATTCTTTAAAAAAAAGTGATTTTCTTATAAATAATGCATGAATATGAGTTTATGCTAGGCTTTCTTACCTAAAATTTTTTGCTTAGCTATTTTTAGTTTATTCTTCTATGACTGAAAACTTCTGAGAATGTAACTTCCATTCAGAGAAGTTTGAGTTGATCCTCATGTATCGCTTTAATAAGTAACTGTCATGATTATCCATCATATTTGATCATGTTATATAGCCGCTTCAGAGGCAATGAAATGACCTAGCCCATTTCCTCTATTATTGAATTAGTAGAATAACTTAGTAAAATTGTGACTTTTCTTGTCTTAAAAAAAAGGGTTAGATTACCAACATGGGCAGGAGTAGGTGGCTCGGTACCTTTTCCCCTTAAGTTTAGGTCTCAAGTTGCGCCTTATGCATGGAGTAACCAGTGTTGGGAAAGTCATGCCCCTTTCTAGGCTGATTAATGACTCGTACCACACAAATAGTCAATAAATAAAATAATGATGAGAATAAATTGTTTGCTCCGACACCTCTATTCGGGTGAGTGTGAGACAGGGAGTGTTTAATTTCTAAGACCCCATATGGGCCACGAATATGTACTCAATTGGAGTTTGAAAAAAAAAGGAAGAAGAAGAAGAAAAGAAAAAAGAAAAAAAATGCAAGGCAAACTTAGAATCAATTTCAATGAGTTATTCCTTCTAGTTCAATTGTCTCTATAGCCATACCGTACTTCACATTTTCTATCGTAAACCTTTTAGACCTCTTGATCGGCGTATGCAAGCTTAAAAGAGATAACTGATCATTGCTCTTGTTATTTAATTAAAGAAATATTGTGAGGCTGATGAAGAAACACTTTAATGGTACTTGGATGTTTAGTAGTTATTCGCTTGTTGGAAGGAAAACTAAACAATTTTGAATGAAACTGTTTTTAAGGCAAAATAATGCCTAGTGTAAATATCATACTTATGCTTGGCTTTATAAGAATGAGAGGGTCGTTTTCAGGTTGAGTCACGGATTTTTTTGCACAAGGACATCCAAAGTCTAAGTATGGGGGAGTTTGTTAAGTCATAATTCATGCATGTTTTTAATAATTAATTTAATTATATTATACATATTATTTTGTCCAATCTATTGTATTTTATGTATTTTTTAGGTTAAGCATTAATAAAGAAAGAGGGGAAGAGAAGACGTCGAAGTTCGGGTTATATTTACTGAAGGATTTTTACAAGCAAATTCATCAAGTTGCTCCAAAAAAAAAAATGATTTATGAAAAAATATTATTTTCATAATGATTTATTTAGGCTAGGGTTACAAGATTACTACTCCTAGTTAAAGAGGAATTAGAAGACCTGAAGAAGAAGACATCCTACAAGAAAAGGAAACCCTAGCAATATTTTGATATAAAAACCTATTCAATCTCCTCACCTCCTCACACACTCACGGCATCACCACCATCAGTCCCTTCTCGCACACCCATCACCACATATCATCCATCATTCATCACACACCAAAACTCGATCTTGCATCATCATCAAATCTCACGCATCTCAACATCTCACTAGTTCTTCACCCACATTCACCTCCTTGCCATCCTTGACATACCACTACCCATCATCATAATCAGAGCTTCCACACGTCCTCATCTCCAACACATCATTCACCACAATCAAGGTCACAATTTTATCACCACACCATCAATCACGCGATTAGCATCGCCATCTTCGTCTTCATGCCATAATCACTAGTGAGCACTATAATCATCTACCTATTATTTATTATAGTATCGTCTTGTTTTATTTTTATTTTTTTTGGTTTAGACTTTTATTATCAAACATGAATTATTTGGATATTTTGTGTGTTTTAATTTATAATATGTGTGAGTAATTATGATATACTTAGTATAATCTATTTGAAACTATGCTAAATTAATTATTTTGAAACAAGTTTCGTTATTTATTGTCTAATTGATTTTTATCATAGGATTCTATAATGGTTTGTATTTATTGTTTATGATATTCGTGTTAAATTACCTAGAATATATGCTAATTTGTTTAGTATGAATTCATATGATAGTTTAAAAGGCTTTAGCACGTAAAAGCTATAGTCTTTTAGGCACAAGTATCACCCTAATTGATTGTAGATGGCTCAGACCTATCTCTTTTAATTGGGTAACCATGATAGATTTGTGTGACATCAATTTGCTGGTAAATTGGTTACTAGGCGTTAGATCGTGTTTTTCTGATACTTAATGCTCTAGTTTGATTAAATTCTTGCGCTGGTGCTAGGGTTATCTAAACTGGTAGGGTTTATATTAGGGTTGGACCTAAATAAACTATAATATAAGAAAATATGGGGAAGATCCACTGATGAGTGTCTTCTACAGTCTAACTCATAGATAAATCGATTTGTGTATTGATGATACATATTAATTTTCATGGTGGATATAGATTATGCTAAGTGTTTTCATGAGTTTGGTATCTTTAATAATTATTTATTGCCTTTTAGTTAATTTCTTTAGTTTGTGAATTTTAATTCTTAAATCTATAAATATGAATATTAATTTCATTTGCCTGCTCAAAGAGTAGTCTTTTAGGAGTGTCTTAGTAATTTAGATCGGTTATATTTTGAGTTTTAATGTGGTTAAATTTTCAGAATTGTCTTCTAGTTTATTTTGCAATTATTTACCATTTTGTTAGAAATTAGGCTAAAAATAGTTTCTTTTGTGAATTTTCATTTTTTATTCGATTTTAGGGTTTAGGTATTATCCTAATATGTTTCTATTTAATTTCGAAAAGTTTGGAAATTATTTGATAATTTTTTCAGAATTATTTCATAAATTGAATACATGTAGGTTTTTACTTTAATAAACCTGAAATTACGTTTTTAATTTTTTTTTTCGGTTTTTAGGGTTTTATTGAGTCTAGAAAATTATATTCTACAATATGGGTAGTTTTATTATTTATGTTCTTTTTTTATTTAAGTGCAGTTTATTATTTTTCTAATTTCAGATTTTATTTTCTGTTCTAATTTTCTGTAGTTATTTTCTGTTTTATTTTTCTGAAATTAATTAAGTATAATTCTAGAAATATAATTTTTTGAATTTATATAATATTGGTTGATATTATTTTATGTGAATTTTGATATTAATTTTCTGTTTGTTACTTCCTGTTTTAATTTTCAGTTAATAGTGTGCGATAATTTTGTGAAGGGGAGCCTTGGAGCAACGGCAAGATTGTCTCTGTGTGACCAAAAGGTTACGGATTCGAGTCTTGGAATCAGCGACTGACAAAGTTACGTTAGGCTGCCTACAATACACTCCTTGGGGTGGGGCCCTTCCCCGGACCCTACGTGAACTCGGGATGCTTGTGCACTGGGCTGACCCCCCTTTTAGTGTACGATAAGTTTCTGTTTTTATTTTTCCAGAATATTTAGGTTATGTATTTGCTGTTTTTATTTCCAAAATTAGGCTTAGAATATTTAGGGGTATTAGTAAGAAGTTTTTCAGATTTTTACTTGCTTAATTTGATTTGTTTAAAAATTTGAAGAAGTAAAGTATATTAAAGTAGTGAACTTAAACTAGCTTACTACCATAATCTTTCCTCATAGGATCGATCCCTACTTTCCTATGCTATATATCTTCTTTATAAATCAAAGTAATAATTTAATTTGTAACTCAACGACAAGCTTTACAGGATAATAGTCTGAATGTCCCTAGATAGTGTGAGTTATACCTCATGTCTCGTATGTTAGATGGTGTCCAAATTGATCATGGGGCGTTTTTGGCCTGCTAGATTTTTGGTGTTGATCCCAATCTAAAGGATCGAGTTTCTGGGTCTAAGCAGTTTGATCAAGTTACTTTTGAGCTGATGAACTTTTGCAAGGTAGAGGCTGGATGTTTGTGCTGGATTTATCCTGGGGATCGGCTTCTACCGCTTCCCAATGTAACAACCCAATCCTAACCCATATTTATTTATTTAATTAATCATGCTTATTTATTTAATTAATCATGCTTATTGATTTAATCACTCATGGTTATTTGTTTAACAAAATCATGTTTATTAGTTCAATTACACTCAATTTATATATTTACCGAATTACTTTATCTCATTTAAATCTTCCACTTTCATTCATCGTATTTAATTATCCCGGTTGGGAGATATTTCATTTGGGTCCTGCTTTGCAGTTCAAGTTTCATAGATTGATTAAATTTCGGGTGAATCGATATTAGGCATCGGTGAGTATAATTTAGTAACTAATTATTTTCTTACCTTCGGTAAATTTTAATCTTGAGCAATACAAAATTTTTCCCAACACTTCAAAAATTTTTTCAAGCTCAAACTTAGTTTGTTGGGCACAAAACAAAAGCCCAAAACCTTACTAACTTTGTTATTTCACTAATTGTTCATTTTAGCACCTAATTTTCATTGGCAAAAAGCTACTTTTTGGGTTAAAAATTTGTAGCCACATGTAGTAAATAATTAATAATCTTTACACACAAAAATTGAGCAAATAACAAAACCCAACCCTCCATTTTCTTTCTCTACCTCACGCCCCTTTGTGCAAAAAACAGAGGTAGCAACTGCTGCCCCTTGTGTCACCATTTTTGGTGGTTTCCGATCACTTTTCCGGCCACCTCCCAATTGGCCTAACTTCCCCTTGATGCCAGCTATCATGCCCAACCACCAAGATCACTCAGAACAAGCCTCTCCTCCCTCTAATTCAAGCCTAAACTAAGGCATACCCAAACCCTAACTTGTTCTATTTTGAGTTTTTGGGATTATTTTAGTTATGATTATGGTTTATATGATCAAATTGATATTTATTATGCAATTTTATTGAGTTTGGAGATGTTTGGAATTATGGGTATTTGATCAAGAGCATGATCAAGTTACTTGAAATTATGCAAGTATGAGTTTGAGCTTGTTTATGTATCTTGTTGTCATTTGTGCTATAAATCGTGAAAAATATGATGTTAGATGATCATTTTGAAGCCAATTATGGTTATTTGGATGCTCACTTGAATGAGCAAGAATTAGAGTTTTCATGATCATGCTTGATTTAAGTGAGTTTTTGTATTAAACATGTTCATTTGGGTCACATGACCTGGTTTATGATGTTGGATATGTTATTAGATTGAAAATGAATCTTGGATGATTATGAAGTAAAAATTATGGATTATGGTTGTCTAAAGTGATGCTGAGGGTCACCCCATGGTTTGGTAATTTCAACAAGTAATTTTAGAGGGTAATTATGTGAAAAAGGAGGATAATAAAATAGGTAGTAAGCTATGAAGGGCCGAAAACAGGGGTTTGTTCTGGCAAAATCGGGTAATGCGTGGCTTGTCGAAAAATTATGAATTTTGGTGGAGAGATAGATTCATGAGCTATATTTCAAATGGATTTTGAATCACCTTAATTTGAGTTCTGTGGACAAAGTTATGGCTATTTTCCTAGAACTGCGTAGGTTCAATCAAAACTGACACACTTGTGTTCTAGCTCCATTTTGGGAACCCTATTGTGGAAATCATATTTTGTGTTATAAATAAAAGTTTTTAAAGACTTCTTATTCTTTCCATATTGGGTTTTAGGTCTTCATTTGAGCTCAAGGACGAAAGTTATGAATTTTTGAAGTGAATTGACCTGCTTTGGTACACATTGGGTTGTTATTGCAATTTCTGTGCAGCGTATACTTGGAGGAAAATTCTAAAAATTGTAATGTAGATTGCCCATATTATTTTTGAATTTTTTTATGAGATTTCGTGAATTTTGGTTGAGTATTTTGAGTTTGGTGATTTTTGAAAGCATTTTGAGTAATTGCGTAAAGAGCAATAATAAAGATTAAGTAAGATTGATTATGCACTCATTTTGTGTATTTTGGGTCAAGTAAGGTCATTTAAGGGGGAAATGAATATTAATAGACTTTCATGGAGCTTTTAGCTTGATTAATGAGAAAGAAGAAGGCAAGCATACAATTTGGGAACTTGCTTATATGCTTTGAATCAATTATTAATTTTACAAAGAAAATACAAAGTTTAGTGAGCTTAATAGCTTTTATTGAGTTCAATGATTCATTTGGGGTGAAATTCTATATCTAATGGATTTATGAATGAAATAGGAGAGGTGGAGAGAATTTTTTACTCAAAAACCATATTTATTAGACCAAGTTATGGCAGTTTCTGCTATTTTGAACCAAGATATATCTCTCTTGGCCTCACACCTTTACTACTTACTCAATTTAGAATGTATCAAATGTAATTATCAAGCCAATCTAGCGTACTCGTTGTTATCTTGAACAAAGCTATACATCAGTGAGCATTAAACCCGTATTAGCAACCTATCTCAGAAAAGGCCACAACCACTCCCTCATTTGTCACCATCAAGGCCTTTTCCTTTGTAATCATATTTATCTCATTGTGGTCTATTTTACTTTCATTTATTTTATATCAGATTAATTACTTTTAATGATTTAGTTTTGAAGTTATATTGAAATACCCAAGTTATGTATATCATTTAATTACTTGATTTCTATTACATATACTTAACTTAATATACTTACTCAATTATGTGAGTAAGGATCTTTTATTGACTACACATACCTACAACGACATTTATGAAACAGAATCGAGGCCTAGTTATCGTTCCCTGTTATGCGTAAGTGTTATCAAGTCAGAACATATTTATGAAGTCAGATGACATTTATGAAACATATGACATTTATCAAGTTAGATGACATTTTTTAAAGACTCAAGGTACGTCCATTACCTGCATCTTCAGAAAGCAGACCGTGTTTATTAAGTCACAACTCTTAATGAGTTTATCAATGAATTAGTTTATACAGCGATTTGAAATGTAACTTATGACCCCGTCAGTTATCATCTATAAGGCATTAGCCCATCATTTACCCATGTGGCTTTAGGTCAACTCTTGATCGTATTGGCAGGTGTACACCTATGTATAGATCATATCATTGCAAGGGGTTCACATCTAGCTAATAATGAGCAATTCAGTTTCATATTACTTTCATTTTCATTGTTATTGCGAACAAAATTGAATTGCAAAGGCAGGTACCCATCAATAGTGTTTCTATACTTATTTTACAATGCAGGAATGCATGTACTAATTTTTTGCTCACATTTTCGAATTGCTTTCATGTTTTCTGTTTTAGCTGATGAAGCATCACATGTTTCTCCATTTAGCGAGCCCTTTTGGAAGTCATCAAATGCTCACAGTGGATTCTGCATAGTATGAATGTTGGGATCGACCTTAGGGTTAAGTTGGGTCTATATTCAATATACTTATGTAGTATGGAGTGTGAGTTAGCACATGATATGATTAAGTCAATTGCATTGAAGTTGAACTAAGACTTTGGTCTTGGAGTGCTTCAGTTTAATAGATATTGTGATTTGAACATGAGTTGCAAGATTAAATGGTTTCAGTGAGCCTTGCCCTTATCAGGACGGTAGTAGCGCCTTCCGTCATTAAGTCCTCTGTTGCGATTATTTATGAATAAAGTAATTAGCAATTTGAGGGCGTTACACCCAATTTTGATCGTACCTCCTTACTTCACCGGGAAAACCTTCAATGGGTACTGTTGATGGTTTTTGAGGGGGAATGGAAAATTAAATTAAAGAAAAAGGAAAATGATGCCTCAAATACTCACGATTATCAGTCGTAGTACTTAAGGGTCGGTCCATAAGGAAAACGTGAAATTATGGTCATTTTAAAACTAAACGATTAAATTTAACTAATTAAACTAAATGGAATTATTCAAGGTAATTTAATAGCCTAATTCAAAAAAGCATCAAAACAACCTAATGACTAAACCTAACCTAACCTTTATATTGATTAACCAATTAAACCAAATTAAATAACTAAACTTGAAATTAACCATGGTTTAAAACTAACAACCTAATTACTTTGTTATTCCAGAATTAACTAAGGCAAATTATGCCATGGAATTAAACTAAGGGGAGGGAACGAACAAAACAAACAGAGGAGTTGAGCAACCCAGCCAACATTCACCATCATCACCTTCTAATTAACAAACAGAGAAGCAAAAGAGCAGGACAGATTCAGGGAAGGGGAACACATGAACGAAAGCAGAAAAATTGAACATGAAACACAGGAGAACAGAAATGAAATTCAGCAAAATCAAAAATAGCAAGGGAAAGGGGAGAAATTGAACCAAGGCAGAACGGAAAACTCACAAAGGTTCGGTAACCCAGAATTGCAACCAACGAACACCAGAAAAGGCCATTCGAACAACCGCAACAGGGAGAGGGGAAATCGAGCAATATTGAACGCAATAAACCCAGAATTTTGCAAAATCAAAATCGAAAGCTTAATTACAACCAAGGAATCTCGAAATTGCAATGAATTCAACCATAAACCGAATCTAAAACCTAACCCTAATTTCTGAAATTCGAAAGCAAGAGAACGAAATTGAAGAACATGAATTGAAATTGACATTAACAACGAAATTGAGCGAAACTAAACCTAAAATGAAATTAAACCTAATCTATTCCTAATTACCTACTCTTCGAACATGGCGTCTTCTTCCTCCTTTTATACCCGAACCCTTTGCCTCTGGACCCTCGATGTGACGATGCGTGGACGGCGGATGAGGGGACAACAAGGTGCTTTGCTGGCGTTTGGAGCATGGTTGACGGGTGGTGATGGTGGAGATGAAGGTGGTTTCAAAGATGGGAAGCAAAACCGTGGGTTGGGGTGGTTTTGGGTTTCGGGGAAAACGGTGGGCTGGGTGATGTGGTTAGAGTGAGAGGGAGGTGACGAGGCAGAGAGAGAGAGAGAGCAAGCGAGCTGGGCATGGGGGTTCGAGAGCTTTCTGGGTCGAGGGTCTGGGTTTGGGGGTCTGGGAACGAAGAAGCAGGGCGCGAGGAGGAAAGAGAGAGAAGAAGACGAACGCGAAGAGGAAGGGGAGGGGGTCTTTAAACTGAACCGGTTCAGCTGAACCGGCCGGTCCGGTTCAAGCTGGACCGGTTTGGTTTTTTTTTCCTTTTCTTCTTCCTTCATTGGCCGGTTTTTCATCGATTTTTGGCCCGGTTCTTCAACCTCCGACAATTCTTCTATTTTTCTCACTTTTTCCGCCATTTAAACCCTTTTTCCGCATTTATTCAAAATCTGTAAAATAAAATAAAATCAATTAAAAACCTTAAAAATATTATTAAATCGAGCATAAAACCGGTGAAAAAGTACCTTAAAAATATCACATTTTTAGCTCAAACAGGTACCCAGTGACACTGAGGTTGTTCAACTTGCACCTCCTCCACCCCCATTTACTTGTCAAGCCGGACTTAGTTCTTCCTCCCAGCCTTCCTCCACTGACTTTGCCAAAGTCCAGGACACCCTTAGGTCTATTCTGGAGGAGCAGGTAGACCTGGCAAATGGGTCATTTGGTTCGGGTATGGGTTGGGTCAAGTTCGGGTTGGGTCATGTTCGGGTTAAGTGACATTTCGGGTTGTTTCGGTTTGGGTCGGGTATGGTTTGGGTCGGGTCGATTTCGGGTCAATCAATTTTTTGTGAAATACGTTCGTCATGCCAAAACAAGCAACTTTGTTGAAAATTTCGGGTCGGGTATGGTTCGGGTCGGGTCAATTCGGGTTTCGGGTCCACTTTCGGGTGAGCATGTTTCGGGTGTCGGGTCGGGTATGGGTCCGGGTCATTCGGTTCGGGTTTCGGGTCTCGGGTCAGTTTTGCTAGGTCTAGGAGCAGGTATTCCTTCGAGCCTATGTTGCCTCTGAGAACCCTGCCCTTCGCGACTTTGTCCAAGAGCGGCACAACGAGCTCCGTAGGATGCTTACTACCTAGACCCAGTAATTTCAGGACTATAAGGTTTGTCTTGAGACTTGATGAGATTGGCATATCGCTTGTGGTCAACCTCCCCACCATCCTTCTCCGCCTCCCCTCTAATTGCTTCTTGCTACTCGCCTTCCCTTTTCTACACCTGTGCTCACATTCAGGACAATGTTTTGTTCAAGCATAAGGGAGTTAGTTAGTTAATTGAAGGCGTCTGATGCCTGACTTGGTTTGATGTGTGCTTGTGTATGCATTGTATATATTTTTCATGCTTGGATTTAGAGTTGCATTTAGGTTTAAATTTATGTAGTTCGAGAATGTTAGAGGTACATTTTGGAATCTTTTTACTTTCGGTTTCTTTTTGTAGTTTTTCGTCTTTTCTTGGTATTGTTATTAGGAGCATGTAGGATTAGTTTCAATTACCATAGAAAGTTGTCATTAGGAGCATGCATTAACTAAAAAAAAAGAAAAAAAATAACAAAAATAAAGAAAATGAAAAAAAAGAGAAAAATCCTTCGATGACGAACTTTGTAGACTAGGTAGACTTCATTGGTTTAGATTTGACTCTTTGATTGGACCAATTGTGAATAAAAGTGTTTGAAAATGATTTTGCAAAAATGAGCTTCATGTTTAAACCATTTGTTGAGTGCGAAAAGATTACCCCCATGATTCTTTACATGAATGTTGACATGTGTCTACTAATGAGCTAGGTATGACCTTGGTAGACGTCCCGTGAGGCTTTGAGTTTTTTAAAGACTAATTTATTAATTTAGTCTCTTGTCAATTCATGAGCGACTCTTCCTTGAAATCATTTCTCTAGAACTTTCTTTGACTCTCTCTTTTCAACTCATGGGCAGCTCTTCCTCGGCATCATTTCTCTAGAACTTGCTTTGACTTTCATTCAAGATGACACTTAGCATATGCATTTAGGCAACATAATTGAGGCATTCTTTAAGTTGTTAATCCAAAAGACCAAACAGCCACCGTTATGCACAATATATCGCTTATTAGCCCCTTTGAGCTTATATCCGTTTTTATTGATGTGAACCTTCAAACATAACCTTTAGCCAAACATCCCTCCAACCTTTAAGTTAAGAATAGAGAAGTGCTTCATCTTTGTAAATGAATTTTGATTAGGAGTTAGTAAGGTGCATTGAGATCTTTTGGTGGAATTAGTTGGTAAATTGATGAAGGGATTTGGGTTCTTCTATTTGTATAAGAGATCCCTTGTTTTATTGTACAGAGATTAGAGAAGAGTTGAAATTCAAGCTTGATATGTATTCCCTTAGCCAACTCATTTATGAAATTGAAAAAAAAAACAAAATGAAAAAAAGAAATAAAAGAACGAAATGTTTTGGCCTTGTTTGGTTGTAAAAAGTATATTTGACTTTCAACTCTTTTTATCTTCATTTGGTTGTGAAAAGGGATATATTTGTTACTGAATTGCATAGGTTTGAGAAGGGTGTTGCATAAGCGCATTGGAAGCGTTTAGCTCTTAGTCTATGGGTTCTAGCTCCACATCTTCGAAACATTCATTCCCCTCTTACCTTTATCCATGGCCATGTTACAACCTCCTAAAGTCTTCATGATGGTCTAATGTGTATTGCATACTAGTGATGGTGAATTAAAGAGTCTTATCAAACTTATGGTGGATTTGAGTCTATGGAATGAGAATTGAGGGAGCCTTCCTATATTTGTTTTCAAACACATGTGTGATGAGTGTCATATGACTACGATGGGGTTCTATCGGCATTATTAGCTCTAATTGTTTCATATGTCGATGTGATTGTATTTGACAATTTTTGGGGAGGTTGATTCAAACTTGACATTATGGTCTATCATTGATTTTGACAACTTCATTTCCTAGCCTATTTGTCAAATGATTTTTGTACTTTTAGGCTAACTAATGTCATGGATTGGCTTTGCGATTGAGTTGTTGCTAATGTCTATCCTGAGGAGGTTGTAAATAATTTTTGGTCTTAGTGTTGCTTAGGGACAAGTAACGATTCAAGCATGAGGGAGTTTGATAACTGCTTCTTTATACTTCATTTTTGCGACATTTTGTAGCACTTTTTGGGAATTCATGGGTTTTATTTTATAATTTATTCTCCTATTCTCGTTTTATGCTTGGATATGGTTCTTTGATGACTTTTGTAGCATTTTAGACATTTTTACCCAACAATTTACCTTCAGTTGAGTGTGTATTGACCCACCATGGAGGCATCCCAAGTGCTATGCCTGTGGCGCAAGATAAGAGCAGAAGCTTTCTATTCTAGCCAGCACCATGGTCCGATCATGGTGGCTGCCATTGACCCTGGTGAGCCTGTAACTGCTAATCTCTTCATCTTCCTTCGTTGTGCGGCTAAGGATGCTTCGTTTTGGTGCTTAAAAGTCATGTTTGAAGGTTGTAGAAAAGGGAATTCAACACCCATCACCATCTCATTGCTACTCTCACATCCATATCTCTTTTAGTTCGAGTTTACTTTAGTTTATTTTTGGGAGCAAAAGGAGAATTGAAGGGAGAAGCTTTGCTCTTAGAGGCTTGAAGCTGGGGGCACCATTGAAGGGCTACCATTATTGTAAAGTTTTCTTTCCCTTTGAATTTATCCTTGAACTCTTGTGCTTGTTGAATTAGGAATATTAGTGAGTAGTTTTACTCAATCTAGGGGTTTGTTAGCAATAGTTTTGTAGTTCGATCCTTTATTTCTACAATCTTATGCTTATCTCATGATTGGAATGATTTACTTCCATCTTGAGATTGAAATGTTGTGACTAAAATTTGGCCAATTTTGCTTGCTTATGTTAGGTAGTCGAGTGAAGCACTGAAAAGTGAAACTCACTCATAGATCACCTTGATAGAACTTGACTTAGCAAAACTTGAGAGAGAATTTCTTATTAAGAGGAGACCTAGCATTCATTAATCTTCAACCTACATTAAATCAAAGACACTTGAAAGAGTGTTAGTTGAATTCGTTTGGGCAATTTAATTTATTTCGAACGGAAGGATTAAATTTAACTCGATTGCAATTCCTTGAATCTTCCAATCCTTTAAAAGTGCATGCTTAATTATGTGATCCAACTCTTTGCTTGGCGAATCGAATTCCTAGATGCTTTACTTTGATTGAATTTCCAATTAGATAGTTAGTATATTTAAACCATCTCAACGAAAACAACGATTGCTTAGCATTTTCAATAGGACATTAGCTCGGTAAGCTACTTTGGTCCCTGAAGACAATCTTTTAATCTAAACTACAACACCCGTGTGCTTGTGGACAAGTCAGAAACCATGGATAAGTTGTTTGAAGTAATGACTTCGCGAAGTCTAAAATACCAAGGTCGAGAAAATTTGCTTAAGACCATATGTAGACCTTCTAAGATGACACACCTTATCCTCTTGACCATTAATACAAAACTAGAGGATTTGTCCATGTGAATCTCTTCCTCAGGGATATCATTGAGGAAAGTAATTGTTACATCCATTTACAACAGTCTAAGTCGAAATGGGCAACCAGGGCTAGGATTAGGCGAACGGAGGCAAATCACCACAGGATAGAAAGTCTCTTTGTAGTCTATACCCTAAATTTGGGTAAATCCTTTTGCACTAAACGGGCCTTGAACTTGTCAATCGATCCATCAACCAAGTACTTTATCTTAAAAATCCCCTTTTTCCAATAGGCTTAGAACGAGATGGAAGATGAACGAGTACGCAAACCTGATCTCTTGTTATTTAGTCCATCTTATCCCTCATGACATAAATCCATTTTTCTTGATTTGGTGAGTTAACTACCTCTTGAAAAGAGGCAAACTTATCTACTTCTAAGCGAGTGTATAGGAATATTTCCTCTTCGATCTGGAGGTATCATCGAGGAATTCTTCCATCTTCACTTCTTCCGTTTTTGTGACCTTCATGATTTGTCTGTCCAGATGAGGAATTCCTCCCCTATCTCTGAGAGGTGTAGGACCCTTAGTGCATGGAGAATTGCTCAACTATGCCTTTGAGGTACAGAGATCCTGAATATGTGGACTAAGCATATGTTCAGGAGTTAGAGATTCTCCTCATGAATTGGAGATTAAGGAAGAACCTTATCCTCTTAAGAAAACAAACCTCCATTGTTTCTATCAGATGGGAGGGTTTATGATCCTTAGGGACTCGCTGAGAATTCAAATCCTCCCTTTACTTAGAGATGGTTGAAGGTCTTATCGTAAATCTTGTCGTTTAAGGTCCTTAATTTCACTAATTCTTGGGAACTAGATTTTGTTTATGCCACCATTTGGATGTTCCCCATACATCACATACCCTTTGGAATGTTCGAGATTCCTTATGAACACCATCTAAATAGCTCTTCGATCAAGTTTCCCTTATTTGAGAGTTGGGTAATGTACATAGTCAGCCAAACCCAATGGGCGCAAGTGATCCAAAGGCACCTTTTGCTATACCATAGCTCATATGGTATGACAGATACACTCTTGCTTGGTACACTATTAAGAATATAAGGTGTCGTAAGTAGCACATCCTCCTATAAGCTAGTTAGGAGGTTAGAATGTGTGATCGTTGACTTGATTACATCAAGCAACGTCTGTTCCTATACTCTGTAATACCATTTTGTTGCAGAGTGCGTGAAATTGCAAAGAGCGAGAATCATTAGCCGTCTTCATATACCTTTTCCTCGTAAAACTTTTTGAACGTATTAGCGAGATATTTATGTCCGTCATGAGTTCGAAGAGTTTTAACTCCTCGTTCCAACTGAGTATCTACTTCCACTATGAAGTGTTTAAACACATCAAATGTCTCATACTGATGAGCTAATAGGTATATATACCCATATCATGAATAATCATTTATGAGAGTAATGAAAGATATGGCTAGATGACATACTTTTATATTTATGGGCCCATAGATGTTGGAGTGGATTAACTCCAAGGGGCTTGATGCCCTTGCGGCCTGACGAAAAGGCTTTATGGTTGCTTTGTAAGTTAGACATGACTTACGTCTAGGCAACTTAACCTTAGTGAGTTAGTCCAAAAGACCATCTATAGTTAGCCTGCTCATTCTATCTTGACCCTTATGGCTAAGCCAAGCATGACACTTACCAAATTCAAAACATAGTCAAAATATGATGCAAAAGTAGACGATATATTGAATATCATCCAAATCTAAAATAAAAAAAAAATCACCTTTCAACGTCCCATGATCAAACAAATTATGATTATACAAAATGTTTAAACTATCGTGATGAAATTCCAAAGAGGAAACCTAATCTCATTAAAGGGATAAAAGATACAAGAGAACATTACACCCCTGGTGTGTAGAGAGCATGTGAAGAAGCAACATATTCCCTCAACAAAGTTTGAGCTGATATGTCCTTATGCCAATGACATCTTCACTATCACGCCTTAGCATGACAGTTTGTGAAAGTCCATAAAAAACAACTTGGTCCTAAACAATGTGTCTGGTTGCTCCAGTTTCTATAGTCCACTGAGGAAGAGTGTTGATAACTAATGTGTGGGGGCACACATATGATTAGGAGTAACTGTGAAATGAGGTACCTTAGTTAGCTCAGGACAATCCTGAGCACAGGGTCCCTTCCTTCCTTCCATAATTATAGTACTTCACACGTGCTATATTCTTCTCTCTATTGCCCTTGACCTTTTTCATTTTAGTAATATCGCCCTTAAGCCTAGAACTCTAAGAGGGGAAATCACTTAAGCTGAACCCGATCTTAAGTTAATCCCACATGTCTTCAATAGCGGGATAACTCTCAAATTTCCCTAACAAATCGTCATGCACGTTACACAACATAGTATAGCATGCTAATCGATCCTTCTTAGACTGTTCTTACTTTGCCTTTAGGCTCTCTTGATACTGCTCACTAGAAGCAACATCTTTGACAATCTCATTTTTGTCTACCAGAGTAGACATAACTGCTATAAGACGTTCTAAGACCTCACACTCGTTTAGAAGAAACTAAATTTTTTGATTCTAGATGTCACACTTATTGCAACCCAACTCTTTATTTGTGAACAAATCATCAATCATGTTTTAATTTCCTTATGTAAAGTATATAGTAAAATATGGACACTAGGCATATTCATAAATAATTAAATCATCAAAAATTCGATCTTTCATGTTGTATGATCGAAAATTTTGCCAATCTCATCGTCTCATATAGACATGAGTTAGAAATTTCAATAATTTAATTATCACAATTTCTATAATTTTTAAACTTATTAACACATTTGATTGATTAATATCACAAAGATATTTAACCAAGTCATATAAAACAAATTTACTTGAAATTAAATTATATAAAACTATTTCATATAATATTTCTCATTTTAAGTCTATTTTAATGACATATAATACATAGTTATATATCCAACCGAAAACTCATATTTATTATACAAAATATGTTTATATAATAAAATAAACTGGCATCACAAACATATTTTCAAAAATATAAATGAAATTACATGGCACAAACAAAGTTCCTAAAAGCATAATAGCATAATATTATATAAAACACATTTATATAATTTCACTTGTGACATGAAACATATTCAAATGTCATTTGCAAATTATGAAATACATTCATAATATCGCGAATTTCAAATTTCATGAAACAAATTCAAAAAATGTTGCTTAATTAGATAATTAGCACAAAACACATTTATGTGATAGCATGAAATAGATTTATATTCATTGCCCTGGGCAAGGGTAGAAAGCTAAAACAACCAATAAATTAGCAATAGTTCATGGAATTTGCATATATGTAAAACACATGCATAAAATAATAATTGATCATGAAACATATCCATGTAACATTTTTAATCACAATGTTAAATAAAACATATTTATATAATATAACTTACGAAACGTATTCATATATCAGTTACTTATATAAAACACATTTATATAATTATTACGAATTTATAGAATGAATTCATAGCATGTTAGTTTAATTATATAATTAGCGTAAAACACATTTATGCATTATAGTTTATTATACGAGACATCTTCAAATGTTGTTCACATATTTTAAATCACATTCATAATATTATGAAATTAAAACGGATAGCACCCAGTCATATGAAGTTGCCAAATATATCTTACATGGCGTTTCAAAGTCACAACTATACATGAAACAAATTCATATAACTAAGAATAGAAACTAAATCATGCCAAAATAAGCAATTCAACATAATTATATTTTGGGCAAAATTTATTCGGGTAACAAAGCATGAAAACTATTGAATGAAATAAACATAGAGACTAGGTCCACAAATGAGGCCATAATTCAAAATAAAGGAGAAAGAAAACTCTAGCTACCCAAAAACCTACTCTCACTTTATCCCTCTCTTTCTCTTAGAGTCTTTCCCCCTTTGACCTCATGCCCAACTTGAAAAAGGTGGAGCACAAAGCTCTCGCTTCTCTCGACCAGCTGTGCCTCCACGTACCCACCAACCTTACTTGCATGGGTACTTCTTCCAGGCAGCCACAAAGGGGTCAAAAGGGCCAGCACCATCAGTGGAAACCCTAGCCACCACTGGAGCTCCTTTTTAGGGCATATGGGATGAAAATGGTCATCCATTGCCTTCAAAAGGCCTCTAATTTAAGTCTCCCCTACTCACTCCATTACCATCATTGGGTAGATTAGTCAAAAATAGGCTGGCCGATGCCATCCACGTGCGCTTGCCACCGTCATTTCGAAACCAGCCAGAACAACGGTCTGACTGCGGTGAGCCTATAACTGCTAACCGCTTCATGTTTCTTTCATTGTGTGGCTGAGGATGTACTGTTTGTTGCTTAAAAGGGCGTGTTCCAAGGCTTATGGAGGAGAGAATTTAGTAACCATAACTATCTCGCTATTACTCTTACATCTCTCTCTTTTAATTAGAGTTTAGTTTTTTTGTTTTTGAAGCAAAATGTGATGTCAAAAGGAGAGGCTTTACTCTTAGAGGCTTGAGGATTGGTGCACAAATGAGGGGCTTCCATTGTTGTAAACTTTTCCTTCCTTCGAACTTATTCTTGAACTCTTGTTTTAGTTGAATTAGAAATATGAGTGACTAGTTATATTTAAATATAGGGATTTGTTAGCCATAGTATTGTAGTTGGATCCCTTATCTTTAAAATCTAGTGCTTATCGCAAAATTGGAATAATTTACTTCTATCTTCATACTGAAATGTTATGAGTAGTATTTGGCCAATTTTGCTTGCTTATGTTAGGTAGTTGAGTGAAGTATTGAAAAGTGAAATTCGCTAGTAGAACGCCTGGACAGAACTTGACTTAATGAATCTTAAGAGAGAATTGCTTGGTAAGAGAAGACTTAACATTCATGAATCCTTAGCCTAAACTAAACCAAAGACAATTGAAAGAGTGTTAGTTGAATTCGTTCAGGTAATTTAATTTATTTCAAAAGAAATGATTAAATTTAAACCGATTGTAATTCCTTGAATCATTTAATCTGTGAAACATGCATTCTTAATTCTATGATCCAACTCTTTACTTGGCGAATCAAATTCCTAGGCGCTTTAGTTTGCATGAATTCCAAATTAGTTAACTAGTTTATTTAACTTGACTCATTCAGCAGATTGATCGCCTAGTAATTTCAATAGGACGTTAACTCGATAGATTACTGTGGTCGATGAGGTTGAATTTAAATCTATACTACAACACCCGTGCGCTTGCAGACATGTCAAGTTTTTGGTGCCATTACCGGGGACCAAATTGATAACTATTGAGTTAGTCTTATGAAATTGACTAAGTGCTTTACTTTATTTTCCTTTTCTTTTTGATTGCATTGGTAGCGTTGGGGATTGTGCTTGTAGGAATTTTCGCCCTTTTATGTGAAGTCGACTCCAGTACAAAGCCGATCCTGAGATTTAGAGGACTTTTCATTTAAGGAGGAAGATGCAAAGACTTGAGGAGCAAAGGCGCAAGGCTAGCAGGAAATCACCAATTATGGTAGGAGGCGGTGGTGCGCAAATAGGGATGCTTAGGGATTTTGTTACCCCAAGAGTCCAAGGCTTTGCCTCATGCATTGCTCGTCCTAACGTGGAGGCAAGTAATTTTGAGCTCAAGCCGTCTCTTATTTCCAAGGTGTAGCAGTCCCAATTTGGGGGCACCCCGTTGGAAGACTCGAACGTGCACCTCTCAATCTTTTTAGAGGTGTGTGACACATTGAATCTCAACGGAGTCTCTATTGGTTCCATTCGACTACGTCTATTTCCCTTTTCACTTAGGGAGAGCGTGAGAGCATCACTTCTTTTTTAGCCTCCCAGGTGTATGACCACACGGGGTGAGCTTACTAGAGCTTTCATTGCCAAATTCTTCTTACCAAGCAGAATGGCAAGTTTGAGGAACCAAATCACCAACTTTATGCAAAAGTATGGTGAGAAACTCTATGAGGCTTGGGATCGACTCAAAGACTTGTTGCGGTTGTGCCCTCATCATGACCATCAATGATGTATGATTGTTCAAGCTTTCTACATTGGTGTGACCGAACCTGTAAGATCCACTATTGATGCGGTAGTAGCGGGAACCTTGATGAATATGACTAAAGACGAGGCTCATAATTTGATTGATGATGTGGCGCTCAACAATTTTCAATGGTCCAACGAACGAGGCCAACCCAAGCGGGTTGGTCGTAAGCTTAAAGTTGCTTAAATTACTTTACTTAAAGCTAAAGTGGATGCTGTGACTCAAAGATTAGAATGATTGAATGTGCATGCCGTGAATTCTAGTTTCCCTCCCCCTTCGTGTGAAATATATGGTTCCATTGGCCATTTGACTGAGAATTTCCAAGTTGGGAGTCCATTTGCCTAAAACACTAGCGAAGAAGTCAATAATGTCGACAATTTCAGCTCGAGGTCGACCAGTGACTGTTACCCCGATACTTATAATTTTGGTTGGAGGAACTGTCCAAATTTCTCACATAGGCCTAACTCTTCTACTGCACCCTAAATGAATGCTAGGTAGCCCCCGATTTTTGAAGACCTCCTTCTCCCCAACAAGCTATGCAAAAGTCCAACCTAGAGGCCCTGATGGAGGGTATGCTTTTGGTGCTACAAAAGGAAATGAGTATAGAAAGCAATCAGCCTCTAAAGTTTATGTGCTTACTACTCATAACAAGATGTTGGAAGCCCAAATTACCCAACAAGCAAGCTCTTCACTGACACCCCCGGGAACACTCCGGAGTAAACAAGCATCTAACCCCCTTGAGCATTGTAATTTTGTTGCATTGAAGGACGGGTTAGAGGTTGCTAGAGGCACCGAGGACATACCACTCAGAGAGGGTAGAGAAATGTTCACGGTTTAGAGTGAGGAGAGAAATGATGGCGGCAAGCCCATGACTTTAATAGAAAATGATAGTTTAGAGATTCCCGCGGACTTTCATAGAAAACGACAACGGAGGTGCCCCAATTCCCACGTCGTGGAGCAAGTGGATAGCAGAAAATTTCGGAACCGGCCAGAACAATGATCTGATTGTGGTGAGCCTGTAACTACTAACGTCTTCATCTTCCTTTTATTGTCTGGCTGAGGATAAACTGTTTGATGCTTAAAAGGGCGTGTTCCAAGGCTTATGGAGGAGAGAATTCAGTAACCATAACTATCTCGCTGCTACTCTTACGTCTGTCTCTTTTAATTAGAGTTTAGTTTTTTTTTATTTTTAAAGAAAAATGTGATTTTAAAGGGAGAAGCTTTACTCTTAGAGGCTTGAAGATTGGTTCACAATTGAGGGCTGCCATTGTTGTAAAGTTTTCCTTCCTTTGAACTTATTCTTGAACTGTTGTTTTAGTTGAATTATAAATATCAGTGAGTAGTTATATTTAAATCTAGGGATTTGTTAGCCATAGTATTGTAGTTGGATCCTTTATCTTTAAAATCTAATGCTCATCGCAAAATTGGAATAATTTACTTCTATCTTCATATTGAAATGTTATGAGTAGTATTTGGCTAATTTTGCTTGTTTATGTTAGGTAGTTGAGTGAAGTACTGAAAAGTGAAAGACGTTATAAGAACGCCTGCATAGAACTTGACTTAGTGAAAGTCGAGAGAGAATTGCTTGTTAAGAGAAGACTTAGCATTCATGAATCTTTAGCCTATACCAAATCAAAGATAGTTGAAAGAGTGTTAGTTGAATTCGTTTAGGCAATTAAATTTATTTCAAAAGAAATGATTAAATTTAATCCGATTGCAATTCCTTGAATCGTTTAATCTGTGAAACATGCATTCTTAATTCTATGATCCGACTCTTTACATGCAGAATTAAATTTGTAGATGCTTTAGTTTGAATGAATTCCAAATTAGTTAACTAGTTTATTTAAATTGACTCATTCGAAAGATTGATCCCCTAGCAATTTCAATAGGATGTTAACTCGATAGATTACTATGGTCCATGAGGTCGATTTTCAGTCTACACTACAACACTCGTGCGCTTGCGGACGCGTCAAGTTTTCGGTGCCGTTAACGGGGACAAAATTGATAACTATTGAGTTAGTGTTACAAAATTGACTAAGTGCTTTACTTTATTTTCCTTTTCTTTTTGATTGCATTGGTAGCGTTGGGGATTGTGCTTGTAGGAATTTTCGCCCGTATATGTGAAGTCGACTTTAGTACGAAGCCGATCCTGAGATTGAGAGGACTTTTTGTTCAAAGAGGAAGCTGCAAAGACTTGAGGAGCAAAGGCGCAAGGCTAGAAGGAAATCACCAATTATGGTAGGAGGCGGTGTTGCGCAAATAGGGATGCTTAGGGATTTCATGACCCCAAGAGTCTAAGGCTTCGCCTCACGCATTGCTCATCCTAACATGGAGGCAAATAAGTTTGAGCTCAAGCCGGCTCTTATTTCCAAGGTGTAGCAATCCCAATTTGGGGGCACCCCGTTGGAAGACTCAAACGTACACCTCTCAATCTTTCTAGAGGTCTGTGACACATTGAATCTCAACGGAGTCTCTATCAGTGCCATTCGACTACGTCTATTTCCCTTTTCACTTAGGGAGAGGGCGAGAGCATGACTTCATTTTTAGCCTCCAATGTGCATGACCACATGGGATGAGATTACTAGAGCTTTCCTTGCAAAATTCTTCCTACCAAGGAGAATGGCTCGCTTGGGGAACAAAATCACCAACTTTACCCAAAAGGATGGTGAGAAACTCTATGAGGCTTGGCAGCGGTTCAAAAACCTATTACGGTTGTGCCCTTATCATGACGATCATTGATGGATGATTGTTCAAGCTTTCTAGATTGGAGTGACCGAACCTGTAAGGTCCACTATTGATGCAGCAGTAGGGGGAACCTTGATGAATATGACTAAAGACGAGGCTTATACTTTGATTGATGAGATGACGCTCAACAATTTTCAATGGTCTGACGAACGAGGACAACCGAAGCGGGTTGGTGGTAAGCTTAAAGTTGCTAAAATTACTTTACTTATGGAACAAGTAGATGCTGTGACTCAAAGGTTAGAGCGATTGAATGTGCACGCTGTGAATTCTAGTTTCCCTCCCCCATCATATGAAATATATGGTTCCATTGGCCATTTGACTGAGAATTGCCAAGTTGGGAGTCCGTTTGCCTAAAACACTAGCGAAGAAGTCAATTATGTCGATAATTTCAGCCTGAGGCCAACCATTGACCTTTACCCCAATACTTAAAATTTTGGTTGCCGGAACAGTCCAAATTTCTCATATAGGCCTAAACCTTTCACTACACCCTAAAAGAATGCTAGGCAAACCCCTAGTTTTCGAAGACATCCTTTTCCCCAACAAGCTAGCCAAAAGTACAACCTAGTGGGCATGATGGAGGGTATGCTTTTGGTGCAACAAAAGGAAATAAGTATAGAAAGCAATTAGCCTCTAAAGTTGATGTGCTTACTACTTATAACAAGATGTTGGAATCCGAAATTACACAACAAGCAAGTTCTTAACCGACACCCCTGCGCACACTCCCGAGTAAACACGAATCTAACCCCCGTGAGCATTGTAATTTTGTTGCATTGAAGGACAGGTTAGAGGTCACTAGAGGCACCGAGGACATACCACCTAGCGAGAGCAGAGAAATGATCACGGCTGAGAGTAAAGAGAGAAATGACGGCAGCAAGCCCATGACTTTCATAGAAAATGACGGTTTAGAGATTCCTGTAGACTTTCATAGATAACGACAACGGAGGTGACCCAATTACCACGTCGTGGGGAAGAGGAGAGTAGAAAATTTCGGAACTAGCCAGAACAACAGTCCAACTATGGTGAGCCGTTAACTGCTAACCTCTTCATCTTCCTTCGTTGTGTGGCTGAGGACACGCCGTTTGCTGCTTGCAAGGGCGTGTTCCAATGCTTATGTAGGAGAGAATTTAGTAACCATAACCATCTCGCTACTTCTCTCACATCTCTCTCTTTTATTGAGAGTTTAGTTTACTTTATTTTTGAAGCAAAATGTGATGTTAAAGGGAGAAGCTTTACTCTTAGAGGCTTGAAGATTGGTGCACAATTGAGGGGCGACCATTGTTGTAAAGTTTTCGTTCCTTTGAACTTATTCTTGAACTCTTGCTTTAGTTGAATTAGAAATATGAGTGAGTAGTTATATTTAAATCTATGGATTTGTCAGCCATAGTATTATAGTGGATCCTTTATCTTTAAAATCTAGTGCTTACCGCATAATTGGAATAATTTACTTCTATCTTCATATTGAAATGTTGTGAGTAGAATTTGGCCAATTTTGCTTGCTTATGTTAGGTAGCTGAGTGAATTATTGAAGAGTGAAACTCACTACTAGAACGCCTGGATAGAAATTGATTGAGTGAAACTCGAGAGAGAATTGCTTGTTAGGAGAAGACTTAGCATTCGTGAATCTTCAGCCTAGACTAAGTCGAAGACACTTGAAAGAGTGTTAATTGAATTCGTTTAGGCAATTTAATTTATTTCAAAAGAAACGATTGATTTTTAGTTGATTGTAATTCTTTGAATCGTTTAATCCATGAAACATGCATTCTTCATTCAATGATCGAACTCTTTACTTGGCGAATCAAATTCCTAGATGCTTTACTTTGATTGAATTCCAAATTAGTTAACTAGTTTATTCAAATCGACTCATTGAAAAGATTGATCGCCTAGCAATTTCAATAGGACCTTAGCTCGATAGATTACTATGGTCCATTAGGTCGACTTTGAATCTATACTACAACACCTCTGTGCTTGCGGCAGTGTCAAGTTTTTGGTGCCGTTACCGGGGACCAAATTGATAACTATTGAGTTAGTCTTACGAAATTAACTAAGTGCTCTACACTATTTTCCTTTTCTTTCTGATTGCATTGGTAGCGTTGGGGATTGTGCTTATAAGAATTTTCGCCCTAATATGTGAAGTTGACTCTAGTACGAAGCCGATCCTGAGATTAAGGGACTTTTTGTTTAAGGAGGAAGATGTAAAGACTTGAGGAGAAAGGGCGCAAGGCTAGAAGGAAATCACCAATTATGGCAGGAGGTGGTGGTGCGCAAATGAGGATGCTTAAGGATTTTGTTACCCGAAGAGTCTAAGGCTTCGCCTCATGCATTGCTCGTCTTAACGTGGAGGCAAATAATTTTGAGCTCAAGCCGACCCTTATTTCTAAGGTGTAGCAATCCCAATTTGGGGGCACCCCGTTGGAAGACTCGAACTTACATCTCTCGATCTTTTTAGAGGGGTGTGACACATTGAATCTCAACGGGGTCTCTATCAGTGCCATTCAACTACGTCTATTTCCCTTTTCACTTAGGGAGAGGGCGAGAGCATGACTTCATTTCTAGCCTCCTAGGTGTATGACCACATGGGATGAGCCTACTAAAGCAGAATGACAAGTTTGAAGAACCAAATCACCAACTTTACACAAAAGTACGGTGAGAAACTCTATGAGGCTTGGGAGTGGTTCAAAGACTTGTTACGGTTGTTCCCTCATTATGACCATCAATGATAGAAGATTGTTCAAGCTTTCCACATTGGTGTGATCGAACCTGTAAGGTCCATTATTGATGCAGCAGTAGGGAGAACCTTGATGAATATGACTAAAGATAAGGCTCATAATTTGATTGATGAGATGGCGTCCAACAATTTTCAATGGTCCAACGAACGAGGCCAGCCCAAGCTGGTTGGTGGCAAGCTTAAAGTTGCTGAAATTACTTTACTTGGAGCTAAAGTAGACGCTGCGACTCAAAGGCTAGAACGATTGACTGTGCATGTTGTGAATTCTAGTTTCCCTCCCCCATCATGTGAAATAAATGGTTCCATTGGCCATTTGACTGAGAATTGCCAAGTTGGGAGTCCGTTTGCTTAAAACACTAGCGAAGAAGTCAATTATGTCGATAATTTCAACCTGAGGTCGACCAATGGCCCTTACCCCATTACTTAAAATTCAGGCTGGGGGAACTGTCTGAATTTCTCATATAGGCCTAACCCTTCCACTACACCCTAAAAGAATGCTAGGCAACCCCCTATTTTTCGAAGACCTCCTTTTCCCCAACAAGCTACCCAAAAGTACAACCTAGAGGACATGATGGAGGGTATGGTTTTGGTGCAACAAAAGGAAGTGAGTATAGAAAGCAATTAGGCTCTAAAGTTGATGTGCTTACTACTCATAACAAGATGTTGGAATCCGAAATTACCCAACAAGCAATTTCTTCACCGACGCCCCCGGGCACACTCCCGAGTAAACACGAATCTAACTCTCGCGAGCATTGTAATTTTGTTGCATTGAAGGACGGGTTAGAGGTCACTAGAGGCACCGAGGACATACCACCTGGGGAGAGTAGAGAAATGATCACGGCTAAGAGTAAAGAGAGAAATGACGGCAGCAAGCCCATGACTTTCATAGAAAATGATAG